>JAYKKI010000047.1:7155000-8355000 GCA_039881145.1 Druceiella hillmani | reverse complement strand
ATTCTTCACATTGTCTTTGAGAAATGAAAACTCATAAGTTTTATATTGTTTGGTGCTACGGAATCATTCGTAAACGATTTCAACTAACACTTGGCCGGTTTTTTAAGTTTTAATCTTATATTTAAAAGTACTAAGATTGTTTATAGTTCATATGTGAAGATTACATGGACTTAGTTGACATGGCTCGATTCGAAAAGAACAATCAATTTTGTCCCGTTCAACTGGAAAATATTCAGTAACTGTTACCACGTTGACCACTACACAGACTATGGAATCAATTAAATACATGCGCACTCAGTTTGCTCACGGCTACTGAATTTAAAAGTCAACTCGGTCACACTATATTTTATAACTTGGTGGGGAACTTTCCTTTCATACCTCGTCCTTTCCACCTCCTTATGCATTCTCTAATCGTGATGTTGATTCCAAATTATTTCTATGGAATGTGTCTTATTGATAAATGTAATTGAATTAAAAATTATTATCAAATTACTTGTTACGCATTACGTAATAATTTATTTACTTTTTACACTGGTTGTGTTGAGATCGGCTGTAATATATCGGTCTATTAGCAATCAGTCAATTATGCGCACATTGGCTTTCTAAACCTTTAATAATAACTTTTATATAAATACATATTTATAAATATAAAAATATCTTGAAAACTTTGTCTCATTCAAAATATTTAAAACAGGCATTACTAAATTAATTTAAATTATTGGTGCACTAACACACTTATAAATTTGAAATACGCGTGGACTAAAAAGAATTATTGTGTAAGTATATAACAACTTATAAATTCCAGTGTTGATGTGCATACGAATATTTATAAATTATATCATAATACAAAATCCCTTACATTCATTAGACTTTCGCATCAAAATACAAAACATACGGTAAAAATATTTAACCCCATTGATGCAGTGATCTTACGTCTTATGTCTTTACAAATGCGCTCCCCATTAATGAAGACGAAAACGGAGTCTTCATGAAATAATTGCTGTAGTCAGTATATCTGTAGTTAAAAAAAATATTAATGTGAGCAGGAAAACGAGTGCTTAATTCCATATATTCCTTATTCAGTGTGCTTAATTCCATATTTTAGTGTATTCATTAAGAGAAATTTACACATATATAGATATGCCATCTAAACTAGATAATATGTATTTTGTAGCGTTTATGAATGGGAATCTGCTACCAAATTACGCTGTGTTATTTATAGAGCTTTCATTTTTCCTTACGATATACCTATTTTCATAGCGCTAACTCATCTCATCACTCTTAACTTAAAATATTTTAGTAAATGTAAAAAAAAACATCCGTTTTTGAAAAAATTGTCTTTGCAAACGCTTTAAAACAGTTTGGCATTAATCCCATACCTCTAATCTCAAAATTAAATTTAAAAGAAAAATGAGAAAACCTTTTTCCAAACAATATATCACTATTTAGACTTGTTGACTATTCGTAAGTAAAATGTGATTTTTTAAAATTTTTTTTAAATGTAGCGTTTTTAGGTCTTTTTATTATTCAAAATAAAGTGTCAAATCACCCCTTGAAAATGTGTATCTTTATATGATAAAATTTAATTTACATTGTATTAGAAAATTCATTTTAAATCAAATACATCAGGTTGTTTCATATTTCTATTTTTGTATTTATCAGACCAAAATTTACAAATTTACAAACCTCTCTTTACCATTGAGGAGTTTCTATCACCATTTTGGTGTTCCATTCCCAGAGACTGGCTGCTACTTGGGACCTAGAATCCATCAAGACAAGTTAATAAATTTAAACTCAATCAAAATTCTCTTTATCACCGAAAAGTTTCAAAGTCCATCATCAGAACCTACTCAAAAATCAATACTTCAAAGTCCATCATCAGAGCTACTAGGATTTAAATTTCTAAAACCAGACTGAGTGAGTACCCTTATCCGTCGAGAAGTTCCTTAAGGTATCTTTGAAGTCCATTGTCAAGCCACGATGCTGACCATTTCTTTTTGAACCAAAAAAATCATTCAACATCAAGTAGAAAAGTGAGCCAATTCCTGTTCGTATTTCATTCGAATATTCGAATGAAATACTCCATTACGATGATCTGAATAACCCCGAAATAATTAATGGCAAATCCGAACGATGCGACAATGATCACCAAGGCTCAACCGGGAATTTGAAACTACGTGATTATAATTTTTAATGTGTATATTTATATTATATGTGTGTATTTGTATGTGGGTATATATAAATATATATTACACATACGTATGTGTAATATATAAATATGCCCACATACATATACACACATACACACACGAGCGTGGGTGTGTGTGAAAGTTTCATTAAAACCATAGCGATAAAAGTGCTGAAAACCACCCAGACAAGAAAGAAAGTTGTCATGAAACAAATGAAAGAAATTTAAATTGAAGATAACTTACCGTTAATAAGATCCCATTTTCATGCATTGGGAAAGATTATTGCCTCATAATTTTATTCTTAATCGGAGACCTTTAATCACATTTAAATTGTGATGAAAAAGGGTTCACGCACTTGAGATTTAAGTGTTTCCATCATTAGTTATCTTCATGTTTCCATCGTTGGTTGTCTTCAAATAATCTTCTACCCCAAACATTAAAGACTCCACTAACTCCAAAAATAATTCTTTTACGTGTGTATTGTGAATTATAAAATGAGTGCTAATATTTATTGTAATAAATTAGAACGCATTTAAATAAAATACTATAAAAATAGCCTGCGTTAATAAAGTACGGATACTGTAAACCAACTGCTGTTTTTTTTAATCCAAGTAACTGTACGATAGATAAAGAGTATGTCAGTGAAAGTCAGCTAAAAGAAATAACAAGGTGAGTTACCTTGTCATTATGTCTTTTAGCTCAACCTTAACTCAGTCAAAACAAAGATTTTGGGACAAAATTAAATTTTATAAATTATGCAGCTACCGGAAGAAGGACGTATGATATGGAGGGTTTTCTTTTGATTAACAAATTTAATTTTAAACCGTAATATTAACTTTCATTTTTTTAGTTTAAAAAAATAACGGTTAAAACGGTATGAAAGGGTCTAAAAATAGGGCATAAAATTATATAGTGTTCAGTGGCTACTGCCGCACAATAGGCCGACAAATTACTGTAGTAGACTTAGGCACATAGTAAATTCGGCCACCTTGTTTTAAAATTACATATCATATCACGATGCTAAATGTCAAATGTGTATCTCAAACTACTTCTGAAAAGAGCTCTGTCACACGACCGATTTGATAACGTGTTATAATAGCGTACAGACCGTAATAGAGCTTAGAATTAAAAACAGGTTTTGTAAAAAAATTTACAATTTTAAAATCAATTACAAATTCGTAAGAAACAGTAAATAACAAGAGTGTGGATTCATAAACATTCATTACATATCAAATTCTTTAAATTCTGGGTAGATTTTTGTTGATGGAGAGACATTGCTCGTGTGAAAATAAGTCCGTCGAATAATTGTATAATTTAATGTTTAAATTATAGTTAGAGTAATTTAAATTCAGGCTTAAATTAAGAGTAGCTACTTAATTTTTCCGACAAGAAATAATTATATTTTTTTGAATAAAATGGAAATATAAAGATTTTTTTAAATCATTTATTCTTTTTAGCTACGACCCTTATCACAATTAGTGCACTTTACACTATTGATCAAACTTTGCGTACAACAGAGCAATTTTTAACCGAGAACCTTAAAAATCACATACACGTTTCTTTACACGTAGATAATTTACTCGATTCTTAAAAATAAGTTTTCATACGTCTGGAAAGGTTTTTAGCGATTCTCAATACACAGATAAAGTCCTTAATTGGCTAAAATATGACCACCTCTTGAATTGAAAAAAAAATTGGTGTGATTGAGGCCACACGATAGAATGAAAAATTTTGACAAAAAAATGTAACCATATTATGTATGTGAGAAATTTTGAAAATGAAAATTAAATAAGTAAAAATAATTTAGATATTAATATAATAATAAATAATTATATTTTTGTCTAAAGAGAAAATGTACGGCTTCTTTTTAATCATGGACGTTATGTACTGCGCATACCCCAAGCGCGAGACACTTGGAGCACGTAATATGCAAATGACTCAGCTGGATCCCTATCCCCCTTTCATGTATACTCGTTTCTTCGTCGAATACACATCGGGCGCGACACACTGCGTGATGCGAAGTCGCTTTTTTCCCTATTGCAATGATACTATATTCAGAAGTTCAACTTTCCTTTCATTCCGCCATATTCGACTCACTGCCGAATGTACCCGAAGCGCAAATGCATTAATAGAAAATAATAACAAATACACGTCTGATGAGTTATACCTCGTTAACGGGAAATGTCGAAAGTGTAATTAAATTGTGTAAAATAATAGAAAGACTTACATTTCCGTCTATCAGTATTTCCGCCGAATCACATTTGATTACAACAATATTTATATTAAAAATAAATACTTTTCAATAGGCATCTAAAAAGCAATAACGCAAACTTAACTACATCGTCTTTCAAAAATACTAATTTTGCCCTTCAATATTGTTAGTCCAATATTTCCTGTTGACCAGTTATGGCTCATTAAACGCATATTGAATAGTATTTTTAGTGTATGTGTTGTTGCAACATTTGATAGCAATAATTTATTAATCTTATAATCTCTATAATTTTATAATCTCTAATGCAACATATCAAATTCGATTTTGAACATTATGTTACAATGCTGCCTCCCTGACTGACGAGCATTCGTTTGTAATGTAACATTTCATGATTTATTATCTTATTAAAGTGTTGAGGATGCTTAGCGTCCTATAATTCCCTGATTTCCCTACATTTTTCTGTATACAATAGGGCCTTCTTTTTATCCCAGGCCATTATTGATATTCAACCTCTAAACACAACAACACTATACTACGTGCATTCACTTCACTGCCACGTGGGCCGCTGAGCGGTGCGGGGAGCGCTCCGCATCTGCGACACGGTCAATTACAAGTGGTGCGCATTGATGTTACAAGTTGTATCAAAATATTACAGGTTCTATCATTACAGGTTGCGCACTGTAATGCTCGGTTCTCCTCCCTCACTGAAATAATGCTCTAATCATGTGTGCGTGTCGTACGACCTCGCGCGTCCATGTACCTTTTCTACACGCCAATCAGTATCGCGCTTGCGGTCGGCGAGTTAATACGTGCGCGAATCTAGCCTAGATAAGTAAAAATATTTCGCCAGCGGTCTCCATGACCGCACGTAGGTTGTTGTGTGATTATTTATACTTGTTTTTTTTGTTGTTTTAGTGTCAAAATGAATAATAATAACAAAATTATTGAAAGATGGCTACAGCAAGAAATTTCTGATGAGGAGGAATCACCGAATGAGGATTGCAGTGACGTGGAACCTGATGTAACCGAGGATTTAGTGGAGGTTGAAGACTGTGAATCGGCGTGTGAAGTTGAGGGTGAGAATGAAGATGTTGTGAGTCCGTTACAGTCCATATCACCAATCTCTTCAAGGTCACAATCTCCATACAGGTCAACTCAAGAGACTAAGTCTTCGGATGATAATATTCCGATTTCACGCTTGCAGTCCGGAGGTAGGCGAAGAAAATATAATTATTTTGGAAGTAATCGTTTTCGATGGGCATCTACACTGAATATAGTTCGTTCAAGGACACCGCAGCATAATATTGTGCAACAAACACAAGGTGTAAAGCCAACTTTTAGTGCGATTCTGAGTAATACTACTACGCCCCTGGATATTTGGAGTCTTTTATTTACTGATGAGATGTTAGATAAAATAGTACTACACACTAATCAGAAAATAAGCAAAATCAGACCGAAGTACAAAAAGCAGACTTGTGTGCTTGATTTGGACCGTACAGAGCTAAAAGCTTTCATTGGGCTTTTGCTTTATACAGCTATATTCAAAGAAAATCACGAGCACTACACTTCATGGTACAGTACTGATGGAACCGGAAGAGAAATATATCGTTGCATAATGAGTTAGAATAGGTTGGAAGTTCTGCTAAATACTATTCGATTTGATGATGCAGAAACTAGAGAGCAACGACGTGAACTAGATATGTCTGCTCCAATTTCAGAACTTTTTCAGTCTTTTATACAAAATTGTCAAAGAGTGTACACGATTGGAACTTGTGCTTGTGTAGATGAAATGCTTGTAGCTTTTCGCGGTCGCTGCAAATTTAAAATGTATATGCCAAAAAAAACAGCTAAACATGGTCTTAAAATTAAGTGCCTTACAGATGCAAGAAACGGTTACCTCCTAAATGCTTACATATAACCTCGGCAAAGATTCTGATGGACAAAATTTGACACAAGAGCAGAAGCTTCAATCAAAACCAACTCAAGCGGTTCTAAGTCTTATCGCACCGATTGAAAATTCTAATAGAAACGTGACCGCTGACAACTGGTTTTCTTCGATAGAACTAGTCAATATTTTGAAAGAGAAGCACCTCAGTTATATTGGTACACTCAAAAAGAACAAACGTGAAATACCGCCTGAGTTCAAACCATCTAGAAATCGGCAAATCGAGTCCTCAATCTTTGGTTTTACCAAAAGTATCACTTTATCATGTTACGTACCAAAAAAAAATAAAGCTGTGGTTATGATTTCAAGTATGCATCATACTGCAAGTGTTGACGAAAGTAGCAAGAAACCGGAAATGATCTTATACTACAACCAAACAAAAATAGGAGTCGATTTACTGGATCAAAGATGTTCAAATTACTCTACTTCTCGTCGAACGCGAAGATGGCCTCTAGCTATATTTTACAGAATTTTGGACATCTCTGCTTCGAATGCTTATGTCATCAGCCTCAGCAACCAAGCACAGAAGACTAGAAGTCGATTTAAATTTCTAAAACAGCTTGCAGAACAGTTTACAAGGCCGCATATGGAACGTCGCGAAAAAAATGATCACATTCAGAGAGATTTTAAGAACTCTATTCGCCGTATTCTAGAGATCGGGGATGATAAACCAAGCACTTCTGATGTTGAAAAACTTGAAGTTCGTAAAACATGTTTTACATGTAATCCAAAAAAGAAACGAAAGACTGCTTACTTATGTTTTATGTGTAAGGTACCAATTTGCTTGGAGTGTTCGAAAAAAATGTGCTGTAACTGCCGCGAAAAAATATAAATGTTTAGGCGTTGCAGTTTTATTTATTTTTCGAAATAACGTTTATTTTTGTTGTTTTTTTTTTAAATTTTGTATATTTAATTTATAAGAATGAATGCTAAGAAGTTAAAAATTTAAGTTTCTAATGCTGCAGATCTCATTTTCTTAGAGTAGTAGTTTTTTGTGCCATAATTGTTACTTTATAGAGATTTTATCAATATCTCGAGATTTTTATGTGATTGTTAGTAATTGTATGTCTAATATAAAGCTTTTAAATATAATATAGTATTTTATTCAATCAGATGTTTCATTATTACCACCAAACCAAAATTATAGGGAATATCATATTAGAGTCTCTGAGACCGCACGTAGGTAGTTAAGGGACAAAAATGTGTGGTAGGTGGCTAAGGGTTAACACGTCACGGGAACTTTTCTTTTAGCAACAGAAATACTTTTTATGATGCAAATATTGTAATAGATGAGAACCTATGGAACTTGGTCAACGATAATTACAAATAAGTGATGTAGCAAGAAAGTTATTCTGGAGTATCGGGACTTTCGATATGATTCTTAAATTATAATTTGTTACTTTACTACGAAGCAAGTTAAAAACCAGTTCTGTTATTTAGTTTTATACATAAATCTAAACACAGCCTGATACAGATGATTGAACGCATTCAAAAATGAACGCAAAACAATGTGGTTACTTCACCTTTCTATTTTCTCTTGGGTATATTCTTTTATCGTTCATTGTAAGATAGATGGGTAGTTTCTTTGATGGAATTTATTTTCTGTTTGTTTAACAGGAAGATTTTATTTCCCAATTTAATTAAAAAAACTCTCTATCTTAGTACCTGATAAATACCTTTGCTCGCGTGATCATAACCTTTTTGCTATACCAGCATCTAGAATGCATTTACATTGAAATTCCCCAATTCCTCATGATAAGCAATCGCTCAACCGCCTGATCGCGGTTGCACCAGAATGTGACTTGATTTCATCAGAATATGACTTATGAGTAAGAATAAACTTGTTGAAATCTGTCATCGTTATGTGTTGTAATGTTTCTAAATTTAATTAGCTGTCCTGTTGTCGTTACTGAAACGTCAAGGTGAAAATGTTATGATGTTTTGCAACTATACCTAAACGAATAAATACTGCACAAGCCTATTGTTTTAAAGTATTCATATAAAAATTAAAGAAGTCGTCATATATGACGCGGAATATGATTTCAAAGAGCTTATTATGCAGAATATTAATCTAAAACAAAATATTTTTACCGTATTTTAAGTCACACATTTATCACCTCCTCTTCTTTTCTTATTCCCAAATCTACTGAATCAAACTTTATGACAAACAGGTTTGACAAAGTATAACTAGCGACACGATTTTCGACTTCCTAATTTTTTAAATTCGCAAAATATTTTTAGGCGTGTGAGAGAAATGTAGGAAAAGAATGAAATATGAACATATGAAATATTCATTTACACGTAGATACTTATAAGTGCCTAAATATGTACGGAACCCTCGTAATGTGAGTTCCACTCTTGCTTGACAGATAATTTTTAAAACCTCATTTCTAACCCTTGCTATATCTTTTTACACTTGTTCTTATATTAATTAATTTGTTTCATTCACGTAAGTAATATATATTTGTTTATTTACTAATTTTAATGTACACAATTGATACATGTTGGGGAATTATTGCTACAAGATTAAAATTTGACAGTCAACCAGAACACCAGTCCAGCTTCGCTCAACGAGCGGATGAGAATCGAACCCGGGTGGCTGCGGTGTGCCACGTCTTCGAAGGCCGTATTCCTTGTGGTCAACCCATCAGACCACGGTGACGACATATTTATTTCATTGGAGGATGGAAAGGATAAGCTTTTATATATTTCTTTTCTACGATGGCAGCATTATATTTAAAAGTACTAAAATTGTTTACACTTTGATTTTGCAGATTTAATTAAATAGCCGTATGAAAAAATATAGAATAAAAAATAAATTATATGACAGATACATGGTTAGGAATACTTATACTCAATGAAATATTAAAACATTCAGACTTCCACAATTGCTGCAAATGTCGATTTGCAGTATTTTAATGAAAAAAATACATTCAGTGGCTCATTGTCCTTTAATTTAAAAATTATTTCAAATAGCAAATCCCTTCATATATTCTTCCTTACAACATGCTTACCCAGACTCTTATCGTAACACTTTATTTTAAGTGGTTTCTGTGAATCAAAATGTATTTGGTCTATAAATATAATTGGATAAAATTACATTCGTAAATTTATTTGTTCATATTCTTTCTGCGATGTTATTTATGGACTTATTTCACGTTTTTTCTTAAAAGTTATGTAATAACATCTCTATTTTTACGCTTCTTTTAATGTAATGTCTAATAAGTTTGTTATGTGCGTATTTTAGTCCATTATCAGCGTATTTTACTTTAAAAGTTTTCTATAACTATTTTTTTTTATAAAACACACACTTTGCTAACTCCACTCGATTCCAAATAGCTAAACTTGGCATTGCTATATTTTTGAAATAATAGCTATGCTGGCTAGTACTGACGCCAAACTTTTGAAATTTAATATGCACAGACTTAAAGAAAGAGGTAGTTGTGCACTAAGAATATTAATATAGATATCAATATTAAAAAATAATACCATAGTTTAAAGAAAATGATCAATAATCATTAGACCTCTCCCTCGAAACACGTACGGCGCAATCAAACAATAACAGCGAACCTTTCCTAGGACAACTTTCAAATCCTATATATTCTACATCGACGATAAATCTGATTTTTTTGTTACATGAATATTTAATATTTAAATATAATTAATTTACGAAATATTTCCTTGTTAGCTTCACCCTTGGCATTCTCTATTAATTACCAAAGGATACATCGTAGCCATAATAAAAGAGCAAAAACTGCATAATTTATGCATTACATTTAAATATCACGTTCTTAATGATGTTTAATTTTTTACTGGCTATTTATATTTTTTCTTTAAAAGCGCAAATTTTATTGTATTTTGATCAGTTCCACAGAGTTCGGCTTTGTGTCATGTCGTCTTTAAAGTGTACGTGCGTTTTTACCTTTTTGCTGCTTTCGATATTAGAATTTGCCGCAGCGGAAAATTTTATTATGAGGATGTTAATGCGATTGTTAATAATAACGTCATTTGCGCACGGTCCATAGTTCAATTTAATGAACGATTGTATTAGAATGTTATTTGAATAAATAAATAAATAAATTATCGGTATGAGGGCCTGAATCCAGATTGGCCGCGTAAAGGTCTTTTATTCATCATCTACGCGTTGTTACGCTGACCATTGCCGAAGTTTTAATAAAAGAGTTATCTATTGACATCTACCTGCTTATTATAGATACTAGCACTTTTAACACACAGTTAATTAAATCTTCGGTTAAATAAAAACACGTTGCCGGTTTGTGCATGAGAATGGTCAAAACAGGTAATTTCAAAGTTACATAGGTAAGGTATTTATATCCTTAGAATATGGTGTGAAGACATAAATCTGGGTACAAACCTATATCTATTTGAACACAAGTGTATAATAAGTAAACACAAAGATACACCTTTATTCGACCTGTTAGAAACTTCCGTAACATAACATTTCGCTGCGACAAACGCTAATATAGAAAGCAGCAAGATAGAAAAAACGCACGTTTACTTGAAAGACGACATGACTCAAAGCCGAACTCTGTAAAACTGATCAAAATACAATTAAAACTGGCCTTTTTAAGGCGATAAGACTGGCCATTCGAAAATTATAAACAATCAATGGAGCCAGCATCGTAACTGAATATAGTATTATAATTACCTATTTTCCCGTTGAATAATAATGATGAGATGAGATTATAAATATATAAATCTTTACATTTTATAAAATTGTAACTAAGCGATGTACACACATCGAAAGAATAATTTAAAAATATTTATCAGCGAACAACACACAACCTGCTGAGAAGAAATAAAATACTTTTGGCTGTATGTTCGTTTAACCGGATATCATTAACGGCTGTTTATGTATTTTTATAAAAATGTGTAGAAATTCAGAATGTCTTTTGATTCTATTTTCATTATAATTAGTTATATCCTCATTATTGCTTACTAATCATTATTATTGTTCTATTGATTGGTCCATGAATTAAAGCGCAATTTTTTAACGTCTGTCTGTTTGATTTTTTATTTGAGTAGCACAGGAAACTATTTATCTATTCTAAGTAGGTCTATCGCTACATTAATTATTGGGTTTAGATTTAAACGTATGGAACTTCGTCTCCAATAAATAATCTTAGTAAGATTAGAAATTAAATTAATAGCGACAACACTTGAAAATTGAGTGAAAAATATTACGGACTGATGAATAGAAATGATCATATTATCGCAGCCTATAGTTTATAATAAAATGTAAGTCACTTTTTTGTCATCAAATGTATTTTTGAAATTCAAAAAATGTTAAAAAAAAGGAAATTTCCACTACGTTACTCAGAAATCCATATATACACACTACGGTCTTGTATAAAATATTCATGTAATATATTGAGATAAAAGCAATTGTTTAATTACTGGGGCATAAATCGGACCGGATAATTGTCAATTGTGGGTTTTCTTTAGATAAGCTTATAATAATTAGTCTAAATGTAAATATATCCTATGGGATAGGCGTTAAAATCTATTTATTCTAGAGAAAATCCATATTCTCTTCCGTGGTGCATTACATCTTGTAATTGAAATAGCGCAAACACTCCGTTGATGCTTTTGTATTTATATTACACATGTTATAATATGTGAACAAATTAAAAAAATAAAAGTTATAACATTGCATTTGTATATTAATGTCACACTAAATGGTTTTCATTGCACGGTTATGGTACTCTGCTTCAACATCCTATAAGTTGCCCATTCACTAGTTAATAATTCCATTTAATTGTGAAGTAGCTCACTAAAGCTTACTCTGTGAGGATCGTTACCAGTAAGAAATTTGTTAAATTTTGTATTAGTTGCTTGCACCCTAATACAGTGCACCGGAGACACTTGCTGATTAAGTTGTGCATAAAACTATTTCTAAAAAAATTGCAGGAGTTAGTTTCAGAGAGGTGAAAAGTAATTGCTTTGATTGGTTTTATAAAAATTTTGCTGCAATGTGACAAAAATTACAGACACTGTTTGAAATTATTTCAAAATTATTAGGTTGGCTATGGTTAAATGATATGTTATGTGAATATTTACGCTTTTCCCAAATGCAGTGAATTGATTTTCTTTTGCAATATAAGAAAAATCTGATCGTATTTTGAGACCTACTTCAATAAGTTCCTTTTTTCATCTAAGTTAGCTGTGGCAGGTCGTTCTTGAAGATGATTGTTGAAAAGGTCATATTTCCTTGTTTGAATCTTTGAAACACAGGGCTCCATCACATGAAAATAAATTTCATTATTGAATATATTGCACCTAAATCTTTTCGCTCTAAATGAAATACTCGAAGCAAGAGCGCTCTAAGTTCTCGTTGTAAACTTGCATATTGGGCTTCTTCTGTCCTTAGTTTTCTGCCGGAGAGTTCCTTAGTTTTCAACCTAATGTTTAAATTGATGTAGAACACAAAACAAATTAGGAAAAATGAAGTGCAATCGATTATTAAGTACTTTTGTCTAAAAATAATATAAAAATGAATGTAATAAAATGAAAAGGAGATAACAATAATCTAATAATAGTCCCGGTTCACAATGCCTAAACTGTTTGCCGGTTTCCGTTCGCAGATACGAAGTTCACATGTTACGGGATATCCACCTGTAACGGAAGAAATCTACAATATGCGTGGAATATTATTCCACAATTTCCGCGTCATTTCAATGAGCAACAATATTCACTTGAAATACACATAAATACGACGTAAGTCTTAATAAAATGTAACATAATGGAATTTTTTTTTACTTTGCATGAGAAAAAATAAAGCAAATAAAAACAATAAAGGTAATCAAATACTAAAAACAAAAAAATAATCACAAAAATGGTAATTAAATGAAACTACGTGATGTAGTATTATTCTGTAGCATTATACTTAATGAAACTACGTGATGTAGTATTATTTCTACTTTCTTTAAGTTCTTTACCACGACCTAAGTTTTTTTCTATTACAACATCTTCGGGTGGTGATATTAGCAAAGATCTTTGTATTATCTTGTACTACAACGAAACCTAGCTCGTGGTAAAGAACTTAAAGAAAGTAGAAATAATACTACATCACGTGGTTTCGCAATTAACGCCAAATATATTGAACCACAAAAATGTTTAAATAAGTGACATGACTTCAAAAACGTTGTGTTATATCTTGTTCTTACGTTACAGATGCTGTGTGGTCAATATATATATATATATATATATATATATATATATATATATATATATATATATATATATATATATATATATATATATATATATCATAAAAGTGATTATGAAAGCGACTAGCGATAGTGAAATTTATGCATGGCTTGAGATACTTTAGTGATGTTTTTTATCGGTCTTCCTAAAAATCTTTTTTTGGATAATAAATTATTATTTTTTACATTAAAATAAATAAAGGAATAAAAAAATTATAAATAGGTAAAAGAATGAGACATTACGCACCTATATTCTTTGTTAATGCAAGTTAAATGCACATCGTCATTTGATGAAAATAATAAGCTGACTGAGACGACGATATTCTGCCCCGAGTAATTATAGTGACGTGAACTACCTCTGTCTTAGGAAGTTCAGTTCATCATAGCAAATGCTGCATTCGAAAGTGCATATTGAAATATAATTATGGATTTATGTAATAATTTACTTGCATCAACGAGCAGTTGCAGTCAACAATTGTTCAGAATAATTTTCATTTATGTTACTCAAGTTGATCAATTTAAATTAATGCTTACTTATGAGGACATATCGGAAACGACGGCTGTTTTATGTTGTGTATTAAAGTGGGTAATTCATATTTACATAAACAAGTTACGATACTTAACAAGAAGAAACCCGACTACGATAACATACGCGTAGAAGCCCTGCAAGAAAATTCGAAACAAACTTTTTCACCTGTCGTGACTATATAATTTTTTCTACTCGTTTTATGTAGGTACTTCTTCATTTGTTTCGAAAATTGTTTCCTTAATGGTTTTATATGTATTGTATTATTTGATTTCTATTTTTAGCTTTATTTAATATTTTCTTATAAGACATACGTCTTATTTTTTGAAGTTATCTTTTTTATTTTGTGTATGGGAGCATTATTCTTGTTATCAATCCAACATGTCCAACGTGTTGGGTCGATCACAAGGCGTACGACCTTTGAAGACGGTGCGCATTACGGGGACCCGAGTTCGATACCCGCCGTTATAGTTGGCTGTAAGAGATTGCTCTGGTCGCAAATAAGTCCGCTATATGTATCAATCGGATACATTAAAGTAGATAAATAAATTATTTGAATATAATGTATTTGCCGACTATCTAGGGGTTTATGTGAAAAAAGCTTTATTTAACAATTTAAGATTGGACGTCAGATTTTTAATCCACATCTTACTGAATACCGAAAGCTATGTTCAATATTGCATCGTTGATTTCTAAACTTTTTTTAACAAATATGGTATTAATTTACACACTACATTCCATATTTTTTTAATTGTCTCACTAGAACTTTAATTTGATACACGGTATTCACTGAAGTGAAAGTAATTCTTTTTAGATTTTGATTATTTATTTTGAAACTTACTCCTGCTGTTGAATATAAAAAGCTAGTTATCTTCGATAATTTTGTTTATTTTTGAACAACAACAATGATGCAAAAAAGTTACTATAATATTCAAATGCATAAAACTTCTTTCGTTTTTCTATCTACCTATCTGATATTATATTGGAAGCTCCTATGGTGGTATACTCGTAGTGGTAGTAAAATTGTGATACAGCAGTACAATAATGTAATTGTAAAATATGAGTTTCAGGAATAAATCACTAATCGAAAAGTGTGAAATAATTCTTTTGTGTGTTGAAGGCAATGTTGGTTTTGAATTCATGGAAATATTTGTTCTTGTATTACCGTCATTTATAGAAACGCATGTATATGTTAATTGTTTCGTAAATTTCGACTTATGTTGAGCGGAAAATCGAATCTTCTTCCAATTGTTTAGCTTCATTGTTTATTGTCGCTTTCATAACAATTTTTATGTTTTACATCAAAAACTCGACATTTTATTGGATGATCCCTTAATAGTAAGTATATCGGTATCAATTTTTTAAGGAATCTATTATTATATTAATCCATATTAATCCTTATTAATCTTAAATGACCCTCTAATTTTATTATAACCAACAGTTAAAACTTGGATTTATCGAAGAAAATCTTACTCGGTAATCTCAAGTAAATGATAAGAGTCGTCATATTTTCAAAGAAATATCCATAAAACACTCTATTTTTGTTTGGCTAATTCATATATCACTCAGATTTTACTGAGAATCGTGTTAAAAAATTAGAACATTTTCGAAATTTGTGGGTCTGTTTAAATTTTTCAGGTGGGCTAAATATCTGTGTAATTTAAATTGTAAAGTTTATAAATAAATAAACAAAAAGTCTTAAATAATTCCTGATCCTACACGTATTTCACATTTTTAAGCAATTTAATTGTTTGCTTGATTATTTTGGATATAACAGTTTTGTACGTATTTAGTTACTACCTATCATTCTTACTCTCATTAAGAAGTATTATTATCAATATTTAGAAGGACAAACTATATTGATACTTTAAGAAGTTGCATTGAGATATGCTTAGTTGAGTAAATCAAGAATATTTGACATATTTTCCTTTGCAAGAACACACTCCAAATATATTTGGTATTATGCCCAGAATTATCTGGAGGAATATAATTGTAATAAAATCAAAGTTGTGTAATAAAAACACTTGTTGCTTTAAATTTTAATTTATTATGAGTTTTATCTGTAAATCTACATACTGCCTAAATACAATTACCAAAGCAACCGCACGTGTGGCGTTATGGCATATTCTATCGATGTATCGATGTGCGGGTGGGAAACGACACTGGTATAATTGTTTATTCTATTTAGAATTGATGTCCTTAAATATGTAAATAATTTACTTGAATTATTCTCATGCACATATGTTGTAGAAGCATATCTCCTCTCCGCGAATTTAAAATAATTTTACCGCATAATAATTTTGGTTATCAAAAAATTGCTAATCAGTACACTATAATCTCGAATATTTTTAATAAGTTTTCAGTAAAAATATAATGAATTATATATTTAATGAATTGCTAACTTATTAAATTATATATTTAATAACTTGGTCATAAAACAAAGTCGGTGGTCTGAGTGCTTTTGACCGCTACGATATGCACTGTTGTGCTAACGGCTGCATGTGAAATGTATTTAGATTTTTTCAAGCAATTGTCTCGAAAACTAAAATCAATCAATTTTAAGTTAGTAGAAAATGGTGTAAAATTATAAATACGAACGTCTATGTTTATAAGTAGTATTACGAAATATAAAAACTGGAAATTTAAAAATAGACACAATCTACATAAAACACAAATATCCACCACAATACTCGCATGTCTAATTCTAGTTTCTGTCATTGTCTCCGCCTTAACATATGCGCCCAAGTAATTTTTCTTACGTCCAAAATAATTGCATGAAATTTGTATTTACCCTTAAGACAACTAGATATAACATATAAGACTAATATTAATGGCAATTGTGATTAATATTAGTCGTGTTTTAATTTTTCATTACGGAAAACACCAATACAGAAAGGAGCAAAAATAAAATAACGTAAATCCACTTGAAAAACAATGTAACAGAACGTCGATTTCCGTAGAACTACTCAAAATTCCGTAAGGACAACGTTTTTAAAGCAAAGAAATCAGGAAAAAAACATTAAAAACGACCAAAATATGAAATATGTTATTTAAAATTCATGTTAAAATTATGTATATGGTTGTTTATTAAGACTACCAAGCTCATAAATTGTTTAAACCAATTTGACAGTATCAGACTTTTTTTAAGATTTTTAGAGCGGAATTTAAGAATCGTCATCAGCAGTACCATGCGCACATCATAAATCAAAAATAAACAATTATAGAAGATATTTAATTTGATTATTCCAAGGTATTGAATTTCGGAATATTCTTAAATTTTATATTAAACATGAGAATCTTGTTAACTATTATGTGATTCCTAATAGAAATATTTGTGCGAAAAATGTTAAACTTTCCAAATACTTATATATCTTGCCTAAAGTTTTAATGTATTATTAATTTTCTAACATCATAAATTGCTAATATTTCCTTTCAACATTTTTCAGTTTTCCAAATTTATCGATATGTCCCAGCGATCAATTTGTAAAATACGGATTGTAACGTGATGCAGATTGGTGATAATTACAATATTAGCATTGTATATATTAATATATATATTCCTATATGCAATTATTATTATATATTAATAATAATTGCATATAGGAGTATGCCTTTACAGGTTGAAAGAATTTTGCGCGATTATTTTGGATTTTCCAAGACAGGCACATTTGAGGTACGAAAACACAAAATGTGTTTTAAAATTTATGTAGTCGTCAGCGTAATAACGTGTGGCCGAGAGTTCACAGCCTTGCACACTGGCGATTTGGATTCACTTCTGTGTGTCGGTATACAATAACTGTCATTTTTTTATTGTGGCTATGCCTTCCCATTACAATCAGTTACATGTGTTTCTTATTATATAAAATGTGTGATTCCCAATTTTGGTAGTCATATTTTAAGCGAAGTAGGCAACGTTATGAGTGGAATCTGTCATTTATCCACGTAAACTTGTGGCTAATTATATCACCTCATCTCAGGGACCTTTGCTACGATAAAGACATCCTGGCAGCACTAGATCTATGAATTGGGTTGTAAGGAAGAAACGTGTTAGTTATGTATGAATGTTGCAAGTTAATTGTGGCTCAAATGCGTGTCTTAAAATTATAAAACATGCATAAACATACTGGGAATCAGCCAATCGGTACGGGAATAATAATTCTTATTATCATTGAAATTGTTGCAGTGTGCTTAAATATCGAAATAGAAATTGATAATTGTTGCGTCATTTTCAAGGAAATGAAATTAAATATTGTTCATTGGCGGTATTTTGTAATTTAAAAATAAAAAATGTACATATTTTTGAATATTGTAAAAACGCCTGCGACAAACGGACAAGTAAATTTATAAAGATTCCGTTCACTATTTTGATGGATATTAAAAAGTTATATTAAAAAGGATCTTATTTTGAGCCCTTATATATATATATATATATATATATATATATATATATATATATATATATATATATATATGTAGTGCAAGAATTGAAAACTTAACTAATTTTATGTGAAATCTACAGGTTTGAAACAAGTGCAATTAGACAATACTATCTGATATGAAATGACTGCAAACTATCTGCACTGGCTTTTTTTTGCCACAAATTATTATTTCTTTAGCCGTAGTCCTTAATTTCATTTTTCGGTGATTTTTCTCTGACAAAGTTGCAAATTAGGCTTTCTTCTAAAAAAATGAAATCATCTAAAATCTACAACGGATAATATAAGAAAGTGTTGAACGTTTGCCTTGCCAAAAATAGATCTAAGGAATGGATACTTTAAAGTGAGTTAATAATGTGTGAGAACGATATTTAACAAATATTTTACATATGCAAATTAATTATCGAGGAGATATTTAAGCAAACTTAAAATTACTACCACAATAAATAAATTACTTAATTACCCATTAATTTAATGAAATGGTAGTAAATCAGTAGGTAGATACAACGGTACATCAAATGACTGCGAACGTAAAGTGGAAACGTTCATAATCACGAAACAAACTTCTTATTTCTTGTTGTATAATGTATGAAATAAATAGGACTGAACATATTTTGAAATAAAGAAAGAACAGAAAGGTGCTTTTGACATATTATTATTACCATTGGGTTTATTAGATTCTGGAACTGGTATTTTATGTGTCACAGTCGCTGAATTTAAGTTTACTCATTATGTCGATTGTGTTGTTTATTCAGTTAAAGATACCTGTTATCTTTTATGTAAAAGTTTGGTCACTATTATGTTATAATAAAAAAATGTTAGACGAAAATTTACTAACTGATCTCCCCCATATGTTTAACTGCCTAAGGTTTTCCCACTATTTTCACTTTGAGTTTTTAATTACAAATTACACACTCAACAAACACATGTAATTCAAAATTGTGAAAAAAATATTTTTGTATTCCTCAAACAAGTGCTTTGAAATAATACTCCACATGATAGAAAAAATGGGAACAAATGTTTTTTTAGGATATTTATTTATTTCCTAAGAAAGTCATTAAAATGTAAAAGATGTAGTTCAATAAAATCTTATTTATTATTATTTATTGCTAATTTTTAAATTTCCAAGTTGCATGGTTTTTGAACAAATCAGGTTTGAAAATACGATAATGCAAATGTATTGAAACTATGTGTTTCGTAGGCATGAGAACATGAGGAATATTTAAGAAAAATTTGGCTGCTAGAATAATCACTATAGATTTCATACAATATTAGCGTGGACTTCGAAAAGCCCATATTTCAGTAATTCTTTAGTACTTACGGATAACTTTTTGCGTATTTTTTAATGAAAAATTTATTTTTTAAACCCTTATTGCTCTATACACGGAATTGAAACAATTGTTTTGAAGTAATTATTTTGCCCTCGTTAAAATTTTCTAATCAATATTTAAAATCTTAGCTACAGAAATTTATGTAGGATAATATGTTTTTGTTTTGGTATTGCGCCAAATTTCACGTTTCTAAGTCAGACTGTTTATTAGACACGTAGTTGTGTTAATCCTACATTTAATAACATTTTCTAAATTTCCATGCAAACGATATCACGAAAACAGTTAGTCTACAATAGAGTATTAGCTGTGTTCATAAACAACTGGATATTTTATAAATCAAACATTTTATTTAGTTTTTATGTTCCTTCCATAGACCGTTTTTAAATATTTGCTTTAACAATTATGTTTTATAGCATTTTCAGATCTCTACAGAATTTGGCTCTGTATCATGTGGTCTTTCAAACATAAGTGCATTTTTCTTTTTTTAATTTACTAAGAAGACTTAACAAGATCTTGTTATGAAGAATTTGAACGCGTTGAATGTTGGTAATAATATAAATAGTCTATGGCTCGTTAATTACGTTTCTATAGCCACAAATAAGGTTGTAGCACGAGGCACAATTTTTTTACGATCTTGCGCTATGGGTTTTAGTTTCGACGAGCAGGTGAAAATTTTGAAAATGCAACTCGTTATGAAAAATGGTGCACTCATCATAGTAGCGGTGCGCGGCTGAACCAACAAAGATTTTTATGCTGCTTACTTGAATATAACATACGTGTGCTTATGACAATGGTTTAAATCCTTATGACTGCTAAATCTTGCACTCTCGCTATGAGATGAAGTAGGCAATGGTATCAGTTTAGTCTGGCACTAAACTTTCGTATAAACTTGTGTACATACAAACATAAATAAATTATTCAACATTTTGTAACTACGCTAAGCAAGTAAGGACAAAGAAATTCTTAGTTGGCTTAATGATCAGCGCAATATCCTTTTGTAAACATGATAAAGTACGAAACACAGCATTTCACTTTAAGATCGTTTATACAAATAATTTCAACATTTATTTTACTTGAGTTTATAAAAAAATCGATAAATAACGTACATCTTCAAAAGTTCAATTAATTTTTTATTATCTTTTTTATCGATGAAGCAGAATATGGGACCTAAATTTGAATATTGATAAACATTCTTCACGTTTTGTTTATATAAATGTTGCAGAAACTGGGCCAATCGTTTAGCTTCGAATATTCCGTTGCATCCTGTAGTTTTTTCCGATTAAACATCACGTTGACAGTCAATTCAAAGTTTTTGTTGTCATTTTAATGTACGACATATTGTATGTGAGTGCAGTTGTAGAAATATAAAAAAGAAAAATTGAAACGATAATGCTCCTGCTTAAAGTGAAGTGCATAGCACAGTAATTGTCTAGATAGAAAGGAAAAACACTAAGTAAACGGGGAGGCATGTGTCACACCATAGTTTAATATAAAGAAATCATATTTTTCGATTTCTGATAATTTTAAACAAATTTTTACGTATTTTGTCACACAATATTATTTTTATCGTTGTTTTCATGGTATATTTCGCTCAATTATCTTGTAACACTAAGACATAATAAATTGAGTGTTCCGTTTCAACAACATCTGATTCGAGCCAAGTAATTGATGCGCAAGTACACTCATCATAATTCTCAAACTAAATTACTAAATTTACTCAATTTACTTTGACTAAAAGATATGTCGTCATTATATATAACCCTAGATATAACGACTTACTCAGTCTTTATATACAGGATTATACCATGAAATCCCGGATAAAATGTATGTTGATATTTGGCAAGATAGTTTCATCTTATTGTTAGACCATATACGTAACAATTTGCTTATACAATTATTATTATCAGCAGACGCACGATACGCTTTATTATTAATATGTTTACGATTTAACGCATTCTTTCTGCGCATCCGGGAATTTTTCTCACTTTCAGCAATTGTTGTGAGTATGTGACACTTTCAGTACAAATATTATCGTATTCAAATTTCCCAGTAAAACTGCTACAGCTGCACTCGCGAAAATGAAATAACAACATACAATATAACGTACATTGCAATTACAAACAAAAACTTTGAATTTGCTATTGAGAGCTATGAATTTAAGATTACCTTTAATATAACTAGATATTTTCCATTGTCTAGATTGAACTAGATTTATGTTTTAAGAATATTTTTCAAACTGAGACTTTATAACTTAAACCCTATCATTAAATGTAGTCACCACTGACCGGTTATAAACATTTTAAAACATTTTTCACAATATTGTATTGCCGATTACTTCAAATCAAATTATTTATTACAATTAAAATAACATCGTGATGACAAAATTAAATCAAATTTCGTATAAACAAAGTAAACGTTAGATCTTTATTATTTACCGTCATAAAAATGTTATGAAATAAATTTTTATTCAAAACATTTTTATTTAATATAATATATAATACCAATTTAATTATATCACTAAATAGCATAAAGTTGTTGTCACTAAATAGCATAAAGTTATATTTATATTTAATAGAACTCTTAAGCGCTATATTAACATTTGATTATAAACACTGCGTAACACGATGAAAACAAACGTTACTGGTAAGAAATTGAAAGTTTGCAACGACGTAAAGTTTCAGATTTAATTGGAATTGTTTTGTGAAATTAAGTGACATTGTGCAATGTTTAAAACAAATTGTTGGATGTAAACTATTAGGGTTTATTAGAGATTTTTATGTTTTTCGTGTAATAGACAATAAAAATGGTACTGTGTCCGTTCCATAAGTTTTTTTATAACTAAAAAGACTGTACATAAGATATTTGTTACATTTTAATCTTAAAATGACCATCTCTGACTAAAGATAAAAAGCGCTGGTGCACAAGCAGTCTTACAAATGTTTTTATATAATCTTACTATGAGTAAGATTATATAAACCACTTGTTTTAATTACATTTTATTATAATACAAGCAGTCTTGCAATTTCCTCGTTACGAAACTAAATTCTATTGACTGGAAAATATCGCATTTATAGCAACGAGTGTGAGTATTAAGAGAATAACGTAAATATGAAGAAAGTTTGCAGCCATAACAATTTTGTTTTGTTTTATTTACAACCCTGTCCTAATATATTTCCAGAATGTACGTGACGAGTAATTTTGACAAAAGACACTTGAATTTTATCTTATCTGATTATTTTGATTTTATTTCATATATATATATATATATATATATATATATATATATATATATTTATGTATATATATATATATATATATATACATATATTTATTAAAGAAATTTATAAAAGGTTGTTAGAAGAGTACGAAATATCGTTGTGATTGTAAGTCATCTAAGACCTTCAATTTATACCAGAAACTCACTAAAATTATATATTTATTTTGGTTTACATGTTATTTTGGTTAATTTTACAAATATTTTTTTAATGGTGATTATAATAATAACATGATTCCTCTCAATCTACAATATTCTCCTCATAAATTTAGATAAAATCAAAATAATCAGATAAGATAAAATTCAAGTGCCTTTTGTCAAAATTACTCGTCACGTACATTCTAGAAATATATTAGGACAGGGTTGTAAATAAAGCAGAATATAATTGTTATGGCTGCAAACTTTCTTCATATTTACGTTATTCTCTTGATACTCGCACTCGTTGCTATAAATGCGATATTTTCCAGTCAATAGAATTTAGTTTCGTAACGAGGAAATTGCAAGACTGCTTGTATTATAATAAAATGTAATTAAAACAAGTGGTTTATATAATCTTACTCATAGTAAGATTATATAAAAACATTTGTAAGACTGCTTGTGCACCAGCGCTTTTTATCTTTAGTCAGAGATGGTCATTTTAAGATTAAAATGTAACAAATATCTTATGTACAGTCTTTTTAGTTATAAAAAAACTTATGGAACGGACACAGTACCATTTTTATTGTCTATTACACGAAAAACATAAAAATCTCTAATAAACCCTAATAGTTTACATCCAACAATTTGTTTTAAACATTGCACAATGTCACTTAATTTCACAAAACAATTCCAATTAAATCTGAAACTTTACGTCGTTGCAAACTTTCAATTTCTTACCAGTAACGTTTGTTTTCATCGTGTTACGCAGTGTTTATAATCAAATGTTAATATAGCGCTTAAGAGTTCTATTAAATATAAATATAACTTTATGCTATTTAGTGACAACAACTTTATGCTATTTAGTGATATAATTAAATTGGTATTATATATTATATTAAATAAAAATGTTTTGATTAAAAATTTATTTCATAACATTTTTATGACGGTAAATAATAAAGATCTAACGTTTACTTTGTTTATACGAAATTTGATTTAATTTTGTCATCACGATGTTATTTTAATTGTAATAAATAATTTGATTTGAAGTAATCGGCAATACAATATTGTGAAAAATGTTTTAAAATGTTTATAACCGGCCAATGGTGACTACATTTAATGATAGGGTTTAAGTTATGAAGTCTCAGTTTGAAAAATATTCTTAAAACATAAATCTTGTTAAATCTAGACAATGCGAAATATCTAGTTATATTAAATTCATAGCTCTCAATACTTACTTTATAATTATCGATAGAAACGCGGTAGATTCCAATAAGAGAATTTTACATTCCTAAATAATTAAACTCTCCTTCATCGTGTTCCGATTCTGAAAAGCAGTATTCATAATTAATACTGAAAGGTATAGTGTTATATTTTATATAAATATTTATTTTATAAACCGAACACAAAAAATCGAGTAAATTCAAATTAAAATAATAAATACTTTGTAATATTAATCGAAAAAATATCTAATACGCAGTTTTGCCTTAGTGATTTTTTTTAATTTCTTCATATCTCAATATTTACATTAATTAATTGCGTAAATGACTGTCAAGTTGGTACAAAATTCATTATATTTCATTATCAACTTTTATAATTTATTTACTCTTTTCAAAGATTTTTTATATATTTGATGGATTCATCTGTATCAAATCATGTTAACTAAGATAACAAAAGGAATATTAAAATTACTGAGTTGTCTTATTATAAAAACGAAAGAAAAATTGTATTTGGTACAACCTATAGAATTTGGTTTACTAGAGGTTATTTATACTTATGGAAGAGAAGGATGATATTTATATTCATGTACAGGGTTTCGCAAACAACAAATTCACTTTTAAGGTGCGGTTTTGGACCAGGTTGGGTTTACTTTTAAAAAAAATTATACTATTATACTTAAATATAAATAAACCTTTAAATGATCAACAGCAATTTCCTTTAATAAAAAAAAACTTTCTAAGGAATATACTATATCTCCTTGTATCATTTAAATAAATAATTTCACCTTATGGTTTTAACTAATTTTTCAAAAAAGTACAAAGTTAAGAAATGACGTCATGTCTCGAAGTAAAATTAAATTTTCTTTAAGCTAGAAAATTGGGTATGTAATCTAAATTCTGTAATAAACATGAATTTATATAAATTTGTCTCATGTTGCTAGCAAATTCAAAGCTTTTGTTTGTAATTGCAATGTACGTTATATTGTATGTTGTTATTTCATTTTCGCGAGTGCAGCTGTAGTAGTGTTACTGTTACAGTTTAACACCTTTAAAAAAATATTTGTAAAATTAACCAAAATAACATGTAAACCAAAATAAATATATAATTTTAGTAAGTTTCTGGTATAAATTGAAGGTCTTAGATGACTTACAATCAAAACGATATTTCGTACTCTTCTAACAACCTTTCATAAATTTCTTTAATAAATATATATATATATATATATATATATATATATATATATATATATATATATATATATATATATGTATATATATATATATATATATATATATATATATACATATATATACCTCTTATGTAATTACCACGCTTTACCAGAAATTTTAAAATATTTTTAATTTAATTATGTATATGTAAAGTTAAATGTCAACTTCCGTTGCAATGGATTACTTAAAACTTGATTTCCTTGCAACATTATTTTGTATTATTTCAGCTGATATCGCCATAAGGCGGGCAGTCAAAAAGAGGTAATTGGGTAATAAACCATTATATTTGGGCTAAAACGATGGGAGATTGTATAACAAAGTATGCATAAATGTGTTAATTGATATTAAGCAAAAGTAATTGCAATATGTGCCCTTAAATAAACCGACAGTGATATTTACTATCCGTAGTCAAATATAACAATAAAAAAATATTAATAGTTAATAAAAATCGATATTGGAATTCAGGAGAAACTCAGATTGTTTATGCAAAATAATACAAATATTTTTTTTTCTTTCGGGGTACATCCGTAGGCTGATTACGAAAGAATCTGACTTTATCAGTAAGTTCCCGAGACATTTTTTTAAATATGGTCTCCTATAAATGCCTTAAAATTTGTTATTAGCTTTGGCAGTCTCTTCAGCTAATTCCCCAATAGACACCAATGCACGCATTATAAATTATGAGCCATGTATACCATGAGATTTTACAATTGGTATCCTGGTACGAAGTCACGCGGTCTCCAAACTGAATTTACTACATGAGTCTACATTTACATTGTATCCCGAAGATAAAGCTTGTCAAATTGTGGGACAATGGTTAATTAAATCTCTGTTTAGGACTTCGGCTGAAACATCTAAATTCAAAATTTATTTTCACAAAGTAATTCCATTGTCCGATATCCCGCTTCCGCCACTTCGTGGTTTATTTAAAATTAAGCCTAATCGAGACAAACTGATTTTTAACGTACAACATTTTATCAATTGACATTTTTTTATGGTCATCTGATCTAACCTGCCAATTTTTAAAATCTTTTCTTTAAGAAAGGTGAAATAAATACTTAAAGAAATGAATCCGCGAATGAAGAGGTGAAAATCGAATTCAAAACGATTTTCATCGCTTTTTTTCGCAAGCATTTACCCACGTCATTTATTTCTTTGGGTATTGCTTCAAAAATAGTGATGTCCCACTTAACACACAACAAATTTTATCATAGACCATTCTCAGCTGCAAAGAATGCTAATGTTGAAAAGGCGTTGGTCTAATGTACATTTTATCAAACACAATTATCGGACAAATGCTATTTTTTTTTTAAAATAAGTTTCCTCATTCTTAGATACCATAAAACTTTCCTTCACAAATTAAAAACAAATAGGTCTACAATATCTCACAGCAGAGGGGCGGGGATTTTTCCACAAAATGTTGGTTTCATTATCTGAAAATATTACTAATTGCAAAGGAATGTAAGAAGTTACAAATAAACTACTATCATCATCTAAAGTAGAATCCGCAAATATTTTTGTACGCGCTATGACCTGTGTTACTGCTAAAATCATATTTTTCAATTAAAATTAAATTAACTGACTCTACTAAAATACTATTTAAAACCAATTTGTCTGACTCTAAGATCCGCGAGTCTGTGTGATCAAATAAATTTGCAACAATGTCGTCTTTTGATTCCGTCACTACAATATTGGTAGGATATCACTTTTTCTTAGGTTTACACAGTTTACACTTACTTAAACACTTTGTTTAATACGACGGTAAAATTTTATTAGAAGCCTTGCTGTTAATAAAGTTTGAAGTTTCTTAAACTGAACCTCCACAAAAAGTAACAAAACTTCATCCGCACTAATATCTATTGTCGTTGAGTGATGCACTAAATGCTAAATAGTCAACCTTAGAAAATTCCGTCAATTGTCTATATTTTGATCTTTTGCTAAGATTATTAAAATCTTTCCTTTCTCGACATCGACTAGAGGAAGACGTACCGGTTGAGCTAAATCACATTCAGATTTATACTGCTCATAATTTTTGCTAATTCAATAAACTTATCAGCACTAAACCAGTCACCCTATTTTTTAAATATTTTTGATCTATTATAATTCACAAGTTTTATAGTATTCTTTGGTACTTTTACACAAATTAAGGACACGTTTATCTAAATAACTAATGTCTGTTTTCTTCATATTATATCAAATTTTTCTAACAGCACGGATAAAATACGTCCATGTTTTTTTAGTACGTACTTTTACTGAATCCTAGAACTCAAAGAAAAACGTCCTATTAAAGGAACACTTCAGTAAATTAAATGAAAAGGAAAATATACAGCTCAATTAACATCGTAAAAATCTTATAGACCTGCTACGAAAAACGTATGCTACGAATTAACATTAAGATCCATTATATTGGTTCATATATTTATGTTAGATTACATAATCATATTTGGCACGACACCCCAGGGAGATTCTACTCTTCGCCTGGGTTTTCCAGTTCTTCATTCTGAGAATGTTAAAATCTTCTTCCACTGAATCGATCCATCGTAATTTTGGTCTACCTCTTCTACGAGTTGTTAGAGGTTTTGCGATGAAAACTTTCTTTACTGAGTTTTCATCTTTCATTCTAGATATGTGGGCAGCCCAGTTCATTCTTTTGATTTTGATGGTTTTTATGACATCAAGCTCACCAAACAACCTATAGATTTCTGAGTTAAGACGTCTTCGCCAAATACCATTTTCCTTGACACCCCCAAAAATTCTCCTTAGAACTTTTCTTTCAAAGGCTGCTATTTTATTCTCTCCAGTTCTAGCCAAAGGCCAGGTTTCTGAACAATATGCTGGAACTGGCCTAATAAGAGTTTTATATACTAATGATTTTAGATATAGATTTAGAAGATTTAAGGATGGAGCTTAGTCCAAAAAATGCTTTATTGGCCGATGATATGCGATTCTGAATTTCAGAGATAGTGTCATTCTTATTATTAACACAAGATACAAGGTAAGTAAAGCAGTCAAACGTTTCAAATGTATGTGAGCCAATCTCCAAACGATTATGTGCATTGTTTGGTGGAGATTTTTGTATGGAGCCATATACTTAGTGTTGGAATCGTTTATTGCCAGACCCATTTGATTTGAAGCTATCTCCAAAAACAGAAAGGCCTCTCTCAAGACTGGTAGGTTTCTAGCAATTATATCAATATCATCAGCATACGCTAGGATCTGAACTGATTTGTAAAAGATGGTACCCCTAGTATTAATATCTGAATCCCGAATAGCTATCTAGTGCAATATTAAAAAGCAGACACGATTACGACGATTAGACGACGTTAGATTACACTTACTTCAATATTTAAAAACATATTGCAACAATTGCGTATTATTGTTAAAAATGTTAGGACCAAGAGAAATCAAAATTATGTATTTTTATCTCAAATTATAATTAACTTTCGTAGTACTAAAATATTATAAATACAACAAAACATATACTATTAAAATATATTAAATATTGCTACACATACCTTGACTTTGTATTTCCATGCCACAAACGCACAAATACATAAACAAATACCGGGAAATGTTATTGTAAAGCTGAGTTATTGATAAATGTGCAGGTACTGGTAAAGGGTTCGCAACACCGTGCGCAATGCGCACATTTCAGACATCAAAATGCAAGTGAAAAAGAATTATTAGTGATGGTATTTATATGTTTTCAGGTAGTTTGTTTGCCGTATTAGTTAGTGAGGTAGTTCGAAGTGAGAATTTAAGATATTGATTTTTCGATTAATGGACTATGAATGAAACCACCGTACGACAGTCCCATGTGTTTTAACTTGCATATAACATCCGAGGCCTTGGATTTTCAGAATATCAATTTGTAGTTTAGAGATCAATATAGGGGCAAAATCGGGCTTAGTATATTTGCGAAATATTCCGTTATTTTATCAAGATCGTTACCAAATATTCGGAATTAAGCTTAACCCTTTTAGTGCCATGATTTTTTACTCATACGTACTTAAAATGCCCAAGAAATCTTTTGTTTTTGATGTCATTTACCCTTGTCTCGAAAAAAAACTGTATCTCTTCCAAAAATTATCCAATTTTTATAATTTTTTCGGTATTTTCTTAATAAAAACTTGTACAAAGATAATAAAATACAAATAAAATTATGGAAATATATATTGTGAACAAAAATTATAACAAAAACTGAAATCAAGGTCACGTCGTATTTTCGCAGTCCGGTCCGCATCAACAAAATAATTGTTATTGTCACTATTATCATCACTCAAAATTTGTAATACGCCAAATTGTGAGCGCACCACAATGTCACTCCCACTATCACTTTCTTCACGACTTAAAAAACGATCATTTTCACTCGAATTATTTTCGTATTCCGATATTATGGGTTAAAATTTTTTTTTCCTGGATCCTTTTTATATTGTAATTACTAATAATATTATAATTTGAAATTTATGTAACACCCAGAAAGATAAAAAATTAGCGATGCGTGGGAGCGACCTCCCCTACCGCGCGCTAAACAGCAACTGATTTCGCAAGCGCCATCGCGCTCGTGGCAAATTTAGTTAGTACGCGCACGAGCGCGATGGCGCTCGTCGGTACTCAAACGGTTAAAGTCGAATATGCTATTGTATAGCTATTCTGAAACAGTGCATCATTTATCAATCTCTACTTAAAAATACAAAGGGGTAGACATAGTTTCAATATCAATGTAAATTAATTACACAACTTACACAAAAATTAGTGACCCAACTTAATTACCGAGTGAATTCAATTGCTGCATGTACTGTATATTTTTGCGAAACAAATACAAAAAAATATGTAATTTATAATTCTACCTACCACCAGAAAACAGTTCCTATCGCAATGACAACTGAGACGAATAAGAATTAAGTACTGTAAATCACAGCTAAACGTGAAATAACACTGACAATATTGCATACTCCATCTCATAATACCACTAGATTTGGAAATCATCACTTTGAACATATCTAATATATACATATTGTGGGAAATAATCTAACTTAAGGACACGCGCGATTGAAAATTATAAAAAGAATAAGTTTCTTACTATACTACTATTAAAAAAACTTACTATTTAAAAAAAAATTAATTGGAATTAATTTTAATTGCGAATATATAAATTTCCACAAATAAAATTTAATACATATTAATATCTAATCGTTATTAAAATAAAATAAATAAATTTCCGACACCTAAGCAATAAAAGCAGCCTGAAAATTCTTGAGCATTCAGCCATGTGTTGTTACTTTTAACGTGCGAGCTGTTCTTTTCCCCTTACTTGCTTGTATCGAAGCCTAAAACTCCTCACGTAATATTCTTTTAATTTGGTTCTAACCGAACCTTCCCCCATTTGAGTTGCGCATGAAAACTGTAGAACTCAGTAATGTTCAAAATAAGATAAATCTGAAAAAAATGTTAGAAAAGATGTAAGTAGAGATACAAACGTTTACAAGTCAAGATTATCCAACTTCCATCACTATGTTTCTACTTTAATACGGTCGCCCTGCTTGTTTTTCATCTATCTCTCCGGACAGATGTTCATTACGATTGTGACGTTATAATTTGCGGCTTGCGATTGACGATTGTAATTACTTCCAATATTTATCACGTTCAAATCTTTTGTAACCAAATTTTTTGTTGCCACAAAAATTATTATCGAAAGCAGTAAAAAACAAAAGTACACGAATGTTTATAATGCGACATGACATGAAGCCCGGTTCTACACAGTCGATGAAAATGTAATAAGGATGGTGCTTCTTAAGCAAAGACATGGGAAATCAAATTTAGAGCGATCATAAAGAAAACATCATATATGAAGTCCAGCTCACACTATACCTAGAACCCGTACTGGATTTCCTACTTCATTTTGCTACTGCATTCTAAGTAATCTATTGCTCTACACGTTAAGAGTTGATATTCTGGGTACTGATAACAAAAAATGAGCGTCATTGGGTTTAATTTGCCGAACGTAATACTACACGTGAAAAATATCAGTTTTAAAAATGGACACGGTCGTACACGATTAGACTTAGTTGTTTTTATTGAGGGAATAATCACAGCCAAAACTAATAATAACTAACCCACAATAAAAATTAAAAATAATCAGTTATGGAGGGTATTCAAAATTTGAATGGATTCACGATATAAATTAGGACAATGTAACTTTTTATCATATGTTTGAAAATAGACCATAACAATTGGTTAAATATTTTATAAAGAATTAGTTAAACAGTTGAATAATTTATAATGACAATGCATTGAATTAAAATAAAAAGTAAAATAGATCACTTTATGATATATATTTCTTATTACAAAAATTATAAGTACTTCCAAACTTTCTGGCGGTAGTGTATGTACATAACAATTATTCGAGTATTAATGTGATGGGGAAAAAAACAAGTTTATGCGAGGTACATTAAGTGCAAAGCGCCGTTACTTTAATATTCTAAAGATATTAGTTATATATTAATGGACATCCTGAAATTAGGTATGCATTAACAAGTTAGAATAGAACATTTATGAATTTGTGACATTTATTTGCGTAGTTTATTGGTCATTAATGATTTTTATATAGCTCGTTGATCATTGAGGACTCTTATTGTTTTGATTTCTTTGCTTCTATTTCGATGTCATTGTTCTCAAGAATTTACTTATAGCGAGCTGTAATTAATCTAAGCTTATATAAAATATCCTGGAGCTGACACATCTCTAATCTCATTTATACTACTTAACTATAAATATACTTATTTCTTCATCTTATTATGGCATATGAATATTTGATACAATATTTGAATACATAATTGCTATATGACGATTACTATATGGTATATTTCTATACATGCTATTTTTACCCGTGATCTTCTTTATTCATTTACATGGAATATATTTACACAGCACTATAAACAACCGGTAACCACACATTTCAAAACTAACTTAAGTATTATATTTTCGCTCTTTCTAAATTTTGGTTCCGACTTCTTTTCTTTAAAACACTGAGCTATATTTAAATTAGTTCTGAAGAGTGGGACTTGGTTCCGAAGCGCATTTAAAAAACACGTTTTACGTCTTTACTTCTTTTTATAATAAATTACACTGCAGATAAATATTTGAATGCTATGAAGATTGGCGATAATTACAACCATGATTCAAAGTTGCTCCTCTTAAGGTCGCAAGCAAACAAGTAAATCTAGAAGATACCACGTTTATCTCATTTATATTTTATAAAAATTCAACATCGGACGTCAGGGTCACCTGACACTTACCTACGTACGAGTACCATTACGGTAGCCCATACCACCTCGTACTCGGTTCCATCGCAACATTGACCATATTTTAAAGGTAGGTTAATGTACACATTACATATTGTTTTATTTTCGTAATACGACGTATGTAATAGCTTTAAACTTACTGTAGCTCAAATCTTTGTTTCAAAATTATGTATGTACACTTAAACACCTATGTTAAGCTTGTGATCAACCCGACTATGAAAATAATATGTTACACACAATGGCCAAAATTCATGAGACGAGACGGCTATTAAAAGTGTATGAAATTTATTTTCATAAATTACGTTACATAATTACTTAGTTTGTTACAGCTCGGCCTAATTGAAGCGTATTCAAAACATTAATATTATTTATCCGAATCTTAAGTAAAATGTATTATAACTTAATGGAAAATATACAAGATATGTAGTTATATTTATGTAGCTGGCCAGCAACGTTCACTATATTTCGATGCGGTTAAATACATTTTAAAATAGAGTAGAAATAACGAACCATACATAATTATAATGTTAATTGTCGATACTTCTCTCTTTCTCTAGTTTTATATTTTACTTCAAAGAGATGTTTTTTATTACGTATTGATTAGTTGTATTAAATTCAACTTTACTTACCTGTGCATAAAACTTTTCGAGAAGACATTTTTTGGTCTTTAACTGCTGACAATATTAGAATTTCTCAGTACAGAGGTTGGGAGGTTTCGGAATTCATTGCTTTGATTGATGAGGAAGGACAAAGAAAATGTATGAAAACAGAAGACGGAGAACATCATTTATTGTACTAACTCTTGATGAATTACGGATTGTCACATGATTTGAAATTAAAACAAAGAAGACTAAAAAAGACAGAAGTTTTCAATTAAGTTTTCAGCCACATTCAGGCGACCGAGTTATTTAAAACTTTGCTCATGTATTAGGAACTGATAACATAATAATAATTTAATAAAATTAAAAAAATATTAGATTTTAAAATGGAAATATATATAACATTTAATATTTTACACTTTTGAAACCCATTGGGAGGATTCGGAATTCATTGCTTTGGTTGATGAGGAAGGACAAAGACAATGTTTGAAAACAGAAGACGGAGAACGTCATTTATTGCACTAACTCTTGATGAATTACGGATTGTCGCATGATTTGAAATTAAAACAAAGAAGACTAAAAAAGACAGAAGTTTTCAGTTAAGTTTTCAGCCCAACCTCTGTATGAATTAGAGGCCAAACTCATTGGTGGAAACAATTTACACTTCATTTCTGCGCTTCCTATTGAATAGGAAAGAGCTGAAATGTTACATTCTCTTGCTGGTGAAAGGCTACAAAGAGAGGAACAAAAAAGTAGGTCGATAAATTGACTAATGATTGATGAAATATCTGTGGTCCCCTATTTGAGCTTAAGAAATAGTTATCTTCGACTGCAGCAACTGAAACAAAATATACATATAGCTGAAACATTACAAAACATTGTAGTTTTAAACATTTAAATAGACCACCACAAAACATATTTTGGTTATTAATTTTGCCCCCGCCTGCAATAATTTATATTTAATATAAAGTTATATTTATAATATTTTATATTATAATTTATAATATATTTTATATATATTAGGTATCGAACAAAAACATTGCTTGATGCTTTCTACATGGGTCAAACTAAAATATATAAATATATGTTTTTTGAATCTTCTGTATAATGAGTTGTGTCTTTGCAATCCGTTTCTTTTAATAATTTTATTTATGAGATTTTAATACAAAAATCTTTTGAAAATTTGAACACTCAAATTTTGATTTTATAATAAAGATTTAAATCAAGAAGAGACTAAAAAAGACAGAAGTTTTCAATTAAGTTTTCCGCCACATTCAGGCGACCGAATTATTTAAAACTTTGCTCATTAGGAACAGATAACAATACAATAATTTCATAAAATAAAAAAATATTAGATTTCAAAATGGAAATATAAGTCAAAGAAGGTAACAGTAAATTATAGTTTAAAAAACTAAAATAAAAACACTCTTAAAAATAACAAATTAAAAGGAAAAAAATTACAATTGGATCTTTTTTCTGCCTATTCAGGAAGAACTGTAGTGTAAGCCATATTTGTTATTGAGTATAATATTTGAGTTTAAAAGCGTAAGGCGTTTTTTTTTAATATAAAAAAAACCAAAAGCGCTCCATGCTTTTATACATAAATATTTTAGATAAATTTTGTTATCAGATCTATCTTAAAAACACGTTATCTAGAAAATCATAATTAAGAAGAACTAAATACGAAATGGCAAAAACTTATTATGAGTAATTTTACTAAAATAATTTTGAAAATTTCCCGATACTATTCGGTCTAAGAAAAACGTATTAAGTGTTTTATATATATAGTGAGAAATAGAATTAATATTGGAAAAATAAAATTAATAATTTAATAGAATTTAATTAATTTCATATAAAATTTGTTAAGAGAGAATAGCTGAAATTATGTATAAATATTATTTTCAGAAAATTGCTTGGAATAATATAAAGAGTATTAAGCGGTATATCATCCAATATTTAATACTGGGAATATTCATACTGAAATATAAATAACCTAATAAACCATTTGGATTTTTAAAAAATTTCATATATCGTTTGGGTTATCGTCAGAAACAAAGAGCTTTTTAGAATTATATAATGGACTTTAAGAATTTTATGTTAGTAATTTCTACATGCGTCGTTAAAACGTCCACAAAAAATATAATTAAATCTTCTCTATCCCGAAGATTTTAAAATTCAACTTATAAAAAAATGATTTTCCTAGAAGTGAGCCTGATAATTCCTGTCACATTTTAACAGTGATTCTAAAGCCCGTATTCACAATACGAACTAAGCACGCCTATAGTGTATTTGTCTCAGTGGGCAGTATTCGTAATTCATAAAAAACACAAAGCATCTGTCATTTCACTACGTTCATTATCTGATTAATTAGAAACGTAAAACATAAAATATCTTTTGGTAGTATTTTAGTGAACGCATAGCATTGAAAACATGTTAATATACGACAGCGAAGAAGAGTTTGGTAGATATTTCGAAGAATATTCACAAACTTTAATAGTTATTTCGGCAGGTAATACGAGATTTTGACGGTATATAAATAAGATACCGATCTCGTAAAATTGTGATACTACTATCAATCGTGATTTAATGAATGGCTATCGAAGCCCACAAACCTGCATTTTTTTAACTAATGGTAGCTTTGAAATATTATACAATAGATAACTTTCAAATAATGAGATTTAGACAATTATTTTCATTTTATTGAAAATAAAATAATGTCGGCCGCCTAGTAATAGTTAAATTATGAAATGATAGTAAATACCTATTATATAATACTTTGTGAAAAATAAACAACTTTTTTAAGAAATCATCTGCTTATAGCCTTTCAGCCGGGTCCGTCTCAGATTGTTTCTGTCGATGAAATAAAGCTTAATCAACCAAATGTGAGTCGAGTAATAAAAAAAGTTTCAGGAAATATTTGCTATCGTATAAGCCGATATATGTAAAATTCCTCGCGAATACTGCAGGCATTAAACAAATTTATGAAATAGCTCATTTTCCTGGAGTTATTGCCTATATACATTGTACTCACACAAAAATTTAAAGTACTGAGGAACTTGTGCTGAAGTTTTCAAAAGCCGAAAGATATTTTTTTCACTAAATGTTCAAATAGCTTATGGCCCTGAGTTTTATATATATATATATATACATATATATATATATATATATATAATAATTTTTGTTAAAATAAGGAAATAAATAAAATACTGCTTGACGACTCAGGATACCCGTGAGCCGAATTTGCTGAATACATTTCAGGAAGAAAGCGACCGTATTGATGCACCATTCAATAAAGTTCATGTAAGCAAACGGAATACTGTGTAAAATGTTGCTATTTGTGAATGGCAGAGAAGATTCCTTTGTCTTGCAAATTAATTGGCTACTCAATTAAAACAAAAAACCATTTCATTCTTCCTCCAGCCATTGTATATATTATTTCCAGACTACGTTGAGAAAATTATATGCTCGATCCAGATATGAAATACACGAAATAAACAATTGCTCATATTATTAGAGACAATTGCTCATATTGCTAGTTTTCGGAAATGCTTTTGATCTTCCACTGTTTGGCCAGTAAATAATAAATAATTTAGCATTTCCTTTGCACACAATGTATTCTAATATAAATAAAAGAATCCAAAAATGCTTATAAAAGCATTATTATTAAAAATTTATTTGATTTTAATTAAACTAGATGTTTTATTTAGTATTCTGTAATAGATGTAGTTTCATTAAATTTGTTTTTCTTTGAAATTCCAACGGCTATATTTCTTTGAGAGGGACGACTCCTTTGCAAGTAGTAATTTTTTCATTACGTTCGTTACGTGTAAGTTTTCCCCTTATTTCATGTTTTGTAGAACTCTCTTCCTTCTAAATTAACTTTCGTTCATTATTTCCTTGAGCTGTTCTGGTATATTTATTCTACTTGCAACTGAAGAAGGAAACAAATTAAAATAATAATGGTCGTATGATTTTAAAATTGGGAATTCCCTGAACTTGTAAATTCATTTTACCTAAAGGATAGAATTTTATCCATATAAAATTCTAATGGCAGTACCATTTGTACTGAAAGATGTAAGTAATAAAGCATTTCTTTGTATGTTCTATTTCCGAGTTAATTCAGACTTTCAGGCTAATGAAACTACCAACAATATGGAGTATTAAATGAAATTGCAAATTTATTTTATGATATTTAAACTGACCTGTCTATATTGGCCGGTACAGTATAAATTTATTTTCTGATTATTCAGACTTTACCGGTCTATTTTCTGATGGTTTAGTATAAAGTGTTGCAGCTGTTTCCTTAGTCGATGATCCGGCTACTTTCATATTAGATATTGCTGAATTAATGTTCATTTTGATACAAGTAACGGGAACATATCTACAAATTCAACTTTAAAATAATGATTAAACTACGTCATTTATATAATTACTTCGATACGGTTTGTCCTGAGATATCTCATATATAAAAAATAAACATTTTTAACAATTTATCATCAATCGATTTCTTGGAATTTAAGTATAAGTATATTTTTAAGTGCATATAATTTTTTTATATTAATTAATGAAACTTACGACTGACGGATTAATGTAAGTTTTAATTTATTTTCATATTAACCGAGCCGTGGCGTAGTTGATATGATGCAAGAATTGAAGGTCTTCTAGTCTTGGTAGAATTTATAAATTATTTATTTAATTCTGGATGATTTTATATATTCCGCGTATATTGAGATATTTAGTATGCGAGTAACGGAGACGAATTTTGCAAGCCATTACAATAAGTTTTGTATAATCTACATTGTTGCTTGCTAATTATGCCTAAAACAATCATAATTGTATAAATGAAAATATTATTTTATGTTTAGATGAAATCACTAATCATGATTATCATTTGAGATAAGTCAATCTCATAATGCACCTTATTTATCTTTAGCTGATAGGACTATCAATGAAAACATTTTGCAACTTGTCTACCTTCTTTATTTGAATCTATTGCTCCTGGTACTACTGGTTGTTCCCTCAATAGGAGATTAAATACTTTTAGATAGTTGCTCAGTAATAGGATCTGTTTCTACCAGTTATCACACAGGGAACTCTTTCTCGACAGAAGTCTAGAAAAGATTACCTAAAAATGTCACCTTTTTGAATGGCTCTAATACTAAATTTCAAAAAGACAATGTTTACCTACCTCGGGAGTAACTTAATTTGTATAAATATCGTCAAAAGTAATAAAATCATATATTAAACTGAAAATAAAATTAAAAACTCAAGAGTAGTATTTAACCGATAACCTCTTTCAACATTAAACCACACGCTAATTTTGACTTTAACCTTTACCTCATGAGCGAAGATAGCTACGGTCGTCGCCAATATTAATTGAATAATCATGTGTGTGGAATAAATTCGGTGCATTCAGTTAATCAAGCTTGAATAGCAATTTTATGACTGACGTTTTACTCTTACGTGTTACAAGATCCATTAATAGGTGTAATATAATCTGCAAGAAGTGGCTCTATATGTAGGTGCCGTTTATAAATACGGGTTCAATTTCGTGGTCTTTCAGAAATAGAAGATGATTTTAAGCTTTTCCAGGATACATTAAACGAAAAATTAACAACACAAACGTTAAGATTTGTAAACAGTTCAATTAAAACTCTTTAACATTTATTCTTACTTAAGTGCAAATGGAGTTCTTATAGTGAGAGGTCTATTCTTATACAAGATATATTTATATTCTATATATTAAAAAAAAACAACTTTCCTATGTTGTAAGATTCTAGATCTCTACAAAGAACGGATAATTATATTTTCAATGTACACGATTATAAAAATAATATTCCATGTAACAAGTCCATTCTGGTCAAAATTAATTTTTACTATTTTATTTAAAAAAAATAACCTAAAAGAATTTTAGTTCGGCTTCGGTTACGACGTATAGAATTAAAAAAGATATATTTTAAACATATTACTAAACAAATTATATTTTTGCGAAGAAGTTTTTTGCAAGAAAATCTCGTGTTATTACTTCGGACAGTTGTTAGGCATATTGCCCGATAGTGAAATGGTTTTTAAATTGAATTTTTAACTAAATACGGTTGCAAATGGTATTTATTGTTAATTAACACGTTGTTTATTGCAATTTTTTTTCAAATAAAAAAAGAAAGAAGAGGATTGATTCACTATCGCTAAACTGCACTCGTAACCATTTCATACACATTAAAATAATTTTACCAAACTTAATATTTTGTTTTTTTATAGAACGAAAGTATGACTTGGGGAAATTGAAGTTTACTGGAATGTCCTCTTCAGTCATTAACATTGTGTCTGCGGAAGACAATTTATTAATGAATTTTTTTAAAACTTTACAGCCTAACTAATTACGATACAGTTATGCTATACAGAGCCAGAATTTCCCGACACTGCCCGAAGGAATCAATGCATCAATAGAGCCGCCAGGTACCAATTCGATGGCAGTTACGACAGGATACTAGCAGGAAGATCGTAGCGGCTTCAGTGGAAGAATGTTTAAGATTATTTACGTTACATTACCACCCTTTTCCTAAACAACAATTTCTTGTTTGTACAATATACACATTACTAAACATCAGTTAGGAATACATAATTTTGAAATGACATATGCATTGATGAATTTTATTATAACTGTAATAATTGAATAATTGAAGAGTGATAAAAGTGGAATAATGTAGATCTAACTTGTAAGGTAGGATCATACAGTGGACAAGATTCACAGGCCAGACAGAAATTAAGAAAGTTGCAGAAATCGGAGCGGCGTGAATATTTTTAAGTAATGGGTGTTTTCTACAAGTATAAAACGATGAAATGTAAAAAACATACATGAAAATTATAAAAATGGCTGTAATATTGACTTTATTGAAAAGATAATTGAATGCCATTTAATTTAATCCGATAATTGAATGCCATTGTCTAAATGCGAATTCAGGTATATGGACGCCGCGGCTGGCTCGAATGGAGCGTAATCTGGAAGTCCAATTCTCAACCACTTTTTCAAGCAATAATTTGTTCAGCGATAAAACTTATTTTTGGTTGAATAGCTACGTCAAGAAATAAAATTGCCAAATTTGGAGGGATGAAAATCCATGTCCCGTTACTGAAACATTCACTAAAAACTACTGTTTGTGGGCTTTATGGATTAGTAGAATCATTGTCTCGTATTACTTATTTATTTATTTATTTATATACTTTAACGTATAAAATTGATACATATGGCTGACTTATTGCTACAAGAGCAATCCCTTACAGCCAACCATAACACCAGTCCAGCCCCGTTCGACGAACGGCCGGGAATCGAACCCGGGTCTCCGCGGCGCGCTGCGTCGTCACAGGCCGTATGCCTTGTGAACAATCCAACACACCACGGCGACGACAAATTCAACGACGTGCCGGCGAGAACATTATAGCCTATGAAGAGCGCCTTAGATCCATTATCACTCACTACTTTCGTTCCGTAATTTAATTATATTTACGTTGAAGAGCTTTAGTTTCTACTGCAACATGTCATCCAGCACACGACAAATGTAATTTATAGCAGAAAACATTCGATATTCGCATTATTTTGCATAAAGCTATTATGAATTAATCTCTCCCTAGAAATTATTTTCTGTGGGGAATGTAAAGTCGCTAATCTATGCCGATAAAATACAGACATTGAATCACTTGACAGACAGCATTCGCTGCGTTATTGCCAATATGCCACCCCAACTTCTCGAAAAATGGCTGAGAACTTATTTTTATTAATTTATAGGCTGTTTTTCAGAGGTATACTTTTTTTAAATGCAAAAAAGAGATAAAAATCATGATAATGGTCGTAGTGCTGATTTTATTAGAAACGTAATTTCATTCACAATTAAATGAAACTACTTTCTTTAATTTCTTTACCTTTACAATTTGAATAAATATTATAACAACTTTAATTTCATTATAAAGACATAAAATTAGACATTACAAACTTGTTTAGGCAATTTATATATTAAGGTATGGGCCTGAAAAATTTTGTAATGTCTAATTTTATTTCTTTGTAATGAAATCAAAGTTGTTATAATATTTATTCATATTATAACAACTTTAATTTCATTATCTGTGCTAATAGCCCACCTGAAGATGTAATACAACGAAACCTAGGTCGTGGTAAAGAAATTAAAGAGAGTAGTAATAATACTACATCACGTAGTTTCATTTCATTGCGAATAATGAATTTCTACAAAATTACACATGGTTTTTCATCCCTCCAAATTTGGCAATTGTATTTCTTGACGTAGCTATTCAACCGAAAATAAGTTTTATCGCTGAACAAATTATTGCTGGAAAAAGTGGTTAAGAATCGGACTTCCAGATTACACTCTATTCGAGCCAGCCGCGGCGTCCATATACCTGAATTCGTATTTAGACACAAATGACATTCAATTATCTTTTCAATAAAGTCAATAATAGAGCCATTTTTATAATTTTCATGTATCTTTTTTTTATCTTATCATTTTATACTTGTAAAAACTCCGATTTCTGCAATTTTCTTAATTTCTGTCTGGCCTGTCAATCATCTTGTTCACTGTATGATCCTACCTTACAAGTTAGAACTTCTACAGTATTCCACTTTTATCACTCTTCAATTATTCAATTTTTACAGTTATAAAAAAATTCATCAATGCATATGTCATTTCAAAATTATGTATTCTTAACTGATGTTTAGTAATGTGTATATTGTGCAAGCAAGAAATTGCTGTATAAGAAAAGGGGTGGTAATGTAACGTAAATAATCTTAAATTTTCTTCCACTGAAGCCACTACGATCTTCCTGCTAGTATCCTGTTGCAACTGCCATCGAGCTGGTACCTGGCGGCTCTATTGATGCATTGATTCCTTCGGGCAGTGTCAGGAAATTCTGTCTCGGTGTAGCATAACTGTACCGTTATTACTTAGGCTGTAAAGTTTTAAAAAAATTATTAACAAATTGTCTTCCGCAGACACAATGTTAACGACTGAAGCGAACATTCCAGTAAACTTCAATTTCCCCAAGTCATACTTTCGTTCTATAAAAAAACAAAATATTAAGTTTGGTAAAATTATTTAAATGTGTATGAAATGGTTACGAGTGCAGTTCAGCGATTGTGAATCAATCCTCTTCTTCCTTTTTCCAATTGAAAAAAAATTGCAATAAACAACGTTTTGATTAACAATAAATACCATTTGCAACAGTATTTAGTTAAAAATTTTAATTTAAAAACCATTTCACTATCGAGCAATATGCCTAACAACTGTCCGAATAACACGAGATTTTCTTGCAAAAAACTTCTTCGCAAAAATATAATTTGTTTAGTAATATGTTTAAAATATATATTTTTTAATTCTATACGTCGTAACCGAAGCCGAATATTTTTAGGTTAATTTTTTTTAATAAAACAGTAAAAATTTATTTTGACCAGAATGGACTTGTTACATGGAATATTATTTTTATAATCGTGTAAATTTAAAATATAATTATCCGTTCTTTGTAGAGATCTAGAATCTTACAATATAGGAAAGTTGTTTTTTTTTAATATATAGAATATAAATATATCTTGTATAAGAATAGACCTCTCACTATAAGAACTCCATTTGCACTTAAGTAAGAATAAATGTTAAAGAGTTTTAATTGAACTGTTTACAAATCTTAACGTTTGTGTTGTTAATTTTTCGTTTAATGTATCCTGGAAAAGCTTAAAATCATCTTCTATTTTTGAAATACTACGAAATTTAACCCCGTATTTATAAACGGCACCTACATATAGAGCCACTTCTTGCAGATTATATTTTATCTATTAATGGATCTTGTAACACGTACGAGTTCAGTCATGAAATTGCTATTCAAGCTTGATTAATTGACGCTCGTCGATTTAAGAAGTTGATTTGTGATTTAAAATAGCGAGAACGTTATGATAGTAGATACAGCTTTGTTGATTAATTGGCTAAAATAAATATGGATAAATTAAAAATATGTGTCATACTTTCCTATATAGCTTTAAATATAGTTCCAAAAATATAATTTACCCATATAAAAGTATATCACATCTATAACCATTTTAAGATATATTTAAATAATATGATATAACACTAACGGATATTAAGACAATCATTGACTTGATTATTAAGGAAATTAAAATAAAACTAATGACTAAAATACTTTGCAGGAACTCGAGTTTCTTTGGACAAGTTCGACGCAAGAGAGCTGAACGATTATTCAGCAGGCCAGCGTTGTGGAGCTATGTACACGTGTGGAACTTTAAATGACCGTTGGTGTGACTATCCTCAAATATTTGTATGTGAAAGACCGATAACTGCCGCCCCATCAGGCTACAGGCGTGGAAGTCGGTTTTCTACAATCCATTTTCCACGAAGTGCAAAAATGCGATAGAGTGTATATTTATAAGCAATATAGTTAATTGTGAGATATAAAAAACATATATAATTATTTTACATAAAATAAAATATTAATCTTTTACTATTTAATAACTTGACGGAAAGTTATTCAAGGAGGTGTTCACCTATCTTCAAATTTACTAGCTTGGAGTAAAGTTTTCCACTAAGTTAATTATCCATTTAACATTTTATAGAATTGCCATGTGAGATTATATGCAATGTTATTTGCATTACCTTAGAATATAATTGACACTTTCAGAACCCAAATGGGGGCTAGATTTTGTATATACTAGGAAAATTTTAAATACGTATGTGTATATACATGTATATATATATATATATATATATATATATATATATATATATATATATATATATATCATAATCGGTATTAATTTCCTTCATAATAAATTTCTGTTTATCAAATCAATGTAGTGTAGTGGTCAGAGTTGCTTTTTAACATTTGGTTGTGTCAATCGCGACTTGTTTATATATTTGATTGGAATTGTTTTTAATCAGAAATAAAGTCAATGTTTGGGTTTATCACCTAAACCAATTCATTTTCATGTAATTACATAGGTCAATGACATTCAAATAAGCGACTCACATTGTTTCATTCTGTAAAACGAGTGGCAAATGCATGTGTCATAAAATTTATACATGTTTCAATCAAATGTGTGTGTCATAAAAATTATACATGTTTCAATCAAAAAGGGAAAAACGTACATACGATTTCAAAGATCGTATCTTTGTAGGGTTAGATTAATTATTTCGAGGAGTTTAGTATGCCGGAGTAATACTTTTTAAATGCTAAGAGCACTAATAATATAAGACTCATGAGTAATAAACTTATTGTATCGTCAAAAAAATCTAGTCTAGTCGTTTGAACCAGGGTTGTAACCGCCGAATCGGTTTCCACGGCATTTACTATTTGCAATTTTTTCATTAACACATTCATATTTTAATTTTTTTCTTAACTTTCAAATTCGAGCATAAGAAAAAGAATGTTAAAAGGTAATTTACCCAAAATACCTATTTTTGGGTAAATTACTTAATTAGTTAAATAAATTAAACGCATAACCAGAACTCGAGCGGCCTCAGTTCGCAGCGCTAAAAAGATTAAAATTGTATGAGTACGACTATAATATTTGATTGGAACATTGCGGTTTAAATTTCATATTGGTCTGCGTTTCACAAAAACATGGAAACAGTTTAATGGTACCAGCTATTTATTTCAGTGCTTATATGATCCAAATTATAAAGTCTATAATGAAAATTGTTGGAAAACGTAATATAGAATTTATATGTTCAAAAATACGAAAATTTCGCTTATTTTTCGTATGATCCTGAAAGTATATATTACTTGGCGTATGTGTGTTCTGTTGTAGTTTCCTCATTTTGAAATATCATAAATAGGTTAACAGTATAAAATGTTATAACATTTACCTATTCGTTCCAAAATGAGGAAACTTTCTCTTAAAATTAGGGAATACTTCAATGGAATAGTGACGGAGGATATTTGAATACATCGATAATTTAAAGAGAATTGATTCACCACAGCATAAAAAAACCGTTTAACAAGAAATTGGACTGACTTCAAACACTGATTAAGATTTAAGTATTTAGTTGGAAATTTTGTGGCAAAATATCGTTTCAGTCATCTATTGTTAGAGCTTTTTGAACCTTGGTGGGTGCCATGCTTGATCAGTAAAGTTTGTGTCACTTGTATATAGGTGTGCGTTTATATGAGAGAGAGAGAGAGGCGCCGGTGTTTAGCACCAAACATGTTTCAATTTAAGCCAAAAGTCAATCAAATACTTATGCTGTGTGTGCATGAACCCAGAAAATAGAGAGCGAGAGAGAGAGATGGACAGTTTTATAATTTCCAGGAACTTTTCCTAACTTTATACATGTTTGGAATTTATATTTTACCGCACAAGTTTCCACAGAATACAAATGTTTTTATTAATATAAATCTGTAAAATAGAGTATTTATTCAATTTATTCATGTTTTGAAATTATGTTTTGTTCTAAAAGCTCCACTGAATTAAAAATACTAGTATATTCTTGTTATTTTATTTTTTCCGTGCAATTCTTATCGAAAGATGATTCGAAGTCGGTTAAATTATCTTTGTAAAACGTTTTATTTTTTATTTTTTTATATTGATAACACCCAGAAACATGTTACCCATAAATCACGACGAATTTAATAATATTTAATTTAATGAAATTTAAAGACCCATTTGGCGCATTTAATGAACGCGAGTACATTAATACATAACTACATATACGCATACGTGCCTATATACCCACCTGCCTGCATAAGAAAATTTCAATGACATCGTCTTCTCTTAGCTTTATTGTGCATTGGTAACAATTTACTAATAACCAGGTTAAGTGTTTCTATTCAGTAATAGCTGGCGCTCATTTGGTTTCAATCTGGTATATTAAGCACCAAACAGATTGTTATCAAGGCCAAATGATAGCAAAGCTTTGACATTAATGGAAGAACTAAGATAATGTTAATGAGTCATATTACTTTTTTCCTTATTATTTATTTATGGAATCTTATTATGTCATATTATTCTATCTACCAGTACATTCTCATATGCATATCATGTGAGATATGGAAACTTCTTGACTAACATAGATTTGTTTTAAAACCAAGGGTGCAAGCATAAAACAAGTCAGTGCAAAAACATGGCTGTTGAAGTGCAAGAATTGGCAAATTTTGTAAAAATGGAAGGAAACAATGAAAAATTTTAAATTAGAGAACTTCAAAGTACAATTTTTAAGTTGTCAGTTTAAACTAAAGGCATAGGCAATCGATGACTCGAAAGTAGAAAGTAACATAAATTAAATACATAATTGAGGTTAGTACTTAGGAAAGACATCTGCAGATCTTTCCTTTGTGACGGAAACTAAAGACCTGATACACATACCTCGTTCTCATCTCTGTAGAACAGGAGCCGAACATTTTGCGGGACGCGATACGCATTGCTATTCATCACCTCAAACGGAACAAAGCTGTGGGTGTATGAAGAGACAGGGAGTTTGACAGGGGTGTATACTGTCCCCACTACTTATTAATATCCACATGAGTACATCATGCGGATAGTAGTGCAGGACTGGAATGAAGGCGTATTAGTGGGAGGACAGATGAAAACAAACTTGAGATATGCACCACCCTTTTTTCTAAAAGTAAACAGAAGATAAAAGTTCCCCTACATCGTCTAGAAATGACCTGTCTCAATTTTGGATTTATTATTAATAGAGGAAATACGAAAATTATTATAGTCGATAGAGTAAGGCATATGGCAACTAATTCATCCAACATTGCCAACAGTGAAGTGGTACAAAGTTATATTTACTTCAATTCATCTGTATCGAAAGCTGGAGGATGCGAAGAGGAAATCAGAAAACGTATTGCCAGATCTGGCGTCGGGAAGCTGGATAAGATTTAGAAGGACAGATGAATAATCAAAAATTTCAAGGTTCAACTAATGAAATGTCTCGTTTTTCCAATTTTTCTATATGATATAGAATAGAAACCAGGGTCGTCAGAGTAAAAGACCGTTGCAAAATTGATGCTGTAGAAATGTGGTGCTGGAGGCGCGTGCTTAAAATTCTTTGAACCGTTCTTCGCATCAATATGTCTATTATAAAGGAGATGAGAATCAAAGAACTGTCAACTACGTCCTAATCGCGTTATATTTTTGTTTATACCTATACATATATTCTTACCTATTTACCAAATTTCTTAGTTGCTTTATTCTATTCTATATATCTGCACATACATATTTACCTATTTATTGGAAATATAATAATTTATCTATATTTTCTACGCGAGTGAAACCGCGGTACACAGCGAGTATTGTAGTGAAATATGAATCTCGATAATTGTTTTTACGTTTTTCCTGAACGTTGTTTGTAAAGATAATATGAAGATAAGGGGGCAATCCGAGACAAGGCTCGAATTTTTCGATACGCGCCAAAATTCTTCCTGTTTAATATTATGTGGCTTATAAACTCAAAGTTTATGTTTGTAATTTTAATGCATCATGCACCTAGTGGAGCGATGACATGAAGACCATCGCAGGACCGACCTGTAATAGACTAACTGTCCGGCTGACCTCATTAGAGGAAGACGGAGAAGGCCTTTACTTGCAAATGGACACCCGAAAAACATTAATTTAAAATATAACCTTTTAATTTAAAATATTACCGTTCTTAATTAATTTTCTATGAGGACACAGGTAGGGAAGTTTATTTAGGAAATAGAAAATTACAGTATTTCTACTGAGAGTTCTGTATCTCACAGAAACTGTCTGAACGGAAAAAAATCCTAAATAACATATTGACCGCATCAATACGTTCACATAATTAATGACATTTATCGATTAGATAGAATCATATTTATCGATTGCAGAGGATAACAATTGTTTTAAAAATTGTTAAGTATTTTATGTCGAAACATAATTTTAAATGAACTAAGTTCGAGTATCTAATGTAGTAATTTCTTATTGTCTAACTTTTTTAGTTGATACTTTTTTTATTATCGATTTATTTCTTATTATGACATTGCAGTTAATAAAAAACTTTACAGATTAATGCTAATTGTGTTAGATATACAGAACGTAAATACCGATAGATCACCAGAGGAAGAAAACATCTTGATTAACTTTAATCATCAGTTTGACTAGAAACAGATATTTTTCGAGCGCTATTATTTAAAAAAAATGATATTTTCTTTGAATAAAACCTCAATCTTACACTTTTCATAATTTTTTAATACTACGTATTTGCCACTTTTTAAGAATGATCGCTTAATTTCTATTTGGGGAAGAAACGGGTTAAAAATTTTAAATTAACTTTTACGCAGTCAACACATAATAATCATACAAGCGCATAAAAGTGTAAATTACGTGATGTAAAATTCAAAAGAATAATATGCAAAAAAATGATTTTATACGAACAGGTTTACCCTCTCGTAACAAATATAAGGTTGACGACTCAGCAGTTAGTACATTGCTCAACAGTCCTGACGTATCAGCCTCAACAGACATTAGTGCGGATGATGTTTTATCACTATTAGTAGAGGTTAAGCTTACGAAAATTCAATTTTTATTTATAATGAACTTTGTTAATGATAAAATTTCTAGTAAAGTTTTACCACCGTAACACGGTGTTTTGAACTAAGAAAAATTGATATCCATACTATATGAAAGTTATAGAATCAAAAGTCGAGATCGAGTTGCAAAGTTTATTAGATCATACAGCTTCGGAGATCTTAGAGTAAGACAAATTAGCTTCAAGGAGTATTCCAGTAAAGCCAGTTAGTTTAACTTTAATTGGGAAATAGGATTTTGAAGGTAGTATAAATCATAATGCGTTTAAACAGTTTTTCGTGGATTTTAGTTTAGACGACGATAATAGTTTAAATGTAACTTCTTACGTTCCTTTGCAGTTAGTAACAAATTCAGATAGGGAAACCAATATTTTGTGGAAAAATTCCCGCCCCTCTGTTACGAGTTACTGTAGACTTATTCGTTTTAAATTTGTGAAGGAATGTTCTACTGTATCTAAGAATGAGGAAAATCGTTTTAAGGAAAAGTTAGTTTCCTTTTGTCCGACAACATTTAATTAGACCAACACGTGTTTAACATTCAGCATTATTTGCAACTGACTGTGGTCGATAGTGAAATTTGTGGAACGTTAAGTGAAACATTATCTAATGGTGTTATATCTGTGAAGGAATTCCCAAGAAAACGAATAACATAGTAAATGCGTTTCTTTGAGTATTTCCATCATGTTTCTTTTAAAATAGACTTTATAAATTGGTAGGTTAGATCAAAGGATGGTAAAAAAATATCAGCTGATAAGATATTGCACTTCCGACATCAGTTTAGGTCTCGATTAGGCCTGATTGTAGATAAAAAACGAAGCAGCGGAAGTTGGATATCGAACGATGGAAATACCACAAGAAATTTTTTTTTCAATTCAGATATTTCGGTTGAATCACAGTTTTAATCGTTGTTCTACAATATTCCAAACCTTATCTTTGGGAGAAAAATATTCATGTGGAGTCAGGTAGTAAATTCGATTTAAAAACCGCGTGACTTTTAGCAGAAGAGTATCAATTGTACAATCTCTCAGCTTCCGTCTATAAAGTACATGGTTAATAAATTGTAAAGCATGCATTAGTGTCTATCGAGGAAGTATTGGAAAAGGCTACCGAAGCTAATAATAACAATTTGAAGGCATTCAAACGAAATTTCTGTTGTGTAATTTTGAATGAAAACGACATACTCGAAAAATGACTCGGGAACTTAATTCGTGGGTTTAATGAACATAATCATATTAAAATCAGACCCCATCGTTACCAGTCTACGGAAGCTTCGCCGAAAGAAAAATGGTTTCTTGAATACAGGTATTAAATTTGTTAGTAGTTCAGAAAATATTGTAATCGTTTTTATAAGAATATCTTAGTGTAGTTTTATTATTTTACTTAAACAAATCAGCGTTTTTCTCAATTACAATCTAATTTTTTTTATTAATTGTTTATGTTTTTTTAATATAATTTTTATTTAAGGATAGTGGACATCACAGTCAATTTGTTTAAGTTCGAACCTTCTAATTAATTGTGCTTGATATTAATTAACCTAGACATTGACCTGTACCATTACTTACATTTTAAGTCTTGTCATTTATAATCAAATTATTGATAAATATTTTGTATGATATAATAAGTAAAGCAAATAATACTTTGTTTTATTATTATTGTAATAATTTTAATACAAACATTATGCTTTATTTTCAATATTTCTATTTTTGACTTAGGACTTGTACCACCGCGCGTTGCTACCATTCACGTCGTCTCACAACCATTTTATTAATCACCTAAACGCATATACTTAAGAAACAACTAAATTGATAAAACTCGTTAAAGAAGAGCCGTCAAAAAAATGATACAGTGTATGGAAAATATAACTAAGAAAGATACGCTTCAGTGCATAAAGAGAAGTACCTAGGTAATGTTTGAAGTAAAACTTTAAAAGGGTTTTGACGTAAAAATAGAATTTATAAAAAAAGAAAAAAGAATGTCCCCCGCTCGTAATTAAAATAAAAGAAACTTCTTATAAATTTGAGCCATATAGCTCGGTAAAGTATCACCTTAACTAATTCTATCTATTTCCGAATTAGCATTACCCATCTCTTTGTTAGCAGAACATAAATGCTGATAGAGGTAAAAACTCATATTTTAATGACTACGAATATGTACTAAATAAAAAATGAAACAAAATGATACGTAATAAGCATAAAAACAGAAATATTTCGTCATCAATAACCCTCTCCGTCCTCGGTTTGTGAGTATGCAACCAAACACAGTAATTTTATTGACATACCTGTATACATGTATGTGTATATACATATACATACATATCTTAGTTTTCAAGATATGGACATTTTTTATTTCAATTTGTGAAAATCGCTGCTCCAGGTCGATCTTTTGGGTGCCACGACTAAAAATTAAGCTGGTTGTTCATTTTATAGTTTAGCATAATTGAGTGTACATTACTCAATTATTTTGAATTAATTGAAACCTTTTACAAAAACTAACAGGGTTCTTTCAAAAAATTCAAAAATATGCTTATTAAGATTTCGAAATTTTGGTCCCGTTTGACTGTGTGTGCTGAATAAAATGCATAAGTGCTACTTAAAATTAGAAACCATATCTTTACTAATAGCCCACCTGTAGATGTTGTAATACAACGAAACCTAGGTCGTGGTAAAGAACTTAAAGAAAGTAGAAATAATACTACATCACGTAGTTTCATTTAATTGGGATTAGATTAAATTTAAAAAATTGGCGTATGCCATGAAAAATTATAGTTATAAAAATGCATTTAACTACAAAAAAAGATATTCGCATTTAAATATAGAACGCACCCGTTATGCGGTAATTGCCATGTATTTAAATTTTCGGATAAATATGTTTTTCTTTGGAAATTTTAAAATTCTCCTAAAAAATAGTAAAATAATTTTAAATTTAAAAAATAATGTTTTCATTTTTGTCATTACAAATGTTCAAACTGCCTGCAATTGACTATTATGCCCGTGCGACATCAAAGAAACAAGAGTAATTTAAAGTTAGAAATAATATTAATTATGAATAAAACTATTCAAACGCTTAAAACAAATTGTTGCCATTTTTAATTATATTTTCATGATGGTGTCACTTCAGGAACAACTACAGGTATTAAAGGAACAATACGTACGTGTTATTCGATTATTTGTAGTTAAGAAAATAGAAATTTAAAATGAAATTTTATTTAAATAAAAACTGTTAAAATTGTTTTAACCTTAAATTACTTTTAACTCACAATTAATTCAAAAGATACATTACTCCACTATACTTAACTACAAGAAAATTAACAATCAGCTTAATTTGTAGTCGTGGCACCAAAACATTGACCCAGAGTAACGCCGTAAAAGCCTGTTTCGATTTCAATCAATGCGGAATTATTGAATACTTCGTGAGTTCGTAACATTTTTGATAACATAGGATACAACCTTCTATTTCGTAGACTAACTGACTTTACTAGTATCAATATGAAATCGAAAACAAAAAAAACTAGCAGTTAAACAAAATTACTTACGCCACATATTTTTACAAAAAAAACCATATCCACAATCAAGACCTGTTAAAAACAAAAGCGATAACCAAGTTTAAAATAACATTTTGTTTGGCCCCCGCCTTCTCTAAAAAGAATGTAAAAAAGAAAGTTGTAGGCAAGTAGACAAATGCTTGCATGTTTGTATCCATTTTAATGCATCAATCAGAAGAGATCGTTTCAATATAAAGAGTGTGTCATAATTTTTTCTGCATTTTTTTAAATGTTTTTTTATTAAAAGAGTCAATTCAAAGATATGTCTTCTGCAATAAAAGGAATTGTTAATAGTTATAAAAATATGACTATGCAAACCGTTGACTCAAATATGATTAAATGAATAGAGTTGTCATAAAAAAATATTATTTATAAATTGTATGTTATTGTTTAGTTTAAAATATACTCCGATATTAATCTTTCGTTAATTTTAATATTAATCCCAGATTTATTTTTCTACATTTTTTTAGAAAATTTCTGTAAATTAAACAGCTTTACAGCTATAGATAATTTATGAAACTCGTTATCACTAAAGAAAAAAAGTTTGCAAAAAATGACTAATTACAAACACCAGGAATAAAACAGCAATTTTTATCTGTCGATTATCAGCCATCGTGATAAACAAAAGCCCACATGTGAAATTGCGACATTTTCATTAGTTTATATTTAAATATAGCCGCGAAATAAGCACAAATATCGAATATAATTTATAGCGGAACAGTATATGTTCAACCCATCGAGCTTCCGGAGACATTTTTCCACGACGGCAGCCAACGTGGTTTCCATCATAGCGTTAGTCAGTTAGTGTAAAAATCATGTGAATTATTTAGTTCCAATGTATTTATAATAGTTATATGGATAATAAAACATTTTTTTGGCGACAGAGAAAGGCAAGAGTGAATATTGGAAATGTAATATTCATTAATAATTAATTGATGCATTGACTAATGAAAAAAATAATATTATAATTAGCATAGCACAGATAAGATGCGAGAATTATCAGTTATGGGCCTCTTCAGATGTGCTTATATTAATATTTTCACGATAATATTATACAAAAAATCTGAAACATGTTATGTATTGCAAGAGATAAACAGAACGCATACAAAGTTATGGCATTTATTTGAACTACAGTCGTTAATAATTTTTAGGCACTTAATTGATAATTGACGACTGTTATTGTTTTTATCATGATGAATGAAGTTTACGATAATTCCGGTGTAATAAATTCATATTTTAAGCTTCATTTTCACCAACAACGAATGCAATTTGAGGCATAGAAAGAGATCAAAAAACACTTATATAAATAACTTTTTAATTTAAATGATCACTGGTATACAATTTATACGTACTATGTTTCTTTCATTAAAACAATGTTAATTTCTCATTTGTGACATCGGTTCCAAGTCGACTAAATAAATAAAATAAGGGATAATAAGAAAATACTTATGACAAAAGTATTTTCTTTCACTGATGAATGAGCTTCGAAACCCGTACGTCATAAACTCACAATAACTTTCAAATTTACAGTACTTAAATTAAATAAAGGGATCGAACTCAATCTGCAATAGTGCATTATGGGTAGATTGCAATACATCTATTTTTTTTAAATCGTACCACTTTTTTCTGAAGTTTGAATATTGTCACAAGTCATTATTACATGAATGCGTCGATTTATTTATTTTATTTAAAAAATTGGTTGACTTCTAAAAAAATAGGTCTAATGTAATCTATCCATGATGCACCATTACAGATTGTAGTGGCGCCTCTAGTTACCTTACATACTGTATAATAACGAAATATGTTTTTACTATTGCATAAAAACGTGTTCACATTTTTTGTGTCATTAGTGTAATTTAAATTACAAACTTTCGAATAATAAAAACTCATATCATATCACATTGTGTCCGCATCTACGTGAATTGAGGGTCCAGAGAGATTGCAGGATGCATTGCACGTAAACATATGCATCTCCATTTTAACAAGAAATCCACTTGAAATATGATTTCAGTGCTTTTAACGAAAGCCTGTTTCACGTGACGAACTATTCCAATAAGTATTTTCTAAATACCTTTTTAATTGTATTACGTGCCAATTAAATTATGATAATTTAAAAATTTATAACTTTCATGAAGAATTTCTGACTTGAAAAATTAAATATTAATACAAATAGCATTTGTGTCATTTTCCTCGAATGATAGATAAAAGTCAATTTGTCCATTATAAATATTTGCATGTACATTTTGAGAAATACATCCTTTTTGCAAAATTAATTTGCGTTTATTATGAAATCTTATAATTTTATTGTTGTAAATTTTTTTTATTGAATTCGCAGAAACGAACCATTTTTATATTGACAGTTTTTAGGATTTCTTTGAGAAATATGATATCTGAAATTAGGTAAAGGAAAGCAATTTTTTATTTATTCTAAAATAAGTACTTCATTAGATTGCTACTCCATGAATGTCATTACTCTTCAGCTACGCCTGCAAAACTGCGCAGGCGTAGCTGAAGATAAAAGAGTTTTTATCGATAAGATCTTCAGATATTTATTAAAATAGTGTTTTAATTAACTTATTTTGGATATCTTCATCAATTTCAATGGTAAGGTGTAAAATTTATCTCCCAGGAGTGCAATATAGAATCAGATGAATTTAACTTTGATATAATATCTTCATCTTATCGTAATTTATAAAAATGTCGAAGATAGAAAGGTCTCCAAAGCAAACAAAGATCACAAACGAAAACCAAATTTAAAACTTTGCTTTTGAAGCACAACTTTCCACGTTAATTCAAGATTTTTCTCACAATTACTTTGAAAGAAGAAAAAAGGGGAAGAAAGGAAGACACGTGAAGAAATTTGAAAAAAAATAAGCAGAATACACTGGTAATTAGTGTAGCGATCCTTCCAGAGAAAAAATAATGACTATAATAGAAGAAAAACAGAAACTTTGTCCTCCGTTACTTTTAAAGTTTTAGTTATGCAACAAAAAACTACAATTTTAAAGGTAACGGAGAAAAAAGCTTAAAGTTGCTGGTAAGAAGAACTTCCAAAATCAAGAACATGATGAAGGTGACGGAGAAGAACCCGTTTAGTCATAAAATAATACAATATAAAATAACAGCCAATAAATCATTTTTTCCGATTTGTTTTTCAACTATACTTGCTAATAAAGACTACAAAAACGATAACAATGGAAGTAAAACTGTTTTAGAGTACAGATACAGGGGAAGAAGGAATGGTCAATGTATTCAATGGCTGATAAGAGATTTCTAATAATAGGACATTAACAGTTGCATTAATTCTGGAAAAAAACAATAAATTTAAAAAAATGTAGCAAAAGAAACGGAAAATATATTTAACAGACACCATTAAAAATTGCAAATTAAAAATTATTTACCAGTTTGCGTCCTTTTTAAATTCTTTTTTTACTAAACTATCATTACACTTGCTCGCGTGTAGTACATACAAACATAAACCTTTAGACACCTGCTATACATAAAATTGAATTTATCGATGTAAAAACTATTAAAATATGTTAGGTATACTGTACTGCGATAAACACAATGAATATTGGTCATCTATGTGAATTATGCAAAAATTAAGTTATTCCGTAGAAAAAATTTTCCAATCGATGAATAGAATATAAAAAATGAAACAAAGACAAGAAGCATGTAGGTAACAGAGAAATAAATGTAATAAAGGAGTTTACTAAAAAAACAGACACAAAATTTACTATTCAAATTGGAAAAGCTAAGTTTTTATCTCATACCGCAATATAATAAACCTATTCAAACCATAAAACAAATGAAAGAGTCTGTAAATAATGGTGAAGTATTGACATACAATGGTCGTGAAGTAATCACATAGATAATTCAGAAAATTATGACATACAGGATTTGCATTTTGGTGAAAGTTGTGTCCAAGTAATATATATATATATATATATGTGTGTGTGTGTGTGTGTGTGTGTGTATATATGTGTATATATATATATATATATATATATATATATATATATATATATATATGTATATATATATATATATATATATATATATGTATATATATATATATATATATATATATATATATATATAAATATCTCAAGAGGGACTGTAACTTATCCTCTTTATTCAGTAAGGAAATACACGCGTTTAATATACACCAATAGTATAGATACATTTGCAAATGCATTAGAGTCTGTTTTCGAGAAGTTATTCCATATTGCCACTATAGATACCTTAACAGATTGAGCTTCGAAATATTATCGAAACAAAATACTATGTCAGGACGCAACTGCGTAATGAGTTTTTAATGATGAAAATCGTCATCTGGAATTATTAGGAAACAGGTCAAGGAAAAGGTCATATGCCAGTTAGGGCAATGTTAGGTAACTAATATGACAATTAAGGTAATTAAATTTATAGAAATAAGGCAAGAAAAGAAAATAATTGACGAAGTTTTTGAATTAAATTTTAAAAATTTCTGAGGAATAGAAATTTTAATTTATATCTGCTGTCACATGTTCTATCGGAAATAAAATATTGACATCTCGCGACTAAAAGCTGCCTACGGCTTAAAAATTCAGTGACGATTATCTTTCAGTAAATTTAAGGTTACCTGACCTATTTTTCCTCATTTTAGTTTTTTTGGATGTAGTGGGATTTTAGTTTTTACAGCTTCGTTTTTAGTATTTGACATTTTAATATCTATCATTAGTGTGTCGACTCATGTTATTAGGGTTTTCGGAAAAAATAATTCATGTAATTGAAAACTTATTCATGTGACAAAAATATAGTTCTGTGTTGAATTTAACAATAATTTCATTCATTATTTTTTAAATACATTTTAGGGTTTAGTTTAGTTAAATTATGCAAAGAAAACGATTCACAGTAGAAAATCTACAATAATTAGCATTATATGTCATCTAAGTTTTTTCCTAATTAAATATCTGAAATATGTTATTTTAATGTAGCTACGGTGGTTAAAAGGTTTAATAAAATCATTACTGATCATTATCCAAATATTCTAAAAATATTATATTCCAATGACTACACAATATACACATGTCATTGAAAAAATGGGTTATCTGTCATAAATCTACCGAGTTCTCACGAGTATGAATCACGATTCATAATGTGTCATTGTTAATTGTTATTGGCTTATTTTAGGAAAATCTATCAAGTACCTTCTTTCGTTATGAAAAACTGTTTTAATTGCACGGCTACCCACAGCACAAACTTAGATACAAAATAACGTTCTTAAATACATGAAAATAATATTCAGTTTAAATTTTTCAACATATAAATTTTCAAATTATTCCCACTAGCTTGATAAAACTAAAGTGAATTCATCATTATCTACTGGGATTCGTCTAATTCAATTCATCTTACACTCATGCTATTCTGTATGCACCTAAGTCATACAGGAAGGCTCTAATATACCATAATTGTAGAAATTTTAATAAAAAACTTCGAACTTTTATAACAACTGAAACATTCATATGGATATAAAATTTCATAGCATTTATATACTCACTAGCTGTAACTTTTATATCGTTACTTTTAGAAGGGACTTTTAAAAAAACTTTATATCAATTAATGCCATTGTTACATCCATTATGGCCATTCTCATACCATGAATAATGCGTATATGCAAATTATATTCATACTATTCATTATTTGCAGATGATCATAGGGTACGTAATGAAGACACAATATTAAATAAATACGTTCTAATGTACTATATACGTTATAGTATTATATGAAGATAAATTCAAGAAAACGTGTGAATATCACAAAATTAAGTAACTATGGTCCTCACTATGTAACCCTTAAACTTCTATTCAGCCAAAAGCCGTATATTCCAGATTCAATATACGATCAATTTCCTCACGCTACATATCCAGAATACATACAAATCTTGGAGTATAAATTACAGCTCTCAAGTATGAAGGATGCCATGGAGAATATAAACAAATCTAAAGACAATTGCGAGACTCATTATGATACGCGATCTCGTCCTGTTCGTTAACAGGACGAGATACATAAAATACATAAAGTAGATGAGTATGTATATTTACGGAATCATCCAGGACTCATGATAGTTATATTGTTCATTTAGAAAATATTTATAAAATAATAAATATAAGCGATAATAATGCATTAACGCTAATCAACAATAGACCATACATTACACATCATAGAAATAAAATAAAATTAGCTAGAAGCGATTAACATGCGTTGAATATCGAACTAACTTATATGTATAATATTTAAGATAATATTAATATATAACAGTTCCTTAAAATGTATTTAAATAAATATAAAGATAGTATTATGTACATAACAATCCTATTAGATATATCATACTTACGTCCACAAATTGCTAATACAGGTCGATTTTAAAAACGAGTAAAGCAGTATGCAAACAAACTGAACTATATAATAACTACGAATATGTGAGTATTTAGTTAGAACTTTTACTGCAAAATATCGTTTCCGGATATGAATAAATTTAGTGAAATTAAGCAATTCTCAGAGATTTTTGGGGATGGCGTGAGGTAAAGTGAAACTATTTTTGGGTGTGCGCGTACGCGAGAGAGACGAGATTCATCGACTCGATACCGATTCCCATTTCGAGCATTATCCGTAGTTTGAAAATTTGTTCATGCTCAGAAACTATATTGTACCGCACAAGTTCCGACTAAGTACTCGTATTTTTATTATTTTGTTTTTTATTGTGCACTTTTCATTCGGTGGTTATTTGAAATTGGTTCAATTTTTTGACCGACCTCAAATAACTATTTAATATTCATTGGGCATATGCAAACGTTTGTCACCATTTCTCGTGAAATTTCAAACATTATAGTTTTATAATTTTTGGTATTTTTTACGCAAGTTATTTATTTATTCATTATTGTTGAAAATGTCGTCTATAGTAGTCGCATAATGTTTTTGGTGTATTTTCGTTCATCAATAAGCAAAAATAGTATTTTCAAACGTTTAATTTTTTCCCTTTTCCTAAGCTATTTCGTCTAATATGTGTTATGGCATTATGTTTTGTTTATCTTTAATTGCCTAAAGAACTTACGATTATAATTTTTCTTTCTTCAAAATATTTTAAACTCATAATAGACCATTACATATCTTTTCAACATATTTTAAAAAATCGTTACAATGGAATAATAAATTTCAGAGTTATGCATTATTTTATGGGAAACGGTGAATTTTGACATTGTTCCAGATCCAAGGATTTGTTTGAATATTTCTTAAACGAAGAATAAACGATATGATTTAAAACAAAACCTGAAAACTTTATTATAACTTTAAATCTCCCACATTTTTCAGTTTTTCTCTTTATAATTTGATATGTTTAAAATGTATTGCATTGTGTTATAGGTTTCTTTTTAATTAATAAAATATTAGTATTTCTATACATGAAGTATTTAGTAAATAAAACGACGTTTTTTGTACTTAACATCTAATTCAACTAGCAAATTTACAACATTGTTGCAAAAGCACGGAATATGTATCTAATAAAAGAATGGCTAAATGTTTATTTACTGTTATTGACGAAGTTACTATTTCCCGACAACGAGGAATACCATTCTACTCATCCAGATATTTTCATTAAATGGACAATTTAATGTTACTCAATTCATTTTATTCTGGCGTTTTATCATTCAACTCGTCTTGATAAATTTTGTTTTCACTTTTTTCTTCTTTAATGGATATCGGAGGAGATTTGTCGCAACGTTTAAAGATTATTAATTATTTACTTAAGTATTGGTATAAAAATAAGTATTCTGAGTATTTTATTTTATATTTTGAGAATATTCTCGTACTTATCGATTAAAAATAGCAAGCATTCTAATGGTTAAGTGTTACAGGCTACACCATTGGTACAGTAAAAAGTATTGAATTTTCTCCCACTATTTACTTATTCAACAAAGATGCTTTGTAAGTCACGGCAAAAAACCATAACTATAAATTATTTGTTCCGTACAGACGACCGTAATAAAACCAAAAATCATCTTTCATATTTGGAATATGTTTGCCTTCAGAATTGAGAAATTATTTCCCATCGAGTGTACAAAATTATACTATTTGCAATAAAATTCAAAACCATCACAAGATAATAACAGTAGTACAGGAAAAGTCACTGCAATGGAATAAGATATAACAATGACGAGAAGAGGGGTAAATAAAAAGAATACTCTTAACCAAACTCGACATGAATGGTTAATATTACGTTCTATGGGCATTTTAATTGTATATGAAAACGAATAAAATTTATAATCTTTCATGTAAACGTAACCTTGTTATGTAAAACTTAGCCATGTAAAACCGTCATAAATGCAAAGCTACTTAGACCGTACTATTCCTTAATGACTGCCTTATTAATTGGCAAAACCAAACGTAATAATTAGGTTTATCCTCTTTTATAAATTATTTCATTTAAATTTTTAATAAAGTAAATACCGTTTTATTAATCGCCATCTTATCACCATTTGGGAATTTACAGTAGAACTAATAGCTTATATTATTAAATTGATGGGAAATAATAAGGAAATATTGTAATAATAAGGAAAATAAGAGGGCATAAGTCTTAATATTTTGTTTGGACCAAAAACAAAATTGAATTGTTCGAAAGTAGGTGACAGTTAAATTGCACTATTTTGTAAAAATCCTTAAATCGCTTTTCAAAAAAAGAGAAAACATGATACAATCTTAACATACAATTAAATTACCATTGAAAAAACATCAGCGCTTAGTTTACATTCCTCACTAATGACTTAAAAAGTCGTGTCAAGTGTTATTACAAATAATAACCATTAGTTTTGAAATAAATGATATAAAATAAATGTTATATGTTCACAAATAAATAAACTATACAAACCGCTGTTAATAGTATTCTAAAATAGAAAACCAACAAAGAAACAGTTTGTAATTAAATATTTTGATACCACATCCGTAAATTATGTCGGAATTCACTTTATCTCCGAAAAATATCTCTTAATATATAAATCAGTCGTCGCTTTGAATCATGTCACTTTATAAGCAAATTTATTGATATGAAAAAGTATATTCGAATTGTTTGTATTGTGTCAGATATCATTTGCTAATATCCACCAAATTCAGTGTCTGAAATTAACATCAAATAAAGCCACTAATCAGGTCCCCTGTTCGAAAAAGGAAAGTGAGTATTGTCATCAGGCACAAACGAGACTTAAATATCTTAAACTGACGCATGATTTAACTCATGTACATACAAACATTTGACGCAATGTTTTAAATAGATTTAATTTTACGTGACCCTTTATGTATGCATAAAGTAGCTTTTGTGATGATGGATATTTAAATTATCAATTAATAAGGCAAACATTAAGACTAAAATAGGAATTGTTGATTTTTTGTGTGTATGTTACCTCCCACTTGCGGTAATCAATTAAGTGAAACTACGTGATGTAGTATTATTTCTACTTTATTTAAATTCTTTACCACGACTTAGGTTAAATTCTTTACCACGACCTAGGTTAAATATCGTTATTAATTCATCGCCATGGGTATAAAAATGGCTGTAGTGAGCTGTGAATATTTGCTAGTAGCCATAACAGTTCATCCTTTGGTTGAATATGAGCGTGTGCAGAAATTAATTCGTACATGTTTTAAGGAAAAAATTGTTGAAGATTTACGTAGAAATATATGTAAAACCGACCTATCTTTGCTAAATAATCACTTAAAAATGTTTTAAGAGTAATATTATAGAGAATTTTTAAAAAAGTAGAAGTAATGCTACATCACATAGTTTTATTTAATTGTAAATAATGAATTTCTACAAAATTAACGCCAAATATATTCAATACTTGCGGTATTTATCAACCTAGTGTGGTTTGAATTGAAAAGTTTCAAAAATCTCTAATGGCAGAAATACTTCATATATTTATTATGGGTTCGGAAAATATATTTTAATGCAAAAGTTAATTATTGCCAGAAATCTCGATTCCAGATATCACTTGTATGCCGATGGTAATTATATTTACTCATGTATTTACAACATTACCTCGTAACTAATACCAAAGTGTCTAATGATGAATGGGCTCAAAGATGCCTCTTCCAGTCAACCATACGTATCTACTTTGAAGGATTCATTTAATAAACTATCATAAATGTAGGCACTGAATCCCTTTACTTCCAAACGGGGAATTCTAAAACCCAAGTCAACCAATCGACAAAATTATCTCAATTTACAAACGTAAGTGAACATGTGTCGTAACATCCATTTAAAATATCATCATATACTATTTTCAAAACTTTCTAACGAAAGAAACCTTTCAATGCGTTACTGCAGGGAGAGTATAAAAATATCGAGAAACTTGATTAGATTTTATTATATTTTAAACTAAGAGCACGTATTACTCTTTCTGATATTTCTAAGCAGATATCATTTCCTGAAATATAGGACGTCATATTGTTCTCTCCTTTCCTAATCCGTTTTCACTCGAGCTTCCTCCGCACGAGACTGGAGCCACACACGAAAGCTCAGCAGAAGAATGGGACTGCATCAAGTCTTTGATTTTTCCTCCAATTGGTGGAAACTAAAAAGTTTTCAAACGTTTATCCAGTCTCCCGTGGTTAATAATTTGGCTTTCGTTGGCAGAATCGTCGCCATCTCTATGACTGACAAAGTCACTTTCCTCTAACATCGTACTGACTCAAAAAGTAATATATATTAGGTTCATACAGGTTTAAAAGAATATATATTCTATGTGAAACTATATATATATATATATATATATATATATATATATATATATATATATATATATATATATTAACTCGGAGAAAATATATTATACATAAGCATGACAATTACGACCTTTCTCGGCGGTAAACAGAGTAACTTCATTGTTTGTTAAAAATATAAACCAAATTTATAACCTGAGCTGCATAATTCTATACTGCAGACTCAGGTTTAGTAAAAGTAGGTTACCAAATTACCTCACTGTGATCTTTTTCCGGTGTAGAGCACAAAATTTTAGAAATTTCCTGACACTTCAGAAAACGTTCACTCTGAAACAAAAGAAAAAAGTACTATTATGCAAACTCGAACAAAACCAATGGGCTTTAAATTTAAAGAGTGGATAATTTGAGCTTTCAAAAATTTATAAATAAATCAAAGGTTACTTATAAAGGATACACATGTTACTCATAAAGGATATACATGGTATCGATGCGAAGTCAAAAGCTGGCTAGCTATAAAATCAAAATAATATTTGTAAAATATTTAAATAATTTTTTGGCCAAATTAACGCAGACCAGTAATTATTAAAATTTATATGGTACATACCTTAGTTTGAATTTATATTTTTGTGTTTGAATTTATTCTCCACACCTTCTCCTTCTTTTGTATACCAACTTTCTTGCATCATTACTCATTATAATTGAAGAATGGGTAATTAGTCAGTACATTTTTGTGGTTCCTGATAAGACTAAATAAAGTTTAGATAGGAAGTTAGCGATTTAAGGAAGTGACTTTTGCGCGTCTAAATCACGGACGCGGCCCACTCTGTGGCGGCTCAATGATTGTGCTTTGCCGACGCGGTGCACTGCCACCATGTCTTGCCACCTGTTGCTTCCGTGTGTAATTTTAATTAATATACAACAAAGATTTAGATACTTTGGTATACGTAAACATGCGAAGCGATGACGTGTACTGGAAGACTAACGTTACGTTTTTCATAAGACGTGACATCAGTTTGTTTATAAGAGCTCCTCAGTCGACTAACTTTGCATGTTATAAATATTATAGGTATAACTTGTATATTTCTATGTAAGTTATCAACTTTTCCCCAGTATTCCCTAAATGTTTTCACTCCCAAGAAATACTTACATATTTTATCAACACATTGATAACTAAGGCCGCATTATTCGAGCATTATTGGAAGATACGTGTTTGCGTTTCTGTAGCTCATGCTATAAAAACCCTGTTTTTGGATCAGTTATATATATCCAAAAACATAAATTGCGTTTGGATCAGTTATAAAGCAACCATCTTTTCGCCATGTTTTACATGTACTTTTATGCGTTTCTACTACTGATTTTGGTTGTGGCAACAAATATTGAACTGATATCTTGCAACGTTATAACCATCAAGAGCGACTGCCTGGAGGGACAACAGATAACTAAGGGGGGTAAATGTGCTGCCAAATTTTGAGATATTGAAAAATAGATATGGAAAATAAGGAACTTGACTCTGGTTGTACAGGGTGTCCAGTGACAGATTTCAAAGTTTCAACAAACATAGTTTCTGAACGCAACACATAAGAGGGGCGCGGGGGGCGTCGTTAGAAGCGCAAGCGGCGCGGGTGTTTTAGTAGCCATGGAACAGTGTAGTGGAGAGCACCGCGCTTTTGCCGTCGAGGCGTACATTTCGAGTGGATTTTCGCTGTTTGTAGTACGCCGTCGATTTAATAATCGTTACAGTATTCGTCGATTACGTGATGGACCATCGATCAATCTCATTCAGTCATGGGTAGCAAGTTTCAGAGCTACAGGATCAACATTAAATAGGCCCAGGCCAGGACCTACACCATTGGTAGCAACGGATGAAAATGTCGAGCGTGTTATGGTTTCTATCGTTGAAAATCCCCGTTTATCACTGCGTACACGTTCATCGATATTGGGAATTCCGAAATCAACTTTGCAGGTAATAATGCGAAAAAAGCTCAAGTTCCATCCATATAAAATTCAAATTGTTCAAGATTTACACGATTCTGACTTTGAATTAAGACAAACTTACGCGGAGGTGATGTTGTTGAGATTTCGTACTGCTACCCGGATGGGCAACATATTCTTTAGTGACGAAGCTCATTTTCACGTTGGAGGATATGTGAATAAGCAGAACTTTCGTTACTTGGATGTCCACAACCCAAGACAAATGCATCAAGAGCTTTTACATAAGCCTAAAGTAGCAGTCTGGTGTGCCATGTCTGCATCTGCAATCATAGGGCCTTATTTCTTTGAAAATCAACGTGGCCAAACTGTAACTGTGAATTCGGAGAGATATGCCCAGATGTTAAATGACTTTTTCAGAGTAGGACTACAGAATAGTCCATCCTTCTACCAAAACACATGGTTCCAGCAGGACGAAGCCCCAGCTCACACTGCTAATGTGTCCATGAATGCAGTGCGGCAGTTATTTCCAGAAAAAAACATATCCCGAAACGGTACCGTACCATGGCCACCTAGGTCACCCGATTTAAGCCCATGTGACTTTGTCTTATGGGGATACTTAAAATCCGTTGTTTATAAAACAAATCCGAGCACTGTGACACAACTTAAAGAAAATATTCAAGCCAAAGTCAGTGGGATACCCCAGTCGCTTTGCAAACGCGTTTTTGAAAACATGCGTGCTAGACTCGAAGAGTGTGTCAGACTCGATGGCCGCCATTTGGAAAACGTGGTTTTTAAAAAATGAAATACGCATTTGTTTTTATAAAGTTAAAATAAACCTACTTTGTTTTAGAGGTGTATTTTTTTTTACAATTTTTCAAACATTGAAATCTGCCACTGGGCACCCCTGTATTTTAATAGTAATTAAACGTTTTCTTTTGCTTCACAGTGCATTTTTATTTATTTTGCATTTACATTTATCTAATTACAGGTTTACACCATTATTACTAAGATAAAACAGGCAAAGATAATCACATTGTGCCTATTTCACGTGGCATTTACCAAAAGTATTCTCTGTCTCACTTCGACTCACGCGCCGTTACTGTTATAGTGGTATTGTGTTGGCAAGCAGATTTGTAATTGCGTTATTATTTTACACATAGAATTATGTAGCGTTTTAATAACTATAACAGCAAATCCCAGCTCTAATAAATATCTGCAAAATACCATTCTAGGCTTAAGTAGTTAGTATATATTGTAAAGAGCACCATCAATTAAAATTACCAATCGACATATTGCCATGTGTTTGTATTTCTAAAAATAAGTTAGGTGTAACATGTGGTAAGATGTTGGAAACCATTTATTATCAAATAAAAGACTAAACTATATATTCTCTAACAGTATTATCCATTAGCATTTATCGTTTATATATAATATCGTTTAATTAATATCGTTTTATATTTATTCCGTTTAATCTAAGACCATTTTAAGTCGTAAATATACAAAAGAAATTTCAATTTAAATAGTCTTATTTTTCTAGACCTTTAGTTATCTAATAAATTCGAAGTCTTACTCGCTAAAAAGGTCATATTATTTCAATGCTTCCTGGGCACGTAGGCAAGAAGACGCGGCCACGAGGGTTAAAAAGGATTAATGAAAATTATATTATTTCTTATTATGACATATCTATAATACGTCAAAAAATTGCCAATTATTGTTATTATATTTTTCTACAATTTTATCTCTAAAATCAACAAGAAAATAACAATAGACATATTGAGGAACTAAATGACACAAACGACGATAATACTGGACTGCAAATAAATTGAATATTCTCAAAATATACAAGATGGCTCATTAACAATGGCCTAATACAATATTAAGGGTAGACCAGTCTGTGATTAATCCCTATAAATTTTGAAATAAATAATATTTTTTTAAATCTCCTAATTTCATAAGTTCGTTTTTTAATATTATGAAATGATTGCATTCTCTTTCATCTATAAAAGCTTTGCGGAAATGTACCGCGCATTGGGAAAAAAATTAAATTTTGTCAAAGAAACCGCTACTTTCAATACTTGAATTTCTAGGGTTATGAAACTTTAATCATTTACGTATTTTTCGTGACTATATACAATTTTCACATAAACGTCACATTTTGTTGAATCGCGAATGTGAAATTATGTTGTCTTAAATTAGTAAGCTAAATAAATTAAATATATGATACATTTAAAGAAAATCCACGCCACTATCAAAATTTAAAAAAAAACATAGAAAGTAATTTCTAAAACATGTTGTCCTTTGACCCGACAAGTAAATCTAATTGCGGGACGATAGTTTTGCGCATTCTTACAGTTGTGCTTATTTGTGTAAATAAAAACTAACCGCTTTAGTTGATCAAACTGAATAATATTTTTCCTGCATATATTTCAATTGCCAATTATAATTAATTGACCGACTTCATTGCTTAAAATAAAACAAGTTTCAATTATTCAAAATGTCAGTATACTGACAAAACTATATCTTTGGAAATAGAAAAAAACTTTTGCTTCTTAATTTCTAAGTAGTCCCGGTAATAATAGTTATAAAACCTAAATAACCGTTAATAGGGATTTTTTCCGTTTGTTGTATGTTCTTTCATATTGCTAGAGAATTCAGTACCAATTTCAACAATTTTTGGAACTCATATTTCTTTCATACATTTACTTTAATGTATCTAGCAAGAAGATGATAAAAAAGGTTAGTTCAAGTACTAAGAGCATATCATTACGCCTTACTAGTAAGTTTGTTAGTTTTATTTTGTTCTTCTTTTTAGTGTAAAGAATATAGAAAAAAGAAATAAAGGATGTAGTTTTTTGGCTTTTTTTATAATTTAAACGAATTTTCTATTTTAAGAGAATTGTTTACTTGATGGAACAATATTTTGTCTGTTTACTGATTAGAGATGTCTGATAAAGGACTCATATTTTAAACATTTGCCGCATTGAAGTCACTGCAACAAGGATTTAGAAAAATTATTTAAAAGTCTAACTTAAAGAAAAATAAGTGTTATTTGATACATCTTGGAATACCTGTTAAGTTTCTAACTTTATAACTAATAAAACACCTGTAAGTCATAAAAAAGCTTGTGAATGGAATACTACGAATGGTATTAATATTTGTATTCAGTAATGAAGTATATTCAAAAATATTCTTACTTTTTTTTAGTTTTACCCTAAACCGATATAATTTGAAGTTTTTTCTATACTAGGGATGTAACCGAAGTGACATAACGAAAGCAACAACAGACACAGACGTTTAGTGAAACTTATAACCGAAGCAGAAGCGGAAGCGGAAACAGAAACATAAGTTAGTTCATGCTAAAAGCGAAGATATTTTTATATAGTTTATTTAAAAGTGAAAGAAAGTCCTACATAAACAGTAAGTTACATCAGTGTGTAGGTAGGTATTTATTTAATAAATATAAAAAAATATTAATATTGAAAATTGGGAATGGAAAATTCTACTTAAAAATGCAAGTTTATCAACCCTTTCTCCATCTAACCTACTCTTTTGTTCATTGTAAATTGGGGCTGCTTCGCTGAACAATTTTTACGCTTGTGACACTGCTTAGTGAAACTGACAAAATTCTCCGAAATAATGATAGTAAAATCGAATATTTGTGAGCGCTCGTTTGCCAACACAGAGTATTTTCCTTTAATGCAAGTCTTTTTTCCTTGTTATTCTGTAGTATCTGTTTTATCATAACTTTAGGTTCTACTATCATATCATCACTAACATTTTCTGCAGTATCAGAACATTTTCTTCAGTACCAGAACTTATTATAGTATCCAACAATCAGAATATATGCTGAATCTTACTCGTCGAAGGCTGAGATTCATAAGCGCTTTCGATAGTATGATTTTTGTCTTTCTCTTAAACCAAGAAGAAGCACACAGAGCTCAGTTCGTCCATATAATTTTATTTACTCTTTTAAGGGGATTTGACGAGTCAATTTTAGATTCCTTAGTTTAAAAAGTACTTATAACGCCCGTTATGTATACGTGGTATTATGATCGAAATTGCAATTTGAGAACTGCTTAATCCCCTCGTGGCTTTTTCAAAAGGCCTTATTATATTGACGTATCTTTCAACGTTCAAGTAATTCTCCGGAGTGAGCGTCAGAGTTTTTTCTTAACTGAAGTATAATATCATTGAACCTTTAACTGTCATAAAAGGCTCCAACATATAAAATGCACTGCTCCACCTGCGAATAATTAATAGTCATTACTCATTTTTAACGGTTTATTTATCCAAAGAACTAGTTAAAGTACAATCTCTCTTTTCTTTATACGTAGGGAAAAATAAATATTAATAAGGTGATGTTAACCATTACATAAAAATATATATGTTTAATAAAAAAATATATGTTTATTTGTTTTATTATTTTTATAGATTCTGTAAAGGTAAATAAAAAATTATTTGAATAAAATAAAATTTATATAAATATAAAATGAATACATATATTACAATTATTACACTCGTGCGATCTAGAATATGAATACCGGGATTTCTTGTTGGTCAGTCTACAGAATTTAATGGAGATGTGGCAGTTTGTAATTATTTCCTTCTGCTATCAGAGTGTAGTTGAAATGAAATGCAATTCTTTTAAATTTAAATACAGGTCGCACCAGTATTCTTCTGCGTGGGTAAACGTTTTAATGCATCGCTAAATTTTGTGTAAGAGTAATTCAAATCTTCAATATCTGATAACTGTAATGCTTTAATCATATTCGAACCCCTATTACATGTCATGCAATTAGGTGTAAGTTTTTTAGTACCCCATTCTTGAAAAAAACCAGAAATTTAGTTGAAATAACCTTGCTTGTATGAAGTTTTTCATAACTCTGTAGTTAAAAAAATATTGCTTTCCGAAATTATTGTTTGTCCTATGTGCAATCAAACTGAATAAAGAAACGCCTGCACTTATGTCTCACCAGATGTCACTTATAAAGAATTTTTTTTTAACTATCCTAACACCTTGTTGTCTTTGTTCCTAAATTGTACATATCGTCACATATCAATTATGGTTAAAACTATTGGCTTCTTAATTTATATCATATAACGGCAAAGCAGCACTTGCCATCTACGAAACCTTATTCTATCACATAAATGAAAAATTCTACAAAGCGATTTCTTTTACGTTTTTGGTGCGATGTATACCAAATCTCATTTTTCAAACTGCTCAAAGTCATCTGGATGCATAGATTTTAAATGACTTTTCAAAGCAGTGATAGTGCGCCCTTTCCGAGAATATTCTTTTTCGCATTTATATATATATATATATATATATATACATACATATATATATATATATATATATATATATATATATATACATTTTTTTTTGTCGTAGATTCCTTTTTTTTACGAAAAGGCTTTCTATTTTGGTTTCACTTTCATCAGTATCTTATACGTAATAAGCACACAGTACGGAATAATTGTAGCAACGTAACAAAACAATTAATAGTGTGAACAATTGTATAATTGTAGCAACGTAACAAAACAATTAATAGGTGAAACAATTTAATAGTTATAAAATAAGGAAATCCAATAAAGGACATCATCTTACGCAACGGTAAATCATAACGCAATGAATGAATTAAATGAAACGAAAAACGCTCTTTTACTTTGACTTTGATCTCACCTACATAATTAGAAACAAACCACTCGACAACCCACAACCTCTCAAGGACAACGCTCTGCATAACGTAAAAAATAAAAATAAATACGAATTTCTTCCGTATAACGGAAAAAATGTTGAACAATTCTGTTGTAAAATATGCAGAAGCAGATCCATAAGCGGATGTTTCAACTAACGTGAAACTTTCGCATTTTCAGATAACATCATCTAATGGTCAGTCCAAGAAAAAAAAACGTTGCTTAAAAGATGTCGAAATGCCGAAATTATATCAAGATTCAAAGTCCTGTGGAGAAACTGTTTTTTTTTTCAAATTAAAACACAGTACCGGAATATATTCAGACAAGATTGGTACATTGGGAATCGGATAGTAGTGTAAAGAGATTTGATGGCATCCCGGCCATCAAAAAGAACGACAATGTGGTTGTGAAGATTCAGAGGACTACAGCCATAAAAATTTATAGCAGCATTGTTATAAATAAAAAAAAATTATAATTGTATATATATATATACATATACATATATATATATATATATATATATATATATATATATATATATATATATGTGTGTGTGTGTGTGCCATAAAATGACAATAATTAGAATAATTTAATTTTTTTAATTTCACCATAAAACATCTCATTACAGTTTTGTAATAACGGGTATTGCCGGTATAATCTTAAGTGAGAGTGATTGTCTCTAACCACGAGGCTCAATTTGCGGTGTGTACTAGCTGAGATAGGTAAGCTTTATGAACTAGTGGTGTTGCAATGTCAGGAAAATAAAAAGCATTTGCTAGCTATTATTATCGACAAAATTATCGAAAATTTGAACATCGATTTTTATCGTTTTCAATACTTCTAAAACAGTTTTTTTGTCTTAGATAGTGTGGTGCTTCCTTATTAAGTTGTAGACTTAACAAGTATCTCCATAGAAATAAAGAGTTTAAGTATAGTTAATTTCTGCCGCGGTTTCTATTCTTCGTAATGAAGTGATCTTTTTCATTTATGAAGCTCTTTTTTTCAAACGATTGTTAAATACATTCACGATAAGTTTTACTTTTCAATAAAGCCATACCATTTATTATTTATTTCATGACATAAACTGACTCGTTTAATATTTTTGTTTACATTGTGAATTTTGCTCATTTGGCAGCGAATTACAATTTTGTCTACATAATAATTTCATACGTGTGTGTACAAATTGACAATATCGTGTTGAATGCTACTTATTCAATTTAAATATATCTGTAAGAAAAAAAAACAACACAATATTTCTTGAACAACATTTTTAATTTTTAATTCTACTACTCCCTACCATTTTTATTAGCTACTATTATTGTATTTCAAACAAAGCCTATTATATATGTATGCGTTGTTACTGGATTTCATAAAACGGTCTTTAGAAATATGTTAAATTTTCTCAATCTGGAAATTCATTTTCTAATTATGATGATATTTTAAATCAAGTCTGAAATTAAATGAAATATATATAATACTATCAAATTCAAATGTGTTTAAAAATCTAATATGATTTCCATGTAAGGCGTACGGAGATGTTCATACATGCGGCGTACATATAATCGATGATCGCTTCTGTCGTTCGATTAAAATGTCGTGTAAAAAATGTGACTAAAAATGTGAAATCACCTTTTTACACGCGTGACTGAAATATAACTATGGCAAATAATATTAATAGAATGTTATTTAAAATTCTCTACATGTACCACATACCCGAGATTACAATAATACACGCATGCTGTTAATTTCTAAATTGTGTGCCTGCACACGTGCAGTGTGTGTGTGAGTGAAACAAAATATTTCTGTTACTTGTATTGTTGAACACTACTAAAAATCGCCTCATTTAAAAACATAGAAAATATTTTTGATTTAATTTTTTGTTTAGAAATGTCCCAGATAGATGAAACACATCTAGTGTAGCATATAAATAATATTATAATTGTGAATATTTTATTATCTCTTATTTATTTATACAATCATGCTTCGCATCACTACCAAATTTGGCGTGCTTATACTATATTTAGGGAAGTAACGTATAGGATATAAATTATCCGCAATTTCACACACGTGAAATATTTATACCACGAGAAGTATGTTTATTGCTCAATCACAGCAAAATGTCACAACAAATTTTCCTAAAAATTGGTACACATATAATTCACAGTACACGTTATTAACCTGTTGGTCACATTTAGTGCTAAAATAACATTGTTCTTGTAGAATGGAAAACATACCAATAAATAAGGCAACAGGTATAAATTAAGGGTTTAATATAACTTAGAGACTTCATCAGAAATAAACTTTACCTTTTAGTAGAAATTCTACGAGAATGATGTCGCCAACAAGAAGCTGGTGACACACATTTGAAGCTACATCAGGTTAGTAACATCCCTAAACACAGGGTTAGACAAAATATATTTGTTTCTCTTTTATATATATATATGTCAATTAAGCCACATTAAACTATTTGGTGCGCTGCAGATACCTGCAGCGCACCAAATAGTTTAATGTGGCTTAATTGACATATATATATATATATATATATATATATATATATATATATATATATATATATATATATAATTTTCAAATTGCAATTTCGATCATAATACATAAGGAAATACACAATTGACTAAGGAAATTCACTTCTTGATTGTATATAAACAGTGGATTAATATTGAGTGTTGATTTGAAACAAACTAAAATTTAGTTCCGAAACCTTCGATCTTCTTTCCGTACTCTTCAAATTCTCATTGGTCGAAATTAGCCGACTCAAAAATAATAAAAGATTACAATATTCGAGTTGACAAATAATTGTAAAATTATATCGACCGGTGAGAACGCATTGTGTTCGTTCGATTAAACTAAGATTTTGGAACAGGAAACATTATTAAAAATAAACATAATAGCATTTCATGATCGATTACTTGAAGGATTAATTATCAAGGAGGAAGAAATTTATGTACATTAAAAAATAAATGAATACGTTAATGAATCACCTACATACATCCGAGTATCTAAACCAAGCCAGTAAAATAATATTAGGTCTGACTTGAAGTTTCCTTATGAAATTAATTTTGAATTTTTTTTTAAGACTGGTCAGCAATTCTATAAATAACATGAAGCAGTATGTTTGATATATATTCCTATTATTATTGTTTTACACATTCCATCATTAGTTTTCACAATTCCTTTTGCGCAATGCTTGCCGATCAAGAGTGTGGATTCCAATAATTCCTTACTGGTTACAATAGTCTCCTTCCTAGTAAAATGTTTAACTTCGACGTTAGTTGATGCAGCAAATGTCAATATTGGTAGTAGCGCAAAAAGTAACAAATAAGTTCTCTTGAAAAGTAATAAGGCGCTCAGCTGATGAGGGCAGAAATAATAAAGGGGCACTTAGAACGGAGTTTTTAAAGTATCCTATTAGTACAAGCTAGATAAATAATAATAATAATCAAGCACCGATTATAATTAATATCTAAATTTCGTGTTTTTCATTATTTTCACTCCAATTAATGTTAACTAGTTATATGATTAAATACAAAATACTAACTATTCATAGTGTCCGTATTTTGCATAAAGATATAACACACCCTAATAACGTTTCTTGCTTATATTTTTATTAAAATATTCACGATAGCATAGTTTCTGAATTTGTTTGCCCATTTTCGGGCTCGATGCTTCTTAATAACTGCATACATACATAGGTGTATACTTTATTAAATGTATTTATTTTTCTCATAATCAAAAATTTAACAAGTGTTTACCGGAAACCAACGCATCATATTATAGACCTGTATATAATATCTGAGAAAAATAACGTAAAAAACTTATTACAAAATTTTCTTGTACGTATTTTCACCAATTAAATTCCAATTTGATCATACTCGGAGGTCATTTCAAAGGCTAGCATTTCTCTGTACTTTATTTAAATCAACACCTTCTTTTAAATTATTACACAAACTGAATTTTTCAACTCAAATTAATAAATTTAATTGCAAAATAAAATATAAAAATGTCCTAAATAATCAATTTTTATTATTTGAACCTATTTATTTGACGTTAAAGAATACTTAAAGAAATAAAAGATTTTTCTAAAAAATTACAAATATACACTTATGTTACAGGGAAAGAATATTTCTTTGTTCGTTGTTTGGTGTGGAAATTTTAATATTAGTTATGACAATAAGTTAATTAAAAAATACATAATAAAATGTAGAAAATTGTGTATTAGCGAACAAGTTTATGCAAGCACTGCGTTAATATTCACCAATTCTTCTGCAATATCCTGCACATTGCCTAGGTAAATCTCTTTTTTACACTAAAGTCAAGATCGCCATCACAGGTTAAGTAATATAGTTCTCTGAGCCGACAGGTGACTGGCGTCGAGTCTACATTCGTTCCACGACTATCAACGTCACTTATCTTCAGGAAAAATTGATTGTCGTTGTTGAAATAGATCTTAGTAATTTAAAAGGTTTTTACGGTTGTGCATGTCGTATTATTATGGATCATGTTATTTTTGTCTTTTATATTGAATACATTTGGCGTTAATTTTGTAAAAATTAATTATTCACAATTAAATGAGTCACCAATAATAACAGCTAAATGTGAAAAACAGATTGCTGTGCTAAGCAGAATACAAAAAAAAAAAAAACAATTAAATGAAACTACGTGATGTAGTATTATTTCTACTTTCTTTAAGTTCTTTACCACGACCTAGGTTTCGTTGTATTACAACATCTTCAGGTGGGCTATTAGCTAAAAACTTGAAGAAAGTAAAAATAATACTAAATCACGTAGTTTCACTTAATTTGTCTTTTATGTATGATATACTCACAATCAGTATAATAGTACGTAGCAAGTATAAAAATGCATGAAACCAAAATCGATATAGTACTTATTGAAAGTAAATTTGATGTTTGCTTGTATATTTATTTCGATGAATTTCTCAGTTATTCTTCAAGTCGGTATCGCGGTAAAACCAGTGTTAGCAAAGAAAGCGGTGTTAGTACAGTTAGAAAGCACAATATTATTGAAGTACACATTATATGTATAAAAAATCAGAACAAGGGTTCTCAATGCCATAGTAGGTTTTCGTAATTCAGCAAAATATTTGTATAAATATAATATTGTATAAAATCGTTTATTTAAATGATTTTGTAAATTGAACAATTTGCTTTCAAGAGCATCTATGAAATAAATCAAAAGAAACAATTCTACAGCCTGTATTAAAAAATAATATAGAAGTATTTTCGGTACACCACTTGTATATACAAAAGTTGTTATTTGGTAGAGTTAGGATTACAATTATCAGGAAGAACTGTAAACATTCATTAATTAGTGTATATATAGCATTTCAAAACATTGAAATGTGCTAGCCGTAAAATATAATCGTCTTATATGCCATAAGTGTATTATTTGCTTGTATTTAAACCTTCGCTTTAGCTAACTGGCATACATATTATATATTCTACAGCAAACAATTTTAAGCTTAAAAAGAGTTTGATGGAAAATTTTCAATATCTTCTAAAATATAGTTTTATATAGGCCAACGCGTTTTAGTCAACACGCTATCGCGGTTATCCTACTTGGACAGAGAGACCTCGACGTGACTCTATTCCAGCTGGACTTCAAGGAAATCTAATTGACTAAAGTCATACGCTCAGTCTTAGTACACAATCATTATATTCATTTACCTTAACGCGTCACTAATTCTTGTATCGTTCCTTTCTTTCTCACGTCAGATTAACATTAATAAAAATGAATTGAATATCAGCGAACGTAATAACTGAATATTATATTGTCATCGGGAACATGTTATTGTAAGAAGATTATGGCTTTATTACTTGTGTTGTTACTAATAACAAGATACTGGCTCTCTTTGATAATAGCTGATGTGTAATTGTTCAAAGGCAAACAGACAAAGCAGTAAATATGGCATTCCCAAGCATCATGCCGATCGTCCGCAAAGTGGATTGTTTTGCGTTTTGATTGATGGGTTACATAGGTTCAGGCAATGAGGAAAATTATTCTTCGATTATTGGTCATGTTTTCATAAAACTGAATTCCCAAATATATTTTTTTTGCTTCAGTTAGATATTAATGGCGTATGATTTCTTTGGCCTTTCCTGTTTGTAGTTGGTACGTGCATCAACACCCATGCATCAACACGTATGTATATAAATCTGTAGTTTTTTAATATATACATTTAATATTAACATAAACACAAGTACACTGTGTTTATGTTAATATTATACTAATTATGTTATGTTAATATTATACAGGTATTCTAACCGCCCAGTGCCGACGCCACCGCCTAGCTGACCACGCCTCGTTCTGGGATGTTCAAAAACACTGCTACATCTATTGAATTAATTGACCATAAAACATGTAGCTATTTAGGTACACGAAAAATTGATGCCGTTTATTTAGTTTGTTTAGTTAAAGATCAATTTAGGTATAATGAAATTGAGCCGTAAGTATTTGAGTTAATAATATTATTTTTTCAATCATTAATACCATGGACTTACCATAAAAGATAAGACACGTACTGAGAATTTTTATATAATATATTGCGTGACAACTACGATAACCCAACATAAACAAACTTAATCCAACTCAACACACGAGTATATGTAAATATAAAAAAACCGTAACATTGGCGTTTGTTTCCAATAAAAATGTTTTACTTATAGCCAGTCTGTTTGTGTGTTCGTGTTCTGGTTCAACAACCTCTTCCATCACTTTCCTTCACTTCTTCTGGTCAGAAACAGAAACTACTGCTCTATATAAATTGTTTCTTTGTGTTCTGAAATTCATCTCGACTTGTACCAATTATGTTTTCCTTAACCTATCTTGGTGAACTTTCCACTTATTTAGTCGATTTCTCCAAAGAAACTAGCAAGGAAGCCGGACGGCGTGTAAAATAATTTGTACATTTGTATAAATCATTTTGCACGCCGTTGCTGAATTTGTTTTTCGCTCAACAGTTTATTCTGACAACGAGATTGGATGTTATTATTTGGAATACTTTTGCGGATTTAGACTCTGCAAGTTTGCCGGAATACGTTAGGTTTCTTAAGATCCGCTTTGAGAAAGATTCAGGTTTCTGACCCGCAGAAAAGAATTGGTAGGATGAGCGCCTAAAATAGGCGAATCTTAGTTGTGATATTATTTTTCTTTTCTTTTACAGGCACCATTTGAACAAGGCAAACCGGTGGATGTCTGTCCAACCTTTCTGTTTATCTGAAAAACTTATGTGTAACAATTTGAAACATTATTGAAGAAAATGTATGCTCAACATATGACTATAACCATATAATCTATTTTTCACACTTCGTAACCTCTAGTACTGAGTTTGTACATTATAAGTGAAGTGTATCGACAAAGAGAATAGGAAATGCGCATCTAGACTGAGAAACTACCTGCATAATTTGTTATCCTCTCTTTCTTTTCTGTACCACATCCATCTTTTCTAGATTACGCCGGTATGGTCGCCCAAGAAGTACATTTTGTTCTCTTTATTTATGCTGTTGCCAGTTTATCCATCTGTGTATCTCTCACCCATTCTCTCTATTTTGTTTCTCTGTTTACTCTTTTCTATTTCTATTCTGTTCCATGACTTTCTCTTCTTCTCCTCCACTTTTTCTTTTCACTATTTACCTCTCCTTCCCTCGTCACTGCCCCTTTCCTTATCTTACAGCAATTCTACTGCCGTTTCTTTCTTTTTCTCTTTTTATATATACCAACTTAGACTGCCGCGACAAAAGAAGTTTTTACTTCGAAATTATGATCACCTATATGATTACCTTATAGGCTTATAGACGAGCAATAGAAAATATTTTAAATGAAAAATTAATAGCACATTCCGTTTTCAGCATGTTTGACCGTTTTAATATTTGGTACATATTCTCGTGTAACGCTGTATTAACCAGCGTTAGAAATGTTAAACTCGGAAAGTATTTCTTTTCAAAATTCGTCGGACTATAAGGAAGGTTTTTAGGAAAAAATGTTGGGTGGAATTTAACCAAAAATGTATCATCGAAAAAGTAAAAGCAGGTGACTCCAAAATAGGCAGCTAGATTCTTTTAATAAAATAAATAAATACATATTTCAGCATCTTATGAAATTTTTAAAAGGAAAATGAAGACGATTTTTTATTTTATTGTTTGATATGTTCAAAAACTATTTGACAGATAAGACGGGAATTTTCCAACCTAATTGACCTCTTTTAGTTTACAAATATCGATTAAGATATTATACTGCAAAATTTCTACCGGAGAGAAAAAAACGCTTTCCTTTCTAGTGGCACTACAGGATATATATATGAAGAATTCAAATATTTGTATCCACAAGTCTGGAACTTTGTGTACTTCTCCTTTCAGTTCACATACAGGATAGGATTTATGACAAAATTCCCGTGGAAATGGGAGAAGTATAGTTTTTGCTAATGATTCTACGGGGCGCTGTTATAACACTCTTGTGTCAATTTACCACAAAACGTGAGTTATAAGACATTTGATACTACCTTTAGAAATTTCATGAAGCACTCACAGGAACGAGCTCATCAAAAGTAAAAAGATATGACTGACTGGCTGGTATGTTAACGCACAGTCCAAACGGTTAGACTTAGGAGTCCGAAATCTTTTAATGAATACTAAAAAAATATTTACCAAAGTTCCCACAGAAACAAGAGAAATGGAATCGTGGCCAATAACACTGCAGAGTATAATAATATTTGGCTAATAAAACTCATATAAAGAACACACTAGCGTCAATCGTCGGTCATACTTACATACTCGACGAACTAAATAAACTTCACGTTTGTACCAGTACGAACAAACTTTTTGTGTCATAATTATATTTAACACTATTTGACAGTATTTATCTTGTAGATATCGTATCTAAAATGATTTCACAAAAAAAGTCAGAAAATAAACAAATTTACCTACGTCAAATCTGTAGATTTAGTTTAATCATACTTTTTGTTACATACATTATGCAATTTAGAAACAAGTTCACTTGCTTTACGTCTTTCTACGTACATATGTGTTCATATAAATAAATCAGTCCGCTATTCCGTACCTTGAGTACGTTTCATGTAATTCGATCCAAGGCCTAGAAAGAGGATGACTTTTGTATTATAATTAATACTGTATGTGGCACAGAACTCTGTACCAATGATCTCTGTCAAGTATGTTTTATTATATTTATATTTAGTGTGAATCACGGGTTTAATGTTTGCATAATTTCAATCGAAATATTGGTCACCATACTCAGCGCAAAGCAAGATAATATGTGGTCTGTCGAGGATTGCTAGTTATCCGGGATCTGTGAATCCCCAGATGGGGATGATGATAATAAGATTGTCCCGGAAATTTAAAAAATTCAGTAATTCCTATTTTTTTTCTTTGTTTTATATTTATTTATTGGAATTTTTGTTATATCTAGAAAATCATTACCACTTTACAGTGTTACTAACTTGGTCAATAAATAACTGGCATCGGATGTCATTGATCTAAGGCATAGTGGCAAATTCAAATAAATTTCAGAGTATTGCTACGGAATTGAATTAAAATGTAAATATAATAAACATAAAAATGATAAATATAATAAACAAATGTCATTGTCAAATTATCAAAGTTAAGTTCCAATTGCAATTTAATGAGATTGAATATCCACAGAAAAGTAGACATTTTTCATCCAATAATTATATTAGCCCTTAGTAACTTAGATATATGTAATTACGACAGAACGACTGTTTTTATATTAAATTACTACAATTCAATAAGTCAAATCACTTCTGTCAAAAATCTTACTTTCTATTTTAGCAATAGAAAAGAATTTTTTTATCGATCTTAAAGCTTTATTGCGTTCAAACAAACCTTTTTTGGGCCATATTATTGTTTTTCTTTAATAATTAATAACTTTAGTTTTGTGTGTATTAATGGTATTGGTTAAACAAAAAATAATCAATAATGTTACTTAAGTTAAAATTAAACCTCAATTTTTAACTGTGCCAAAAACTTCATGTTGATACCCCGTGAACAGTGACTTGACAAATACCAACCATAATTCTACTGTCATCGCTCAACTCACCGTAGTGGCGGTGTTGAGGCGAAATTACATAACTCGTCTTTATATTTGGAAGGGAATCGCTGGTAAATAAATGTTACGAAATAAAAGAGATCATAATTCAAATTTAAAATTCTATTCAGGTTAATATATTGACGTATTTTATGAGGGTGCGTATGTGGCAATGAAGACTACGTAGAAAAAAAATATCAGTCGTTATGGCCTGGCAGATGTGAAAAATCAAAATTTTTATTTCCTGTTAGTTTTACTAATACTATAACTAGTGTTGTAAATTATTAATAGCTATTAATGTTTTAAGACAGTTTAATGCAATGAACTGATAAAAACGACTAAAGTTGTAAGTGTTAATAGATAAGAAACGATGCTACTACACTAAAACACGCGTAAAGTAGCGTGTGTGTAGTGTAGTAGAGAGGGAAGCGTTAAGTCAGAAAAACCGACAAGGCACGAAGCTAGATGAATGGCAAGTCGCGACGTGCAATCAGAATGCTTTAACTCATATCGAAACGCACCATTAGATGTTTTACGGAAAGAGCCGACAAGACATGAAACTGGCCGAATGGCACCTTGCAAGGCACCATCAGAACGTTTTATCTCCCCCCAAACGTGCCATTAGATGTTTCACATTAAAAAACACATTTTGCCATCGGCTATATTAACGTAGATATAGAAATAAATCGATAGTGCGAATTAACTTAAACCTGGCGCAGTCTGTTGCAACCTGCGAAAGGGGTACTAAACAACAGTGTAGTGACATTTATTACTATTAGTTTAACATTTCTTGAGTGCTTATGTTTAGTGACAAAAAAACAAAAAAGCATCAGAATCATTAAGAATTGAGAGTTACTCTCGGAATCTCAATTCTTAATGTTTCTGATGCTTAAAATGAATCAATTTTTTCCTGTGTATCAATTTTTTTTCTTTATTCCTCAAATAGCGAATATTGTGTTGGGTAATGCTTAGCGATGCGTTTTCCTCAACTATGAATATTGTGTCGGTTTCTGTTTAAAAAATGGAAAGAAATTTGGGAATCCTGTTTTGAAAAACCAAAAGGCATATTTTTTTGACGGTAAATATTTATAATTTTACCAATGTTTATGGCTATTTTATATCCACCATAATGGAAAAAAGTTAAGTACGAAATGCCACTAGGTTTTCGTTACAAATTTTTTTTTAAAACGATGAAAAGGTTATTGGAAAAAGAAAACGTCAAATTCAAATAACTTTATGAAACATTACAAAATACCAAAATTAAAATAACCTACATATGTGAAGTGTTTTTCGCTTCACGTATTTTATTTTAAGCGTAATAAACAGATATTATGGACGTCTTACTCCTTTATACCCACAATATATTTTAAGTTCGATGCTCGCTAAAATACAATATATTTAAAAAAAACACAATTCGTTGCATCGTTTTTAACATTGATTTCATATCATTTTTTGTTCATTTTGCTTTTAAGTAGAGTGTATACCATTTTCTATTCCAAGAATATACTATCTTCTATTCAAAGATTTTAAACTTCTGTATAAATTTGTTTAAATTAATAAATCTCATTGAAATTTGACAGAAAACTCATTTTTTCATATTTCACATTTATATTTCAGTGTTTTTTGAGATTTTCAAAATAAATGGTGTAAAAAATTGAGGGCCAGGGTCATCTTACATATAACTTTGAAGTTTAATTATTCGCTAAGTGACATTAGAAAATAACAATGGCAAATGGAACTTGAATTTTAATAAATAAAATCTAGTCAAGATAAAAAAAAATTTTCTTCATCACTTTACATCTACATAAACCTAGGTCTTCCTATTATTTTGCTACATGTAAATTGTATATACCAGTAGTAATACATATACATATGTATATATATATATATATATATATATATATATATATATATATATGTGCATATATTTATATTTAAATTGAGAACTAATAAATAAGTATTAATAAATCTATAGGTAATATCAAAATTTATAAATATTTCTTTTATATGTATCTAACCAAGTGCATATCGAACTCTTGCAGAGAGAATTTTACTCGTATTTGTAAGGATTTTTTTTCTTATTTATCCTACCTATCAATTTCCTTTCTAGGGTTTGATACATACAATGGAGAAAACTCCATCTAATTTTATTTAATTGTTTTTAAACCATGGAATCCTAACATATAAATATTAGAAAATACAGACCGACTAATCGATATTCTTCGGTTCCTGTGAAGCCATCGGACGTCCAGTAGTTTTTATACAAAACGCAATCAGACAGACAGATAAACTGTAATTCCAAAATTGTATTACTTTGGCAAATAAGTTTTAAATATCAAGTTGTAGACGCAGATTAATATAACAGTTAACAATTTTTTTTCAAACCGTTGAATTTTCATTCTATAGATGATTGATAAGAGCTCTGGCTAATTAATAATCAGATGGCGTAATATGGGGTGATTAAGATACATACTAGCAAAAGCAAGCCCACATTCTGCTATATTTTTTCTAGCCATGAAGAGTACATAGTTTCGTAACAGTTGCAATAGGTGGTCTAGTGATTTTGCTGCAGTATATGGTCTAGTTAAGGTCTTATCAAAGAGAATATAAACTCGATTCTATTGACTAATTAATTTAATGGCTAATCGACTTAATTGACAGAAAATCTCTACATTTACTGTCAATCACCCGGAAGAAACTCTAAGTGAAAAACACCCTCAATACTACTACTAACAGCACTTGAGTATTCAATTCAGGTTTTGGTACTGAAACTCCTGTTTATTTTTAATAAGCCATTGGCGTTAGCGAGTGCGGTTAATATAGGTAATTTGGTTAATATAGATAATCTAATTCTCATAATCAGTCATTAATTGCTTCAGTCAAATGAAGTATTTTTTTTTCAAAGTCCTATAGCAGAAAAGTACGTACTTGATGTCGATTTAAATCTAATTGCTTTGATGTAAAGGTTGGTGCTCACAGTCGTTATTCAAATTTAATTTTGTTTATTGGTACCTTATAATGAAATATTCCGGAACCTTGGTAAATCTTTCTCGAAAGTACCGAATTCGTACCTAAAAACTTTTCAGTCAATCCAATTTTTTTTCTAAATTATTTTTAGTCATCTCCCAATTAACTTTCTTTTTAAATTTAAGTACCAACTTTTATGTATATATATATATATATATATATATATATATATATATATATACACACACACACATATATATATATATATGTGTGTGAAGGGTCACAGATATAATTTTTTACATTTCAATGAAAACACAACACAAAAAATATTAAAATATTCTACACATATTTTACATTATGAAAATGATAAAGAGACATTGTGATTTATGATGAACACTTTAAAATATAATAATGAAAGATTATATGATCTGTCATATTGCCCTAGTGTATTAAGTAATAATTAAAAATTATATTATCTGGCGTATTGCTCAATCTAAAATACATGTTTTCTAGAAAAACAATCATCCAATTTGTACCAAAAAAGCATAATAATATTTTGTAGCATTCCCTACTCATAGTGGCAGTATTCCCAGCAGTGTTCTCGAAAAAAATAGTACCAATGCTGGTACCAGACTAAAATGCATACAATATGATTATTTATTTGAATTAAGACATTAAATCAATAAAAAAAAATAACCGCGTGGCCAAATACAATATAAAATTTAAAATAAATTTATGTTTATTGTAGGCAAAGCGTGTACAACGGAAGAATCGAATAATTTATAGGCATTACCAACATGACGGCATACAGTGATAAGTTACATCAGCTCCTTATCATTAAGCATACTTCAGTTTGACTCGTCTAAATTGGACTTGGAAATTATCCTCTTTTTAACAACATTTACCGTGAAATGGGTTTTTTAAGTATAGCTTTAATAAATATGTGCGGGTATAATATGAAAACCGTGGTATTTCCTAATGCAATAATATGTTTTTTCTTATTAAAGTAGGTTGGCAACTCGTAAACTCGCCTCTTTTTCAAGCGATTTTCTAAATGTTATAGAAAAAGTTATTATATTTATGAGAAATTAAATAAACAATGTGGTCTTTGATCTTCTGCTTCGTTAACAACTGAGTTTGGTAAGTGCGGGATAAACAATTGTCGCGAAGAGATCTTGGAGTAATTTTGTTTAATGAATTCCGTTTAGGCCAAAAAACGAGCGAAGCAACACGCAATGTATGAACTATTGTGGTTTAGGGTGTATTCTCTAATGGCTTGACCAAGCACTGATTTCAATGATTCAAAGAAGGAAAATTTGATTTCCTCATCCAAGGTGATAATTCTTTCAACTTCAGAAAAATACAAAAAAAACTTAATGAAACTGATCGAGATTAAGCACGCATTATGTAATAGACATACTCTCAATATTACATAGGGTAATAGAAACAGAATTTCATGCTTTGGAGAAATATTCTTTTCGGCTATCAAATGAGCACAACACTGATAGACTGAAAGGGTGACTTTATCAGTTGAAAACGTGATATATGTATATATTCGCTGCTGAGGAATATCAAAGAAGAATTTCATTAATTATACGAATAATGCTAATTTCCAGATTATTTCATTTTGCAAATTATTTCAATAAACTAATCGTTTACCGTAACTCCAACGAGAAAAACTAATGATGAAATCGTTAAAATATAATGAAAGATTATATGAGCTGGCGTATTGCCCTGGTGTATTATATAGTAATTAAAAATTATATAACCTGGAATATTGCTCAATCTCGTTGGAATACATTATTTCTGGAGAAACAATCGTCCAATTTGTACCAAAAAGGCGTAATAATATTTTGTAGCATTCCCTACTCACAGTGATAGTACTAATAACCTGAATGATCAATATGTAAATTTTAATAAAAACGATGTGATTAAATAGGAATTAAGAGTCGACAGAAATTAATAACGTAATTTAATTTTGCTTTATCAAGAGTGTAAATTATTATGAGTACATTTTTTATAAGTAATATATATATATATATATATATATATATATATATGTACTTTAGAAATGTTCTTTCTTTCTTAACTTTCAGATAATAAAAAGATCTGAAATTTTCATCTAAGTAATTTTTCAACATAATCTTAAATTTTTAGAAGAAATGCACAGAAATGGATTTTTTGATTCCTTATTTTTTTGAAAGTTGAATGAATTTAAATAAAGAAGGTTGTGAGAAACTTTTGAAAACTTTCAAAATAATAAAAAAATTATAAAAACTATTTTCAGGTATAAACGCGGTATAAAACTTTACGAAATTGGAAATTGGGAAATTCATATTAGCAAGATACTTGGAATATATAACGGTCAAGCCCACCTAAAGGGGACGGGGGTGGTATAACAGAGTTGGGCCAAAATTTATAGTTTTACATTACCAAATCGATATATACGAAAGCAAACCTGTGGGAAGAGATATTATTATGCGAAATGAGAACTAAAAAAGAAAAATACCAAACACCGGTATTATTAACTGTACAAGTTATGTTCAGGGCTTTTAAGAAGAATTTTTTAAGACAACTTCCTCCCCCTCTCCATCAAAATAGTATAGATTAGAATGATTGGGTTTCCCTTCGCATGTACATGTCGATACGGTGTCTCATCCAGTAGTCGCTCTACATGAAGCAAAATCTAGAAGGTGACAGTTTCTTATCACTGCTGGCACGGGATTTGCGTTAAGTGTGCTTCATATAGTGTATATTATTAGAGTCAATGATTAGATTTGAAGCTATTACTTCCCTGCTTTTTATTTTCCAATCCAAAGTCTAAAAAATGAAGAAAACAGCCGAGCTCATTTTCGCATAGTACCTTTCCTTTTAGAATTTAAATATATAACACAAAAACTACTTGTCAACCAGATTCGACTGTCGTCATAAAATTGGAAGATATATTAATAATTGTAAGGTAGTATTCCTTTGTAGTATTCGAAATTGTAGATATCTTTAATTTTCTAAAATTTGGAATGTTGTTTTTAAAATAAAATAAGATACGATCATTTTTAAATGTTATTATTTGCGTATTATTTTTATGTATTGGCGTCAGTCTACAAGCGTCTACTTTGCGCTTCGGTAAAATTTTTTTCGTAAATCTAGAATTTGTTGAAGGTTACTGCGCTAACAACAGAGGGGAGAAAAACGCGGTGCGTTAGCATCTGTCTGGTGAGTCACAACGCGTTGTCTTCTATAAATATAATATTATATGTGTGTAAATATATATATATATATATATATATATATATACATTTTTTTTAATTTATTTATGTGTGTATTTGCAAATTTGACTTGGTTATTTGAACAACGAGCCCGATAATAAACAACAGCAATGGAGCTGGAAAGAACATCCAGGTAGACTCGTGCCCAAATTTGTACCAGATGCTTCAGAGTTAATTCCCGAATAATTCTTAACAAAGTATTACCTTGAACTGTAGAATTGGTTGTAATAAACGATCATGTGGCTGCCGAAAACATGGCTTAAAATATATCACTTTATGCCGTAATTGTGTGTAGATATAAAGAAATATTTGAAAACGTAAGTGATTTGGAATATATTATTCGTGAAGAGCTAGAAAAGTATCTTGGTATTGAAACTTAAGAGCTGGAAGATCTCGATAATTTTGAAGTTCCTTCTAAATTTGAAACTTTTATTAATGAGGAAGAAAAAGAAGGAAAAGAAAGCAAGCGCAAAAAAACCTAAAAATGTATTAAGATTTGACAATTTTTCATAATTTTTTAACTTTTTTAAAAAATGACAACATTTTTTTGAGAAAGAAGCAAGTCAAAATTTGTAAAAAAGTTTCAGAATGTTTTTTAGCACTTCGTTCAATTAAACTTTAATACTTTACAATTCAACTTTACATAGAAGTAAATTCTGTATTTAAAATGTAATCCATTAATAACAGAAATAATAAAACAAAATTTAAAATCATTAAAAAAATAACGAAAACATAAAATAACGAAGACAAAATAACGAAAAAGTGAGTGATATTTTATAAATAAAAATATCACTCGTAAACTTTTGTATTTTTTATTACAAATTTTGATATTTTAAAAAAAAATATGAATATTTGGGAAAATACTTGTTTCCCAAATTCCAACGAAAACCTTGCTTATTCAATTCAAAGAAAGGTATACATAAAATACCATATAAATTGAATTATTTTTACAACAGAAAAATCGGTTTCCTGCCATTTTCTCTAAAAAAAATTACGTTTTGTTGAATAATACCTTAAATGAAAATTTTAAATTTTTTTTTATTAAATGTTATGCGATTTGTAGTTTACCAATCGCATCACATTTGGTGAACTATTCCTTCTCAAAAAATATGCATCATTAATGTACGTTAAAAATAAAAATTATTTATAAAAAAATCCTTCGTTTAACTATAACCATAACTTTTAGGGATCCGTAGTGAGACAGTTTAAAAATTCGTCATTTCTGTTTGTCTGTCAAAGCCCACATTTTATATAATTTTAAATCTATATACTAGATGCTGCACAAATCAAAATATTATAGAAAATAATTATGTGTTATTTATGAAATTACGTGGAAACAATTAATTTTTTGCTCACTCTGTCTTGTGAGGGTACAAAAGGAAAAGTATTTTAAAATGGAATTGAGATTTTTCACCATCTTCAGTTTTTGAACCCTGTTTGCAAAATGCATCAAGTTAACAAACATTATGTTCACCATTCAACTTTTCAATCTTGGCTGTGAACAAACTGAAAAATTCTAAGTAATGGTGTTCGATTAGGACTTTCAATTAAAACTAATGCACATGATACTTTGGCTTTCATCGATAATTTTTAATCGACTAGAACATTGAAATAAAGTTATTTCGGTTACCTTGCATAGGTGTTGCTTTATTAGACTTTCAGTTAAAACTAACTTACATCAAATTCAGCTAGTATCGATAATTTTTAATCGACTAGAACCTTCCAACGAAATTATTTCCATTATCTTGTATACTTGTTGTTTGATTAGAACTTTCAATTAAAACTAACAAAAATACTAATTTAGCTCACGACGATAATGTTTAATCGATTAGAACTTTGAAATAAAATTATTTCAGTTATCTTGCATAGGTGTAATTTAATTAAATTTTCAGTTAAAACTAACTCATATTCTAATTCAGCTTTCAGCTTTCATCTATGATTTCTAATAACCTAGTACTTTGAAACAAAAAATATTTCGGTTATTTTCATGTGTCGTTTGATTAAAACTAAGTCACCTAAGCCACTTTATACACAGTCACAGTAAACTAAGCCACTTTAGCTCATATGGGTAATGTTTTTTCGACTGAAACTTTTAAATAAAATTACTTAGGATAACTTACAAAGGTGTCGTTTGGTCAGTTTTAATATTCCGTGTAACCTTCATAACAAAAATAATATATGGCAGCCTCGGGTTTTGGGTCACATTAGCTAATATTTGATTTTCCTTCCTTAAAAAAATTAGAGCTGGAAATTTGTTCACCACTGTACCAAATATTTTCTTTCAAATACGTTCTTTAAAAAAAGTAGCAGCTGATTAAACAAAAAATAAAAAGGTATACGCGCTTGACGGGGCCTTAAATATTATTTCCCTACATTTTTTTTTCTTTTTGCTATTAATTCTACTCGATAATGCATATTGCAATGCGAGTTGCTTCACCCAGTCAATATGCGTTTATTCTTTTTAATAATACGAAGAACTCTTCATATATATATAACCTTTATTTTACAGATTTTATTTCCTTTTTGAAAAATGATAAAATTTTGGGATTTGACAAGGAAAGTTAAATTCGTAATCTAATCAATTCGAACCTACCTTCTTCATCGACTGTTCATACTTGTGTACACTCATGTGTTAAAGACACGTGGTACTTTCATTAATATACACCTTAATATCAGTCACGGAAATATGAACTACTCTACTGGTATTCCATAATATGTTCTACTCATCTTTGTATTAATTCTCAATATCCATAGTTTGCACTTTTGGATACTTGTGTATTAAATACATGTAGTACTTTCGTTAGCATACTCTTTAATATTGATAGCTGAAATCACTACGTACCAAAATACATATATACTACTGTACTTACTATTGCACCAAAAATATTATGTAAACTGATAAAAGTGGCAACAAGAAACTCGCTATGTGACTCACGTTTCTCACACAGATGTAATTTTGAAATAAAATTATCCCGTAATGAAGCATTTTTATATTGTAAATACAAATTTCCAACCCACTGGCTAATTGACATAATGTATAAATTGTGTTTAAGTCATTTATATTAAAAAAGGAACGTGTTAAAAATAGAATTGTACAATCAATTGACTCTCGAATCAAATTTTACCCATATACAGATCTTTATCAAAACCGGTTATATAGGTCATATATATATATATATATATATATATATATATATATATATATATATATATAGCTTCGAACTTGCGCTACGAAGTTCCGTATATACATAAGTACATAAAAAAGTGTAAACATTTAACGGTAGGTACGAGAGGAACGCTGAAAAATTTTCAGTTATCAAAAATAGAGCTAACTAGCAAGTTTGAAATTTATTTATTGTTTTCAAGAATAGTTTCCGTGGCAACTTGAGCATCGTTTGGATGGTATCATTGAGAGACGTGGTAAGCTCACTCTCCCTAGGACGTCTCTTCCACGGCATTATCGAAGGCATGGGTTTGTTGCTCTCGAAATATTCCAAAGACAACAAGCAACAAATTGCTGTTATACCTATCTGCACTAACTGTTCTTTAATTTTTCAGAATAATAATTCGATAATAGTTAGTCCTTCCGTAGAACGAGGTGATAATCTTTTTCCAACACTTCGTCTTTTTTTCATCTTGGTAGGTAATTCTTCAGAAGGATCACCCAATGAGCGGACTGCTTTTAGTTTTTCAAATTCTTCTAATATTTTGCAACGTCTAAATTTTCCTGTAAGATTTTCTAAATTTGATTCATGCCAATTCCTAATCTTGTCCGAATTTATTGATAAGTTAATCTCTTTTCAGTCTTCACCATGAGCCGTTCAGCGTTGATGTTATCTTCAGTTGACGCTGTCGAGGAATATCTTTCGGGAATCCACCACAGAGATTAGATCACACTTGAACTTGTCGAATCAGTTATAAACAGCATCACTGGATAAAGGTTTATCATTAATTGACAATTAAAGTCGATCCTAACTTTGTTGTTGATTGAAACCAAAATAAATATTACAAAAATTTCCTTGTATTAAATTCATCTTGACGTGATGCGCATAATTTATAAATACATATATAATTTTAAATACATATATAATTTGTAAAACAAAATAAAAATTTAAGTAAACCACAAGATATTTCGGAAATTTAATTTTATTTTTATTATCTTTATTATAAATGGCCAGGTCGAAGATAGTTTATAGTTAGAACAAGGATTTTTAGATAAAGCTATTTTAATATACATGTATATATACATATAAATATATATATATATATATATATATATATATATATATATATATATATACATATATATATCAACGGCCTTAAATTATCCCAAATTTCCTGCAAAATGTGAATTTAGGGTAATTTTACTTACTTTAATTCTAATAAACTATGTTTTTTTTAGGTTTTGTCAATAGCATCACTATTATTATCTCATATGTAATCCTGAAAAAAGAAAATTCTGAAATCATTATAAGTCAAAACCCCACACGATCAAAGCAAAAAATATATATTTTCATGCCCATCCCCACCTCCACAATATTAAGAAATAAATATTTTTTTAATTTCTTGTATCGTTAGATATGTTGATTCAATAAGCATCATTATTGTGCGAAGTTTAAAGTTGCTTCGTCGAACGTCTCTGAGAAAAATGGCTGTGACAGATGAACGGATATGTGACCGACTTTAAAAAGGTTTCATTTTTTTTTTAACCAAACCTTAATAAAATAATTCGAATAAAATATTCTTCATCACCAGGTAAAAAGAATTCTGTATTCACCAAATGTAATATCATTCAATATAATTAACCGACTTCAGAAAACAGGCGATTCTCAATTCGTCGGAGTATTTTTTTATGTATTGTCAGCGATAATTCTTTACCGAGTAGACCGATTTCAATAATTCTTTTTTTGTTTGAAAGAGGGTACTTTAGGAGTGGTTACTTATAAATATAATGGCGATCTGATGATGAGGTCCAGAAATGAAGGATGATCTCTTTAACGAATATCAATAAATCAACTATGATTCAAAATATTTGCATTGGGTAGTTATTACTTTGCAAAATCTGAAAGTGGACTTTAGATGTAGAGAACGAAATTCCTCAACTGCTAACAGCTAATCACTGACGATTACTACTGCCGCTTCGTTTCTGTGTGTTGTTGATAACCAACTTTAGACAAAGAGGAAATTATCTATATACTAGCATTTACCCGTGACTTTTAATAATTATACAATAGTCTAAGAAAGGTAATAATTAAACGTTAGTTATAGTGTGACGATTAATATCATTAATCACTAAAAATTCCTAAATCAAAAAAATAAACTAAAAAGTAAAAAAAATATGCTAACTAAGCTACTTATTTTTGAAATCGATGCCAACAGCGTCGATCAACTTAAACATATTTTAAATTGTATACTATAAATACGCCCCTTATGAATCTATTTCGTATTGTGAGTGCATTAGAAGTTAAGATTTTAAATTTACATTACAAATTATATTAAAATATAAGTTGCTTCAAGTTGGTCGACAGCGCTGGCATCGACTTCAGAAGTAACTTAATTATTTATTGTGAATAAGTGGGTACCTATTTTGAATTAATTATTTTTTCACTTTTTAGTATCTTTTGTGAAGGTCAGTTTTTGAAAAGAAATTTTATTTAGAAATACATAAAAGTATGGTAAATAGCTTTATTTATTAAGCAACAAAAATATTATAAAATATGTAAAAATATGTATATAATCCTATGTTTCATATAAATGTTGTATTTTATTGTTATTACTTTACATAAATGTACATTTTTTGGTCTATTATATTTACTAACAAATTCAGATATTTTGCAGTCTATCACACAAACAACCTTTTCTGTTCAGTTGTTATAGTAGATTAAGAGAATGCTGATATAGGAATATGTTCATCATACGTAAAAATAAATTGTAGAATTTTTGAAACAGTTTAGTAAACAAATAAACATATATAAAAATTTATGTTTCATATATAATAGACAATTTAGTTTTTAATTTTATTTTAGTCACTTAAGTTGCAAAATTTGTGGTGATGGTTTAGTAATAACATTGAAGTAAAGAAATAGATATAATTATAGCAAATACGCTAAATGAATAAGACAGCTACCAAAAACGAATATACTGAGCATATCCATTATATTGAGCATATATAAATAAAACAAAAAACTTTGAAAAGTTAAGTGAATAATATGTTGACAATTATTTAGCTATTGAGAATACAATTGACAACTATCTCACAAAAAATGCATGTTCTTACAAATCAACTCTTATAGTTCTTACAAATAAACTTTTGTCATTCTTACAAATAAACTCTTATAGTTCTTACAAATAAACTCTTAAGTTTTGTATATAGTTCTTACAAATAAACTCTTATAGTTCTTACAAATAAACTCTTAAGTTTTGTATATAGTTCTTACAAATAAACTCTTATAGTTCTTACAAATAAACTCTTAAGTTTTGTATATAGTTCTTACAAATAAACTCTTATAGTTCTTACAAATAAACTCTTAAGTTTTGTATATAGTTCTTACAAATAAACTCTTGAGTTTTGTTAGTATAAGTAAGCGCTCGGGTACTTAAAACGGATGACTTGAATGACGTTATATTCAATAGACAGGTTGTACCCATATAAAATGAACAAAAAATATGGTAGAACCCTGCGTGAACTGTTGTTAAAGAGCTTTCTTAGACTCATTCCAAGAAAGAATATATATATAATGGAGGAAATTGTATTGAAGGTGAAGCAAATTGTGTAAATTTACACTTAAGATATTTTTAAAATAATATTCCAAAACGAATCTATCTTAAAACTTATATCTTTTTCATCACTCAAAAAATTATCATCTATATAAAGACAAATTAGTTTCATTGACTGACGCTTATGTTAGAAAAAATACCAAAAATGGTTCTTGATTTTTAGTGATGTGACAGTGACTCTGTAATACATCATGTATACATGTACATCTGTAATAACGAATGATTGTTTTTGTGTGTTGTGCCACTCTAATAATATTGACTACCACTTTTATGAATCTTTTTAGCTATAAATTCTACAGATTTAATTTTAAAATCTTTACTCATGTCTGACAACTGGATTTTCATAGCATTTGCATTGATGTTTGTATCCGAATAAGACTGGCTCTTTTCTAAAAACCCTATCAACATGAGCGATCCTCGATCATCGATCCACTAATCATTTATTTACCAAAACCAGTTTCTTTCAATTAAAATTAAGCGCTATGTGAGTAATACGTTCTTAAATAATAATAATATGAAGTGTTTATGTGTATTGGTGTCTCAATTTATTTGTTATCCAATAATTAAACAGCTATTTAATACATCGTTACTAAATTTTGCGCACATACAAGTTTTTCATGAATATGTAAAGGTGTTATTAAGTTTTAGTTTTCAACTTTAATAATATATTTGTACTAATACTTAGTTTGAAATGTAGTTAAAAGTATTGAGCATATATTATCCGAGAGATATTTCTCTGTTTCTCCAAGTCTAGTCAAAATGTGAGCTTCCAGTTGATATTGTTCGGTAACAGTCGTAACGCAGGAAGTATTCAACAATGTTGTACGTGTAATACCATGTGTCCTCCTATTCTTCTTTGCATTATATAACAGTTATGAAGTATTGTCGTTATTATAATATGAAAAAATATTTATTTTTTCACCTGACTACAGTGAAGGAAAGAGGGTGAGACTATGTTTGTTTGTATGTATACATGTACTCACGTAAACACAAAGGGTAAGAAGATATATAGTATTTTATATATGGAAATTTGTATTTTATACATGACAGACTTCTTAAATAAAGACGATTATCGGGTCCACGACCACGGTTTCTTTACGTACGTACATACTTACAAACATACTGTCTGCCTCTTTCTTTCACCGTAGTCATAAGTTGAAGTTGAAGTATCGTAACATCATTTTGTCTGATTAATTTTTTACTCATTAATTTAATATTAATGTTTGATACATATATTGTAGAAGAACTTTTGAAGAATAACTTCTTTAGCTGCATTGTAGAAAAAAAATAACAATCGGAATTGCTGCGGAGTGTGTCCTTAAGCGTTACCTTTTTTTGTAGAGCACTCGGGTCTTTTAACGCGCGTAACTCGGTAATGCTTAAGCGTTAGATTTATCCTGTGCTATTTGCAATAGGTCAATTTCAAGATTTTTGAAATAATACATTTAGTATTACTAAATCAAAAAGATACGATTTAGTCATGATAATCATAAGGTTACATAAATAATGTGTATTAACAAATAAATTAATTTAGTTTTGATAGCGATATTTTTGCAAATATAATAAAATATTTGTTAAAAATGAGTACCGTCAACTAGTATCCACTAGTATTATTATATGTTACTAACAACACCTGCAGTTATTTCGTAAAGACGATTTAAATAAGAACGAATTTGAACTATTTACGATTTTGAACTCATAAAATTTTATAGGGCCAAACTAAAAAAAACCTTTGTAAGAGATGACTATCGCAAACTTGTCAAATTATATTAATTATTATTGGTCAAAGATTATGAAAAAAAATTAAAATTAAGTCCTGTGATGCCATGCACTCAGCAAGATGGATGGCAAGAGCTGTATTTTCTTTGAAAATATGCTTGTCATAACATCACTTCAAAGTCAGCGCGAAAGATGAAAAAGGATTGCAAGACGTGTCTTTTTTCATTGCAGTTTCATATATTATAACCCTGGCTTGGATGCAATTTGGCATTAAAGGCGCCAAATCAAGACATTTCGTTTTTTGATAGCATTGATAAAATACGAATAAATTAACAAGTTCATTTCAAAAATAGTTTTGAACAGGTTCTGTTAATATTTGCGGCATTTGTGTGATGAATTTGCCCTCTTAGCTACTTTGGATGACGAAATGAAAATGAGAATGGTTTCCAATTTAGAATGACGTTGAAAAGTAATACCACACGATGTTGAAAAGAGACACCACCCATCTAAGGAAGAAATATTCAAAATTTTGTATTGCAGTGTTCTATTATAATGTTTTTTTTTTAAATCTTGTCCTAAACAAATGTTAAACCTACGTTTTAATTTATGTTTCAGAAAATGTTTTTGACAAATTTATATCGAAGAAGAGTTTAAATTTTCTTTTTACACATGAAAATCAAACCATAATAGTTATTTGAAAGGAAGTGTTTTTTATGGAAAGAATATGCAGCCTATTTGAAAATTCGGAGAAAAATATTAATCATATCAGCGTTAAAGGCTGTAAATGATATTACAGAAATGGCAGTTAAACTGATGCAAAACTTTGATGAAAGCTCTATGCTGATTGTAAAAAAATAACTTAAAAAAGTATCTGTAAAAGATAGGTACTTTAAATATACCAATACAAGTTGTATCATTAAAGATGGATCAGCCGGCGCAGCGTGTAGAGGACCTGTAAAGGTATCTACATAATCCGTATATCCGTTAGTTGATTTTATAGTTAAAAGTTATTTAACTTTTAGTATATTTTCAGCACAATTTCATTTATGGTTTCATTTTGCCTAGGTTCTTCAGTTTAAACTAATGTCCCATTATTTCAAACTAAAGAAACTAGGCAAAGTGAAAAAAGGAAAAATGTATTTTAGACCAAAAATTGTTTGTTCGAAACTGAAATAAATTCTTTTCCTGAATTATATTTCAGTTTCAACAATTGAAAGAACAAGAAAAATAATGAAACATGCATTTTAAATTATAATGCAAAAATTGTTTAAGTATTCGAAAACTGAAATAATTTTTTTTTCATTTCGAACAATTCAACTTCCATTCAAGCATCTTTCTTCATAGAACGTAGATAGATGTTTTTTTATTTTGTCAGGTTTTTAAAAATGAACCGAAATTAGAGTATCAGGGTACTACGATTCCAAACTGTACATATATTTTGTAGTTCGTTGAAATAAACTTATGGTTGGATTACAGATTTCCCATTGAGAATAGTCTTTTTTTTCATTATTTAATTAACGACTGTTACCGTTACCCTTTTCTCTTTTTCTTTAATCTTTTCTGCCATTTTCCACTCTGTTAGTTGACTTTCATTTCATTGACTATTTTTTTTAAACCAGGCAGTAATAGCATCCAATATATCGTGTTCGCTTCTGTTTTTATCGTAAGCAATGTCATTAGTTTATTTTTTAATGCATTTAATTTGGATTATATCCCCACTTGTTATGACTTTTTTTCACAAGTTTCGATGAACAAAGGGCGTATGAAATTATAAACTTATTTATTTATTATATAAACTACTGTTTTTATTTGAAATGACATAAGTTGTTAGAGCTTGTGACCCTTTCTTCATTTCATTTTACTCTGTTATATATATTTGTTTTTTTTCTTATATAATGATTTCAAGAAATAGTTTCGAACAGACTGTTATACATATCAACTACTTAAGTTTCAAGTTCATAAGCTAATACTATCTACTATTTCACCGATATTCATTTTTTTCGTTCCGTTTGGTAATGTCAGAAATTATGGTGTACATAGATTGATATTATGTCTAGTTATTTCTCAAGGTTGAGTCTGTACGAAAACCACTTGGCGGACGGATAAAAAGTGGCAATTATTATTGGGTGTTACCAAATAAAAAGGACACTTAGATGAGAGAGATGGGTTTAAAGGATTCTTGTGAATATTTTCGTAATATGTTTACTACATTAATTTGCTTATCGACCATCGTAACAAACCAAGTTAGAGCACCATATGCAAGGGGAAAAAATCAAAGGATTTTGGAAAAATTACTAAACAAACGTTATCATTATTCTACTTTAGTTTCTTATTGAGTGATTTCGATTGAAATATCTACAACTCAAAATTGGAGTTTTAATTTGTGTTATTTTTTGACTATAAGCAAAATAACGCAATATGAATTTTCGTTTTCACAAAATGTTATATATTGAAGACGGATTTTGAAGACCATACGACAGATGTGCAAAAAGTTCGTGTCAGTTTTGTATGTGTATTATTTTATTCCAAATTTCAAAATAGAAGAAACCTAATTCATTCACTTGCATATTTGTCTGACATGTTAACTTATATATATCTGAACAATTAACATTTAAAAATATTTTTACTTACATTTCAATTGAAGTAAGTAAAAAGGGAAAGACACACATGTGATTCGTATATGGATTAAAATAACAAATAATACGAATTTCAATACGCTTTTTCCTAGTTTCATGTGAGATATTCGAAGATACCGTTGAAACAATTTTCAAAAAATATACGGACCCGCGCGTTTTCAAAATTACTAAAATTACAATTATAAAACAAAAACGGCCTTATTAGACATCCCTCTAAAATTTAGTAGAAAATTATATTACTAATTCATTGCACAACGCATAATTTTTGAAAAAATTTTGAAATGTTTACGTCTGTGAAAAATGCACAGTGCAAAATATTGTTCTTACGCGGTGAAAAATAAATTGCACATCAATATTTGTAAAAAGTTTAATAAAAATTCTAGGCAAGTAATATATTTGCAATTGCTGAGTATACGTAATCGTCGCACTGCGACTTTTACTCGTACTCAACAGGTATAATTTTTTCATAATTAGAAATAGATAACTAAAATTAATAAGCTGAATTTAAATAAATGTTTCTTAAATAATAACTGTTACGTAATATTTGGAATATTAGAAGTCTACATTATAAAAACAAAGGTATGAAGAATTAAATTTATGAAAAAATATCCAATCTTTATGCATAATTTTGGAATAAAATAAATTTACGAATCTTCCATAATTGTAATCTAATTTGTTAAAGATCACATTTATTATGCTCTAAGTCGTGCAAAAACTTTAGAACCTCTATCACTAGATTACCTGTACGATCCAAATTCTCTCACGGTACATGCACTCTTCAATTTCTATAGTAAAAGTCTATTTCATGTAAATTTTTTATGATACTAGGCTGGATATATACAAGTTTTAATAATAAAATAGAAAACGGGTTGATTAGTTCCTCAGATCTGAGTTGAAGGACACAAAAAAAAATGGGTATAAAACCTTTTTTAAATTACATGAGTTTATTGTTCAATCGACGATGCGCTAAAGGTTCGAAAATATTATTAACCAAACATATGGGCATCGATTAGACTAAAAAAATCATGAGGTGCCTTTAAAAACTTTATTTTGCTTGAACCTGGAAGTAATTTTTAGTTCCTAATTTTTATATTCAAATGTTTTGTTATAATTTAATAAACGAGTCATGTATCGGTATAAAATTTCCTGCGCTCAGCGATTTTATTTTGGTTCGATCGAAATCCCAAATTAATAACCTACAATTATTTCCAAGCTTCCGGTACGTCATCGACTGTACAATAAAAATCGTTTAATTTAGAAAAAAAAAGCGTTTTTAATTTTATTCTGGAGTAAAAATTTTAGAGAAATTCATTTTCTTGAATGACTTGGGTAATTTCTTGCTGTCTACTATAGAAATTTGAACAAACATCACCAAGTCTCATGACTTAGGCAGACCGTATTTTTATGGCTTTAGACTGTTGTATTAGAATCCTGAGTTTACTGATTAAAACTTTACAAATAGCAAATCCTCAAGTCTCACAATTTAAGCAGGCGATACCCCCATATCATCAAGATTGAGGAGTTGAAACCCAATGTTTAAAGATAACTCTCTACTTGACTACTAATTTGTTAATAATAAATCCTAATGTCTTATGGTTTAGGCAAATAGTAGTCCTGCACAATCAGGACAGAAGAAATGGAACCCGAATTTTAGGGTGAGTGACATATTTTCTGCTTGTGATCAAAAATGCTAACTAAAAACAGCAAATCTTTAAATCTCACGATTTTAGTAGTTATTAGATTAGCGACGACGTGAAGACTGGAGTCTGAAATCAGAGTTACGGCAGTCTCTGCTTGATACCCACAATATTAATGTTAGCCTCTTCCTTTTGCTCACATGTATCTGAACAACTATTTGAATCTGGAACAAACGGCAATATATCACGCAACTTAAGTCAGACTTTAATTGACAAACATTATGCATGCATTTATTAAGTACTGGTAAATTGTAATTAAAATATTATTACAATTAATAAAGATTTTTGGAAAAGATGTGATTTCTTTTTCGTAATGATTTTAGATTTAAATTACCCACAGCCTAATTACAACCACAAAACGGCAAATTAACAAATGTTACGTGTGATTTTTATTATTCTCGCTGAGCATGTTAAACAGCTTGACAAAAATATTATTCCTTCTTGCAAATTTACTTTGGAATCTTAGATGTTTTTTACATTTGGCCGATAATTTTTTATGAAGCGTCACGAATAATTGAATTCGACTTTCAAATTGCCAATTTCGACATTCCAAATAAACAAAGGAAATGGCTACAGAAATCGCAAAGTTCTGTATTGTTTGTTTTGGTAAGAAAAAATATAAAGGGGTTTCTAATTGTATCCTTGACGATGACGCATCTCTCACTTGCTTAATACGCATTTTTTTTTAATTTGACTTGAAAATATTCTGGAGTTATTTTTTACTACAATTTACTCTTGAATATCCTCTGTAGCAAAATTCTTTAACAAAAATCTTTGCTAATAGCCCACCTGAAGATGTTGTAATACAACGAAACCTAAGTCGTGGTAAAGAAATTAAAGAAAGTAGAAATAATAGTACGTCGCGCAGTTTCGTTTAATTGTGCATAATCATTAACGTATCACCAGGATTTTTCTTCTTTTTATTCAATGTCTTAAAGGAAACCTATTTCATTTAATTTCGAAAGAAATGATAATTCATAAAAAAACTGCATTCAGACATATCAAACACCTTTTAATACTATAAAAATGTTTAATACGACAATGAATAATGTTCACTGTGGAAAGTTAAAATAAACTGTTCAGAATGATTTTAATTGAAATGTTGCAAATTCAATACATTGCATGCTTATAAGTGTTCTAGTAAAACGAGAAGAATAGAGAAAAATTAATACAAAGTATACTAGCAAACTTAGTTGTTTAAATTACCAATATAAACTTATTTTTGAGAAAAATAAGGCAAATTTCCAAGATCGTTTTGTTTTAATTATTGCAAATTTTAAAATGTCTCGAGTTCCATAATATAAATGATTTTCTTGATCATGAAAAATAATAAATAAAACAATTTTCTTAGACCAATTTAAGGAAAAGTAATAATAATTTTCTTAGACCAATTTCCGACGAAAATAAATTTCAAGGTCGTTTGATTAATCGGTAGCAGGTCATGGATATATCGTCACAAAAAGAAATAACTGGCAACAGTTAGACAAGCAATAATTTGTAGTAATGAGCACCAGTGCTCTGGCAGTTTGCATAAGTTTAGTTGTGTCGTAGTAAATACCCTGATTCAGTAATAGTAGACGGCAGAAAGATCCAAAATGCCTCACCATGCTGATTGATCCTATGCATCTCGTATCGCTTCACCTCAAGCTTCACCGATTATCTTCAATTCCGCCAGCGTATTGAGCTGCACGTTGTGCTTCCGAAATTTGTGCTTCAATCCAATGTCTATTGGGGAAAACAGATCTGTTTAATCGATCAACAAGAGCAGACATTTTCTCTCTTACAACGTTAAAAAAACAATAAGATTAACTGTATAAAATTATCGTAATTAAGGCTTTACACTTGCTAATATTCAGTGGAACTATACAGAATGATGAATGATAAAAAGAATATAAGATAGAAAAAAAACTTAAATTAACCCCTCATATACTGAATAACTTTTCCTTTGAAAGATTATGAATTAACGAGAAAACGGCAAAATTTGCAATGGGAAATATGCACAAAACCCATAATTAAATACTATATTATTGATATATTAGAGAAGCATGTAAAAAGAGCAATATTAAAGTTTCCATTAAAAAAATTCTGGCTTTCGTCACAATTTTTTTTCAATAATGTCTGCAAAATGGATGCCATTTCCAAACATCAATCAGATCAAATGACATCAGCGATGTTGTTCTTCCCACCATTGTCTGTTATTTCGTCAGCACTTGGTTATTGCGTTTATGTTCGCTCGAGTATTGAAAATAGTTTTTCTAAGGAAAATAAAACAAAAACAGATCAGAGTTTTGTTGAAAGTAAATCAAAAAATTTACCAAGAATTAATCTCGACATATCACTAACCGCTTTCATAGTAACAGTGCAGCACTTTCGAGTACTGAAATAGCGTTGGAGTAACAACTTTGGAATATGTAAATAACATATAAATTTTGAAATAATATGTAATTAATTAAAATAGCCTTTAAATTATTGTGAAAAATTTTAAAATGTTACAAAAAATATTACTTTAGTCAAATTTAATTTTTACTAACCTTGTTCTATCTGAAGGCAAAATTTTCACTGAACCATATTTTAGTTAATTACTCTTTTGTTGATCTGTACTCAAGCGTATTTTTTTTCATTTTAACTAACGTAGTAACAATTTTAACTGACATTTTAATAATTAACTGACATGGAAACGCTTGAACATAAATTAAACCATAAGGCAGACATCGGCTTACTTTATTTTTCTCCATTTTCCTATTATTATTGTTACTCGAATTCAAATGAATGTTTCCATCTAATTACGCCTTAGTTATAATCGACGGGGCATTATTAGTTTAAGTATTCAAAAAACCTTCCTTCGATACTTGTAACTGGGGCCGAATGATTGCGTCCTTTCCATTTTTCCACGCTTTCTTTGTCACGCTGGATTACCATACGTTGCAGCACAGAATAAAAGTATGGTTAATACAATTTATTTTCTGATTGCCAAATCAAAATCACCTGTGCCATTTTGTCGGAAAACTTTCCATCTGCATACCTTCGGCGTTCACGTATTTCTGCCATATTATAATCAAAATTTTATCGAAATTTCCCTTTTTTCGATATATAATGCTAGACCACCTAACCTTGGTTACAACAGAGTATATTGGTTTGTAATTAGTGAGAAAAACTTCTTGGACTGTGTCGTTATTGTGCTGCATAACATTAAAACTATTTAAACGTTTAGTCATCACTTTAACGAATATGTGTATAACTGTATTATTGCTAAAAATGTATGTAAATTAATAAATACAGGAAATGCCCTGTATACTTTTTCACTACTTTTTAGTTTAAAAATATTCACAATCGAGACCGTAAAATGCAAATGTTTTTATCAATTGTCGTTCTCGGGTACGGAGTTTGCTTTCATAGAATAATATCTTAATATAATCTTCTTTTCTCGCTCTTTTCTGCTGACGGTTTATGAGTCAAAGGATGGGTTTGTATAATTTAGGATATATCTTGAATAGTCTATTGTAACATAAATAAAACAATCAGAACAAAAATAATCACATATAATAAGCGAACTATACAGGTGTATTTTGGACCTTATATAAAAAACACAAGTAGCCCCTTTTTAGACGGAACAACTTTTCTTATATTTCGAACTCTTACTGTTTTAGCAAAACTCAAAATAACGCAATAATGAAGTGATCGACACAGGTAACAGTGCATCTTAAACTATTAGACGGCTGGAACCTAATATTTTAAGTCAACGTCTACCAGTCCATGTTTACTCTTTCGCATATTCACATTTATTCAAAAATATATTTTCAACTTGCATCATTGCAGTAAGTTAGACAGAGAAACAACATTAGATTGTGATCTGAAAAATATGATACATAAAATTATATTTAACGAACGGGTCTCCAATATTTAATTTATGAAACAGATTTTCAGTTAATGGTGATTGACCAATAAGAAGAGTCAATTTAAATATTTCACTGCTTCTAAATCCACACTTTGTATGTAGAATTATTTGTCATGTCAATAACAGCTATTTGCTATTGCAGTGTGTCGGGAAAGAAGCGCAAAAATTATTTTTTTCCTTCACCCTTTACTCCACGGCCACATTATTTAAATTAAAAAACTAATAAATGTCTCGAATGTTACCAACATTATAAACGGAAATAAGTTAATGTTGTACCGTATTATTTAAAATCCGAAAGAGTAAAAGTTTAAAGCGACATGGAAAACTTTTGACGCGCCCAACTCTTTATATCATAATCCTTGTCTATACAGAGACACGAGTTACTGAAATTTCACGTCAAGAAAATATTGGTGGAAAAGTTTATTACCATATTTGATATAATAATATTTAAAAAAATGTAAATTAAATTAATTATCGCAATGCACTCGCAACAAAAGAAGATGCTAGAAGATATTTGTTTATTTTCTAGCATCTTCCTTTGTTAAATTGATTTAATATTTAATTGTAAAACAATGCAAAATTTAAAATTAAATTGTATAAAAAACTTTAAGTAATTTTCCACGTAATCGACATTTCTTTGGGAAAACTGTGAAATTTACTCCGAAAATGACGATATTTGAATTTTTTGCATTTAAAGTGTGGCCAAATATTTTTTAATCTTAAGCTGAATAGATAGCAGAGCAATCGAATGAGCTATAAAAAAGTGTTAGTATATGTGATACAAACAATACTCCCTAACTGTTATTACTATCCTTAGAAAGGACTCAGTCGCATAATTTATTTCCATTTTCGGAACTATAAATCAATATGTACACACAGTGAGTACGTTAGTAACATTACAATGTAAATATATACAAGTACAAAATTATATAGAAAAGAGCTTCTTGAAATTTATACAATATTTTGTGTTACTTCCCATTTACATTGATTAAATCTGTTAACCAAGATATTCTACATCGTCGTATTAAAAATATAAGTTTGGGCAGAAATTGATAAAATTAATTATCTTAATCTTTTGACCACTAAGCATTTGTGTACGCGCCGTGACCCCAGCACCATGCCGTAAATCAGCGGTTTATGTCGAGGGAAAAACCAGTGATGTATCACGTAATGTCGATAAAATTTATAATACATTTTGTTTTGTACGAAAAAAAGTATTATTATAAACAATCCTTGAGATTATAATTTATTTTCGAAGTACAGGCAACAGTAGATATAAATTTAATAAAAACTTGAATCAATTATATTTTGAAAATTAAATTTTCAGTGGCACATTAATTCGTAATTGATACGTAAAAATTCTACTAACATCGCATCACCTAACAACCAGATTACATGACAAACCGAGTAGTATTCGGCCACTTCACATTTTCAAAGTCGTTTTTTTAATTTTTTTGCTTTGAAGAACATTATGAAAATGAATATTCCGATTTGGTCTTTCTGCAATTTATTTCCTATGCAGCAATTGAAGTTTTCAGAAGAAGTAAAGTTTATTTTGCAACATTCAAGCAAAATTATTACGCACATAAAACAATATTGAAAAGGTGAATAATTATAATTTTTTTCAAACGTTTGTATTATAGGTAACTGCAGGGTGAAAAAAATATTTTGTAAACTGCGAAATGTTATTTGTATAAAATTCATGCAGTATAAGGTACACACGATACACTAGCTGCATCGGTAGCGGGAAAAATGTATTGTTGTTATTCCGCGAGCACGTGAAAATATTAGGAATACACTAACGATAATGGACTCGCTTCAGAGTAATTACCACTGTTGAAGTCTGCCATCAACATTATCATATTAAGCCGGAAAGAAAAAAATATATTTTTATTAAATTGTTATTTATTTTTAAATAATTACAATACTGCATTTAATGTCCACAATTTGAATTTATTAACCTTTTAATATTCGATTTTTTAAGATTCAATAACTTTTAATGGAAATTAATTCGTTCATTAATTTTTATAAACAATGCCTCTGGATCAGGATAAAGGGAGAAGAAAAATAATTATAAAGTTATATAAAATTACCTACCTCATTCGGATCTATATATGTAATCCATTTCGATCAACAGTGATACGTACAGTACGTGTAGTCATGTATTTAAGATTACATTGACAATAATTTTGTATTTATTTATTGATTTCTTAACACTTTCCAAACACAGATGATACAATTTCATGTATATTTTCATATACATAAGCAGTAGAATAGTTAAGTAAAATTTAATGAAGCTAAAAATGACAATGATTTTGCATAAAATTATTCAGTTTTTTTTAATTAATACGACAATGACAGTGTAAAATAAAACTTTAAAGTAAGTTACAAACATCCTAAAACCTCTTTAATTTGTATGAATGCTCAATACCTATTTATTTACTTATTTACTTTAAAACCATTTAATTAATTAATTAATGATTTACATTGATTACGTAAGGCTGCTAAAAGGTCAACGCCGTTTTACCTAGATATTGCCGCCCAACGAGCACTAAGGGTTATCCCAGGGTGTCCGTATTATTTGAACTAATGTAGTTAAGCGCTGTCATATTTCATTAAAGTAATTATTATATATATGTATGTATATATATATATATATATATATATATATATATATATATATATATATATATATAAATAATATATAGTAAAATATAGCTGTAGACAAAAAAACAAACAATATCTTGTACTATGGGATGATACAAGCCTTTCCGTATCCGATCTGTGTTTGCCAAGGAGCCAGCGGGTGACCAATATTTTAAATGAGTTATATGTAGAATTTTTAATTTTCAGGAGATCAGAAGTGGATACGTTGTAAATTTTAAGTACAAGAAATGCAAAATGTTTATGTCCATAAGAAGTCCTTTTGCACGTTGCCACGGATACACGCTCGAGTCTTGTAGGTATGGTGAACCGGTTTACTATCGACTACTATCACTATTACTATCTGTTTTGTAGACGTGTATTAATATGGATTTAATAAATAATTTTCGAATGTAATTACCTGAAAGTCCGTCAGTAACAAGTTTGCGGGATAGCCATAAGGCTTTTTATTGATCACACTGATCAAAGCTTTTTGGGTTTTGAAGAGGGGTTCAATTATTGTCATGTCTACTGCTCCCCAAGTAATTACACCATAATTTAGTATCAATTGAATCAGTTCATAATATATTGTTTTTTATAGTATGCGAAGTACTTTGCGTATATTTTTGAATATGTACGTGAGTTGTCTCAATTGTGTGGTAAGTTTGTCAACATGAACATCCCACGGCCGAAAACTGTCGATGGTGTTGATGTAAACACCTAAATATTTGAAATTGCATGTACTTTCAAGCGATTTATATTCACACGTTATGTGAATAATGCCAAATGCATCCACGCATTCTTGAATCACCATGATTTGGTCAATAGGTTGCGGTCGTTTATCAGTTCTGAATTACTCTGGGTTCTGGGTTACCATTTAGCCAAATGTTGACTTTGCGTAATTTCCAATTAATTTTAGTAGTCTAATAAGGCCATGTTTTGTCATTTAGTAGTATGGCGATATCATCAGCAAAGGTAACTAGGTCTAGAATTGTCAAGTAATTTATGTAAATTAAAAAAAGAGTCGCTCCCAACGTGCTGCCTTGGGGAACATCAAAATGATAGTGACATTTTCTCGCTAATGGCATAATTAATTTTAACGGTCTGTGTTCTATCTTTCAAGTAGTTATCAAACCAGTCCAACAAACCGTCACGTATACCTATGTGTCTCATTTTTTTAAAGGGAGTCTTATAATATAAAGCCGTATGCTTTAGAAATATCAAGGAACACAGTTAGACATTTGTCGTTTTCATCTATGTGATTATAGAGCCGTTAACTGTCCTTAGAGTATTGTGCGTTCCTTTTCTACTCCTAAAGCCAAATTATCTATCAGAGTATATTTTGGATGTCTCTAAAAATTTAGTCCATCTGCTGTTTACACATTTTTTAAATATTTTTGGTAAAACATTAAGCAACGAAATAGGCCTGTAGTTGTTAGAAAGCTTTATATTACATATTAAAACATTTTTTTGTTTGCGTTGGATTCGTGATATGTGCGTTCCATATAGGTATGTTTGTGTTGTGTACGCCACTAAAACATGAATTATGTGTATTTTTAAATTAAATCTCATTTGGAAAGAGATCAACAGACACTAACAATTTATATTTTGTTCATTATTTTGCCTTACATTCCTGTAAAGTCAATTTTGTCTTTTTTTGTAAAGACCTACCACTAATTCTATTCTTAGCAATATATATTTTTGGCAATTAAAAAAAAGGGTTTTTGGACATGATTTGGTTACTTCCGCTTTCTATTTCCCATTAATTTCTCGTGGGTATATTGGATTACCGTACGTTGTAAAACAGATTAGAAGTTTTTTTGATGTAATTTATTTTCCGATCGCTTAATAGAAATATTCCATTTCCTAATTTATTGAAAAACTCTCTATCTTAGTACTTGATAACTGCTGCTCCTCCTATGCAATCATTTAGTAATCATATTTTTGCTATACCAGCATCTATAACGTATTTGTATCGAAATTTTACAATCCCCACGGTAAACAATTGCTCAACCGCCTGATCGCGGTTGCATCAGAGTGTAACTTGATTATGAGTGAGAGTAAACTTGTTGAAATGCTTCATCGTTGTGTATTGTAACTTTACTATATTTAATTAATTATCCTGTTATCATTTCTGAAATCCAAAGATGCGAAAACTTTGATGTCGTTATAAATGTACGTAAATAAATAAATATTTTGGCCTGGTTAATTGTTTTAAAGTAGTCATAAAAGATTTAAAGAGGGCGTCATATCCCATGGGATATAATTTGAAAGGCTTAAAAAGATATTCAAAAAATATGCATAAATAATCCCTTTTATCCCCGAATCTACTGAGTCAAATTTCATGAGAAACGAGGGTTGGTAAAATGCAGGAAACCAAATCGAACCCAGACCCTCGCGGTGCACCGCGCTGTCAAAAGCCGTATTCCTTGTGGGCAACTCAACGCACCATGGAAAGGATATATTTTATTATTTCACTAGAGAACGAAGAGTGACGGCATTTAGATATTTATTTCCTAAGTTGGTAACTTTAAAGTATTAAGATTGCTTTCAGTTCAGTCTGCAAATTTAACTAAAGAGTTTTGGTAAATAATATAGAACAGAAAATAAACAGTAAGATTGAAACTTATGCTCTATGAATAAAAAAACATTCACACTTTCATAATTGCTGCAAATGTCGATTTCCATAATTTTATTATAAAATGTAGACTATAGAATCAACAGATGCATGTCCGTTCAGCGCGCCCAAGCTTACTTGATTTAAAATTCATCTCAAATAGCATTATGTTTAGCCCGATGAGCAATATTCCTTACACATGTCTTTCCTTTCTATCTGCTTATCTAGCCTCTATTCGTTATGTATCTGATTTTAAGTGGTTTCTGTGAATCAAAATAGCTTTGATCGATACATTTAATTGGATAAATCTACATTTGTAAATGTATTTGTTCATATTCTGTAGGCGATACTATTTTTGGGCTTATTTTACATTTTTCCTTAAAAACTGTGCAATAACATGTTTATTCTTATTCTTGTTTTATTGTGACTATCCGTAATATATTGGTTTGTTAGTAATAAATCCATCACTTGCGTATTTTACTTACAAAGTTTTCTATACTTAATTTTTTATAAATAAATAAATATTTTGCAAACTTCAGTCGATTTCGAATAACTGCAGTTGAAATTGCTATATTTTTAAAGTATTTTAAATATACAAAACATAAAGAATTTTAAATATACATAGATTTAAAAAAATAGTTAGGTAAGTAGTAAAAATATTAATTCCATTTTTAACATAGATACGAATAATGACAAATAATACCATAGTTTAAAGAAAACTCTTAACATAATACCCCTTTAAACCATTTCAACGAAACTCTTACAGTGTAATCATACAATAACACAACAATAGTAATACTGGTACTTCTACTATAATACTGATATCTGAACTATATAAATTTATTCATAACTTTCTGTTCGCGTTTCAGGTTTATTAATCCAATATAATAATTTTTTTTTAAATACCTACAGTTAAAGTGAGCCCAAAAATGATTTATTAAATGGGAGTTTAACAAAGATCAAGATAATCCGCTGTCTTGTTTCAAAAACTCAGACACTTTTAAGAAAACTCATAATTCTATAAATCAAGTCAGTAGTTACCAGTCTCATCACTGAGTAGAACACTAGACCGAGTTATATTCATAGTCAGCTATTGTGTTTACAAAAGGTATGGAATAAAGGTTGCTAATGAAGTTTTGAGGCTTCGTAGTTTAACCATGACCTGGTATTTAAATAAGTTCCTTAATGAACATTAGGAGGAATAGGGTAAATGCGATTGTCGATAAATTTAATTAATTATTCAGCGTCTTAACGGTCTCGCAGGATATGTACTGTCTTAATATTGACACTCAATAAAAAGCCGTATAACCGAATTGATAATTTTAATTTCTATCCCAGCGTAGCTCTCATAAGTATTTTAATCAAGTTTCATGAAATATTACCTTATCTGATTTCTAATAATTTACCGAAATATCACTGTAATAAAACGAATAAAATATTCAATAAACTTAGTTCAAGTCAATCAAATGCTTATCTTCAAAACAGAAAAAGTGAAATGGCCTTCAATGTCTCACATTTTAGTCCTAAAATAAGACAGAGTCCATTAACACCGCATATTTGTATCTTCTTTGTCTAATGAATTGTTCCCATTAATTTTAATAAACCAAAATTTAATTACCCAAACATGTTTGTAGGAAATAATGCAATTGTCAAAACTTTCGTTAGAAATGAACGAATTGTAACATGTTACGTATAAATTTACCAATGCAGGCGCTCCTTTCTCGATACCGAGGAATACTTTAACGCAAGCGCGAGGTTATACGGGATCATGAATAATGTTAGATTGCACGTCCTTAAATGTGGTTAACACATTTTATAACTAAATTGAGTTTATAAAGATCGGTTCACCGCAAGCGAATTTCGTGAATGTGTGTGGGATAATAAATGAACATTTATTACCAAATTATCGACAAATAGTTGAAGCCAATAAAACCATCTCATCAAAATTAGTGTGTAAAACATCAATAATTGAATTCAAAATTTGAAGACCTCTAAATCAGTATGCAATTTCGATATCGGTATGGCATATAACATGACTGCTATGAAGCTAGTACATTTCCAAGGATTTACTGGGGTTTTCATTGTGATGGATAATTTATACTGGGGAAGTAGTTGCCTTGATGTTCCGTTTCGCAATCGTGACGGGTGTGCGATATCTTTTTCCTTTAGGCGTGCTTCAACTGCGTAACGGAAGCCATTTGGTTTCATCCAATACGTGAATGCAATAGACAAACAGTATTTTATATCTGTACCCATTATAACACATTTAATACAAATACACAGCATCGCCAGGACGACTGCGGTATTGAGATAATAAGACACGATACACCGTGACATAGAATAAATATTTGATATAGCATAAATTCATTTTGGTTCATTTTCTATAACAGCATGTTTATCTTGAAGCTTAATTATCGTCGGCCCATCGAAAGGGATCCCTTTAAACAAGTTTCAAATCCTGTACATTCTAGATCAATAATGTACTTGCTTTTTTATGTCTCCATATGTTACATGGATATTTAATATTTATAAACAATTAATTTACGAATAATCACGCTGCTACCTTCACCTTTGGCATTGTCTATTAATTGCCAAAGCATACATCGAATAGTCATTTTAAACGAGCGGAAATAGCATAATTATAGCGTTAGATTTAAATATCACGTTTAGTCTGATCATTTTTAATTTTTTATTGCTTATTTTTTGTTTAAAAACGCAAATATTGTTGTATTTTGAACAGTTCCACAGAGTCCGGCTTTGGGTCATGTCGTCTTTCAAGCGTACGTGCGTTTTTGCCTTTTTGTTGCTTTCAATATTAGAGTTTGCCGCAGCGGAACATTTTGTCGGAAAGGATGTTAATGAAATCAAAATTGGTAATATTAACAAGATTGGACCACAGTACATATTTTATTTCAATAGATCATCTATTGAAATAAAAGTATGTATGTGTGTATATTAAATATTTATTTGCAAAAAATAAATTAAAAATTACCGGTATGCTGGCGTGAAGACCTCCGCTTGCTTATCCACGAATTGATACGCTGACGATTCCCGAACTTTTTACACAAGACTTATGTTCTCTTGACATTTACCTACACGTCTTGGATACCAGAACTTGTCGCATACTGTTTATTTAACTCACGGCTAAGGAATCACATCCTTGGGATGTGTGTGAAACCAGTAATCAGTAGAAGATAGTGTGAATATATGAACATAATGATGGGTACAAACCTATATCACTTTGATTATGAGTGTATAATAAGTAAACATAAACAAACAAAATATGCGTCGCTCCAGGATATTTCATAATAACATTTTCCGCTGCGGCAAACGCTAATATAGAGAGCAGCAAAAAGGCTAAAACGCACGTACACTTGAACGACGACATGACACAAAGCCGCTACCTGTAGAACTGAACGAAATACAATAAATAACATTTCTATTGATTCTACCTCCGTTACTATTTTCACTATTACTAACTATAACTCTATTGACTGATCGTTGTTTGTAATTTTGTTAGGCGTAAAATACGAGTGGCACCTTTGGAATTTTTTTTTTCATTCTTTGAGTAACATGCAAAACTATTGAAATGATCTCAAAAGATCTATCACTGCAAAAATGCTTAGGGTTTAAATTAGAACCAATAATAAACTTCGTATCCATTAAATATTCCTTGGAGGAATTGGAGTTAAATTAATGGGGCATGTCTCAAACTAAAGTGAGTAGAATTAAGAACTGATGAACAGAAATGGCCGAAAGTATGGCAACAATAAACCTAAAGTTCATATTAAAATATAAGCCACTTTAGTTGCAATAAAGTGTACTTTTACAATGTAAACATTGTTACTGATGAAAATGTCCACTACATTACTTAAAAATCCATGTGCGCAAAGTCGCGGGTTTGTATAAATGATTCATCTAATATATTGAGACGGAAACGATTATTTAATTAGCGTAGATCAGACGTAATAATTGTTACTTATGGGCTTTCTTTACACGAGCTTATATAGCCTTGAGGTAGATATACACTATAAGATATAAGATAAGGCATTAAAAATCGATTTATTCTCGAGAAAATTCCTATTCTCTTTCGCAATGCGTCACATCTTATAATTGAAATAACGTAAATATTCCACTGTTGCTTTGCATTTATATTACTTATATTATAACGTATGATGAACATTATAACATTGCATACGAACGCAATATTTTGACGTAAATGGTTTTCATTGTACGGTTGAAGTATTTCTCTATTATAAAGGATTGTTTAACTAATGCCAATCCTTGAGTTGGCCATTCACTAGTTAAACAATTCTTTATAATTGAGAAATACTTCACCAAAAGCTTATTCCATGAAAATTGTTATTCGAAAAAATCACTTAAAATGTATATTAACTAGTTACAGTCTAACATAGTACTCTGGAGACAGGTAATGAGTGCCAGTGATAATTGCATGCTGATTAAGTTGTTCGGAAAAATGTTTCTAAAAAAATTGCAAATGTTAGTTTCAGTGAGTTGAAAAATAATTGCTTCGAATTACTTTATAAACATTTTTTGCAAGAATGTGCAACTTTTATTACTATTAAATTGTCATAAATTTGCTAAAATGTGACAAAAATTGCAGACAAAGCCTGAAAATATTTAGGAAATATTACATTTCCAACTATGATTAAAGTATGTGGTAGCTCAATAGAATATTTTGACTTTTCTTCAAAGCGCGAAATTGTTTTTCTATTACAGTATAACATGAAATCTGGCCTGAACTTGAGACCGGCTTCAAAAAGGTTTTTTTTTATTTTTTGTATATTTAATGTAGGAGATAATTAATGACGAGGATTACCGAGAAGATCAGATCTTTCTTTGCATTTTCGGACCAATATTTGGCTCCATCATATGAAAATAAATTGTATTATTATGATATTTTGCGTGCTGCTTCACCTACAGTGTTTCGTTCTAAATGAAGTACACGAAGCAAGAAGCGTTGTCGCCCATGATGTTATTTGTAAATTCATGTAGAACACGGAATAAATGAGAAAAACATTAAAGTGAGATCGATGATTATGTACTTCTCTTTGAAAAAGTTAACGTCACAATTAATCACTATTTTTTGGATTTTGCGAAGAAATTGAAAGACTCCACACCGCTGTGTTTTCCTGTTAGTCAGTCTTCTTAATTTAGAATCAGTATAAAGTCCACAGAAGACGTGCACCACTCCGGTGCCTTCGGCATTAAAAACAATATAATATTATATTAATGAAAAAAACCGTATTAAGTGAGTCTTAAATTCCAGTTGAAACAATATTTCAATATGAGAAAAGTCTTCGTTAAATGGGTGCAGCTTTATGTAAAGTTTGCGAAATATCATTTAAACTAATCTGCTTTAAACTCTTCCTAAGTGTGTTGATATACACTTGTATGCGTATATGTATATATGACTGCAAAGAGTAAGAAATTTGATTGCCTGCACCATGCCAGTTTTTCACAAGTCAGTTTTACACACATGCACACACACGCACACTTGAAGACGCACATGCACGCAAACGCGTAAGTGCAACGCACACGCGCAAACACACACATATTTATTGAATTATAAATTAATCAATGTTTTGGTCATTTTATATTATGAGGAATGTAAACATATTTTTCTTAATTTCAAGTTGCCTATTTAAAATGATATTCAAAAAAACATACGAAAATGGAGCACCTTCCTCCATTTATTTCCGAAACCAATGAAACAAAAATCACGAAAATAAATCGTGTTGCTGATATCTGACCAGCAGGTCGTAGGAAAACTATAGCGGCTATCCTAGTTGGTATAGCTCTTTAAACTAAGCACAGTTTTATAATCCTCCGAAAGATATAGCAGGTCACATATGAACGTTGTGAAATAGTTTAATAGAAATACAATGCTTATAAGTGACCCCTCGTAGTGCGAGTTCTACTCGTGCTTAACAGGTTTTTTATGATTGTTGTAAAGTATGACGTATATGGATTAGAATTATATTAAGTTTCACAATTTTAAAATGTTACATATCTTGCATAAAATTGCTTATTTTCCATAAAAATAATAATGACAATGTGAAAAAAAATTGCTGAATAAATAGGAAAAATATTCTAATTTAGCGTATATCCTTTTCTTTCATTATAAAATAGACATAATTTTATGATTGATATTTGAAAATATAAATTACACAGCAACAATATAAATAATAATATAAATAAATTACGTTAGTCATGTACAAATTGGGTTTGATCTCATATTTTTGTATTTATTTTAGATCACGGATTGAGTCGCAATCGACTTACTACTATAGTATATACTACATACAAATTAAATATAAATTACGCAGCAACAATATAAATAATAATATAAATAAATTACATTAGTCATGTACAAATTAGTTTTGATTTCATATTTTTGTATTTATTTTAGATCACGGATTGAGTCGCAATCGACTAACTGCTTTAGTATATACTACATACAAATTAAATATAAATTACACAGCAACAATATAAATAATAATATAAATAAATTACATTAGTCATGTACAAATTAGTTTTGATTTCATATTTTTGTATTTATTTTAGATCACGGATTGAGTCGCAATCGACTAACTGCTTTAGTATATACTACATACAAATTAAATATAAATTACGCAGCAACAATATAAATAATAATATAAATAAATTACATTAGTCATGTACAAATTAGTTTTGATTTCATATTTTTGTATTTATTTTAGATCACGGATTGAGTCGCAATCGACTAACTGCTTTAGTATATACTACATACAAATTAAATATAAATTACACAGCAACAATATAAATAATAATATAAATAAATTACATTAGTCATGTACAAATTAGTTTTGATTTCATATTTTTGTATATATTTTAGATCACGGATTGAGTCGCAATCGACTAACTGCTTTAGTATATACTACATACAAATTAAATATAAATTACGCAGCAACAATATAAATAATAATATAAATAAATTACATTAGTCATGTACAAATTAGTTTTGATTTCATATTTTTGTATTTATTTTAGATCACGGATTGAGTCGCAATCGACTTACTACTATAGTATGAACGACATACAAATTAAATATAAATTACGGGATTTGTACGATAACGATACTGTTTCATTTTTTACTCTCTCTAAATAGAGGTTCTTAATACGGAAATAATCGGCTCATGTACCATACCACATGCACCATAAGTACGCATGACCATTTCTACTGTTTAACAATTGCAGTTACATACACAATAATCTTGAATATTTAATACGTTTACAATAAAGAGATAACAACTGTCATTACTCAGGCGCCAAACAAAGCCGGCGAGCTGAGTGATTAACCGCTCAAATTCAAACGTCTCGAAAACTAACATTAATAATTTCAAATTTAGTAGAAAACGGTGTAAAGTTATTGATATAGTCGGAAGCGAACGCATACGTCTATGAATACAGGTACATAATGGGTAAATAAAAAAAGTCAAATTAAGAAAATATAGATATAATCTGTATTAAAATATAGATATAATCAGTATATTCAATTTCCACTATTACGTTTCCACCTTAATACATACGCCTAATTTATTTTTCACGTGTCCTGGTGGGCAATTTTTATTCCCCCTTAACACAAATGGATATAACATGTAGGATTTGTGATCAGTATTTTTCACGTTCTGCATCGCAGCAAACGCCAATATTGAAAGCAGCAAAAATGCAATAACGTACGTCCGCTTGAAAGACGACATAACGCAGCGTCTACCTCTGTAGTAATAATCAAAATATAATAAGAACGACGTTTTTAAAGCAAAGAACCACCACCACCACCACCAATTAATAAAATAACTATTTAAATATAATGTTAAAATTATGTATATGGTTGTTTATTGAGACTAACAAGGTCACAAATTGTTTAAACAAATCGTAGAGAATATCAGAAGCCAAGGTCACGAATATAAAAATAGATAAATCAATTGCTAATGTAAATGTTAAATATTCATATTACAAAATGATATGGCAAACAAGTATATAATTAATTCACTGTAGATGGGATGCGAAGCTTGGCACATGACGAAATCCGTTAGGTCAACTTAGGTTAATTAGTCTACAGATAAACATCTATATTGCAGAATATCACATCATACAATTGCAATGGCGTATGCGTTCTGTTGACTTTTTGCTCAGTCTTATGTTTTATGCCTTAGACTGTTGAATGTCACAAGTTCATGCGTAAGCTGTACCCATGTGTGCATGGAGTGATTTGAGTACATCATTCAAAGTTAGTAACTGAAATGTAAGTTGCGTGATTGACGTATTTACTTTGCATGTAGGATTAGCATATAAGGACGAAATATGTTTTCCTTTTTTAAGATTTTTAGATCCGAATTTAAGGATTGCCAACAGCAGTATTAAGCAGACTTGCAATTTTTTAAATCATTTCAACGGTAGTTCGGAGTGTTAGCACACAGAAATTATTCACATTAGTGATAATTTGTGTATTTTGAAATTATTCACATTAGTGAAATTTGTATAATTTGTGATAAGCTGTGTATTTTCACAGCATGAGTAAAAAATAAAGAATTAAAGAAGGTATTTCATTTGATTATCCCGAGTAAAACTCCGCAGTTTTATATTCATTATGAGAAACCACGTGAGATATTTAGAACTTTCCAAATATTTACATATCTCGCCTAAAATTGGTTATATATTATTAATTTTAGTTGAAGTATCCGCGCGAGAAATTCAGAACTTTTCAAAAACTTACATATCTCGCCTAAAGTTGGTAATATTATAAATTGTCAAATATAAAAAAATGCTAATATTTTCCTTCAATATCCGTCGGTGCGTCGCCGTAAAACAGGAATTTTATCGCGATACAGTTTGGTGAACACTGCAATATTAAACCCATTTCCGTATTAGTACTGTCGCTATATAAGAATATCAAACGGTGCAAATGTATTAAAGCAAGGACATAGAGATGGAACTTGAATATATTTGATATGTGAATATTATTTATAGAATTGTATTTTAAAATTCAATTCAGTATTTTTTTATATCGCTCTTTCATTTTATTTATTATACACCTATATTCAAACTGGTTTACACCATTTCCTCCTAATCAGAACACTAGCGAACTTGCAAATGACTCTTAGAGAAGAACTTTTTATTTTCCAAAAAAAGCACCTATAATGTCGAAAATACAAAAAGTATTTTATAAAACACGAAAACACAAAAACGCGTGGTTGAGAAGTCACGGTCTTACAAAGTGGCGATTTGTCGGCCATTTAGTTATTATTTTGATTGCCAATTAATTATTTAATATTCCTGTGTAATTATTTGATTTATATTATAATAGCATATAACAAAACAATTTTTAAGTCCTTCCTGTGGCTATGCCTTTCTATTACACGTCTTTCCTGTTAAATAAAATCGGTGATTTCCAAATTTAGTAGTCATATCGCAAGATGAAGTAAATAACGGTATAAGTGAAATCTGATATTTGTCTACCTAATGTTGTGGCTAATCATACCACCTCATCTCAGATACCTTCGCTACATAACAATATCCTGGTAGTAAATAGATCTATGACCTAATTTGTAAGGGAAAAATATGTTGGTTATGTATAAATATTGCAATTAATTGTGTGATCTTAAAATTATGAATATGCACACATAAACAACCGTGCATCAACCAACCGGTACGGAAATAACAATCTTCATTATCAGTACTATTACTGACATGTACTTAAATAGCCATATAGAAATTAAAAATTGTTGCATTACTTTCAATGGAAAGAAAACAAAAAATATTATTCATTGGCGGGATTGTGTGATTTAAACATAATATTGACTGGAAAATTCCATTCTGCCAATTAGTTTAGGTTTGTTAAATAAATTTCTATATAAATATTTTTGAATAATAGTTTTTAGATATGTGCAGGCTAATCGGCTTTACTCTAAGCGGTTTCTAAGAAAAACACCTTGTGTTAAAAACAATTCCGTTAATTTTTTCGATGTATCGCACCTTGAAAAGGATTTTATTTCAAGCGCTTCTTTCATTATCACCCTTTGATTAATCTATTGTAGTGCAGGAATTCATTGTAAACAATCTGTGTACCGGCCTCCTTTTGCCACAAGTTATTTTTTCGATTGTCCCTTATTTCCTTTTTCGATGATATTTTTATGGCATAGCTGTCAATTAGGTTTCCTTCTAGAAAACGAAATCTTTTAACATCTAAAACGGATAATATAAAAGAATGTTGAAAATTTGCCTTGCTAAAAATACATTTAACCGAAACTCTGAAGTGAGTTAATAATGTGGAAGTGGTATACTTACGAACTATTTTATAAATTTGTGCTAGTACTCACTTTTTACTTCGTGTTTTGGGTTTTCTTTTAATATGCAAAATGTTTTTAAAAAAATATAACCACTTTACGTATTTTGGGTTTATTTTTTATATAAATTAGTGTTTGTAATTGAAATCCTTTTTACTTTTTCCCACTTTACATTTTTTTACTTTGCTTCTATTTTAATATTGAATATATTTGGCGTTAATTTTGTAGAAATTCATTATTCGCAATTAAATGAAACTACGCGATGTAGTATTATTTCTACTATCTTTAATTTCTTTACCACGACCTAGGTTTCGTTGTATTACAACATCTTCAGGTGGGATATTAGCAAAGATTAACTCTTAGGAACAACCAACAGCATTTATATGTTTCAAACACAATAGCGGAAGACTACTTTGTGCGGATTTTTCCATTGTTTATGTTAGTGAGTTTTTTAGACCAGTTTGTTAACTTTGCTAACTCCCTACACAATAATATCAAATTCACTTTAGAAGTAGAGTCTGATAATAAACTTAATTTTTTAGATATAACAATAGAACGCAAAAATAATGAACATAAATTTAGTATATTTAGAAAAGACACATTTACAGACTCCATAATTAATGGTCATTCTCAGCACCCTTGGTCCCATAAGTTAGCAGCATTTCATTCTATGATTCACAGAGCTTTAACCATCCCTCTTGAAAAACCTAACCTACGTAAAGAAATAAAAACTATGAAACTAATCGCAACAAATAATAATTATGACCCATCAATTGTCACAAAACTGTACCATAATAAATTAAGAAAAATACTAATACAAGAAATATACCCGGTCGCACCAAATAAGAATAATATTTACTATAAATCTATCCCATACATAGGTAATGTATCACTCAAATTAGGAAAACTCTTAACTAATAATAAAAATTTAAATAATATAACATGTACGTATAGTACCGTAAATAACTTGGGTAAAACCCTTATTAATAATAAAGAAAAAATAGATAAACTTAAAAAGAGTGGTATCTATAAACTTAAATGTAACGATTGTAATAGTGTATATATAGGTCAAACAGGAAGAGATTTTAATACAAGATATAAAGAACACATCGCCAGCTGGCGTAATAATAAACCAGATACATCTCACTTCGCTAAACATCTCATTGAAAATAACCATAACCCCCATACTGATAATGCCCCCTATATATTACAAATAAATACAAAAGGCAATAAACTTAATATCCTAGAAACATTAGAAATAAACAGACATAAAAAAGATATCAAGGTCAATATATTAAATGAACAACTAAATATAATATCATCACCCATTCTTAATATCTTCTAGATATAATATAAATATAAAACATTGACACTACAGTACCCTGGAAATTGTTTCAGCATTAATACGCATATAAATATACGTATATATAATAAAAACAAAAAAAAAAAAAAATTAAAAGAAATAAATAAATAAATAAATATATGAATACACAAAACCGGAGATATGTAGAATTAGTGTATTACCTTGTCCTTACTTTCTAATACCCTTGCTTTTGTATAAATATATTACCGATAATAAGATAAGTAGAATTAGTATATTACCTTGGCCTTACTTTCAAATACCCTTGCCTTTGCAATATATTACCGACAATAACTTCCATTTAATTTTATTACATACACCCTAAAGTTTGCATTGTATAATTTCACATAATAACAACAATTGAATTTATTACACCCAACTAGAATACTGGTATATTGTATAACTCTCTGTAATATAATAAAACCTAGTCTGCGCCCCTGCAATAAACTCACTAACATAAACAATGGAAAAATCCGCACAAAGTAGTCTTCCGCTATTGTGTTTGAAACATATAAATGCTGTTGGTTGTTCCTAAGAGTTAATCTTTGCTAATATCCCACCTGAAGATGTTGTAATACAACGAAACCTAGGTCGTGGTAAAGAAATTAAAGATAGTAGAAATAATACTACATCGCGTAGTTTCATTTAATTCTATTTTAATGTAAATTCATGATTTTATTTGCAATAACCTTTTAAGTATTTCATCTTTCTATTTATATGACTTAACAAACAGTGAAGTTTTCGTTGATGATACGTTCGTTCCCAAATTTAGTATTTTTGTAAAATTAAGTATTTTTGTCTGTATTAACGATATTGAGTAAGTTTAGGGTCACCTCTTTAATAATTCTTATATTCCTTACATTTCAATTTTATTATTAACATTTTCATTTACCTATTTGATAATGTGTAGTATCTTATTACAAAATGTAAAATGAGGTCTTTAGCAATAAAGAAAATGGAGGAATGAATGATGAGAAAGAAATGAATAATTTTTTTGAAAAAAAATATTTTATGATAAAGCCGAGTGCCATTTTATTAAATACATTTTTGGATACTTTCGCCCACAAATAAATAAAAATCAACCTTCTATAATTCCTAACTTACTATTTTCAAATGTTAATATAATAATAATAATAATAATTTATTTTTAATACTTTTTGATTTATGCAGCCGAACACACAAGATTGTCACTACAAATTTGTTCGAGAACATAAGTAAATATTGTTGCGCTCACATTGATTGATCGATTCAAAATAACTAAATATTTATTTTTAAAAAATCGTATGCCCAACTTATATATTTACACAAAGCGGAAATTTGTAAGTTGGGCATACGATTTTTTAAAATCCAAAAAAAAACAAAAGTATCCAAAGGAAAATAAAAGGAAACAGTTTAAAATTTACAAAGAATAACGAATACACAGAAATTCGACTTTCATTACTCAATTCGGTGATCAGTCGTGAATTACCAAGCATTTCTATAGAAGGGGTGAACAGAGCAGAAAAAATATCAATACTGGATACTTAATATGGTATTGCACCGAATAATATGAGAACACGAAAGACAGGTGAACGCTATAAGATTTTCTCACAAGCTCTAGTCATGTAAATTAAACTATGACATCGTCACCTAATGTAACAGCCGGCAATATAAAACATTACTAAACACAGAATCAGGGGATTATCAATGTAATGATTTAACAACTAAATATTAAATGTGTGATCGGAAGCAAATCCAGTTGATGTCCAAGGAAATTATAAAATCTGAAGGGAATAAATCAAGATAAAACCCATAAAAAAGTCAAGGGCAAGTAGAACCCACACTACGAGGGTTAGGTTTTTATGCAGCTACAAACATTTAGGCATATATACTGATTGTGTTAAAATAATTACAAATATTAATTTTTCACAAAGTAAGTAAATTACAATCAATTTTACGTACAATATTTTGCACAATCGTGAAAATATTGTGGATAATTTAAAAAAAATTGTAAAATCGTTTTAGTTTTCCTATAATTTTCCAGTCAGACTTTATCAATCCTATTTTTCTATTTTTGTGTCAGAATTTCCTGAAATAATATACTTTTAAATATGCAATTGAAAACTGTGAAAAAATATTTCTGTATTCCACACAACAAGCCTTTTGAAATGACACGCCCCGTGATATAAAAAATGAGAACAAGTGTTTTTTAAGATCTTTGTTTAACTCTTTTTTTAATTGTTACGCAAATATTTTAAAAAAGTTATTAGAATAATATATGTGAGATAATAACATGTATTACTATTCCAGATCAAAGTCAATTTTCTACGTCGCGTGGTTTTTTTAGAAAATCGATTTTGAAAATACCAAAATATAAACGCATTGCCTATTATATTTCTCGTGGACGTAAAAACGTGGGGAATATTTAAAAAAAATATGACATCCAGAATCATCACTATGGTTTTCCAGTAACCTTAGCGTCAACTTCGGAAAGCCCATATTTTTTCATAATTAATCAGTAATTACGAAAACAACGGGTGGGGGGGTTTGAAACCATTTCTTTATCTATTTTCTAGTATATCATATAACATCTAAAATTAAGAGAAAATATATTTTTGATACCCTTATAACTAACCGGCTTAAACGACGTCCCGCATTATAAATGGAATTTAATAGAAGTACTAAATTTGCACTCCTTAAAACTTCCACATAAATGTTTATTGAATTTTAGCTACAGCAATATGTGGGTTAATTAAATATATTTTATTATTGTGTCTAATTTCAAGTTTCTACGTCAAACCGTTTATGAAAAACACGTAATTGGATTAATCCTACAGTTAATAATATTTTCTAATGTTCCATGTGAACGACATCGCGCGCACAGCTAGTTTATAGTATAATATTAATGGGTTCATTAACAACGGGATATTTTATAATTCAAACATTTCATTTATTATATAATATTTGTTCTATTATGCGGTCTTTCAAACATAAGCGCATAACTTTTTTATTTTACTAAGAAGATTTCACAAGATCTTGTTTTGAAGGATTTTAACGAGATGAAGATCGGTAGTAATTTGAATAGTCTATGTCTATTTACCTATTTATATTTCTATAGTATATACAAGTGTATAGTAAAATGTACGGATGAGAAACGATCTTGCGCTACGAGTTTTAGTTTCAACAAGCTAATGAAAATTTTAAAAATGCAACTCGTTATAAAAATGGTGCGGTCGTTGGTGTAGCGGTGTGCAGCTGAAAGATTTTCATGCTGATTACTTGTATATAACATACGTGCACTTATGATAATTGTTCAATGATTCAAAAAATCGAATAAATTCAAATTAAATGACTAAATATAAATTTTAATTATTAAAAATCTATTTATGAATAAAATCTGTTTTACTAAATGTATAGAAAAAGAGGAAAATTTTAGAATTTTTTTTTATTTGTCCAAATCTCGATATTCATAATACTAGCTATCAGTTTAAGAGTCCAAACCTAACTTTTTTTCAAATGACTCTTTCGATGACAGCCAAATTATGGTAAAAAAATAATTACATTTCATGATTCAGTTTCAGAATGAAATTTCTCTTAAGTTCAAATAATATAGTTTTTTATCTATGAATTGTTTGTATTTAAAGAATTTGTTAACTGGCTTTGTACTCGCCATAATTTCCTTTCATAAACAAAACAAAGTACAAAACCTAATTTTTCTCTTCACACGTAATATAATATTTATAACATTTTTATTGCCTTCATTTATCAATGAAATTGAATATGAAACTTAAACATTTTAATAAAATATGAATATTCATAAACTTGCTTCTCGTTTTTCCTGATTATTGTTTTTATAAATGTTAGGAAAACGCCGGATCAATCGTTTAATCTCGAATAGTCCGGTGCGTGATATAGTTGAGTCCGATTAAACATTGCGTTGTCAGTTGATTCAATGTTTTTGTTTGTCATTTTAATGCACGTTATATTGTCTGTTGTCACTTCATTTTCTCTGAGTGCGGCTATAGGAATTTATACTTAGAAAATTGGATACAAGAATATTTCCGCTAGAGATATACACCGTTACAGTCGACGGGCGACCCGGCTAAGACCGCGGTCTGGCTACACGTTACGGAGGACGCTAGCCTCCGATCGGTCGTGGGTTACCTACGTTATCCGCAGCGCATCGGTTCGTTTGCACCAACACGCCTTGGGGAATGGTGAGATTGGACATGCACGCTCGGAGATCACTCATAAGCGACGCGCAAGGGCAACCGGTGTGTTTTACCCCTCGGGGTTTCAGCGAAAATGAAATTTCCACTTCCGAGACGGCGCCGCGGCGTACGTTCCACCACCCTGTTTTTAATTGCCGAAGAGAAACATAAAGAGAGAGCTGATCCCGCGATTTTACCAAAGCGTAGACAACTTCCAGTTTGGTTCTGCTTGGCTTCTGAAGACACACTAAACGTTCTAGCTACCGCTTTAAGACTGCTCTGTTCCTACTGCTTTCTTCCGACGATTAATGCTGCCTTGCTTCCGAAAAGTATGGCTAGTAGGTCCTGAAGCTCGCTTCCGACGATTATGACTGTCTCTTTCTTGAACACTACAGTTTCTTGTAGTGGCTTCTTCTTCTAGTTGTTAATTACTGGAGGCTTCCTTGTGGCACACTGACGATCTGCGCCGGGTACGGAGTCCTTTTATTTGCTCCATCCCGACGCGATGTGGCTTCCGATTTCCCCCTATCTCCACCTTAGTTTCTTTTGTCTTTCTCTCTCTATAACCCTCTCCCTAACCTGGCTCCTAGATAGGTTTGTACGCCGCACGTGTTCTGTTTCATTTTTTTATTTTAGAATGAACATAATATAAATGTAAATATCAAAAATATAAAACAAAGACAAAAATAAAAATATAAAACACTTTCGTCTGTATTGTGCTATCCGTATCTCCGGATTCGATCAACGAACCTCGGTCGGGTTCGAGGCGACACATTATCACGGTCCTGTCGTGTTGCCTACAACCGTAGTAATTTTCCAGAAGGAACACAAAAAAACCTAAATAAAAGGGAGTTCGCCTCGCACTGTAGACAAGGTTTATTATAAAGGAATTATATTTTCCGCTTGGTTATTATTGTGAATAATATTTAATCAAACTAATTGTTATGTATTTTGTTTATTAAAATAATTTCTTTCGTCGTTTTCATGGTATATTTTACTCATTTATCTCGTAACTATAAGTCAAAATAAATTGAGTGTCCCGTTTCAATAATATCTGATTCGTGCCAAATAATACACAAACACACTGGTGCGCTGCATCACCTTTAGTTTTTCACATTCACTATGCAACATAATGACGTGTATTCCAGTTTTGTTCGTAGCTTTGCGTCCGCGTGTGCGTAGATTTCTTTATTATAGCGATTTGGTGCAAAATGCAACCGAACTTGTTGGTAGTTTGAGATTATCGGTAAGTCTGGCTGGATGGTCGTACAGTCTGCTCATTTTGTTATTTAAATTTACAGGAACATAACAATTTAAACTGCTTGTTCTCCACGAAAATGTAAGGATTTGTATAAATCACATTTTTATTGCGGCGAAAAATTCAATTTATTTTGACTAAACGTTATAAGACAAGTATGTGAAGTATACTATGAAAGCTATGACAAAAAATATATTGACATTTTACATGACAATTTCATCTTATTGTTAGAAAATATACATGAAAATTTGCTTAAACAATTATTATTATCAATATTCGAAAAATATGCTTCTTTCATTATTAATATTGTCTACGATCGGACGCATTCTTTCTGTTTATGTAGGTTTTTTTTAAACGCTTTCAGCATTCAATTTGCCCAATGAAATTACCTGCAGCTGTACTCACAAAAAATTAAGTAACAGTAGACAATATAACGTACATTACAATTGAAAACAACAACTTTGAGTTTACTAGCAACACAATGTTTAATCGGACAGAACTATATCACGTACCAAAATATTCGACACGATTTAAATGAGTAGCGACCAAGAATAATGTGAGACAAGTTTATCGAATTCATGTTTATTACAGTATTTAGATTCTATATCGGATTTCCATGATTAAAGGAAGTAATAACAATTTAACAGTACGTTTAGACGTGACATCGTTTGTTAAATTTAGACTTTTTTTGGTAATTGAGTTAAAAACATGACATGATATTATTACAAAGAGATATAGTATATTTCTTAGAACATTTGCTTATGAAATAAAATTGTAGTCGACCTATGAAAAGTTTATTTATATGTAATTAACATAAGATTTTTAAAAGTAGGTCCAGCCTGGTCCAAAACCTCGCCTTAGAGAATATCCTTCGCTTATAGTAAGTAACCTTCTATAAGTTGTACCAAATAACATTTTTTTTGCTTATATATTAAAAGAACTCAGTAGTTTTTGTATTCAATTTGATATCGAATTAACATGATGTGACACAGATAAATCAATTAAAACATGAAAGAAACTTTGTACAAAGTTTTAAACTAAAAAGGAAATATATTGTAAAATTTGGAATATAATGGATTTTTATACCGACTTGACTGTTATTTACATAGTTAATTAAAAAAGTGCCGATTATACTTACCAAATGATATTCATTAAAGTAAATATTGAAATCTTGACAAATTAAAAAGAAAACACTACAGCTTTTCTCAGCTGCATGTTTAATGAAAGAGGAAAGACAAAATCCGCGTATTAGACATTATTTTGATGATTACTATGTAGTATTTATTTTTTAAATTTAAATTTACCCGATTTTCTGTCGATTTGTAAAACAAATATTGATGGAAACCATATATCAAACTTTCACTATGGTTTATGAATAGCTTATCAGAATTAGAAGACATTTAAGGAGAGTTTAATTAAATAGTAATGTACAATTCTCTTATTAAAATCTACCTCGGTTCGATCGATAGTTATAAAGTAAGTGTTGTTAGCTATGGATTTACAATTACCTTGAATATAAATTCATAATCAGACAATATCCCATTGTCTGATTATGAATTTATTAATATAATTATACAAATTTTAATTTATGAATATTTTTCAGATCGAGATGACATAATTTAAATTATATTTTTAAATATAGCCAGCACTGACTGGTTAAGAAAATTTTTTAAATATTTTTTGCAATTTTGTAATGCCAGTCGTTCTACATAAAATTATCTAATGTGCTTAAATTAACACTGCAATGACAAAATAAAATTTTAAACTTTTAAAATTAAAAACAAACTTTGAAATTAAAAAAAAATGTTATTACTATTTACAATTATAGAAATGTTTTGAAATAAATTATAAGTTTGCCTTGGGGTATGTGGCTACGTACCTAATTAATTATGTCAGTAGATAATTAAATATCATATAATTATTGATTAAAGTAGAAAATATTTAGATATAATGGAACTTTTAAGCGCTATAATAATTGAATTATAAGCACGGTGTAATGTGATGAAAATAAATGATATTGTTTGAAACGATGCCAAGTTTAAGATTTCATTCGAATTATTTTGTGTAAAATGAGTAGTGTCTAACCGAAGGTCGATTTCTGGCCGAAGCCGAAGCCGATTAATTGGCTATCGCCACAACATTTCGCGGGAGCCGAAGCCGAAGCCAAAGGTTTAGTAACCCAAAGAAATTCAGTTTCAGATTGGCTAAAAATGAATAATATAAACATACCTTAAAACTTAGAAATTAAAAGGTTATGTGGGCTGTATAAACAAAAACGTAACGAGATGATTAAAATTACCTTTCAACTTGTGCAAAGTAATAACACTTCGAACTAATGTCAATTATAATATTTATTTACTCAATTAAAAATAATTTAACAATCACAGTCATATCAATCAGTCTCAGTTTTTCACAACTAGTGTGAAACTAGACTGGGAAATAAACTCTTTCTAAACTTTGGTCAATTAAATGCACATTTTTTTAAATTTGAGCAAATTAGAAATAAAATGAAAAGAACAATGAAATAATTAATAATTATAAATGATCAGGTAAATACTGTTTCCATTTAACTTTTCATTTGATCACATTAAGTAAGTTCGCAGTTGTAAGTATATTAATAACTACAAGTACAAATTTTGTACTTTGCCTTCTCAAGAACTTCTTATTTAAAGCTACATTGATTGCGGTTGGATAAAATCAGAAAACAATAGCCAAAGCAGTCTCGAGTTCTCATTGGCGTTTTGATATCTATCATATAAATTAAAAAGTTAGTTGTTAGTAATCAAAGTTAAACAGACTTATGTTACTCTTAGTTAGTTGTTAGTTATCAAAGTTAAACAGTCTTATATTATTAGTTTTATTTATAAGCTAAAAATAATAATTTACATTTTCACAATCAAGTTAGATCGCCTGTCTGCATATATTTGCCCCAAAGTACTGAACAATTGTTCAGTAGGAACACTAATGGGAGGAGCAGATAAATATTTAAGTGGGTGGTGGTTAAATGTATGGACTAGAAGTCCCATATTCACAAATGTCAGCATTCCTCAGAAGCAAAGGCTCTTTTAAAAAAAAGTCTCAGATGTTCTTCAAAAGGAGGACAATAATGTTCCAAATGCAACTCGTCACTACTTACACTACTGATGCAAGTCTATCATGCATATGTCATAAATCATCATCATTTTTTGAGGATGCATTTGCGATAGCTGGACTTGATATTGAACGGGCTCATATAAGTTGAACGGATTCATATAAGCTCATCAACATCTACGTCTATACGAGCTGTTTAACTTGACTGTGGCTCATTCTGCCGTAGAAATAAAAATACTTCAGTCTTCCTATTTTCCGTTTTAGCCCTCGTCAAATACTTCGTTTTGAAATAGTTCATTTCTATTAAAGTAGAAATCAATAAATGGGGAGTATTTTTTGTGTATGAAAACCTCCTGTTTACAGGCTCGCACAACTGGGTCTTGAGCAGTTTTACTTTGCCAGAATCTCCATCTTTTATGGCCAATTTTGAATTAAGCATGACGATTAATGGTATTACCAAAGATATTGATGGAGAGTCGCTTGAAATATCAAGTGCGGCTTAATAAAAGCACTTAAGTAATGTTATATAATAACTTATTTGCGCCAATTCTTTTGCAGTTGGGACTTCTATTCCACCGGGTTCTGCCATATATAAATTGATAGCAGTTTTTTGTTCAACGACTCTTTCCAACAACAAACATGTGCTGTTCCAGTGGGTTTCGACATCTTAAATCAAAATGTGCTTGGGTAAGTGGCATGTTTCTTGAAACTTATTTAAATATCAGGAGCTTGTTCACTTATTTTAAAATGTCCTACAATTTTTTAAAATGTTTATATTATATCCACTACACCAGTATCTTTAAATATAACATCATGATTAACTCGCTGTAGCATATGAGCTACGCATTCAATAGACTCAAACTTTTCGTAATGCGTAATAGCCTACATATCGTAACCACTGTCACGGATACCCGTGTGGATTTTATTTGTTAGATTAAATTCGGCAATAATTTGACTAAGTTTCTCTGAAATATCCTTCCCTGTGTCATCTTGTTCCAGGATGCTAGCTGCCAGAATAACTTTTTCCTTTTAGGGCATATATTGAAGTGGGATGTGCAACTCAGCATATCTTTGCTGAATTATCCATATGTCAGTGGTAAAGCTGACTCATTCAGCCTTTTCTAAAATAAGCATGAATTTGCCTTTTACTTTTTCGTACGTCACTGGCATTAAAGTTGTTTTAAAGTATTTCTCATACTTATTCCTGTACCTGGATGGAATGTCAGGGTCAGTCAAATTGAGCTTACGAAATGTTTCTCCTTCAACAAGGTTGTATGGCAGCATGTCGAGGATAATGAGATCCATAAAACTTTTATCGATTCGCTACGATATCGGATGTTTATCAGGCCACAACGGAGCTATTATTTTCCATTTATATGTGGAAAAGTGGATTGTTTGACTTCCTTTTTATCTTGCGAAGAGTTAAATGTCTCTGGTTTTTTTCGTCAAACTCCGGTGTTTTTCATTTATCTTACAATAAGCTGTCCATTCGTTTTTATGAAGTTTGTGCTTATCACGCCCACATTTTCCCAAGGGATTCAAATCCGTAACCCTTCAGCTTAGCAGGCCGGAATGCTTACCACTAGACCAGAGAGTAATTGATACTTTATTGATACTTAATAATTAATATTTTGGTGCCTTAAGCTTTTAAAATGTATAGTATGATAAATTTTATTAATGTTCCTTTTTTAATTTTTAGGTCAGGTTTTCAATAAAAGCTTGTACTAACAATTTTTATAACTTCTTTATTTTTCACATTTTAGTCGTTAATCATTTGAACTTATTTAGTTCATTATCACCACACAAGATTATAGTTTTTGTGAAGACAAATCAAACGAGCCGAAATAACATGGATTTATCATGTGTAGTTTCGGCTTCATCATCCAACCCTGAATATCATACATAGATTTAGTTTTTGTCAAGACAAGCCAAACGAGTCTAAATATAACAGGTTTTTCATGTGTAGTTTAGGATTTCCTATGGCCACCTTCTGTCTCCATCATCAGAGCAGCTCTATGGTACCAAAACATTACATTATCACCAAACTTACATAAGTATGCTAAATTTCAGCTTAATCGAACACTGGGATTACATTTTGGTTTGGATTGGTTGGTTACAGACACCGGAACAGGTGAAACTAAATAAAACTTGTAGAAATAATCCATTCACGCATAAGTTCTAGGTTCATTCCAATATAGGTTCAATCCATAATGTCCATAACAAATACCTAACGAATAGTGACACATGCTTGGCTCTATAATTATATCATTGAGAAGTAAATAACAAAAGTTTTTCATATGGTTTTCACAATTTCAATCAAACAAGAATTTTCACAATTGAGGTAAAAACAGATACAAAATACCAAACAAAGTAGATAATCAAATGCGCACACGAACTTGTTTTGTTTTTGATTTACTACTGGCAATGACTGCCGGCAGACGCAAGTGCACAACATAGCAGTGTCACCCTAGCGCCCCGTGCGTCGCTTAATCCGTCGCGCATTCGTAACAGTTTGTTAAATTTCGGTACTTGTTAGAAACCTTCGGCTGGTCCAATGGAAAACCAAAATTGGTCGAAGCCGAATATTTAGTAAGTTGTTTTTTTTTGACTGAAGGTGGCAGAAGCCGAAGCCGAAAGTCGGATACTAAAAATAAGTGACATTCTGCAGCGTGTAAAACAAATTTTAACGTAAAACAATTTTTTATTTTTCACCTATACCCGTAACAACGTCAAAAATCAGCGTGGAAAATGTGACATCAGAGTACGCGCTTTGTTATTTAATTTGTCATTGTCATATTGAATTATCTCATCGGATATGTGCCAATCAATGCTGTTGAATGAAAAGCTACGTTAACAAAGAGTTACATTTATTAGCCACGGGTCTAGATATACCTAGGGAAAGACATAAACTAAAGTACAATTGTACCGTCGGACGCACAGATATGATTCAACAGAGTGATAGATATAGAAATTAATTTTTTTTAAATGAATACGGAGTCACTTTTGCAGAAAACTAGATTTTGAAATTAAAATTAAGTCAGAAGTAAACAGTATTGTCGTAAGTTAAATAGAGTTCTTTTGTTGTATCTAGATACTAACAAACATATTTTACAATAAAGTGAAACTACATGATTAGTATAATTTCTACTTTCTTAAAAGAAAGTAGAAATAAATACATCACGTAGTTTAATTTTTTTGTGAATAATGAATTTCTACAAAATTAACGCCAAATATATTCAATATTTGAAAACATATTTTACATAATAACAAAACATAGAAGAAATAAGTGGATTGTGACAATATCTTCAATTACATTAAAATTATATAGAGCTTTGTGAAACTTTAGAAGACAAAAGTAAGAAATATGTAAAGTATTGTAGAAAACAATGTTTAATGTTATCCATATTAAACACCATTTTTCTAGTATGGGTGGATGTAGAAAAACTTAAGTGACATTTAATATGATGCCAGGTGTTGCTAACACATATCTTTAAGTATTTGTATTTTTCGTCAGTGTAAAGTATATTGAAAGTTGGTAAAAACTAAAATGTAAAACAATTTCTGTAAAAATGTCATTTAATTTTTCCACTTATATATTACAACTATAATAAATTTACCCATCGCTAAACTGAGACTATATTTAATTCAGAGATCTCGCTAACACAGTAATATGGTTATTATTGGCGAGGTGAGATGGAATAAGGCGCAGTTATGTTACGTAAGTTAGATCTAGATAACACTAACACTGTCGCCTATTCCATCTAACAAGGAAACTACCAAATCTGATAATAATTGATTTGATCAATTGTCGTCATACCCTTTACTCTATATTCAAATTCGCAACATGAAAATATGATGGCTCAGTCATACATTGAAACACAATTGACGACAAAATTATTTTTTATTAAATTTTGAAACATATTTTTTAATGCGCGAGATGCCTTCAAAACATTTACCTTCTTGCCTCGGTAGCTAAAACTCGTCGAAACCTAAGACCGTAAGAAATGTCATCGTCTAAATACAGCTAAATTTAGTTAGATTACACTTAAAGAATATTCATCAAAATATTGGTTCATTTTCAAAACAACCCCTTAGTGAAATGATCAATGTGAAACGATTCTATTAGGGCAGAGCAGAACAATAACATCACACGTCTCTATTTGATCTTTTTCCTTGTTTTCTAATATGTTGAAATTTAGCCATTTTTTTTCTAGGTAAATTTTGCCGGTATCTACTGATTATATAAAGTCTATATATATATTTTAGTCCTGTTATTGACCAATGTGTATATTATTTGTTCCATACTGACTGGAAAATACAACATTTATACCAACAAAGCTAAGTGTTAAGAAAAGAATGGAAATGTGGAGAAAGTGGATAGCCACAACACAGACAGTTTTTTTTTTTGCATACGATGCTGCCTTTCCAAGATATTTCCAAAATGTTCCAAAAAAACTCCTGTGAAGATACTTGAGCACGAGAAGAATAATTTCAACAAAAGATTCTTTATTTTTACTTGATCTTGTTAACATTACTTTATATAAGTTTATTAGTAGAATATTGTAGAGTGAAGGAAATCATGCTATGATCAAAAATACCATTATTAAAACTATTTTTAAAATTAACCAAAATGACATTTAAATCAAATCAGTGAGTTTGTGGTGTAAATTCAACTTTTCAGATAGCTTGTGGTCAAGACCACGTGTATTTTGTACTTTTGTAAAAGCATTTGATCAATTTCAATCAATTTTTTGAGCATTGGATTCTTCCAGTAAGGCTGATAATTCTGCAAATTATTTGAACTTTCATAAGGTTGCCTCACCTTGAAAATTGTCCACGAACCTTAAAAGCAAGAATATGTCACGGGAGCAATTATGATTACCGCTTTCGTCCTTCTACTCAATACGGAGTTACTATAAGCAAAAATTAATACTCCTTAATGAAAGCAAAATAACAAAATATTACAAATAAACTGCCGGCACTCGAGCATAAAACAGCGTGAAAATCCTTAACCATTCGGCAGTGTGTTTTTACCTGATGACTGCACCATTTTTAACGTGCGAGTTGTGTGCCTGCAATTTTTACAAGCTGCTTGTATTGAAAACTAAAACTCGTCACGTAGCATTCTTTTAATCTCGTTCTAAGGAGATCTTAGAGTTGGACATGAAAACTGTTGAAGTCAATAAATTTCAAATTATAATAAAAAGGCAGAAATGCATGTATGTTTAGAATACAACATGACACAAAACCGAACTCTACACAACTGTTCAAAATGCAATAACTACGGTGCTTTTAAAGCAAATAAATCAAATTCAAGGCGATCAAAAAAGACACATCATATATAAAACCCGGCTCATACAACACCTAACACCTGTTTCGATGTTGGATATCCTACTTGAGTTCGTTCCTATATTCCGAGCTAGCTATTACATTGTACGTTATGAGCATCTACCCTCCGGTTATCGATCACACAAAATGTGCGATACTAAGTTGGATACGTAAAACGTCATTGATATGTGACAAATGACAGTTTTGGAAAATGGACATGGTTGTAGTAAAATTTGTTAGTGGTAGACAATTAGAAATTAGCTTGTTCTTAATAATTGAATAATCAAAGCGAGAAACAAGACGTCAGTTTCCTCTGCAATTTACTGAAAATTAAACTTATTACTGTCTAGGTTGTTGAGCCGTTCATGACTGTTACAGTTTGATAACCAGCTAAATGTTTTAAAAATATTATTTGTAGAACTTGGGTATATAATTTTAAACTTAAAACTTGTTTACTGCAAGAAAAGGATTTGTCAACGCTCAAACATTATAAAATGAATTTTATAGGTGTATAAATTAATTATAAAACATCTTGTATTGATTTAAAGTTAAATAAATTAGATTAGTTTTAATTCTTTATTATTTTTTTCCGAATTTCTTGTCAAACCTCTATAAATTTAACAGTTTTATAACTACTGATTGTCAACTTATAAAACGCAATACTATTTAATTAAAATGTCTGAAAATATAACTAACAAGAAAAGTGCTCTTTCTTTTTGGAACATAACCACCATTTTTAATCAATGGACTATCAGCGTCGTAGCAAAAACATAATCACATGACAAAATGCGAATATCCCATTGGTTATATTTCAAAATAGGATAGGATTTGTCACAGAATGCCAGTACATGATCAGCCAACGGAAATTTGAGCAACATCACTTCCATCACCGCAGTCAGCATGTTGCTACCATAGTGCCTCGCAATTCATTCAGCTAAGAAACAAATCTTCGTGAGTTAATAATGCCTGTGCGAGAGACGTAATAGTTTTGACATCAATAGAGAATACCAGTGGTGAAATTTAAAAGTATAGAAATTCATAATTGATGTATGTACGCATCAGTGAAAAAAACAAATTTATAATTAGAATAGCATAGATGAGATGCGAGATGTATCAGTAGCGGTGCACCCTTACTTTAATATTCTAGTGATAATATTTATACTTTAAGAGACAATACAAAACTAGTTACATATTCACAAGATGAAGCAAAACGCCTGTGAAGATGTAATATTTATTTGCATAGTTTATTGGTCATTTAAGATTTTTATATAGCTCGTTGATCATTGACAGCTGTTATTGCTTTCATTTCTTTGTTTGTATTTCGATGCCAAATTCAGAAGTTTATTGAGGAAATATATTGGAATTATCTTTTTATCTAATATGTTAAACCAAGGATATAATGTGACTTTTGTGCATTTTCTATAGACAAAATACGGTTGCCATTCGGAAGATCCCAAAAGGGACATTAAAACATAATTGTAATAAACATCCTCATAATTAATGAGGTTATATTATTGAATACATTTGGCGTTAATTTGTAGAAATTCATTATTCACAATTAAATGAAACTACGTGATGTAGTATTATTTCTACTTTCTTTAAGTTCTTTATTAGCAAAGATCTATCTTTGCTAATAGCCCACCTAAAGATGCTATAATACAACGAAACCTAGGTTGTGGTAAAGAACTTAAAGAAAGTAGAAATAATACTACATCACGTAGTTTCATTTAATTGTGAGGTTATATAATATAAAAACATGTCATTAGTATTCAAGAACAGGTCCGTAAAATTTTAGATATTCTTTAAAAATTTACTTAGCTAGAATTAGTGTGAATTTCGATTTGAAGCGTGTCCTTGTCTGTTATCACTATCTTATTTTGTCCAAACATCTCAAAATATCTCACTGCATTTAATGTATAAGTATGTACAAATTTCGTCTAATTTATACCGAATTATCTGGAATTGCCTAGAAGGCAAGAGTGAGATTGGAATATTCGGTTATTGCTATTTTTTGGTTTAAGTACACTAGAACTATTATCAAAGTATTTCTCACATACCTAACTTTAATTTATAAAATAAAACAGGAAATGGATTAAAGACAAATTCCTTCTTTTTTTGAATTTTTTTTTATCAAATTTAATTAATTTAATTTATTATTATTTTAATTTCAATTAACAAAGGGATGATTTTTTAGAGTTCTTCAGTGCCTAAATTGTTCCTGTTTCTAAAATGGAAAATTGGATTACAATTTATCAATTGAAACTCGATCGAACTATTTTTACTTTCTCGCTAAGTTTTATTAGTTTTAGTAGTAATTTCCTAGTTGGAAAATCTAAAAGTCAAGTTTGTTATTGCGATTTAAGAAAGTTAGTAAGAGAGGATTTCATTGGCAAAGAGACTTGAATAGAAAAAAGTGCTTGAATACAAAAGAAAATAAGTTTAATATACTGCCTCGCTAAATGTAACCCAAAACGTTTTCACGGAAGTAAAAGCCAGAATGTAAAGCAGTAATTTGACAGCGTTCCTCTTTCAAGCATAATGACAGAAACCATTAACTTTTATGTGCAGCTTTGTTTGCTTGGATCTGCGACTAAAACGGCAGTTTTACACTTGGTCGTTTTTATCTGATATTTTTTTAGTGTATTAATTTAAACATAACAAAGCATGCATGTTCTAAAACCCCACTAAAATCCTTTTTGACGGCACTTGCGTGATGCATGACTAAATGAACAGAAATACAGAGAAAAAATTATTCCAAAACTGTAATTTTTTAACCCATTATTCTTAATAAGTTCAATGTAGCAACATGGCATTTTATAATTTTATTATATGTATGTTACAAATAATTTTATTGACATGCAAATCTCAATAATGGTATGGCCTATTACTGGCCTTCGACGCGGTGTATAAAGTTGTAATTAAATTTTTGGAGAAAATAAATAATTTTTGTTTGTGAACTGATTTACAATCATATAATAGAGACTCTGATGTTATCAAATAATTTTTTTTTAAATCTTATGTTTTAACTGCAACGAAAGTCACTTGGATTATACTGATGTACTCATGCGATATTCACACAATTCTTCACATCGTCATTGATTATAACAGCAGTAATATAAACGCAGAGCATCAACAGAATTGTCTGCAGTATTGAGATTTCCTTTCATTCGATATATGTATACGTACTATGATATTAGGACAAAGTTTGATCTAAACTGAATCGATTTTCCACTCATTGTTTGATCAAGTTTATTTATCTCAAGATATAATTAATCTTATCTCTACTAAAGGACACAGGAGCTAACATGTGTGAAATCTTATTATACCTTACGACTTAGTTACGATTTGAATTTCATAAACACTTCTTGCTGCTTTTATAATAAATTTCACTGCACCGAAAGATTTGAATGTGATGAAGATTGGTGATAGTTACAACCATCATTCAAAAGTCGAATCTTGTAACGTCGCAAGCAAATAAATAAGTCTAGAAAATACCATGTATGTCCGATTTATATATTATCAAAATTTCAATATCGAAGTCAGTGTCGCTTGGCACTTACCTCCATACTTCGTCCCACCTTGTCCTCTGTACCGTCGCCACATAAATCATATTCTGTTGGTAGGTAAATTTACAAATTCCATATTGTTTTATTTTTGGTTTGCAGATACATGTTATAGTTGTAATTCTATTATACCTCGAGTTTGTACTTTAAATGTAAGACTGATTGAGAAAATACTATTTCTAAAGTTTGTTACATGTTTAGAAAATATGAGATCCTATATATTGAAACGTTGTAAATACAATACTACCAGTCATAACCTTGGAAGTAAAAGTGATCAGACATTAATATTATAAACTATTAAATACTAAACTTACACAAACTTCCAGTGCACTGGTGCCCTTTAGCTATAAATTTGCCCTTTAGCACTTAATTTACTAATTTATTTATGTTCTAGATTATGACAGACTAATAATATACAACAGGTAAAATACAAAGTCTTCATAAAATTTTTTAGAAATACGTTTAAGAAATAGTAATTTGTGAAAAAAATTTTCTTAATGATTACTGAAATAATATAAAAAAATATTACTCAGATAATCATCACCATGAACACAATTAAAGTTACTTTGTATTTTCTTGCAAAAATATACAAATACAGAACTTTGCAATGTTTCTTTAGAGTTTCAAAATCAAGGAGAATTTCAAAATTTTCAAGGAGAATTTCAAAGTTATTGTATGTATGAATGTCTCGGCCATAATATCAAAATAATTTAAATTCTGAAATTACTCAACGAGAAAGAAGCATTTTTATTCAGTTTCTCATCCAATTTGGAGAATTAAAATAAGAAAAATGTTGCACGCAATATTTGTTAATTTAAATTCTGAAAGGTTACAAAATGCAAGGTATACATTTATTAAGATTTCAAAATACATTTGGACAGGTTCAGTAAAAATAACAATAAACGCATACATAGCATTAATCAGCAATTAACAAGTACTGGAGGAGCTTGCAATATATCGTCATTTATAGGAGAATCAAATGTTTGTTCAAATATATATAAACAAGAGAAAGATACAACACTGTGGTCGATAGACCCGCAACTGGATGACATTATGTTAAAATAGACTGTATTTCGCTTTTTCTGTAATGCTTTTTCGCTGGGGCTGTTTTTCGAATTAAAAATCTACTTATTGACCACAAGTTGAATTTCTGTTTATGTCTAATTGTTGTGAGCAATGCGAAATTATTTTATTAGATTTGACAGGCTTTTCATTTCTTTTCAATGTACACAGATGACTTTGCAAATGTATCATTTTTAGATGATTTACATTTGATAGTTCGAACTATTCATGGGATAGCCAAAATATCTAGATAGACTAGAACCCAATAAATAACTGCCAGACATTTTTGCCTACTCGATGGAGCTAATCATATGGACCCAAAACTTTCCGCTTTCTTATTTCATTCGTGTTAATATAATAATATTGATTCTTTTTTATTGTCAGATAAGGTCAAATCAAGAAAGTGGTGCCATTGACGCTAATATATGTTTAGAATCACGCTTTCTAACTAAAGAAGTGAATATTTGAATGACAAAGGTTTAGCTAGTATTGAAATTGTTACAGTGGATGGTTATAAATAATGCTTCTAATAATGTCAATCAGTGTACAGAATCAGTTATGGTGATATATGTCCAAATTATTTCCTTTGGATTTAATTGAAAATTATACTTATTCCTGATGGCTCTCATTTTAGTGATGATGCGTTTCTTTGGAAACATCTTATAATTTAAGAAAAAATGTAAAAGATTTTTAATATAAATCTATAAAGCAATCAACAGTCAATAAAATAATATTTGTAATGTTCGCAATTCAGGATTGTCAGTATCTAACGTCGCAAAATATATATATATGTCACAAAGTTTCATTGATGAACAGAACAAACACACTGGAGAGATGGCGGTTTAGAAATAGCAGAAATATTAAACTAGGTACACAAAAACCGTGAAAATGTTAGAGATCATATTAAAAATCAATCTTACGTCATCTACCATCTCTATCATCCAAACTCGATTACAACATCTGTGCTGTACTTTGTGCAGAAATTCTATGGTATACCTTCAGTTTCCATGGTCAAATTCTAACCAATTATTTATGATGATACATTGGAACCCTTCAGCTAAAAAAAAATTTTCAGGCAAATTGATAGATTAATGTCGGAGATATGACACAAAACAGGCCGTACCACAGTCAGCATCAAGCTGATACATTGGAATCTGGAGTTCAATTAGTCTGCTTGAGACCCACAATACTATTAGGTTAGCAACTTATAAACCCGCCACTTTTCAAGTGATTTCTAGAATGATATAAAAGCTTCTAAAATATTTCTTATGAGGTATATAAAGAGTGCGGCATTTGAACTTTTGTTCAGTTTGTCATTGGGTAATCGGCGAGTAAAGAATAAATTAAAAATGAAAGTATTTCAAAGTGAAATTAAAGGACTCTTTCTTCATAAATATCGTTTAGGGCGAAAAACTTGCGAATTATCATGCAATACACAACGATAAGGGAAAGTATTCTTCCTTTCGACAAAGCCAAGTACTGGTTCCAAAGATTCAGAGAAGGGAATTATGACCCGTCCAATAAACCTCATCTAAAGCGACCTCCTAGAATTGTTTTAGAAAAATTTAAAAGCTTTATTGAAACAAATCTGAGATCAAGTTCGCGTTGTTTGGTAGAACTATTTTCATGTTCTTATGCTGCAATGGAAAAACAACTTCATGCTTTGAGAAAGAAGTAGAAATGTTCCATTTGGCTATCACATGAGCTAACAACTTTTCAACTTCAGAGGTGAGGTAATGTTTGGAGCTTCTTTCAAGCTAATAGTACAATTACAGCTAAGATTGTATTGTGAACAATTGAGCAAAGTCATCACTAAATTTCCTTCAAATCAAAACAAAGTTTATATTTCACATGGCAATGCTCGACCTCACGTAGTAAAAGTAACGCTTGAAAAACTACTTTCACTTGATGGAGTATGCTATTTCAGCCACCTTACTCTCCAGGTCTTTCGCCAATTAATTACCATCTGTTTTGCTCTGTCTAGGAATTTAAATGATATAAAATTTATAGACCAAAGTCATATCAAAGCAAACTTCACTGGTTTTTCAGTCAAAGTTCAAATATTTTACAAGGTCGGACTTTAGCTCTGCCTGCACGTTGGCGACAAGTGTTAGATACCGACAGTGCATATATAAATAACGATTTATTTTATTGATTACATATAAAAAGTTTAAAAGTTTGTGTACAAAGATGACGGGTTTATAAGTTGCCAACCTAATCATTTACAAACAGTAGGCCCACAAATCTCACGAAGTAAGCAGGCAGTGCCCCTACAATAAAAAAATTAGGAACTTAGAACCCGGAGTTTAGTGGCAAAATGTCTGCTTGAGAACCATAATAATAACTTAAGAACAGATGACCCTTAATTCTCACGATTTAAACAGACAATACCCATACAGTGTCAAGACTGAGGAGTTTAAATCAAGAGTTCAGTAATAATCTTTGCTTGAAAGAGCAAATTTATGTAGCCCTTAGTATATATTACCACATTTTAATTAAGTCTAAGTCATCCAAACTTTAATATAGCACCTGTGCCTTTCAGTTTTGGTTAATTCTAAGTTATATTTTAAATTTCACTGGTGAGATCAATATCAAAATTCATGACACAATACTGGAAGTATACTCTTTCAAATAAGAAAAAGAATCATCCAAAGCGGTTGAGAAATACCAGAGACATTAGGTAACATACAATAATAATATAGTCTAATTGAGAAATTCCACATTTTTTAAGGCGGTTAAGAACAAATAATTCGGCTTATCTGTAAAATATTAACCAATGGCATTTAAAGATAACAGTTACTAATGAAACGCAAAAAGTACAATCAAGATTCTATAAACGATATTTATGTTATGGGAAGAATACACCTTCAGCTAATTACAAAATTAGATTTATTTAACCATTTCAATGGGAGTGTCCTATTGATTTATACAAACGGTAATCGATCTGCCAAAATTAATTTTTATAATGATAAAAACTTACATACACAAGTATAGACAAACTGATACACTCATTTCTTTCATTTCGGGTAAAAATTCATTTCTATAGTTTCTCTTTTATACAATAACAATGTTTTATAACAGTTACGTAATACTAAGTAAAATAAGAAATCACACAGTACTTTATACACAAATTTTCTTAAAGATACCATAAATCTAGGCAGATCACAACAGAGGTCTATTGTTTTTATGAAAACAAAAAAAGGAGATCTCTTGATTAATATGTACCCAATATTTTGAATAAAATAAAGCTAAAAAAAGAAAGAAAACTCAAGCTAATTATTAATGAAAGTTTAATTACTAATAACAAAAAAACAAAAGAATAAACAGTTTATCTATATGTACATGGCACGATTTCTGTGTGTACAAAATTTAGTAAAGGTTATTTAGTTACTGAATATTAAATAAGCCAAGAAACAAAAGCACAACCACATTTATGATATTAGTTAGGAAATTAAAACACTGAATGTGAAGGGCTTAGTGCTCTCAAGAAAATAAGAATTTATATTTATGAACCATTTTAAAAGAAAAAGACTAAGAAATTACTTTCTTGAAAATTTGAAAATAACAAAATGTCTTCAAAACTGTCTCCAAATATAAGAAATTTAACTGGCAAAAATATTTCCGATTCCAATATTTCTGTAATTTGGACGAATTGTCTACTATGAGTTCGGTTTGTTCTCGTTATCATATATCAACAGCACGAAACAACTCTCAATGAATTGATACTGTTTTTAGCAGATAAGAAGATGAAACAAAATCAAGAAATCCCTGCGGCCATCACTTGAGAATAGAAGTTGAATAATAATTAAAAACCGTCTCATTGGAATCGTCATTGTTGCATTGTACGAATCGTTAATGTTGCATTCGAAAAATGTTCTTATAAAATTGTTGTTTTGAATCCTTTCGTACAAAATAGATGATTCATATTTAAATTTTAGTAAAATCAAATATTAGCGAACAATTATCATTATATAAGTTCATCGGGAATATTAAAAGAAAGGCTAAGCAAGTGCTCCACAAAATAAGCTGAAATGATGATTGAGGTAAAATTTGAAATTATCTTGTAAATGCGCATATTTTATTTGAAATCTCAAAATTGTCAATAAACAATTATAATCCTTTTTGGTAGTTTTCCGACATGAGATAATTTTTCACCCAGATTACTATTTGTGTTATAAGGTGACCAGACTGAGCGTTTTAAGATATAATCATTTAGTTACATTATGTTGAAAATGTTTGTAAAGAATTGTCTCCGGTATTTAAACTACTATTAAAATCGGTACGAAATAACGTGTTCGGGTACAGGAATAGTAGCCAACGACGCTGCATTATAGACACATTTCATTAGAGCTCTAAAAGTGGTCTTCAAAGTAAGTTGTTTCACAGGCGCTTGGACTATAATTCTTTCATTATATTTTACAGATAATACTGTTTTGGACCATATATTTTGTTCTTTTTACATAAGTATGGTCTATCCATTGAGTATAATGTTATTACGAGCACCCTTTTTAATACCACTGAGCTGTTAATAACTTTTAAAAAACTATTTGTTTATTGATGCGTGGTATGATTAAATCTCTCATCTGGCTTAAGCATAAATGGAAACAGTTATGTTTAAGCCAACTGAGCAAGTTATTGGTGAAAATGTACATTATAAGGAGATCGATTCTTAGTGGGTATCAAATAGTTATATCTATTTCCAGATCTACTAACGATGTGAGCTTTAATTTAATACATGGAAGTAGTCAAATATTAAAATATATAATTAATATGTAAATAACCTCTCAAGCACGAGTTAAACTCGCATTACAAGGGTTCCATACACGTTTAGGCATTTATAAACTAATAATCGTACATAATATTCCAATAAAACTATATATAATATTTTAATTTATTGGAATAAAAGAATATTCCATACTGCATCTTCCACAAGTGCATATTTAAAAGAATGTGTAATTAATTAAAATAAAAATTTAAAAGATACAACTATAAATTTACGATTTCGATTTTTTCCTTTACTTATGCTGTGAGACCTTGCAACTTGATACCTTCATGCATTTCTGAGAAAAAGACTCTTCACAGATTGACAGATGGACAACAAGGTAATCTTATAAGGGTTCCTTTTGAGGTACAGCACTCTAAAAATTGACCTCAAAGTGTACAATTTACAGAAAACCGAAACTACACTGTAAAGATTATTTAAAAACATTTAGCAAGAATGTTAATTACAATGAGTTATGTAATATATACATAATATATATGCTAATGTGTAATATATATGTAATATGTACTCTACCTAATTGAAACTAAATATACCAACACAGTGTCCAAAATGGTTAAAGAGAAATGCAGTTAATCACGTTATAAAACAAAATACAAACAACAATCAATAATTTTAATATTATTTATTGCTTCTTCATCATTCGTCTAGTTCAATACTTTACATTAAAAAGAGGTTTTCTTTGCTTAATGATTAGTTCTACTAAGTTTAGCAGTACATATATGTGCGAGTTGCACTTCAAAGGCTTTTTATGCCTTTAACTATAAATGATATTAGAATTTGCCGTCTCCACAAATTTCAAAACCAGAGTCTCATTATGACGGAAATTCTGGAAACTAGTGAAAAGAGATCAGAACTCGTCACCTTGGTTGAAGAAAACTAAAGAAATGTTTAAAAACCAAAGGTGAAGAATATCACTTATTCCTGTAATCCATGATGAGTTTCAGATTAATACACGAGATGGAGGTGAAGTTAATAACATTTTGAATTGTGTAATTAGTACTACACTATTATTTCGCCAACAACATATATGTGATTTAATTTCATAAATACATACCTATCAGTATTTATGAGCCAATCTAGACTATACTTTATCTCTGTTCCAATTTTTTCAAAATCCATTTTAGTAGGTCTTAGTAGGTAAAAATATTGTATTATTTATTATTAGAACGAACCTTTGATTTGGGAATTCGTGACCACGGTATGACGATTTTCCATCCAAATAATTTGCGTCCTACTTAATCAAGTCAAACTATGATGAACAACATAAGAGATGAATGCTTTCCTTTAAGTACTACTTTAGATTTCAATTAAAATACCCAACCGCAGTCAAATTTTTGTTCTAAAATTCGCAACATATTTTGAAAATATTAAGAGTCAGTTATTATCTTCAGAGACGTAATAATCACAATAATTTTGTTCAAAAGTCAGACTTGTCAAGAAATATTTTCTACATCCACTCACAAAAATATCAGTTAAGGAATACATTAAAACAATAAATTACGAAGAAAAGAAATTACGTTAAAAAATCATTCTACTAAACTCATTGTTACAAATAGCAAAAATTAAAGTAATTCTTACTGTTAAAGCATAATATTAAATGGAAAAAAATATTCCAAAAATGTTGATGCAAAAAACTCGGTCACTCAGTTACAGTCTTAATTGCTGGCGGTCTGGCCAACAAATGCTCAATATTTTTCTCAATTCGTAATGTTGTTCCTTACAACACGAGCAGTGTAACCATCAAACAGTCTCATTATTAAAATGATCGGTTTCCCTTGATTCTTCACTTATAATATAGCACATTTCAAAATCTTGAAGAGTAAGTCTTACCCAAATCCCAACATGAAGATCCAAAAATATTGTTCTATGTAAATATTGTCATATAAAATGTATGTAATATATATATAATAATTACAATAAAAAAACTTGCATAAAAATAGATATTGCACGTGATACTTAATTGTTAACATTATTAAGAGAAAAACTACTATATGTAAAAATTTTAATGGTTAAATTTATTTTTGAGAAATGATATCTTTACAAACAAATCTTTCGGCAGAAGTTCAATCCTTAAGATAAAATATGATTCCATTTTTGAATTAAGAAACCACTCAATGTCATGACTTCGGGGTTAAGTGTATGTAGCTTTGGTATTAAAACGAATCTCTACATTCCCAACTTCAATATTCGGCTTCTGATAACAGATGGCTACCCTGAAGATACCATATAAGTATATGTAAGTACTGCATGTATTTCCCATGTTATTACCTGAATTAGAGGTACAAAATCTGATGAAGATTTTGAACTATTAGCAACTGAACTTATGTCGAGCCAGTAATTTCATATGTAGTTCTTCTTTAAATAAAAAATGACTGAAATCGTAATAATTAAAGAGATGATTGTGTATGATGCCGTTGAACATCTGAAACATTTTGCCTGTCTCATTTGTCTGAACCATATTTTGGAACTTTCTTTTGGTTTAAAGGATACAGCTCCCTTATAAATTTTCTTCTTCCTAGGTTTTGTTATGCTGCTGGTGGGATTCAAAAGGGATATTTTCTAAGACATACGTAAATTAGCTAGAAAAATGAGCGGAAGCAATACGAGAAAAATGCTGACGACGTGTCACCGTTCATCTTCTGCATGACAATGCGAGGGCCTATATAGCAAAAGAAACCTAACATAAACTAATGGAGCTTGGTCGGGATACTTTGCCTCATCCTCCATATTCACCGAATATTGTGCCTTCTGGTTTTCATTTATTTCCACATTTAAAAAAATATCTTATTAAGAAAACTTTCAAAAACTTTGAAGTCCTCAAAACAGATGTTTCGAAATTCTCTGCATTACAGCCCCAGTTCTGGGAAAAAGGCGTTACTGATCTACCTAGACGCTGGGTGCGTCTTGTGAGAATAAAAAAAATTAATTTATGACCGTACCTACCACCAGTATAAAGTTATTACAGTAACGTCATGTAAGGCAGGGTTAGATGCAGTTCCGTATCGACAGGTAGGTTTTAACTATTCACCTAGAATCAAGACGGTTAAATTTGTAAGTAATCTTCTTAAACCATTCTCATGAGTTTGTATGTTGTAGAAGTGCATTCCCACCCTATGAGGCTAAAAGTTTTCCATTGCATAATAAATTTTATTGTAAAATTATAAAAATTTACAATTTAATCATTTTTATTTTGTGAATTATATTTTACACAAATGCGAACATAAGCTAGTAACGCTACCGTTGATCTCTCAACTACATGTTAAACCCACAATTACACGTATACTAACAATGACTTCGATCGTTTGCCTCTAAAAATAAAACCCATTGTTTAAAATTCCATTAACCTTACACTAAATTTAGATACTTCCTCTCTTATATAAAAATTATTCAAGACGGTAATTTACAATTTAGTAAAAAGTGGTGTGTAACTCTAAATATAAACATAAGCAAATGCTTATGTCTTTTTACAAATAATAATAAATAAACGAACAAACTATGAAAGACAAATATGATAAGTAAATATTAAAATACATGACAATCAAGTGTCAAATATTTTCAGTTTCACACATCCTGTTTGTTCCACTGCTTTCCCTCTGTACATTTATTTGAAGCATTTACAAAATCACTTTGCGCCATGACAATCGCCAATATGAAAAGACCCAAAAGGGCAGAAATACACGTATCCTAAAAGATGACGATACAAAAGTGAACTCCATCAGAATAATATAAATTCACTGAGAAAGGAATTTTAAAAATAACGAAATCAGCAAAATATTAAACGCTACTTAGAGGGAAAAGATATAAATTTAAAAATATTGTATTTGGATAGGTTATTTGGCTATATTTTTTAATTATTAAAATACAATAACTAATAACATTACGGCTAGAATATTAAAATGTACATTAAAATGAATTTACACTGGATGGTTCTCTTACCTATAACTAGAATGGTACAATGTGCATTCAATAAGTTTGGACTAGATGATATATGCCAGTGACTGCTTTAATTCAAGAAGTTATCAATAAATGTATATTCTTAATATTTGGTAATTTAACAAATATTTATAAAAACATATTGTATTTTGATGAATTGAATTCGAGTACAAATAATAAGAAAAGCAACATTAAGTAAAAATTCTGTTATTGAAATGCAATATATGATTTGATTTGCACATAGCTAAAACAAAAACGTGCATTAAATTATTTCGGACTAGGTAATACAAATCATTCTTTCATCGGTTTTCATTGAACATTTGTTTTACCAATCTCTTACCAAATTGTAATGTATACTTATATACCGTTATTAACAAAGCTTGACAAAATAAATGTTACTTTAACAATTAGTAATAATTCCCACCATTTTTGTGTAAGATCACAAATTACATTACGTTAACATTTTTTAGCTTTTACATGTTTTAAACCATATGCTAAGTGTAGCATTGAAAGAAAGAACAGGAACAAGAAAGGCAGTGGCTTTTCTGGACTCAAGAAAATAATGACTGTATGATTTATTATTGAAAATTTAAGTGTCTGCTGTGAAATTTTAAAAAATATAAAATAAAACACAATATAAGCAGAAAAATTTATAAAAACAAGAGTAATGAAAGTCAAAATAGTCCAAAAATATATAAACATGTTATATAAAAAATGAATACAAAATAAATAAAAAATAAAAGCACAAAATAGAATAAAACATATAAGTAAAAAAATTAATAATCTAAAAGCGTATTTCGTTTATTTTTCAGTGCCCTCTCTGCAACTTCAGCACTAACTTTTGTAATTGACGTTGGCTGAAAGTGAACTGGAGATCCGAATGCTGGCTGCTGGTACGTCTCCTACATATTGGTACATTTGTGTCCACATTCAATATAGTTTCCTGTACCTCACCCCTAGGCTGACCCGCAGGAACATCTTTCTTTGCCTCAGACGATTTGGCAAAGTTTCTGCAGCTTCAGTAAAAACTTCACTTCTATTCGTCAATTGTTGCTCAGATGGATCTGTAAATAATTAATTCAATGTCAATTCATAAACATTACAAATTTTAAATTTAAATGTATTTTCACACATCACTAGAAAGAAAATAAAATAAAAGTCCAATGGAAAGGTTCTTAAATGAATTTTACAATTTGTTATTTTAAAGGTGATTAACTTACAAACTAATTTCGTTTGTAATACTGCTTCTTCAGATAAATTAATCTAAAAACTTTCGGTGCCCTGTTACTATCTAAAAAACTTTCTAAAAAACACTACTAATAAAAGATTAATTGTACACTTATTTACCACAATAATATTATACACACTGATTATCGCGATTGAATTGCTGGGCAAAATGGTTCAATGGGACTTCTACAATTAGCCCTGGCGCTATTAAGGAAACGACATGATCTATTTGTATGTAACTAATCGCGTTTGCTCCGCTGATAGCTATCCGCTGCTGCCTTTCCTTTGCCAACATTATTTTATATTAAACCAAAGCCGGTACAGTTGACTTCCATTTGACTAAAGGAACAAATAAAGTACACGTTTCTTAAGCACATTATTTAAAAAAAGAAGAAATTACATTCGTATAAACAAATTAATTCCGCCTTCATCTTGAACGAGAGTATAGACCCTATGAAATCCTATAGTGATTTAATTTGTCATCACTACCTGCACGGAGAAAAAGCAATGATCTATTATATTTATATGAAATCATACATTGGCTGTCGACTCAGTTCCTGTATACCATTACAGAGATTATTCATACTACAAGTTTATAACTATAATACCTTTTTTTATAACCCCATAATTGGAATATGCACATTGCTTAACGATATTTTTTTACAACATCCGTCCTTAGACATTTTTGAACCGATATGATTAACATTTAAAAATGAAATACCAAATATATTATTTATAAATTAAAACCAGCTACCATAGAATTAATGTTTTCTTCAACGTGTTGATTATAAGTTAAAACTTATGATTAATGTTTTAACTTAGAATTAATGTTTTATTCAGCATGTAAAAAATAATATATTTCTAAGTTAATTCTGAAATGTAAGCCTTGAAATGTATAGGTACATAAATTCTCTAACCATTTTGTGCATACATATTTAGAATTATAGATTAAATGTAACTTGCTTTGTGGGCTTTTCCATAAATAAATAAGTAAATAAATTCTATTTTCATTATAAATGTGAACATTTGATTGTACTTAGGTACCCTTTCATTAATAATATTTTTGTTAAACGCAATACTTCCAGCCGAGCCAAAACAACGTTTACAACTGTCAGTAAATAATTCGATATGTCAACTAAAGATGTGCCTGAAATTAGCTGAATACACTTATCTTTTTTAATGCTCTGAACTTCGTACGCTCTGGGCACTAGATATGCAAATTGATTCTTAAGGAGTCAACTCCAAATACATGGGTTAATAAGATGCATTACCATGCTAGTTTCAAGCTTCTACATCACATGGTTTCCGAGAAAATCTATTGAGAATATAGAAAAATATAAACATATTGTCTACTATAAATATATGTAAACATATTGTGCTCATAGGCGTACAAATAGTGCATATTTAAAAAAAATTATGAGTATCTAGAATCAATGGTATGGTTTTTCTCTGGCTTTTGTGTGGGCTTCTAAAAACTCTTATTTCTCCATAATTTTGGGTTCAGTAATCTCGGAATCAGAACTATAAACTATTTTGTGACTAAATTAAGGAAGATAGAATGACCATTTGACCATTTTTTTTGTATTTCAAATTAAAGTATTTCGATCCATTTTGGTGTAGAATGAGTTGCCAAAAGCCGATGAAAGAAATGTATGAAACCCATAAAAAGTAATTTGTTGGAATTATAGATGAAGGTTTGTTAACCGCGCTCAGTTAATTGACCCCACCTTGGTAAGGAGTAGTTGGAAGTGACATATGACAATGGTACTTGTAACAAACAACATAAGGAGTTATTTTGAATTTTATGAAATGTCTAATTAATTCTTATGCCGTAAAATTACACTGAGAGACTGAATTAAACACCCACCATTTTCTAATAGCCTAGTCTGAGTTTATTGATGTTAAAATTCTTACTAGGAATGATTCAAGATAAACGGATAGTTGTTATAATAAATAAACTTCGATATTACGTATACATAAAAAAACTTTAAAATTACAGAAACATTATGCATACATACATTCATACTTTTTTGTTTTCCTTAGAATTTGCAAGGTTTTGCGAGGTTTTCCATTATATTTAATTTAAAAATACTGCTCCTAGACGCAGCTGAATTAGCCAGAAGTGTGGCACTTTTCCCCTAGGGGATCAACAAACGTTATATCATTCGCTTACTCAGTGTACGTCCAACCATTACATATATTCGTTGCATTCGAACATTTAACATAATTCCACAATACAGAAGGACATTTTTTTTGCTTGTGGTGAACTTAGAGACGATTGAAGTAATTTTGATGGTCTCTTTATGAAAAATATTTTTGTGTTTTAATATAGTACAAGGAAATTATCCAAGACCGTTTCAGTAATATGCGTGTTATTGTTTTTGCAATTATCTTAGACTAAAGCATATTTATTCTACATTTTAAAAATATTTGTAGAGAACATTTTAGGTTAGTGCAGGCATTTACTTTATTTTTAATTCTCAGGCTTTTGTAACTTACGGTTCTCTTTCTTTGAAAATTATTTCACTTGAATTTTTATTTGAAACACACATATAAATGTTAGTCATGACTCAGTTTCGCAATGAGGTCTTTTTTAATTTTTTACAAACTATTTCATATGCGTGATTGTAATGTAGTTAATATTTATGTTTGAAATATGATTGTTCATATGTATTTACACTTAAACTTATTTTAATTATAAACATATTCATGTTAAAATGACAGATACAGTATTATGTTTTACACATGTAACTTTCTTGACACAATCTCCTGCTGCGTTTGTCTCCGAGAGGTGCGGAATGATTAATTTAGTTTAACTTCACCTAACCTAACTACTGAAAGTCTTTCCGACGGAACATCGCTTTGAGTTATTATACTTTATATTCGAACATCAAATTGTAAATCTTCTTTTTATTTGGTAAATTGCAAATAAATATAGCCTGTACGTTACTGCAGATGCAACATTATCTACCATTAAAAACTTCAGGGGAATCTTTTTAGCTGTTCTTTAACAAAAACAATATTTTTATGTTCCATTACTTTTGCTATCTGGCCATAAATATTTTTTCGTAAATACCTCCAATATACAGATGCACTAACTCTACAATTTTATTATATGTATATATATTTACAATAAGGTAAATGAAAATAAAATTTATACAATTGAATACTAAATTACTATTACGAATAAAAATTACTGTGATAAGTTATTAAATTATAAATATAGACAAGAGATTCAAATTGTAAACAAATTGAATAAACATTACATATACATACATTATTAAAAAATAGCTCTATCTATTAATAAATTAGACGAAGAGCAATCTATTTATATACATATGTACACGAGACGTTTGTATAATTACTAGATGTCGAGCAGCTAAACTTATTTGTTTTTGTTATAATAAAAATTTTTTTAAATAATAATTTTGCATACTTGCTGACTAAATGCACTGACCCATTGAAATGAAAACTAAATATTACTCCCAACCAAGTGCATAATTTTCACAAATCTTAATCTTAATTTAGTCAGGACTTATGATGTTAAAACTACCAGAATGCAAAAACTACCTACCAGAGATGAAACCAAATTGATAATCTATTCAAAAAATTTCTCTGAACATCGGAAATAATTGAGGGGATGATAATGATGTTATAATTTATAAACAAATTCAGGAGTATTAACTGATGTACAACATTTTACGGGGTCTCGAGTTCTATTTAATAAGTTCATTGGAATCGATCCGCCCTAAGAGACAATTGTATCTGAGAAACCTACGAGTGTCTCATACACTCGTATATCGTCATAGCCAAAGGTCAAGTAATACTAAATAGAAAAAAGAGTTAATGAATTATTTCATATGCTAATCTATAATTAGTCGAACGTTAAAGAAATATATTTAAAGATTACTCTCACAAAATAGGTTACAATTAAAAAGGACAGTCTTAGGAGAACTGAAATAAATTTTCAAACCTAAATTGTAAGGTTTTAAAAGTTAAACAAAACTTTTTCCCTACCGGGTCTTGAGTAATATATTCCTTGACCAATATGAGTAAGGGTTCACGAAGTCCCGCTACCCTATATGGGTTTCGAACGGTGACCAAATGTCGGATTTTATTTGCTTAGCCTTATGTTCTGATTGAATCTTTCAAAACAAAAACATGAAGTATTTTGATCAATGATATTTTGTTAATTCAATTCCACAAAATAATTAATTCATCACTACATGATGTTTATAATATTTAACTCTGCTTGGAAATTCATCATTTATAATTAAAAAAATAAAATAAATAATAAATACAATTGGACAATATTATACAATTTATATATTGTAAATATTTTCAAAATTATAAATAATGCAGTTAGGAGGGGAGAAATTAAAAATATTTTCAAATAATTGCGAATCGTAAAGATAGATTAATACACTCATTTATTGTAGCTCTTCTTATAAAATAAAGAATTATCTCATTCGCGTGGAATAAACGGAAGTGACCTCTCCGCTATTACAAGTATTTTTTACAAAGTTAGCACGAAACATGTTGGATAATTTATTTAAGTCAAATAAACTTTCAACCATCATCTGATTCAAATTACCTGTACGACAATTTTTCAGCATAATTTAATTATACAGTGTCCCAAAATTCAAAGAACAAGTGTAGGCCAGTTTATGGCTACTCAAAAACAATAGAAAACGGCGTTATTATCTTTCCCACTCTGAGGCTCTATAGCGTCATTATCTGTGTTGCTCTTCCTCAAATGAAACGGCGCTATCTGTTTCACTTTTCCTCATATCCATTGATATCTGTATTTTGAAAATAATCAGCAACCTAGCGTTACTCAGGAGCTTCCATCTTTTTATTACTTTTTAAATTTCATTTCAAACTGGCTATGCCGAATCCAAATTTCAAATGAAATATTTTCTTCATTTTATTTTTTCATTGTTCAATTATGAATATATCAGTTAAAATCTTGCTTTTGGATCTTTTTTTGCGAATAATGATTCAAATAATTTGAAATATGAGGGGAGAAGGCGAAGATATAGCGATATGATTTTTTCAACTAAAATCTCACTTGTTTATTATTTTCTTTTTAAGAAATATTTATTTGTGATGATGTAAACAGTTCCGTTATTATATAATCCATTAATCTCAACAGTTGCTGGGGCAATCAAGCAAGTATGCTTTGATTTTCTACAAAATGTAGGCTGATTCATCAGGCACTGATGATAGAAGTTCATCTATTGATTGTATAGACTTGCAACTTTGTTCAGCAGATGACTCACTTTGGAACAATCTTCTTGATTACAATTCCATATTAAGAGCTAGTGAGTTAACATTGTATATGTGAGATAGAACAATGTTATCTGATTCTCCTAGGTTTTATGCGTGTCACAGTTCAAAGTCATATTTATTAAGTATCTAAATAAAAATTAGTCTTTATGCTCTATAATTTTTAAAGGCTTCTTTTATTTTTCTTCGCTTTGCAAACTGTTCAGACTATAAAATAGAGGCTGTACTGATTTAATGCAGCTAAGTAGTATTTTTTTGCAGCAGAATCTATTTTCAGAAGCAGAACCATATTTATACCAAAGAGGTTTTTGCTTTCTTTGTAGTCCTTTTTGGATTTTTTTGAATCGAAGAGACCCAGTTAATATTTTATATGTAGGTACCATCTAAAGAGTATAAAATATGAGGTAGTAACAAAAACCGGCTAATATGGATAACAAATAAATAAAAATTATTAATTTTATTCATAATATGGCTGCTCCCCACAAACACTTAAACAGTAACAATCCACGAAGTTGACTATTAGTGGATTGGTAAATTATGGAAATACAATCATTTAAACTATTTTATGTGCAAAAGCGCATGCGAAAGTAACACTTATTTTTCTAGAACGTATTATTTTTTGGTACGTATATTTATTAACCACGTTAGTACGAATATAATTTGCATTATGAGAGTTCCGTATATACTTAGGTTCATATTATATTTAAAGTTATATAGTAGTTTTGTTAAACTACTAACAAATACTAAATATATTATGTTTCACCACAGAAATATGTTGCCGAGTATAATTTTCATATTCCTAAAAATATTTTGAACTTTTGAAGAAATATTTGATTGGATTATGCATAATTTTTATTCTATTAGATGTTTACCATATTAGTATTTGATCGTTAAATACAAGACAATAACCGAATGACAGCTTCATATATAGTGGTTTTTATTAGATGAAGAGACCCGGTGACAAAATGAATTTAAAAATTGTACCGTCCACATCATTCAGTTGTTTTGCATTGAAGAAAAAAAAACTGTCTAGTTAAAATAAACGCTCTGTATAAAGGTGTTCTTCTACCATACTCTTCTTCATATTTATACATGTTTTGATATTCGAACTTCTTTTCATGCAGATACTGCTCAAAAGCATCCACATTGCATATGCAGTTATTAAATGGTAATAGTTGTGCTATATGGTGGGTAAAGTCGACTGGTCGGGTTTTTCTAAAAAATTCATAGGTCTTTTTTGCACTTACAGTGTTATATTATCAGGCAGAAATGAAGCTGTGAGCAATTTTACCAATTTTTCTTATACCACTCGCCTCGGAAAGTTCTGCTACATAGATGTGGGTATTAATAGTCCAATTGCTCTCAAAACAATTCAGTTTTTAATCTCAGAAGGGTGACAATAAAAAATTCTGATCACTTCAAATTAATAAAACTAGCAATATAATTTTGTTCAATTATCTGCGTTAACGGAATTTCCATTTAGTATAACCAACTGTTGGTAAAAAAAATTTTACACTAATGTAATAATATACTGTCTGATTTTTTTGTCAGCTTTATGGGTCAAGAACAAATATGTTGATTAAGTTGTCTTATCAATGTAAACATAACAATTGGTCACGAGTATATCGCTTTGAACTTTAACTTTATACTTGTGATTTTTAACAGGGAATTTACAAAATTATCTCTTTCAAATTGCTTTATTATATTTGCATTTGAAATTAACATAATATTTTTAATCCATTTCCAATCATTTCATAATACAATAATACACTTATTTAATGTTTATTCCGCTTAATTTTAACCTCTGTTATATGATATGGTCTTCGTACGATATTGACAAAAATAGACCATTTTAAACAAAGCAGAATGATTTTAAAATACGAAGCCAGCTATTGGTGAAGCCAGCTTGTGGTATTTATTTATTACTTCAATTCAACTTCAGTGAGATTCAAAATATTGGATAAAGTAACACTACTAATGTTGAACAATATTATAAATGAGAATGAAGCTAACAAATATTAAAATTTTTAACCCATAATGTCGGAACACGAAAATAATTCGAGTGACAATGATCGTTTTTCAAGTTGTGAAGAAAGTGATAGTGGGAGTGACATTGCATAATGCAAATTTTGAGTGATAGTGATAATAGTGCCGATAACAATTATTTTGCTGATTCGGAGGATGTACCGGATTGCAAAAATATGATGTGACCTTGATTTCAGTTTTTCTTATAATTTTTGTTTGTAATGTATATTTCCATAATTTTCTTTTTATTTTATTATCCTTGTACAAGTTTTTATTAACAAGACACCGAAAAAATTATTAAAATTAGATAATTTTTGAGAGTTACAGTTTTTTTTCGAGACAAGGGTAAATGACATTAAAAACAAAAGATTTCCTTGGCATTTTTAAGTATATATGAGTAAAAAACCATGGCACTAAAATGGTTAATAATAAAGAGAAAATAACAGAAGGGTAATTTTACACACTAAATATTTTATTACTTTGTTTCATTAATTTACTAGGAAAATCTACAATTGGAACAGCATTACCTAATAAGTTTAGTTCTCTTTATTGCTATGAGTACATAGTTGAACAAGAATTGTTTTAATTTTTATTGTTATAGAAATACAGTAATTTTTTAATATGTTTATATTTTTATAAACATATTTATGCGGCACTGAAATAATGGTAGAAGTAAGATAGTTGTGTTAATTCTTAACACTGTGTCTATTGAATTTTATTGAAAGACAAAAGAAGTAATTGAGTTTTGTTAATATCTACTTATGAAAACATGTACTTTACACCGAGATGGTTCAGACCATATTTAATGTAATTTTTTTTAGTAATTATATCATGCAAATTTAATTACGATTGCAATCAATATCAAATTACTAAATTACATATCACAGATTAACTTAGGATTAACAACATAAAGATTTCTTGTGTCAATCTCCATCGGATTAACATAGCCACATTCATTTCAATAACCACCGCCAATTGTAATGTTAATCGTACACTGAATCCACACTGATGAATTCAATAAATGAAAAAATTTTAGTTCTATCTATATAAAAACATGCACCTTTAAAATTCCGTTAAAGTCAACTAGGATTAAATAGAAGATTACTCCAAAGTGCAACTGAAACTACATCAGAAATATTACTGTTAAAGGAGACAGATATAGGAGGTAGCACAAATATAATGCTCGCACAGAATGTTTGGAAGCCCTTAAAGTACTAAAGAGTAAATGTAGATGTATAGATAATGTAAAAAATTAAATCACTGAACATCATATAGGCAAGATGCGTGAAGATCCATTTTGCCAGATTGGCGTCAATTTTTTGAATAACTTTTTTACCACAAGACCAATCTTATTTGATTACGAGACTGAGCTGGCCGCTTTTAAAGATATTAACTTATCATCCTACAAAAAAAAATATTTATATATTGCATTACTGAGTTAAGCCAATTTATATAGAAATTATATCTAACTCCTCCAACAGCCATGGTATAGTCATAAAGAGGTAATGTGATAATTTTTCTTCAATTGTGGGATACACAGACCTGCTTATTGGAAACATTTTTAGCTGAAAGCCTCAACAAGTCAATGTCCCTCGCTGAATTGTTATCAAAATACGTTGTCTAAAACACATTCAAACTGAATTCACCTTTATGAAGGGTTTTTAAAACCCTTTCTTAGTTTTGGAAGTGTATACTATTATAATCTTGCTAAAGGTACAATTTTCTCTTTACTCCTAGAAATTGAGATCATTTTTCTTTACATTGGTCACGTCTTAATGGGATGTCATAACTTGATTGGGACATTTTAGGTATTCTATGTTTTCTTTCCATACATTGGAGAAATCTTATTTCCCATATTATTTTACATTGCAGATTCAACACTTTAGGTGCTCATGGCCTTGGACTGTATTCGGTATCGTGTCTCACTTTTTTATTGCTAAACGCAATACCACTTTCTACGAGTACTTTTTGATTATATCTGCTGTCAGACATTGCAACAAACTTATATGCATTATAGATTTATTTTTTTAAAAATAGTCTGGAACATCATTTCCCTCTCGATTCTTTATTACTCTCATATCTATTCCTATTGCATTCGGTCCTGTAAGATCCATCTTTCCAATTCATATTGAGACTTTATTTATATGTCAATTATATAAATTAGAAGATACTGTTACTTTCATAATTATTTACTTATGCAGTCTTCGATAATTACAGGCAGGCACAGCTAGGTACTCGATAAATGACAGGGTCCCAGTATTTTGCGTATTTCAAGTCTAAAATGAATAAACAAATAAATAAAAAATTACCGTTGATTTAACTTCCTATTACGTTGTAATTGAATTAACACTTAGATTAAAAATAAGGTCCAATAAATGAAAAAAAAATTATTTTCCCACCATATTTTCCGGCAGTGGGTGATTTATTTTTATGTATATTGTCATTTGTCTTTCTTTTTCTATTTCGTATAACGATAGTAAAAAAACTTAAGTGGTATGTCAACCATATTTAAAACTGTTTGATGATTTAATAAAACTTTCGTATTTATTTCAATATTTAAAACATCGGAACAACTTGAATTTTTTTTATTAAATACCCCATTATTTAAAAAAAAAGTTCAAGTTGTTCTGCAGTGCCAATTTAAGGTTCTTCACATTTTCACGATATTCTATGATTAAACCGTTATCTTTACATATTTGGTTGACAATTTTTTTCTTATGAATTAATACTGAGGCTTAACAAACTTGACGTTTAATAACTAACGGGCTTATAACCAAAAAAACCCAAAATGAAAATACTCAAATGTCAACTGAGTTTTTATAACATCTGTCTGTATTCACTGATTCATATTTATGAACTTACAGTTTTGTAACGACCTTAGTTGACAGTGAGAATTTAGTAGTGTGATCCATTTTATATGTCGTTACTTGCAACTTTCAGTGTGGTCGTGTAACCACCCTGTAGCAAGCAGATAACTCATGTTTCAAATTTATGACTGCACGTTTTACCAAATATTTTGGTCAGTGCCAAATAATAAACATATATAAAGGCATAAATATTTTGAATATTTATATGCCGGAAAGTATTCTTGCAGACAAGGATGCACTGCCTAGTGCACAAAATGACACTTAAGTCGTTAATTTTCTGTGTAGTTCTTCAATCTGGCATTGTTCTTGGAGGTAAGTTCATAAATTTAATAGAAGATAATTATAGTCAAGAACTCGTATAACTGGGATAAATTTTCTAAGAAAGTTTGGATTTTTCGACCATGTATCTTCACAAATTTATATGTGTCACTTATTCTTGCTGTGACAGCACCCTTGATTTTAGTCTTTAACTGTATCCAAGCAGGAGAGTTATAGTTATTAATTTCTAAGCAATCCTGATCATTTTGTCTAACATCACTTTTTTGAGTAGTTCTTCAATCTGGTAGTTTTCTGTCTAGTTCTTCAATCTGGCATTGTTCTTGGAGGTAAGTTCATAAATTTAATAGAAGATAATTATAGTCAAGAACTTGTATAACTGGTATAAATTTTCTAAGAAAGTTTGGATTTTTCGACCATGTATCTTCACAAATTTTTATGTGTCTTACTCTTGCTGTGGCAGCACCCTTGATTTTAGTCTTTAACTGTATCCAAGCAGGAGAGTTATAATTATTCATTTCTAAGCAATCCTGATAATTTTGTCTAACATCTCTTTTTTTCTATGGATAATTCGTTATTTGTGTCCAAACCTGACTATATTTAAAAGGCAAATCTCCCATTTTCTGATGTTTGATTCTGGCTATTCAGTATGATTAGCCTAAGGTATATTTGTGCACAATTTCAGCTCTCTGTTTCAGGAGTTTAGGTCATAATTTTGATTTTGTGTTGCTTTTAGGTCCATTGTTGATTCGCATTCCATATCATCAAAAATGACCTACACACCTTCAATATTGTGGAAGAAGCACAAATAAGATAACATTTCTAGGTCTATGCAATATGTCACTTTCCTCCACATGCATTCGTTTAAATATACTTTCAAGAGCAATGGTAAATTGTTTCAGAAACATCTATCCCTGAAAATTGGGAAGTAAATAAATATGCTGTGATTAATGCGAATTGTTTTAAATGAAAACACCTCAGACTCCCATGAAGTTTAGACTGATTTTTTACCAGTAAATTTTAAAAGTATGATTTATTTGTGAACCTCATGCAATATATAATATAATAATTTAAGAGACAAATAAACACGTTTTGTTAATGTTGTCAAAATATTCTCTTTAATTTATAAAATTTAAAAGATATTGAATAGTTACTATACATATAAAATTGAAAAGCATTTAGAGACGACTATGACTATTCCGAAGAAATAAGTATGCACGTCAAGCTCCACTTCTATCCAAGGAATTGGCTCAACGCACGCATCCGATGCAGACAGGTAGGAGCGCAATTGTTTACTCCAGCTGATGTTCGGGAGGCTGAATTCGTGAAATCGCTGTTTGATATTTTACCCCAAGGCTTCAAGGGCATATACTTGGGTCTGAACGCTTACTGGTCGGAAGGCGATTTCGCGTCCATTGAAGGTCAATAAACATCATTAATATTATTTTTAATTTTTTATCGGCTAAATATACGTAGCAAGCTATGCAATATAAAGTGAATAGAGAATGAAGTTTGAACGACTATTCAAATATATTTGATTGCACCACATACATATTTGAAATTAATTTTTTAATGGTTATTATAATATTATTAACTAGTGTCTAAAAATTACATGATATAATAATTAGTGAAATTGACCAAAGTTAAAAGATAAAAATATGTATTTATGAGTGGAAAGTAAATTTATGGTTTATATTGTGTCTTTCACCCATTGATTTAATTACTGTAGGTACACTCGGAGCATATAAAGTGGGTTAAAATATAACATCTAGAGTCATTCAGGGCAAGTGTGCGCACTTTGGCTTTTAAAATCTCACTATAATTAAAATCTAAGCGTTGCAGAAATAAAAGTTTGTTTGATAGATAGAATATTTGTTACCTTCTAAATGACAAAAAAATTTTATGTAATTAACGATTAAAGGCTGGAAGTCGGAATACATTTGCTTAATCCTGATTTTGGGTAACAATGCGCATCACTATAGGGTAAGTAGACGTGCTCGGGGTAAGTAAATATATAGCTTAAAATAGCAAAATTAACCTTTTTTATTTTAACAATAAATTGTTTATTTAAAAAAACAACTTAAAATTCATATGTATTTTATTTATAATTAGTCTTTGCAAATCAACTGAAACTATCCAAAATATTAAATAATTTAGATCTAAAAATAGAGTGAGATCGATTAATCTTATTTTACATATTTATTAATAGAAAATATCTAGACATAGTTAGATTAAGTGTAGTTTTAGCATAAATAATCACTAAATAAGGTTTTTTTAACAAAATGTAGGTAATATTTTTAAGCACCGATTTTAATCTGAAAATCAATCAAAGTTATCACAAATATCAAATAATAAGCTACATTAACAGGTTGCTTTAATAATTAAGTATAAAGTATTTTTTACAGAAATTAAAGCATTGAGCCAATAACGTGAGATCAGTCAAATTTCTTGTCACATTACGTAATAGGAACAATTTAATATTTTTTGGATTTTTATTCTCTTTTGGTGTCTTTGTCTTTTTTTCTTCTTTTTTTGCTTTTCTTTTCTTCTTCTTGTAGCTTTTTTTCCTTCCAGTTTATATGGGCTGAAGATTAAAATGATTGATTTTTGGAAATTTCGTCTCCACATCTTTTCTCTATCATTGGGGGTAGAGATGAAAGCTACGTAATTGATAATAATAGTATTTATCTGTTGATTATCATTTTGGCTGATGCATATTTATTTATTTTTTTTTTTTTTTAATATATCCTGCTCAACACAGCAATCTGTCATTGACATTTAGCTGCTCTTTTCTCTGACCAGTGTCTGCTTCTGTCATATTTTTAGTGGGAAAAGCCCATTGGCCTTTCCCACTATTCCTTTGGGAATCTGTTTATAAGGCTTGGAACACTATTGCTCCTCAATCTTGTATGTTGGGTACTTCCGGATCCCGATAATTTAGAAGCCAGAGCATTCACATGTTTGGCTAGTTTTTGCTGATAGTTTTCACTGCGTATGACTATTTCCTGTTTAACAGTTTTCAGCCCCAGATCTTGCATAATGTAATTATTATGGATGCATTTTGGTATATTGAACATAGATCTGATAGCTTTGGATTGAAACCTTTCTAGGATCTCAATGTTATCTCCCAGAGTTCAATTCCGTATGTCCAAACCGGCTTTAATACGGTTTTATAGATTACGATTCTACTTTCGTTTGTAAGTTGGGACTTCACTCCAATCAGCCAGTACATTGCTCTAAGCTTTGAGTCTAGATATTTCCTTTTGCTCCATATATGTTTCTGCCATGTCAATCTTCTGTCCAGGTGCATGCCCAAGTATTTAGCAGTATCAGCATGTGGGATTTGTTCTCCATTTAATGTAATTGGGCGACAGTTGCCTTTCCTTAGGGTAAAGGTAACATGTGCAGATTTGCCTCGATTTGATTTTATTCTCCAGGTCTTCATCCAGTCTTCGATTTCAGTTATGTGCTTCTGCAGATTTAATGATGCAGTATCTGGATTTTCATTTACTGACAATATGGCTGTGTCATCAGCATATGTGGCAATAAAAGTATTGTCATCTGTTGGAATATCAGCTGTGAATATAAGGTACAGCACTGGTCCCAGGAAGCTACCCTGAGGTACACTCGATCGAATTTCGTGCAAATCTGAAGTTATTTTGTTGACTTTGACTTCGAAACATCTCGTATTCTGATAGCTCTTCAAGATGAGGAAGAAGGAATGTGGCAAGTATTTTTTAATCTTGTAAAGCAGTCCATCGTGCCAGACTCGATCGAAGGCTTGGCTTATATCCAGAAAAACAGCTGAGCAGTATTTCTTGGACTCCAAGGTGTGGTTAATGGTATCTATAAGCCAATGTACCTGCTCTATGGTGGAGTGTTTTTGCCTAAAGCCAAATTGATGATCGGGCAGAATGGCATCCAAATGTTCATTCTGTTCAAGATAACCTTTTCGAAAAGTTTCCCCAGCAGAGGGAGAAGACTAATCGGTCTATAGGATGAAACTTCCTCTGGTAGTTTACCAGGCTTGGGAATCATGATCACTTGAGCGAGTTTCCATTGGGATGGATAGTGGGAGAATCTTAAACATGCGTTAAATATTGCTACCAAGAACATCATGCCCTTTTTTGGAAGATTGTTTAGCAGAACAGAGTCCAACAGATCATAACCTGGGGACTTCTTTTACGGGAGGGCTTTGATCTCTCTCGCTATTTGAATCTGGCTCACAGGTTTCAAAGGAAAGCATAGTTGGATTGGTGACTGAAGGTAAGATATTCTTTTCTCAACCTCGTTCCGGTCGTTTCTATCCAGAGGTGTGAAAACTGTATATAGGTGTTCAGCAAATGCAGTCGCTTTTTCGGAGTCGGATCTTGCCCAAGTTCTATTCCGTCCTCTCAAAGGTGGTATATGATTCTTAGGTCGCTTGAAGTTTCTGGTGGCGCGCCACAACGAATAGTTTGACTCCTTTTCTGCAGTGAGGTGAGTCAGGTAGTTTTGCAGACAGAGATTCTCGTGTTCTTTGATCATGTCTTTCAGCTGTTCCGTAGCTCTGTTAAGTCTTGCTTTATCTGAAGGATACCTGGTTCTGTGCCACTCTCTTCTCAGTTTACGCCGTTCCCGCACTTTCTCAATTATTTCTTTTGGGTATTCCTTCTGCTTGACCCTCGGTGTTCTGTTTCTGCATTTGGGCATGGAAGTAGAAGCAGCTGTGTGTATTAAGCAGTTGAAATTTTCAATATTAATCTCTAGGTCATCACCCGTCTTCAGTCGAACGTTTAAATCCGTACTATTAGTGATGGTCTCATGGTATAAGTCCCAGTTCGTATTTTTGTTATAAACATAATCTGGTGACTCAATTGGAACAATTTGTTTGTACAAGTTTAGGATCACTGGTGTATGGTCCGACGACAAATCCTCACTTTGTTCAATCTTTAGGTAGTTACGACCTACGTTTCTTGTTATGTAGAAATCAAGCAAATCCGGTATCTTGTTAGGATCGATGGGCCAGTATGTAGGTTCACCATGAGAGATACATTCAAGATTAAGATTTTTTGTGGCATTATATAGTTGTCTCCCACGTGGATTAATCAGTCTTGATCCCCAAAATGTATGCTTGGAGTTCCAATCGCCTCCACAAATAAATACAGGACTCAGTTGACCAAAGAATTGTTTAAATTCTTCAACTCCCACAGAATGTCGCAGTGGGCAGTAAACCGCAGCGACTACTGTTTCCCCATTCTTATGTAGTAGTTTAATTGATGTTGCCTGGATTTTTTCTGTCTTGTAGGGTACTAGTGTGTAATGTTTAATGTTATTCTTTAATATCACTGTGGTCCCACCGTGGCAATTTCCAGAAGGGTGGTCGGTTCTGTAGACTATGTAGTGTTTTATGTTAACATGCGAGCGTTGAGTGAGCCTTGTCTCTGATATTAGGGCAATATCTATATTTTCGGCATACATGAATATCTCCAGTTCCTGTCTTCTAGCAGTTAACCCGTTGGCGTTCCAGATCATGATACAGATGTTTAGTCCCTCTGTGAAACCAGGCGTGTTATTAATTTGATCATCTGTTCGATCATATTGTCCATCATGTCTTTCATGATGGATTGGAATCTGTCAAACATTGTATCTAACAAGTTCTTCATGTTGTCTTGTGAGCTATCCACAGTGGAGTCAGTAGGTTTAGCGTTGTCTCGTTGGCTTTTTAATGCATCGGTGTAAGTGTTCCTTGGATGGAGCGCTGGCTTGGTAATCTTGGTAATATAATTTGTATTCGGATGTGTGTGTGCTGTTTTGTTTACCTGTAGTTTGGGTTGTTGCGTGGTCGATTTAAGCTTTAATATTTTTTCTTTATACTGGTTATATTTGTCGCAGCCTTTATAGCTGGCAGGGTGTTTGCCTGGGCAGTTTGCACATGTGGCTTCTTCTTCTCGGGGCTTCACGCAAGATGCAGTTGAATGGTCATTCCCGCATTTGACACAGCGGAAAGGTCTAAAACACTGATTTTTTGAATGTCCAAATCTCTGGCAACGTTTGCATTGTAACACTTCTTTTTTCTTGTAGGGTGCTTCGATGTTTACTTTTACATGACTTATATCCTTTACATCAAACGCATCTTTGTTATTACTATTTGGCAATAGGTCAACAAAATAGATGGGAAGTTTCTCTTTCATTGTTCGATGTATTACGTTGACAATTTGTCGTACCTCATGTCCTTTACTTTGAAGTTCTGCCTTAATCATTGCCTTATCTTCTGTGGCATGCAGACCTCTGATGACTACTCTGTATGCCCTTTCACTTTTGAGCTTATAGGTGTAATGGCTTATGTTGTTGCTGATTAGATGGTCTCTAATAACTTTATAAGTCTCCACATCAGCAGGCATTAGTTTGATTACATGTCCTGATCTTAGAGTAGTCATTGTGAGTTTACTGGGAACTACCACTTTGCTTAGGACGTCTCTGAGAGGTATCACATTAACCACGCCAGTTACAAAAATTGGTTCAGGTTTTGGTGTGTATTCCTTTCTTTTGTTTTCAGCTGCAGGCTCTTTGTCATTGAGGATATCAAATCTATTCTGCACAGGAACTGAGTTGTTTATTCGTTTGTTGGATGACTGTTTGAGTTTTCCATCTGCTGGACTCGCGTTTCTTTTGCGCTTGCTTATAGGAACTTTGTCCCTTTGCCACTCTTGGTAGGATGATTCCCCTATTTGTTTTTCTGGAGATTTGGTTTGCTGTACTAAGGTTGTTGTATCGTCTGAGTCTTCGACTTGCATCTAACTTGTTTGCGAAGTAATTAGATAACTTTCCAGTGTGTTACATTGTTTATCACTGCTTCTGCAGTCGCTAAGTGACAAGGACCTCAGTCTTGCTTCGAAAAGGCTTTTGTGAAATAGTTGTTGGTTATAAGTTTTGTTTTGGGATTTATTTTCAGACATCAGGGTTTTTGTTCCCACGAGTAAGGACGAAAGGGTGGTCGCTCATAGGGTGACGCCTTTCCTATGAGAAGGCTACGTACAATGGTGTTCGCCAGGTTCACCAAGGTTGGCGCTAGTGACTGAGAAATCCCTCAGCCATTCATCCTCTTGGCACGGTCCCACCGTAGGATTGGGGTGACTTTTTATTGAGGGTTTCTACCTCTTGACACGGGCGGTTAAGCCAAGTTTTCGGTTAAGCCCACTTCAGTGGAGTCCATCATGAAGCGGGTAGTGAGGATCATTTCCTCTCCTCACTGTTAGATCTTATCGGGTTTATTGACCGCCGCCCGAGGCTCGGCTGATGCATATGTTATTATTTTCAGTGGTCTTTACATAAATTGGATGTAGATGAACTCTCTCTCTGATGAAAACTCTTCTCAGTTAGAACTTTCAGGCATAATTCATTGATTTTCTTATTTGTTCTAGATTTACTATAGACGCAAGGATATTTATGTGAATAGGATGTTGATAGAGTTTCCACCAAAGATTTCACCAAATTAGAAGTTTTAAGTTCACCGTTACATTATTGTTCATCTTTTTGATCTCTACTATGTTTTCTGTATAGATATCTGTCGGTATTTTGTTGATTCATTCAGTTCCTTCAGTAGAAATATAAAAGTTGAGATTGAATATTGAAGGGCTTGGATACCAAATTCTTCAAGTCGCTTACTATTAGAGATACAGTCAATAGTTTCATTGTCCACTGGTTTACTGTTATGAGCTGGTCCTGACTCTCATTACAAGACGTTTTGATGTTTTGAGTGTGATTACTTGCAGGCTAGTTCACTGCAGTGCTTAGGTCTTCATCTTGGGAGACCTGATCTGTCACAAATGATGTTGCAAAATCTGCTCCATTAAATAGGTCATCATGATATGGATATATTCCTGTGACTTTAAGAACAGACTGCATTTCCTAACGCGGCAATTTTTTTTGTAAGTTTGGTTGTATAAGCAAGCCCCCTAATATTGAGCAATGCTTCTTCCAGGGTGCCGCGGCATGAATTTGTCTCATTCAGTAGAATATTTAATCTTCAAAGGACTGTAAAGACTACTATCCAGGAGTTGACGTTTATGACTTCCGTGCGGTGGAAGAACCAGTATTAAAATAATATTCTCAAGAGCACACCTCACTACCTCTATGGTAATATGAGATGAGCGATTGTCAAAGTGAAGCAATACTGAATCATCTTGTGTGGGTTGTGTAAAATATTTAAAATTATGTAACCACGCGCATTCACGCAGTAAATAGCTGTTATTGTGATGTGTCTATCTACTGACACGACTTTAAAATAACATTTTTCTTATTTTTAACCACCCTTGGAATTTTTTTTGGTATAGTGCTTACTCCTGTCTCATCACCAACGTATAAATAACTTGATTGGAATTTATATTTTTCATATATTTTGATAAAAGCAGTCTACTTTTACTTTATTAAATAACAAAGCACGAGCAAAACTGGTTGCTCTTGATTGACGGAGGACTAGTTGAGGATGACATTTTGAAAATCTTCAAACCAATCTCTACCGGCCATTTTGATAATTTATTGATAAGTTTGTCAATATTGTTGACTATGGCATATTTATACGCTAAGCGTCTCAAACCATTTATTGTTAGACCAAAATATTTTTTGTTCATTTTCTTACAATTAATAGCAAACACTGCTTCTTGTTTTCATTAAAAGCTGGGTTAAAGCGACTCATTGATGATGCAGCAATATTTCATTTTGATCTTTTACATAGACAAGACTCAGTTATATCATTATCACTCGCAGCTTTTCCTTGCTTTTGCTCTTTTGAATCAGTAATTTGGCCTTAACTATTCATTGTTTTGTCACTGGTGCAAGTTCAGGTTTTTTCCAATCCAAGTCGCTAGGTTCGATATTAAAACTATTATACTTTCAATATTAGACTTTCATTGTCGCTAAAACGAATTTTATCTATTTCTACCAGGGGGCGAGTCATATAATATATATATATATATATATATATATATATATATATACATATATATATATATATATATATATATATATATATATATATATATATAAAATTTATTGTCATCAAATGTTTTCACCCTGGATTCTCTTATCAGAAACATAACTGATCAATTTTTGTATTTAATTTATCTATAAAAAAATCAGAATCAAAAATCCATCGGAAACTAGGGAGTGGTGAATATTTTTTTAAATAAAATTATATGCTAATTAATTGCTCCTTAAATACTCTTTCAGAATCCACAATTGCTCCACTTCGATAATTATTACTTAATTAATTTTTAAAAAAATTAGTTATCAGAAACGTAATTTTCCTATAAATCGAAAAATATTCACATTTTGTACATTTTTTGGCTTAAAAATTTGCTCTTGATTTGCTCTATCAATTAAGTAATAAAACTAATTAACTTTTGCAATATTTTTAATAATTAACTTTAAAAAAATGTTTTGCATGTTAATCACTTCACTCCATAAGTCTTCAGATAAGTCACTAAAATATTTTTGTCGTCAACACTTTTTGTTTGTCGCTAAGACTTAAGCAAAAGTCGTCGTTTCTAACGACAAAGTCGCTAAATTGGCAACACTGCTCCAGCGTCCCTGTCTGATTCAAACGATCTCCCCACTCCCCGCACACCGTTCCGAAGATGTAAGCAACGCGCTCACTTACCTATTCCGCTCGGTTACCCTAAAAAACACTTATGTGCATCATCACCAGCACTTAAACAAATGAACCCTGTAAATATTTAAGAATATGGGAAATTTCAAGTCTACACGCTTTAATTCTAATCTCTATGTGTAGCATTATTTACTTATTTAGACAACGGATTAGTTAGTAAATGAATTTTGTATACAAATTGATTTATTTAGTTTTATGCAAAATTCAAAACTAAATCATACAAATTAAATATATTTATTAAGGGATTACGGAAATGAAAACTCCCCGTGGATTGTGAATTTAACCCTTGTGAATTTGTAATAATCCACCAATATTAGACATCCGACATTCAAATAAATTTTTAACTTAACAATTTACTAACATCTCAAAAATCTTCAAATTTCCATTAAGAATATTTGTTAACAATTTTTTTGCTAAGGTAATTTGTTGTAAAAAACAGTCTGAATTTATAGCTCTTCAAAGAACCATGTCTAGAAGCAATTATCACACTGGTAAATTTATGCACTACCTTCCATGCTACCGAGAAATTTGTTTACCAGGTCCGTTATTCTAGCAGATAGTATCCCCAGCATATTAAATTTTACATCATTTTTTTATAATCATAAAAGTCAGATTGCTCGAAGTGTGTGCAACGTTCCATACCGTAAAGTTTTGGCGAACATATTTCATCTTTTCGCTTTTTTAAATCATCTCTAATCAATTTATGAATTCAATCAGGTATTCATGACACAAACTAAATAAATTTGTATGCAATACTGCAAAGTATTTAGCTACATTGCAGTATTTATCATTTCATTGTGAAATATTTTAATACCATACTGGGTATCAATGTCAGTAGATGATTATTATGGAAACTTGTAAAAATAAATTTTTTATATTTGTATATCCAGAGAATACAACTAGATACCATAAACGTGTTGTACATATTCAAATAATAAAATAATTCAGCCGTCCATCATTTCGAAGATTGAAAATATAACTAAGTGAAACACATAGTTTGTTATATTTTATATTACCTTCAGAAAATTGGTTACTTGTATAGGGAGAATCCAGAGGTAAATTTCAGTTTAATTTGAATATTTCTAGATGAGAAACTAATAAAAACAAATAGTTTCATAAATTTAATTCCCAACAACTTGATGCTATACTCTCTTGATTTTATCAGGAGGCAATGTCGATTTTCTTAAGGAATTGTTAGAAATGTATTCGTCTTTTGTGAACTCGTACAGGGGTAAAAGTAAATTCATTTTTTGTAAAGCCTGTACTTAACGTATCATTTCCTTCTTTTAGTATTGACGCCGTTTTATGGACATGAATAATACGAAATTGTTTCTATATTGTTAAGATTCAGTTAATATGTTGAACTAATGCGATTTATGTTACACTCTTGATCTGATTTTTATTATGATTGTATTTGCACTCCTGGATTATTCATAAAGTTATATTGGATTATATAAAAATCATTTTCTCGAAAAGAAAATACTTTCTTGGCATAGGATTGTTTGCAATGACTGCATTATACCCAAAGATGTACGTGCGTATATTTTATTGCAGATTTTTCATGTGCACTTAATATTTGGAAACTGAGATGGTAATGTTATTTTTTCATGTATTTACTCTTACCGATCATTCAACTAGCAAAAATATTATTGAACTTTGGACAATGCAAAAATTAATTGATGACTATTTTAGCTTTAAGTAGTATGCTAACATGTTATTTTTTTAATTTGACAGAAAAGAGCGTCACAGAGTTGTACAACGTGTGGAATGAAGATGAGCCCAACAACCTGAATGACAATGAAAACTGTGCTGTGATGACACGCACCGGTAAATACAGTGACGTGGCTTGTGAACGAGTATTTCCATTTCTGTGTGTCAGATCAGATGCAGGACTCACTTGGAACTCTGCCTGTAATACTTATGACATGGGTAAAAATATTTTCAATTATAATTATATGAAGTTTTAATTTCCGTTTTTAATTTCAGAAATAATTGAACTTAAATGAATGTTTCAGAGTACGAAACGGCCCCGGGACTAACTTCATGTTATAAAATACACCGCGATCCGAAGAATTGGACTGACGCTTACCCAGTTTGCAAAGCGGAAGGTGGTTACCTGGCGATGATTAAAACAGACCCTCAAAGAAATTTCCTCGTTAAACTGGCGGCCAAGTACCCGACTGAATCTCTAAGAGGAAATTTCCGGAAAGACGCGGTGTTCATTGGATTTCACGATTCGCTCGTGGATAGAGAATACGAATACATTGACGGTGAGTTCAAGAAAGGATATTTGTCATTTAAAATATACATAGGTCAACATTTATTTATTTGCAGCAGAATTTATATTAACTCTAACAACAATAACATGCAGCTTAGTATCCAAAAGCCTGCGTATCCATTTACACCGCATTTAAGGTTTTGGTAGACTAAGATAGGAAAGAATGAAAAAATATTACATTGCCTGATTGAGCTATTGTCTTGACTTGACTTTATTCCTTTTTAGCTTTCTTTCCTTATCTTTACAAAGATATTACTTAATATATTTAGTAATTTTGTGTATGTTCATTGGAAGATATTTGCATTTATATTATATTTACGATATGCTATGTCATGTTAATTTTTTGGAAAATTATTGACGACACAAAAGTTGTCTTCGTCTTTTTTGGAAATAACTTATGATTGCTCTTCATTGAAGAGATTAATCTTTTAAGTCTTCTTTAAAACTAAAGAATTGGCATGCGTCACTTTTGAATATATTTAAGCAGAAATTATATAAGAGTACGTAATAAAATTACTGAATAAAATATAGTGGTAAATTGAAATAATATTTAGTTTTTATTTCATTGCAATCGGCTTGCGTAGTCAAAATGTATGCCAATTTCATATTTAAAAAAATTATTTATGTCTATAAGTACAAGCCGTGTAGTAATTACACAATGCATAGTGTATTTGTGTACAGGATTAAATAACGCTATGTGTATTAAACGTGGCACAATAAGTTTTCCACTGAATGTACATTGGCGAAATTAACGTGACCAAAGGTGAAGCGTGGAGTGATTCAGGAAAGATAGACGCTTGAGTAAACAATTTGAATGCAGGTAGATGTATGAGAACAGCCATGATTGTCGATCGTCTCACAAAAATAAAATTTTCCGGTACTTAGAAAATATTATTTCTGTAATTTTGTCTACTTATCAAACATGTGAGTCTATTTATTTGTCCACGCATCAAGCAAACGGCTATGAATTTGGTTAGGTCTGGAGTAATGTATTTAGTATAAAATATTCATCGATCGAATAAAAAGGAAAGTTCAATACAAAACGCTATTCCTCGAAAAAAGTTTACTTTTGTAATTACTATAGATGGCATTACGGGTATTAATGTAACAGTCATCCCAATATTTTCTAAATGACGACGTAAACAAAGTCGCGGATACTGCCACTTTACAAATTAACTCTCTAACATCTATTATTTTCACAATGAATATTTAATAAATTATTATTTTCTATCTACTACATAACAGAAAGTTTAGAGAGAACTTTTAGGGAGTTTAAACGACACGCCATATAATTATTTTTTAGTAACTGCCGATGTCTTTATTTTAGCATTTTTTTTATGTATATCCTAAAATAGAAAAATTGTCACAAGTAGATAAGATTCTTTGGAAATTTACAGAAAGAAATTGATAGTTCATAAACATTTAATGTACGAATTACAAACTCTAGTCTATTAAGCCGGTAACACACTCAAACATTATTAAATTATTAGAAAATTATCCACATAAATTGGCGAAATGATAAATTTAAGCGTTCTATTTATGGAACGTGAAACAAAATATTCTGTGAAGTCAGTAGCCTCTGATTCAAAATTTTTCAAGTTTAAAAATATTGCAACTACTTACTCATACGTCTATTAAAGCTGGGATAAAAAGGAACAACTAGAGATACGGGCCAGCAGCCGTGAAGATCTTCACAAGAGAAATTATTTAATGAAATTTGCGAGTGGAGAGTTAGAGCAGAGTTTCATAGTTCAAATGTTACTCGGCAATCTAAGAGGTGGATTTAGGCTTCGAAATAATGAATAATAAATTATTATAGTAAATACAGTTTGGTTAACTAATTAGCTAAATTAAATATTTTTAAACTATTCTACACAGCTTTCCATATCACTCGACAAACATAAGGTATATATATATATATATATATATATATATATATATATATATATATATATATATATATATATATATATTTATATACATACATAAATGTACGCCATATCAATAAATAATCTGTGCAGAATTCATTTAAAAAATCCGATATTACGTTAATGGACATTAAGATGGAAGTTAATTTGATTACTAAACAAATTATTATAGGAATAATGACTGAAATACTTTGCAGGAACTCGAGTTTCTTTGGATAGGTTCAACGCAGGAGAGCCGAACGATTATACACCAGACCAGCGTTGTGGAGCTATGTACAGGGATGGAAATTTAGATGACCGTTGGTGTGATTATCTTCACATATTTGCATGTGAAAGACCGATAACTGCTGCATCATCAGGCATCGAGCGTGGAAGTCGGTTATCTAGAGTTCCATTTCCTCGAAGTTTAAATGGAGGATAGAGAGTAATTTGTATACATTGAATTAAACTGTGAAATATACAAAACAAAAAAATACACATGGAACGTAAAATAAAATATAAGTTTTTGTGTTATTTACTCACTTATAAAGAGAAAATTGGTTGGCCTATTTTTGTTATTACTAATTTTGAGCAAAGTTTTCCACGACTCGCAGACAAATGGATTAAATTACCTTTTAGAATGGCCATATGGAATTATATCCAGTTCTATTTGCATTATCTTAGGTTTAATTGATATATTCAGAGCCTAAATGTAACTTACATCAGTTTATGTTGTACTTACAGAGATAATTAAATTAGTATATATTTACACCACCACGTTATAAAGTGGCACAGAGCTGTAGGAGAACACAGGAATGTGTAGATAGTAGGCAATGCTTATAGATTGTGAAGAAAAGGATTACCGGCCAGTAGTCAATTTAATAATAAACATAAAAATTCACCGTCCCGTTCCCCATTCCGTCTTTATTATCACTGAAAAGTTAACACCTATAAAACGTAGTAAATGTATCGGACCATTTTTACTCAATATATATTTGTACCATAATAAACTTCCATCTATCAAATTACTTCTATACTGCTCAGAGTTTCTTGACAAGACATATAATATATATATATATATATATATATATATATATATATATATATATATATATACGATTCACGAAAAACTTAATAACATGTAATTTCTTGAAATCAAAAGGCATATTTGCGGCATTTAATAAATATGAACGCATTTATACGTAAACACATACATACATGTGTCCTAACATGCATACCTAACCAGTCAGAATAAGTGTTTCTATTCAGCGCCAGCTGACGCTTATCAGGTTTTGCTTGAAGAACTGAGATAATTTTGGCGAATTATATTACTTTTTTCCTTATTTCTTATCTACAAAATATAATTATGTCATGTCATATTATCTACCAGTGTATACTCACCTATCCGATAACTTTGTTTTTTAATTATTTACTTTGTTAATATCGCTATATGCCTTTGTTTAAACCTGTACATACATTATTCCGTACTTATCGACCATTGTCTTAGTTGTTTCATTGCATTGTATATACTTGCACTACGTGTCTACTTATTTAATGCGTTATCTCTTATCATTCTGTGCGAGGCTCAGCGAGTATTGTAATGAATTTATTGAACTTCGAGAAACTTTTTTAATATTAGCGGTGAAATTCTATCCGACTTAAAATTATGTCGGGGTTAAATTAAAAGTTTTTGTTTCATATTTTAATATAGGAAGGGAAATTTATTATCAAAACTGTAATAATCCCCAAGGGAAAAATAATGTAAGACTGCATTAAACTGTAGATAAGATAAACAATAAAGAAGCATATTCGTCAGTTGCAGAGGATGGTAATTGTTTATAAAATTGTTCGGTATTTTATGTCAAAACGTAATTTTAAATAGTGTTCAAATATCTACTGTAGTATTTACTTATTCATAATGTTCTCGATGAAAACTTTTTGGATTATCGATTAAGTTTTTATTGTAAAACTGCTATTAATAAAATCATTACAGATTAGTGCCAATTGTGTTAGATATACCGGAGTAAAACAATGACATTTTCATCAGAGAAAGAAAATACTTTGACTTTAATCATCGGTTGCACTTGAAACAGCTATTTTTTTAAAATTTAATTAATTAAAAGCATTGGCAATGACTTTGTATAAGACCTCAATTTTATACTTTTTATAATGTCATAGTACTATGCATTTATTACGTTTTAACTGAGAACCTCATTTTAGTTTCGAATTATAAATCAGTTCATTTTTTTCAGAAATTTTCGAGTTGCGTGAAGAATGTGTAAGTGAGAGAGAGAGAGAGGGAGAGAGAGAGAGAGGGAGAGAGAGAGAGAAAGAGAGAAAGAGAGAGAAAGTGAGTGAGAGAGAGAGAGACGGTTAATTTTCTTCCAAAACGATCCTAATTTTTATTGAACATTTACGTAATCAATACACAGTAGTAGCTCAATTGCATCAACGTGTATATTATATTACCAAATATTCAACAGAAAAATATGCAAAAAATGCATATTTATCTCTGATAATAAAGGAGAATTTTTTACAAGTGTTCGGTCGTCATAAAACTCATCCAATTCATTGAGTATGACTCTGGAACGTGAAGAGGCTTTAGCAAGGTGACTGCATCTATACAGACTTCTCAAATGCTATTGATAAAGTAAACCAATGCATTTTACTTCAAATACTGAATAAGATTGAGTTTTTTATAATTGGTTCTCTCCTTATATCCAGAAGTGATAGTAAGCCGTAGTTAGTACAGGGAATTTCTCCCACTATATTCATTCCGCATTAGGAGACCTGGCACCTTCAACTGGTCATCATGGCACCTTGAATAATTCTCTCCTTTTTCCTCTATTCTTATCCTATGTTTATTTGGTATTACTAATTTTTTACAACATTATCAATATAATTTATAAGCCTACTAAAATAATTTCTGCCTGACCTAAAATAATTTTCTTCAATAAAGCGCTCAAATAAATGAACTCTAATGTAAAATGGTTTATACAAAATGGTTGATTATTTAAATATTAAAGAGACAGTAGTTGCAACCACTTGAACTCTGTAGTAAATATATGATGAACATTTATCATTATTGTATGGAAGAAATTAGAATAGAAAACCGGTCAAATGCGAGTCAGACATGTGCACGAAATGTTCCGTAACACCAAACAGTATTCAACTTATTTCGTATGTGATAAGGCATATTTTGATTTTTGTTGGTAAAGTTTGAAAGTCAATTGGGAGATGACAAATTTAGAAGTAATTATCATATCATTATCTTTTGATTTAAATTAATGTAATAGTAATTAAAGTTAATAGTGAATTTAATAATTATCATATATAATAGTCTTCTATTGAAAGTTGAACACAGCTTTTCCAAATATCAAATACATGAAATAAGTCTTTTTTCAATCAATGTTTTCATTAATGTACTCTATCATGCTATGTAACTATACGCGTGCCCATAAAGGTTTGTGATAGCCGAATAAATAATAATATGCTCCAGCTTCACAAGTAAAATCTCAAAAACATTATCAAGGTGTGTACCTCCTCGCGTGGTAACATAAAGTTGCAATGAAATTGTGTATCTGGCATTTTGCATAAATGTAAGTATTCGTTTCTCTTTAAGAAATCTTCGTTAATATCCCTGAAGAAGAATGTAGGCACAAAACTCTCATCAACTATGTATTTGTTCTTAAACTCCTTTTTGGTTTTATCGGAGCATTTAGGAGACTTATGCCTATAATACAAAGAGTCTCGTATTATTATATGCAAGAGACACTGCTTTAACATGCCCGGAAATACTGCTTCGGTACCGAAAATATCCCATATCTCAAAAGCTACACAACATACCTAAATCAAACCAACTTTCTTTGAAAGTTTATTTTAAGTTCTGCTAAGAAATGAAGGTTTCTTTCATTATTTGTCTCACCAATAAACTCACCTATATTTCACCGACAATCTCGCCAACTATTGACTTAAATAAAAAAGTTATTTTGGAGACTATATATCCGACTTATATAACAATATCCCACGATCATGTGCAATGGTTGAAGTGCCACCTCTACTATTATTCATTCTTTCATAATTCCACTCTTTCATTACATAGCGGTTCATATAACATACCTGCCATGCAAATTACATCTATATAGTGCCAACAAATTACTGTGATATACGAAGATACAGATAGATGAACAGAAGGACAAGACGAACTTACAAGGGTTACGTTTTTGCCATTTACACAGAACACGTAATTTGGGTGTCATTATGGACCGGAAACTACTTTTTGAGCAACGAGTTGAAAGTGCTACCTTTAGTATGTTGCTCATTAATTTGCAGAATCCTTGAGTATGGATCACAGGTTATACAATGTGCAAAGCCCGAGTACAAGGAGTCCAAACCAGATTCACAGCAAAACTGAGACACACGGCTTTTCGGCAGGACCATCACAATGGCAATGCTGCTGAACTAGCAAAGCTACTCATTTTAATTTGAACTTCCTGAGCCAGAGAATAGCAAAATTACCACTGGCATAATAATACTTTATAAATATTAAATAGATAAATAGAGATGGCCAAATGATGGAATTGAGCAGCTGCAGATGAATGCTATCGTTTATCTAATACATTGCATATATTTTTTCCAATAAAAAGAAAATATTTTTTAGAAGAAAAAATAATAGTTTTAAATTTTTATAAAACCAGCTTTCTCCGTTGCAATGGTACATAGTAAACCGTTGATGTGGTACATAGTAAACCTTGTGATGCGTGGATTTTCATATATAGATAATTATAGTTTTAAACAAAGTAGAGTCTCTCAATCGTCATTAAAATAAAAAACTACTTTTAAACTACTACTTTGAATCATTTCAACTCAGTAAAGCATCATTTTAACAAATATGTTAACATTAAAATCGATGCATAAAAATGCCAAATCAAAGTATAAGAAACTTTCAGTGGTTAACAAATGGAGTACACGTAACGAGTGCGGGCACTTCAATAAAAATGCTAGCAGCACTTTCTATTTGTGTTGAGATGGAAAAAAATGAACACTTATTAAAAAATAGATATTCTCCTTTTGTCTGCTGTTACATATTTTTTAATAAATCAGAATTTGGTGCAGTAACTAATGTATAAAATATGGCCAAAAGGTAAGAAATTTAATATATTATCTACATTTTTTTTCTTTGTTTCTACTTGCAGCATATAAAGATTGAAATGAAAGGTAATAAAATTAGGAATCCAAAAATAACATCTTAATGCACAGAATCCCAACCAAAATGTGTGTAAATAAAATGGTTATTTGATATTATCATTGAAATTATTGCTTTACGTTTATATTTCGAATCGCAAATTGTTAAATGACATGTTTTTCAGTTGTTAATTGAAAGACAGTAATTATTATTTTTAACGTCCTTTTTTTAGTTGAAACATGCAGATGAGAAAACTTGCCAGTTAAAAAGAAATGTTCAAAACTATTGTGTTTTTGAAAAGTATGATCCCCTCGATATGAGATCTTTCATTAGTAAAAGTAATATTGCCATATTAATATCTTACAATAGTTTTTTGATTTTTAGTGGTGTATTTTTAATAAAAAAAACCTAAAAATAAACATGTGGACTTAATATATATTAGGAAAACAGTATTAAGCATTATGGGCCATGAGGAATATATTATGCTGAAAGAAGGGAAGAGTGACATAATATTTATTTGGACAAAGGGAAACACACCACATACCTTTGCTAACTTCATTCATCACAATAACCCTTGGCCGATTCCTTTCATGTTTTGTTTTTTTTTTCAATGTGTTAAATTCTAGCCATTTGTTAATAAGTAACCCTATAGTTTACATAATATTTCAGAGTTCACATCCAGACCGATTTTTAAATATAATGAGAGTAAATATTAAAGTTAATAAGCATCAGAAAATATAAAAGTAAAGGAAATCAATTTTCTGTTTTACAGGTAGATTTAATTTATAAAAATTAAAAATATAGTTGTATTAAATTTAAATAAAAAATATTAACATAGAGCAATATTTTATTGCATTTGAAATATAATAAATTGCAGACACCCATGTGCGAACCCATATGGGCTGTGTGAAAGTCCTTTACTTGTGTGGCCAGGCGTTGTCACGCTTGCAACATTTAAGGTTATATTGTCGACCTTTTACCTGCTTGAGTCAAAAACTGAAACGCGTCATCTAATAATCTTTTAATTTCATACAAAGGAAACACTCCTCTACGATACATGTATTTGAGAACCGTTAAATTTACTAATGTCCGAATTAGTATATTTCTGATACCCTCGTTAGTAGAAGATGGTAAAAACACCCTTCTTGAATTTGTTTTTGTCTTGGGAAGGTATCACCTCATTAGAAAACCGTAAAACAAAATTAGAAAAATTTCGAAAAAAATGTAGCTTCCGAGACAAGCAGCATATAAATGTATAAATGTAATAATCGTAACTGGAGCTGTAATAGTTTTAATTTAGAACACAGATTTAAGCTACAATAGCTCGAATCTGTGCTCTAAAATTACGTATATACATTTACGTAAACACCCGAGTTCTAGGTCGATTGACAGGAAAATATAATTAATTAACATTATTGATATTTGTTTTATTTTATTGTCAAGGGAAAGATAAAATTTACAATTCTGTAATGAGATTTTATATATTTTAAATACAAGGCCAACTAATGAACACCACATTTGAAGTTCATTCTTGATGTGGGATCTCATATTAAAAATATGATACTCTTAACTAAGTAACGGACATATTAAAAGGTTGCCAGCATAATCCTATGGTTGTTTATAGTGCCTGAAGTAAGGCTGATTAGATGGCTCTACTATTTACTACAAAAACACAGAAATAACGCAAACTGCGGTACACTAGCTCTCGTTTGCTACAAATCTTTAATTTTTGGACCTTTGTCACTTTTTTCTTTTCCAGCAATTTTTCGTTGACGTAGCTACCGATTGATTCCTGGGGAGAACGTCGATCTTGTGAGATGTCTGTTTATCTACTTAACTACTTAACTATACTTAACTACTTAACTATACTTAACTACTTAACTGTACATAAATAGTAACTTAATTATTTATGTATAAGTGATGCTGGTTCTTGCATTTCTCATAAGTGACATACACTCTCGAGGGGTTAATGTATATTCTAAAATATAACAAGTTCAGAAATCTACAATAGACAAAATCATGAAAAACTTTGCCATGTTATTGTATAAATACGTTTATGAAATAGTAACTCCAGTGTATATTTAACTCATAAAAATTAACAAGCAAGAAATATTTTTAATTCGTCTTATGGACAAAAATTATATGCTAAAATATGAAACGATCTAAAATGGGCAAAAGATAAAGTAAAACTTTTGAAATTTGATCATTTGAATGGCATTCACCATTGTATATTTTATCCAGCTCTGCTCTACTCGTTTCCGTGGAATATTATCTACAGGCAAGATAATGAATTTGGTACATTTAAATTAGGACATTTTTGAACAGTCTTTGTCTTTCTTTTTTACAATTAATCATCGTTGTTAAACATTTTTATAACATCAGAATGGAAATGTTGATGGCGTAGCTAATACATTTCGGATGTCATCACTGGAAATTTCTTGTTGCCTTGGTGGAGTTAATGATACTGAGCTTTTTTCACCAGCTTTCGATTTTTTGTTTAGTCTCTGTTCAAATAAATGTATAAATCAATGTCTTTATTTATCTTCATTTTTATTTAATTTCAAATACCACCAACTTAAGAAGACTATTAAAAATATGGCATCAAATTCGACAATGAATGAAAATTGACAATGTTTCGCGCCTGAGAGTTTTGAAATATTGGTATTATTAATAAGGGATCAGTCACGGTGGTATATATTAAAATCCCTTTCTTTGGAGTTTACATATAAATGAAATTATTCTTAATGGCTCTTATCATAGCGGTGATTCCCTTTGAAACCGTATACCATAGCATGGTATACGCAAACTGTGACAAAAAAACTGCCACCTTCATTGACCCAGGTGTGTTTTAGAAAACACCTTGTGATGAAACAAATCCTTAAAATTTCCAAGGGTAAACAAAATAACATTTACAACGTGCGCACCTCATAATTGATTGCATGTTATTTTGCAAAAGCATACACGTCACCAGGTTCTGTCATTGAAGCGAATGGATACATTAGCGAAACTGTTTTAGGTTTACCAATAATCGAAATTGCATATCCATGAAGCATAAAATGACGCAGGGCCACCAGGAACACAAGTCTGCGGAACGAATTTGTAACCATATTAGAGACTATTTTAATAATGAAGGAGTCGTTTTATGACAAAATTGACATGAATGTCAGGAAATTGTAGAAAAAGGAAATGAATATATTGGATATGAATCTGAGAAGCATCTATATATGTCTTCAAATAAAATGTTTTAACGTGAAGCTGCACTGTACTTAGATACCCATAATAAACTTCGCTATGTGTGTTGTTTATAAAAACGTGTGTAACTATGAATTAAGAAAATTATGTCTCATTTTCTTTGTAAGTTGTGCTGTCTTGATTTTCGTCGTTATTTTTTTTTAATTTTTCATTAAATAATCCTAACTTTGAAACCATTTTAAAATAAGTAAAAATATAGCGTAAATTCCAACACCAGATGTATTTGACTTTCCGATCTTCGTAATTGTATTATTATAAACACTATGCAAATATTTTTTATTTTTTGTTTCAACTCTGCTATGGTAAAATCTTTTTTATCCAAGCGACTATTTTTTTCTTTGACCAATTCTTCATAGCTTTATATTTATAATGGATACTTTTAATATTCGAAAACATTGAACATAATACTACGGGTTCAATCCATTCCATCTCAGACTACTACATTTTAACATAGATCTATTCTATTTCTATGATACTAGTTTCCATTATGGAGATGAGTACACTTGGTGATGGGGAAGACGAGTTACTGTAACAAAACTTCATGAATAGCGTTTATATTAACAAGGTATCCTAGATTACCGCTATGTAAGCTTATCCAAACTTCTCAGCCGTTTATGCTGCCAATATAAAACTGATTGAATTTATAATAAATCCGACGTATGTTAATATGACAAAAGAAATATTATTTTAGAAATAGGTATTTTGCATTCAGGTTGTTGATTTTAGTGATATATTTTTAATTTTGACAAAAAACAAGGTGTAAGTTGAAGTTGCGTAGCAGAAGCTATCGCTAGAGTTTCCTACACATTTAGGGACATCAATATTTATATGATATTTCTACTAAACAGCTTAAAATTGTTAATTTTATTTGTCAGACGCACGCATAGTCCATTGCCTAGTACATTAATTGCAGGTGTAAGACAATGAATTTCTCAACTATCATGAGAATTGGAATCATTCTTATAGTTTTTTGGTAAAATTTAAGTATATTTTCAGTAGCACCCTTTTCTTATAGTTTTGTTTTTAGAAAATTAGATAACGGGGAGCAAATTTATGGAAACAATTTCAACAATAGCTCTTGAACTTCTTTACTTTAGACCACGAAAAGTCTTGTGATATTTATTACTTATTTTTTTCATCACACATCATGCTCTAATTTGTTCGGTAAACATTATCGATAAATAATTAATGTTAAGTAAAGTCCTAATACTTTAACACTTGTCTGTTCCTAATAATTGTCTAATAATGGAAAGAAAAACATTTTCCCTAATACTTGACATTGATTTGATTGTCCTAATACTAGAAAGAAAAACGAATGAGGAGTTAAATAGGTATCAACGATCATTTTAAGAGAATGGATATTCCACTTAAATTATGATGACGTTTATAAAGAAGTTTCTTTCTCAAAATAAACCATAACTTCGGGACAAGATTTAAATTATCTTACAATATTCAGTGTCAATGTTTGAAAGACATGCCAAAGTCATCGATTTTAAGCGTGTCTTAGAACTAATAAGACTATTTTTATTATTTTCGCTGTCTTTCGGAAGAGCTGGTTTTGAAAATTATGGCCTCATATCAGTTTAGATGCTAATGGTTCATAATTTTCGTCGACATGATAACCTATAAAACAAAACCTATTTTCTACAAAACCTAGTTTCTATAGAATATTTATGTACTTAATTTAAAATCGATACCACAATAAGGTTTTCTATTTTTAAAAATTTTAATATGGAATGTCACATTGAATGAGGATTATCGGAGAGTTCACCTACAGTCGCGCGTATATCGTATATTGTTTTACTGGCGTTTTGTATTAAACGGAATTCACAAAACTGACACTCATAAATTCTTTTCATTTTCATACTTTCTTCTTTACTCGCCACAACTCAGTTGCTAATTGAACCGAAAATCGAACGCCGCGCTCTTTTCATATTTTTCGAGATATAGTTTCGCATTCAGTTCTACATAGGGAGAAATGTTCATAATTTATGTGAAGAATAACTGAGATAAGGTAAGAATAATCGAGTTGATTAAGTTGGTATTAAATAATTGGTGTAGTAAGAATTGTTTACTCTGAAAAATATAACATGAAAATAACCAGAAACATTTTTTTGATTAAGGTCTTCATTACTGACAATATTTAATTTTTCCATTTCTTTTCATTTTCGACATTGTAGAATTGTAACATTAATTTTCATTGCCATAAGCAGATACTCTATGCAAGACAATTGAAAGAAAGACTAAACAACTAGTATTCTGAGATGTTTTCTATGGAATAATACTTCTAAGATTTTTTTATCTGGAATAATACTTCTAAGAGTAATATTCATAGCCGAGTAAGGTGTTCACCACCTTTCCTGGTTAGACTCCCTCGTTGTACATGTACTACAAACGCTTGACCCATGCATTCAGGTTGGCCTGGTGTATTTTGGGAACGAGATAAAATACAAGATTGTAGTTACCTTACATTATATTCAGGAGCTCGTAGTAACGTTCTACATAAGCAAATTAAAATTTGCACATTTTGGAAACCACAGATAAAAATAAAAATAAACTTAAGTCTACGACAATAGTACACCACATCAAGTTTTGCTCACAATTGGCATGCATGAAATGTTATTTCCTTTAGATCAAACCCGGTTAACTTTAGTATTTAGTCTTATGCCATTTTGATGATTGTCGAAAAGTAATCTATAACACGTTTAAATTCCCGCGTAACGTCTAGCGTTGTATAAAACGTTGTGCTTATTAAGGATTGTGTATGCTTGCTTTTATGCGAAATTATAAGGTCTTTACTTTTTTTAATAATATTTCCAGAATTAATACAGAGGTGAGAAAATAATACGCGCAAAATTAATAAAATTTAAGAGCCTTTTCCAGGTTTAGTAGATGTGTGCGACATAAAATGAAATTATGTCAAAGGACAATACCAAAAATTGTATGGAGCTGTACCCCAGAATGTACAGAAATAAACTGCGAACTTCCCCAATCATGAATTTGATAAATAAAAGTAGCTCAGCAGTCTTGGTCAGGAGTTATTCAGGTTTTAAAATTTACTTATGCATACTTTTCGGAAAGTTAGTCGCTTTATAATTGTAACTTCTTTAAGTAATAATGAAACTAAAACTTAATACCTCCTACGAAACATATAAAATGTCTAGAACACTTTTAATTGAGTAAAATTATCTATCTGTACAATGTGAAATCTTACCTATTATTCACACCGGAAAATAAAAAAAATAATCAAAATCGACACTGCATAGGCGCGGGAATCTTTATCTTTATCTTTGATTATATAGCGTTCGTTCTCTCCAGAGAGAACCTTTGCCAATGTCAAGTGTGGAAAAAAGGCTATGCAACACTGATTAAATCATATTTCGGATATTTGTCATTGTTGCTTGTTACCAAAAGAGTAAACTATACAATGAAACAAAAACTAAATAAGAAGTTGGCTAGAAATAAACTAAAAGAAGAAAACGACATTATAATATACAGAAAGTACAAAATAAGCATATACAAACATAAAAAAAATAAACATGAACATAAGTATAAACAATTCTATATTTTGATGTCGTTCTTTCTTATGAACTGAATGATTAATCCTAAAATGGGTTTGTTGGCAATAAATAAAAGAGATCTTATGTTGATGGGCAATTGAATTTTATATTTTAATAATTTGGAAACAAACGAAGGAAATTTATTATTTAATGGACATGAAAAAATGAAATGATTTAAATCGCCTTCTCCAAACCCGCAATCGCAAATTGGAGACTCTCTGACCCGCAGTCTAGCCAAATGAGTAGGAATAGAACAATGAACCAAACGCATGCGCGATACCACAGAGGATTACTTTCGAGAGAAAGTAAATGTTGAGAACCAAGGTTTTGAAGGTATAAAAGGCACCTGTAATCTGGGATGATCTTTTCCACGCCTTCTGCCAGTCAGATGCCATCCAAAAACGAGTCATGGGAAGAAGATCCTCAATGAAATTAGTAGTGAAACATGGATCCCCGTTCACTGCGGCAAACCGAGCTTTTGCGTCGACTATTTCATTACCTATGACGCCACAATGACTAGGGATCCATGCAAGAACAACATCGGACCCCGATCTCTCCAAATCAAGCGTAAGTTGCTTGATCCGAAGAATCAGGAAACTACAGTTTGAAGAAAATGGATTACCAAGAAGGGACTGTAAACAACTTAAGGAATCAGAGAAGATAAGGAGCCTGCGAATCTTTTTGAGTAGAGCATAATTCAACGCTTCCACAATAGCACGGCATTCCCCGGAGAATACCGAACACTCCTTAGGAAGGCGAAAGTAAGCTGAATGAGCGGTGGGTGGAGAGTAAAATGACGCTCCGACATAGCCATCTCTACCGGTTTTTGATGCATCTGTGTATATTCGTATCCAATCCATCCAAAAAGAATTCAAGATAGAATTGAACAGCGAATTAGCATTTTTGGACTCCTTATCAACTCCAAAACACAAATTTCAAGTCAAATAAGAAGCTATAGAGAGGGAGGGAAGAATTTTGATAAACGGGGTTAGTGAGGGATTTGAATCTTTGGAAGCTAACAATAAGAGGAGGTCGGGACTTAGAACGCCAAAAAGGAGTATGTTCAATAAACCTTGAGAGAAGAGAGTGAGTAGAAAACCTAGCTGCCTTTAGTAAATAGCGATCAGTTAGGTATTGTCGCCGGAGACTTAAAGGAGGATCAACACATTCTACTTGTAGGGCATTTATGGGACTGGATTTCATAGCACCTGCTATGATCCTCAGAGCTTGAGACTGATTGCGGGTCAATTTAGTGGCATTGGATTTTGAAATAGGATCAAGTAGAAATGATATGGTTCATTCTAGATGACTACGGACTAGAGCATTATATATTAACTTTAATGTGGAAGGGTGAGAGCCCCACCATACTCCCGAAAGAGCGCGGAGGATATTCATATTAGCTTGGCATTGGGAGATGACATATTCGATGTGAATGTTCCAGGATAATTTTGAGTCTAGGAACATACCTAAGAATTTGGTATTGGAAAGAACAGGGATCAAAGAGGAATTATAAGAAATAGATAACGGAGGAGTAATTCTCCTTCTCGAGAAGACTACGACAGCGCTTTTGGAAGGGGTCAAATCCATACCATGAGAGGTAACCCATTTATTTAGGTTAACAAGGGCAGAGTTCAAAGCATTTTCGGCAACAATTATTGATTTATCAGAAGAATATAAAAGCAGGTCATCGGCGTATTGCAAAACACGACAGAAAGGATTAACTGTTGAGTGAATCATATAGGAGTAAATATTGAAAAGTAATGGACTTAAAACAGAACCTTGGGGAAGGCCCTTCCATATAGTTCTTGTAAAGGAGGAGGATCCAGGGGATCTAAGAATAATAGATCTTTCTAAAAGAAAATTGAGGAGAAAATTTATAATCTTAATCGGAATCCCAAGATTATGAAGAATTGTCGAGACTGATGTCAGTGGTTAGGACGCTTAGATTGTCCAACGTACTTTTAGCTCTTCTGAAGTCAAATTGGTTCCTTGGAAAAATAGAATGGTGTTCAGTAAACCATTCCAAACGATCCTTAATTAAATGTTCCGTAATCTTCGTCAGAACAGGAGAAGGGTCTGTAGGATGAACCTACATTGGGATCTTTATGAGGTTTAAGAATGGGAATTATTATTTGAGTTTTCCAAGACTTGGGAATAGAACCTGATTTGAACATACAGTTAATGAGGGATAGAAGATACCAATGGGTAGATGGTAAAGTATTTTTCACCATTGAATATGACATTTCGTCAATACCAGGGGAAGAATCCTTAAGATGGTGTAAGGAGAAATCCAATTCGTTAATGGAGAAATTTTCTTCTAAAAAATTATTGGCGCTAGTAAAGTTATGCCTGAAAGGTAATTCATCTAAATTTGGGACGGATGGGGGAGCAAGTTTATTCAAAAATTGATCAACCCAATTCTCGTCTACAGATTTGGGAAGTTCAGGCTGAAAAATAGATCGAAAGCGTTTTATATTAGACCAGACGACACGAGAGGGAGTAAAAGGAGAGAGGGATTGACAGAATTTCTTCCAGCCTTCCTTCTTTTTTTTAAGGAGAATTCGTTTAGTCTGAGCTTGGGTCTTTCGAAACAAGAGGAAGTTTGCTTCCGACATATTACATTTATATATCGCTTCAGCCTCTTTACGGGTTTTAACCGCTGCGGAACAGTCTCCATCCCACCAGGGGGGAGAGGATCTGAAGTGATGGTTAAACCTTTCAAGTGGGATACATTTCCAAGCGGATAGGTCTATAGCCTTTACAAATTGGCCATAGCAAGTGTCAATATTATCCAAGTCCACTGGAGAGAGGGAATCCACTTCGACACTAAGAAAGGTATGGAATCCCACCCAATCTGCCCTATGTAGGTTGTATTTTTGAAGAGGGGGAGTTTTTTCAATATTTAAATTTACATGAGGGAAAGAAATCAAAATGGGGAAATGGTCGCTTCCAAAAGACTCAGAAAGAATATTCCAGGAAACCAAGGATGGCAAGGATGAGGAGCAAAGAGAGATATCTACTGAGCTCGGGTTCTGAAATGGAATAGGAACTCGTGTTGGAGAACCATCATTCAGTAAACACAGGCCAAAATCGTCCTGGAGCCCAAGAGGGTTGCTTCGGGTGGAACCCCAAGACGGGTGATGAGCATTAAAACCTCCCAGAATCATATATGGGCCCGGAATTGAAGATAAAATATCCCGTAGTTCTAATGCTACGGAACATGTAGGAAGGGGGACGTGTATGGAGAGGATAGTGATATATTTAACTCTCGCAGCAACAATATTGAATTGACAACTGCGGGAGCCAAGAGAAATCTGGGAGAAGGGAGGAGACTTATCAAGTAATAGGGCGGATCCGCCCTTACCGTCCGCTCTATCATCCCGGAGACAGACATAGCCTAGGATCTTAAAATGGAATCCAGGCTTCAGCCAAGTCTCCGAGATGGCAGCCACGGATGGAGAATACTTGACAAATAGGTGACGAAGATCTGCTTTGTTGGAAATTATACTGCGACTATTCCATTGCAAGACCCTCGCCACTATTGGCGAAGCCATTGGAAAGAAGGGATTGAAGGGAAGTAAGAATATATGAGGCAACGTTGGACGGTATTTGATTGGGGGAACTCAGAATTTTGACCAAGGTGGTCAAAAGAAATTGAATAATACTCGTAGAAGTATTAGCTGAAGGTTGTTGATTTAAGCCGCAACCATTTTCAGGTTGAGGAATTCGGAAGTCTGCCCAGGCTTGTTCTAGAGCAGAGCGGTCTGGTTGGAACTAGTCGAAGAGTGGGATCGGGGTATCAGAGAAATAATTTTTTGTGAGAAGAGTTGGTAGGACGAGACGGAGAGATCAAACTTTGGGAAGAAATTGGAAAAGGAAGAGTTAGAGGGGGATGAGCTGCAACTGAGGCGTATGATTTTTAGCAGAGGGGACCAATTTGGACGCTTCCGCATAGGAAATATCTCTTTCAGACATTTCGAACTTGATTTTTCTTTGTCTTTCAAATTCTGGACAATTTCTATCAGTGGAATCATGATTTCTACTGCAAAAGATACATATTGCTTTGTCAAGAGGAAGTGGGCAGTTCGTGACGTGACCTTGACCACATCGGAAACAACGCTCAGAAGATCGGTATTTGTCAGCCACATGTCCAAACCTACAACACTTGAAGCATTGTATTGTAGGGAATTCATATTTTGAGACTGGAAGGGATGAATAAGCCATATATATACGTTGAGGACGAACTTGGCCATCAAAGGTAATGACCATCGTCTCAGACGAAAAAATATTTAGGCTGGCCATCAATTATTTTTTTAAAATTTAAACGGCGGACTTTAGTAACTTTATCGCACCCTTCAGGGACTTCCATATTGTGTAAAACCTCCTCATCAGACCAATCAACTGGAACATTGCGAACAATTCCCATACGACTGACGTTAAAGGAGAGGATAAACAATTTGTTTTGACCTGTGAAGGCAGAGTGGTTAACGAATCGGTTGGTGGCATCAGCAGATGAAAATTCTACCGAAATCCTGTTCCTGCTAATTTGTTTCACTCCATCTCGTATAATTCCATCAACACTATAATTTTTTAAGGTGGAACCAAATTTCACAGCATGGAATGGAAATTTGGAATTAGGCTGGGGTTCTTTTCTCTGAACGTGAACAATAAATCGGCCAACGTCGCCAGGGACGTATAAACGGCCCTCAAAAGAATTCGGAGGGAGAGAGGGAGGAGAAGAGGTCGGGGTTGGAGGAAGAGATTTTGAACTTGCTTATGAAAGAGGAGTGCGAAGGGTCTTACGAGGGATTGTATCCTCTGTTTTAGTACATGAAGAATCAGAAGGATGAAAAGAGGGATTATTCTTAAGCTTATTTTTTTTTACAGTTGGGTCTTTTACAATTTTTATTTTTTCTTTTCAGTTCCGGAATCCGAAACTGTAACAAAACTGGCAGGCGATGTAGGAAGCAAATTCATTAAAACATATTGGAGACTTAGAAGGTTTCGGGGGAATAGCTAAATCCATTTTCCTAAAAGATAACCTGACTCACAAAAATAAATAATACAACAAATGAACAAAAGAACAAACTTACCGAGAACTGGTTAAAACAATAAACGGGATATATATAAAGTCAAAAATTAAATGAAAATAAAGTGAAATAAAAATAACACAAAACTAAATAAGTTATTGCAACAGATTAAGACCAAATATCACGAAAATAATAAAGAAATAATAGAGTTGCGAAAAACCTTTCCACTTTGTTTTTGCGCGGGAATTTGTGTCGGCATGACATCTTGTCTGTCAATAATATTGCCAGAAACAAAAGTGTATTATCCTAATTTAATAAATATTATTTTTCTTAATCAGTTATTCTACAAAAATATTTTCTTACGTACAATTGAAAAAAACGCATTATTAAAATAATTTAATTTGTGTTTTTGAATTAATTGATTTTATGGATAAATAATTACCAGCCTATGATATCACAATTGTCAATTTTATTTGACAGTCAACATAAATTATTTTCTTTTCTTGCGTATAATTGAAAAAAAAAACAATAATATAATAATTTAATTTGTGTTTTTAAATTAATTAATTTTATAGACAAATAATTACCAACATTATAGGTTGGTAATTATTTGTCTATTAAAAGGTTGGTTGGTTTCACAATTTTCAACCTAATTTGATAGTTAACATAAATTCGATTAGGTGTATAAAAAGTATTACAGATTAAAAAAAAATGTTTTCCTTTATGACTACAGAATACTTTTTTATTACTTTACATGGGCATATATTCATAACCATTTATAGACAGACCCATATAAACTATTTCCTTTCATAAAATATTTCCAGTTATTTATTATTGCGCCAATTAACATCTTTAAAGTAAAAATATACTTCTTTTTAATAACAGGACATGATTGTCTACAGATAATTTAAATATATTTTGAAACTACAAACTTGCCCAATAACGAATCCCAAAATTAGCATAGCTGAGCAGGTTTTACTAGGTATTATACTAGCATGCCATATACTTTTAAAAAATTTAAATATAATAAACGTAAGTAATCTCTTGAAATATCCATAGCTACTTTCGAATGACATAAATAATGTTAAAGTGAAAAAAATATGTATCTCATTTCTTTTTGCATTTTTATTTAATCCTTTGACCGCCAACAAATTATAAATTTAATTTGCCCTGTACGCCACGCTGATTTGACTTTGAATTCGGGCCGAAAAGAGAACACGGTGCCGATAATTGTGCTAATTAATTAATCGATATCTATAGCTTACGCGTCCCCATTGATATAACACATAAGCATTAACATTTAAACTAAAGAATAAGTAAATTTATTTTCAAGAAAGATTGTTAAAATTGTTATAATATTAGGATGTCGACTATAGTAAATGGATTCAAATTTTTATTTATAAATTTGAACAAAATTTACAGTGAAATACATATGTGGAGAGAACCTCATCCACCAGCAAATTATTTTACATTATGTTGTTGGCTTGAAATCGGACAGGCAAGATAATGCTGTGGTGATAACTTATTAATTAATCATTTGGTGCCTATTGTCTGTGCGTCCCCCGAAAACATAATCGTTATATATAAACGAATAAATATCGCAATAAGATAATTTATTTCGAAGAATGGTTGTTCAAAAATATTAAAATATGTACTATGAGTGGACTTCGAAATCTAATGAAATATGCAATTAAGTATCCGTTTCGAAAAATTGTGTACCATTGTACGTCAAAAGAATTTAGAACTATAGTCAAATCAAGACATGCCTCTACTAATACCGAGTATCTTTTAATGAGTCAATTGCGCAAAATATAATAAAAGAAAATTAATACCATTAATGCAAATACAAATACAAAATGAAAGGAACTAATAATGTCATATCGCGGGTTGTAAAACGTGATGGTTTACTATACGCAGTATCAAGGTATGAATACTTTGCGCTTTGTCATATCTAATATAAAAAAGAAATTTAATTCGAGATTAATATCTGTTTACTGTAATCGTCGAAATGAAAACTCAAACAAAAAGGTTTACAGGTAAAAAAACATGAACTATATAAAGTTATAATTTCACTTTTAAATCTTCCTAACATGGATCCAAGATGGAAAAGTTTATAAGTAAAATAAAGCTCAATCCGTATCAAAAATATATAATGCATTACCAGACCCATACTCGATTGTAATATACACACACAAACATCCACATATCCCGCATCATCTCTGCAAAAATAGCACTGGTCCTCTGCTGGCCAAGGGGAAGGCTGTTATGTTAGGAAACGCAAGTAAACTGGTTAAGATCATAAGGTTTTGATTAAAATAGTGCTAAAATGCCTAGAAGATAAGTGCTAAGCTGCAGATAAAGTTTATACGAGGTGATGTGCATGTGAATCCATCAACAGTACAGCAGTGATAGGATAGCGCTTCTGGAAATGGGCAGCTAAGAATATACTTAAAAAAACTCATAATGTTTACCATGATTAAGGAAAGGCCTTCGCGAAAAAAAAAACACAAATATTAGATAAAATGCGGCTGGGAGAGGCGCACGCATGCATATTTATAATAAATGTATTCATTTCTTTAAAAATAAAAAAAAATAAGCCTCCATGCACCGATGAGAATTTACATTTCGCATAATTGCTGTGAGTAAAATGGACAGAAAGTAAATATCTCACTCAGTTGGGACATTACATACAATATTGTTTACTTTAAAACTAGCTGTTCCTTGACTTCGTCCACGTGAACACGTCCTGTGAACTTCGTCCACATGAACTTTTGAAAAACATTAATAAACAGGTAAACTGTAAGACCGAAGGTTAAAATATACGTAAAGCAATCTGTAATAATTATAGGAGTAACCTTTTTCATGTAAGTGAAGTGCACTTTGTGTTGAAATATCAAATTATCGTGTCTTATTTTTTCAGTAGGTCTAAAATAACAAAAAGCTATATATTAACCCCAGTACAACAAAAGGCCACTTTAAAAACCCCATTAAAATCATTTCGGTCTTCCTTGCGTAATGCGCGAAGAAATAAACATGCTCACAGACAAATTTTTTAATCACTTTTCCGTAAATATCTTCAATGTACATATATTCAAATCCTATATTTTTATATATATATATATATATATATATATATATATATATATATATATATATATATATAGTTTTTTGATGTCCTGTAATCGATCTAATAAGATGTGATCATATGCCGCTGAAGAAAAAAATCACGCGAATATGTTATGTACCCATATCGAAGACAGAAATCTAACGGATATTAAGCACTTCTATACTTGAAATCAGTTACGTACTAATTTTCTATATCTTTGCTAATTTTACTATCCAAAAATCACAAATTCATTACCCCGAGTGACGGTAAAATTAAAACATAAATAGATGTGACATTCATGTAAAAAATACATTTGCACTTAATTCAAAATTCTTCTCCAGAGCCTTGATCACAACTTTGCAGAAGCCGCAATAGGTCATCGGTGCAGCCGTTCATTATTAGTTAATATCACAATCGGCACAGAGCTCACAAAAACACAAGCGGACGAATTTATTCATCACCGGCGTCCAGAAAAGTTATCAACGAATGAACAGGTGTAAGCGGACGGATGTATCGATATTTTTCGTTATTCAATGGGAGTTGATATTAAATTGAGTAATAATAGGTTATTAAATAAAATGTAAAGACAAATAAAGATTAAAGTTTAATTATTGACTAGTAAATTTTGATTAATAAACTATAAGAGTTATTTAATGTTAGTAATTGAGTACGTTATATATTTTTCTTTTGAGCATTGACTAGTGTATTTATAATTGTCGTGTTTACAGTTAATAATATTTCTTAGAAATTAATTAATTTGTTTTAAAACTAGGATAAATCCATTAATATATCTATATATCTTTTAGGCACTCAGTTATTTCTCAGTTTTTAACGTGACCAGTTAGCTTATACCCGTCAGGAATTTCGCTCACGTGCGCATATTTAGGAGTAAAGTAGGTGCATAGTGGGGTTTGTGTTTATACCGAAATCTGGATTCTAAGAAATCATCCACAATTAATTAAATAATCTAGGAATATTTAAATACATCTATCAGATATTAAACATAAGGCTTCGTTACGTCTAGTACTTTATCTTGTAATTATGTTAGACGAAGTTACTATTTCTGTGTATTTACTGTTTCTGTATTTTATTTTTGACATGTTAGTTTAATAAAAAAAACTAATTAATTAAAATTTAAACAAATTCGTCGATTAGTAAAGTCGACTTGGAAGCATCACTACGTGACGGATATATCCGTCACCAGGCATCTGAATTCAAAAGAATATTAGTTTTATTTTACTATGTTTGTCGCAGATTAGATTAGCATATTTTTTAATTAATAAATGAAACAAATAGCTTCATTTCATAGTAACGTGACCGCATTTTCAAGTTATAAAATGATTGACGGATATATCCGTCGTGGCGTCATGGCCATTCTTTCGTATGACGGATATATCCATCATTGGGGGTCAAAGGGTTAATCACTTATTACAGTTAATATTTAAATACAAATAATTGAAAATACAGTACTTATACCTATCTTATCTTATAATACATCCACGGCTACTTCTGAATGACAAGGATAACACTAAAGTGAAAAAAGGATCGTATTTCTTTTTACATTTTTATTTAATCATTAATTATAGTTATTCTTTAAATATTAATAAATTAAAATGTAATACCTATACCTAACTAAAGTAAAAAAATATGGATTTCAGGTTCTTTTTACATTTTTATTTAATCATTTATTATAGTTAATATGGCATCCAAAAAAGCAGCTGGTGGCTGAATATCGTCTTCATATCTTGCCCAACTCAAATACCATATAATTGTCATGACATAAGCACAGCAACCAACAGTATGATTTCCTGCAACACAATTGCACCAATAGCTTAGGATAGCATTAATTGATTCGCTTTGACTTGAAGATTGCTCATCATACAATATATATGTGAAATATTCACGTCTAGATATATGTCTAGACTTAATGTGACCTCTTAATAAGACTGGATGATTACCTAAAATGTACAATGTAAGTTCTTCTGAAAGCTATAATTCTGGACATATTTCAACGTCATAAAAACCTTGTTGTCAATATGCTCACCGTAATAAGAACGAGCTTGATGTAATTGATTTGGTCCTAAAGAAATGAGCTTTAACTCATTTTCATTGAACCGTGAAAAAGTATCAATTTGGAGAAGATTTGCATCAATTTTCGTAAAAATGACTCTCCTTCTGTTTAAATTGTTCTTCAATATAAACTGACCCAAATGATTAGGGTGATGCATGCGTGCGATTGGTCTCTCGGCAATTTCTACTGCATTTGGACGATTTTCAATTACTTTATGGAACTTACTTAAAAGTGCAGCAGCAAATCTAAAATCCATCATCATATGAGCAGAATCCTTATTAAAAAATATTTTGTGAACAATTTAAAGTCACGTTAGAACCTTCTATTTACAATTTTCACAACACACCTGCAAAGCGTAACGCATCTGCTTCTATTAGCTTGGGGAGTACTTAGTTGACTTTCTCCATTAACTCTAATTTCAGGTTTGTACACCTTGAAACCAAAAGCCGCTAAATTGGGGATCGCATCTGTAAAACCATGGTCCAAGATAAAGACATCATTTTCACAAAATAATTGATGCAAACCATTTCCACTTGAAATTAAATGGTTAATTATTTCTGCATCAGTTTGTGTTGCAGCATAGGATCCAAATGCGTCTATAATATGACCATCACAACAGACCACCAAAAACGATTTCGTTAAATTATGAAACTTATGCAGACTATAAGTTTCTTTTTGGTACTTGTAGTTAGAACTTTTTTGCAAACCTAAATAGGTACCATCACACTGTACAATAGCCCATCTGTCAGAAGAATCAGAGTCAGGATTACCAAACAACTTACCTGGTATCAATGTATTTCTTTCTGCTACTTCTTGGCGAGTTATGCGCGTTATATCAAGATGCAGTGGAACGAAGTGATCAATAAGGGATTTTCTTACCTGTCCCCTTTTGTACTCTTATGTAGAACTGGGCATTTTGAAAAGGCTAGATATCCTGGCGTCTCCTGGCGTCACTATCCCCAGTGCTATATTTCATTAAAAGCATTGCTGATGCAGCTTTACTCTCTCTATTTATAAAAGCTTGTATCGGTATACTATTATATAACTCCAAAAATTCTTGGACAGTACGCTCAGTCCTATAGCGGCACAAATGATTAGGCATAGTTTTAACATTTTCAAAATCCAGGATATTCGTTTCAGTTTAATATTCATTAGTTTCTATTTGATATTCTGTAAAGGTATTTCACAACGTTGTATTTTGAAACAAGTTTACAATGTACTTCACATATTCTAGCATTCTGTGGGATATATATAATGTGTAATCTGCAAGTAGAGCTGATTTTATGGTATTAGATATTAAATGACCAGCGTTACTCCGGCATGTATCAAATACACATCTTCTTAATGTATTAGCACACCGTTTATAATGCGGTAGCACAATTATTGAGACATTAGCTTCCATGACGTTTCTTGAAACAGGTGCAAGTAGAAGCGAAGGTGGTATGGGAACATTTCAGTTCTTGTTGATTTTGTGTAACAATGTCGAATCTCAAATTGTCAACTTCGATCCTCCTGGCTGTTTCCCTATTGCCTCTCATGTAGCAAGCATGGCACAAGAAGGTGGCCCGTCTGATCTGAAATGGATAAATGATTTAGTATATAAAATAATTTTAGTGTTGAGAAAATACTAGAAATATTAACATATTTAGATTGATGTTTTCACTCATTCCAGAAAACTTAAAGACCCACTACTGAGTATAGATATCAATTTAAAAAAAGTCTTCAATATATTGTTATTATAAGAGAGATACAGTTGTTCTGGCATCAATGAAAATCTATTGAATAATTTAGCATATAACTTGATAACGAAGAAAAGTTTCTTTCTGCTATGTGGACTAGACCATAGTAAGATAAGAATAGCAGACAAAATAATGAAGTGGTAAATAAAGCTAGTTACTAAACTAGAGGTATGCAATATCACTATTATTTTATACTAGGTGACTGCTACGAGTACCTAGAAATAATAAGTACATATTACTTTTACAAAACATTCACAGCACTCACACTTGCTATTTGAATATTCGATTAGGAGTATACGAGACGTAAACCACTTGATATAAAGTATTCAATATTATTTTGCTTCTTGTATAGATATAGGAATTTCCACAGTACCTATCTGTACGAAATGATTTTATGCTATTCCAGTCAATTAAAATGGAGGGGAAAATATATTGATGGCATATAACGAATTATATTTTTATGGCTGGCACATTTCAAAGTTATCAATTGGTTAATGTATACATAACCAATCGATATATACAGTTGCGCTTAAAAGTTTTTGTCGCTACTTAATCACTATTCAGATATTTACACATATTTTGGCTTTCACTTATTTAAAATAAAATAAACATAAAGTTTAAAAAATTAAATCGATTGATTATCATGTGAAATGTATACTAAAATCACAATAAAACGTGAATACTTTTACATGTATCTTTGATTATTTAAAAGTATTAATGAAAAGCAAAATCTGTGTTAACTTTCTACATAATATTCATAATTTCTATTCTTATAAAACATTTTGCCATGGACCTTCAAAGTCTACGAATGAACATATGTATGCCAAATGTCTATATGCAATAGAGTGCAGATGGACTGGAATATATCTAGTATGAAACAAGCATAAAGTATGAGTACGTGGAATACACCAGTATATGGAATACTAGCTTGTTCAAGAGATGTGACAAATATGAGTCTTTTTTCATAACGTTTCTTATTTCATTCTCTCCTAAGGGATTTATAAGCTGAACAGGATAGCGTGCATAAATCCGTAATCGCTTTGTCCGTTATGCTCTTATAGTAGTTGGAGTCATAGAAAAATACAGAATGCTTACATATTCTATAACAGTTGTCTGCAGAATGTCATGATACTAGATGTTTGTTCCACGGTAATACTTCATACTTGTACAGTTTACAATATATATGCCCCACTTCTGTTCTAAACCTCACTCATTCTATTCTAAAACGTTGTTTCTTCACAATCATTCATAGTTACATTATATGCAAATTAATAACATTTTGTTAATATAGTCATTTTACTCACATGTCGGTGCCATGATGAAGCAACTAGGGCAAGAGGAATGTTTTCTAATAATACATGCCTTCTAGCAAGTGTGAAAGAACTTCCACAGTCATAAAACAAATTGTCTCTGCCTTGCATTGGTTGTAAGACATCTCACAATCATATTATAACAGGCACGACATATAGAGCTCTATGGTGGTAAGTGTTGTGAGAAAACAAATATTATATTAATTATATATACTACATGTTACTTAAATTTTTGAAAGATATTTATTTAACCTTTAAATGCAATGAATGCTCGGGTACACACAAATTAAAACCAATTTATTCTGCAGATTCTTTTAAACGTCACAACTCAGATTCAAACATCAGAACCTATATATTATACTCAGGTTTATACTATTGATCATACACTAGCTGCGTATCTGACATTTGTAAAAGCATACCGCCTCGTGGTAAAATTTAGTATTATAGTGCTTCAACCATTTCATTGTCATATTTATTGTTTTAATTTTTCATCTTAAATATATTATTAGAAAAAGCCACTCCTTACACACTTAACTCTACTTCTGATTGAATATTGATATTTATTTTATTGTATTATCTGCGACTAGTTCCCGATTATAAACTCATAAGTTTATGAACATGTCCTTCCCTCATTTATGTTAAGTGCAAACTCTGCAGTAATAATATGCGAAGAATACAGGAATTCTCAAACTAATAAGTCCATGATATGTGACCGAACACAGAAAATATAGCTAAATAAATAAGAGTTACACAATGAAAAAATACTAACTAAAGGCAGAAAAAATCTGTCACCAGCTTTATCAGAGAAAAACCTTAATGTCTAGAGACAAAAAAATTATTTATTAGACAAAAAAAAATTATTTATAGTAAGAGTCGTTAATTCAGTCCAGAAACTACAAGGCATTTTTGTTTTTACTGGAAAAACAAATTATAGTAATTTTTCTTAAAATTGAACGATTGAATTTACGTCTACGAAATGTAGACTGCAAATCACTAAAGGTTTTGTGAATTCCCATGGTTTTCAATCTACATTAGAAAAATTGTTCAATTTTTTTAATAAAAAAATGTTTTAACGACCAGTGGCAATGACATGATTTCACATAAATTCTTTGTACTTTCGTTTTTTGACCCACTATATTGATGGAATATTTTCGATTGATTTGTGCCCAAAGTCTCTTACAAAAGCAGTAGTAAGTAAATCTCGGAAATACAGTTACTTTGAACCAATCTTTCCTTTTTGAGTAAAGAATATTGAACCCTATATTTAAAATATGTTGCTGTTTTTTGATAAAACCCACGTGGCAGCGTTTTAGAGCTATGCAGCTAGTGTTCAAAATATATTTAGATCAATATTAATATTTTAACTTAAGACACACAATTAATTAATTATGAACAAAGATGATATTAAATATCTTCCGATCCGTTCTCGAATAGCAATGCCACAATTAACAGAGGCTTGTGTCCATTTTTCAGTTTAAGTTTCACTATACGATTCGTAAAAAGTGGAGCGCTTAATAACAAAGGGCTAAGACACTTTTTTTATAAAATAAACAAATCTCTCTCAGAATAGGACAGATATATTTATTTTTAACTCGGCGTCACCGAAATTCAAAAAAGTAGTCAAATAAAACATTTATATCTCAACAGCAGTTACATCGAATGACAATTTGCTTGTTGTGTTGCCAGAATAAAAGTCTTTTACGCTTTATGTTAAGAATTATTGTATACCACGTATAAACATAAAATATTCTGTTATTTATTACTATGTATTAATTAATGTGTAGTTAATAATAAAAATATTATATATATATATATAAATATATATGTAAATAATTTCAATAAATGGATATAATAACTGTGTATAAAAATATTAAAAGGATTATATGGGTACCTAGGGGAAATTATTTTTTTCTCTAAGCTCGATAAAAAAAACCGTAAACCTTATTCTGTGGTGACGACATGCAGAAGGAAATAGAGGAGAGATCAACTCAATTTTTTTTTACAATTATGCTCCCTTTGCTAATTGCTACTAAGTTTATAAAGATACTTCAAATTATTTTTTTAATTTTTAATTGACAGTAATTTTATCTCTGCACAAATTGAGGCACATTTTGGCATCGTCCTTTCAGATTTCCCTATCTAACAGTTCAAGTTATGCATCGATATGTGAAAAAAATCTTAAACAACAACATCCTCTATTTTCCTACTTAAAGTTTCAAAAAACGTCGAAACACGTATTATATCATTTTCAACACACACACATACACACCGCGCGTGCACACACAAACACGCACATGCACATCCATACAAACGCACATACGCACACGTACGCACACACATACTTACGCACGCGTACGCGCACGAACACACGCACACGCACACGTACACGCACCAAACGCTTACGCGCACGCATACACACACGCACACACACATACACGTATACATGTATGTATGTACACATATTACATACATAAAAAGAGAGGAAGGTAGGGTGATTTAAGCGAAAAAAAAGTCTTATCAAATCACAAGAATTAACAACCTTTAAATAAATGTTTAGTGGCTATCTAGTTTAAAATGTCAAAGAGCAAGGTAGGATTTGTAAAATTTCACTAAAGAGATTTCGTTTCAATTGCGGATGCAAAATTTATTTCAAAACGACAACGTTTAATTGAACAGCGTCACAATACCAGTGGACTCGTAATTGTATAATTATTCGAGCACTGGCAAGAACCTGCCTACGAAATATTGCGTGTCTTGTGGATTTTCAAAAAATTCCCTTTGTATATAATACATGGATATCAATTTATAGTACGTGGATATAGACCCGATTGAAACAACTTTTGCATATGTAAAGTCTGAAATACACAAGCACAGTTCAATACTTATAAAGCTATTTGTTTTTTTTTCTAATTTAATTTATCTATTAACTGTACACGCAAGTCAAAAAACGATTAATTCCCAATATTTCTAACAATATTATATGGCCAATGGATATATTTGAGACAATGAAAAATTGTACGATAAAATAAGCACCATCTATTAACTACTGACCTAAAATGAGTAAAATCGTTAATTCAAAATTGTCAATCTTAAAACGCTAATATCAATCATAGTAGAAACAGGAATTGACTACCGGATGACGCATCTCTGTCGATTTGGATAATATATTTAATATCAAAGGATACATAGCCATCCAGTAGCTGTTATTAATACCGGGTGAAATACTAATATTAAATGTTAATATTAACAAAATTGAATAACCATTAAAGGTTTGAACGATTAGAATTTAAAAAAGAATGAAATGTGATCTATGAACAACTTGTTTATATAAATATACATCGTAACTAGGCAATCATAATAGTATGTACTCGGCAAATGTTTAGTTGTTTAATACATATATATATATATATATATATATATATATATATATATATATATATATATATATATATATATATATATATATATATATCCCCAATTTGAAATTTATTATATGATAATAATCCGCTTAACTTTACAGTTCAGATATTATCGTCAAGGCAATAGAATTATTAGAATTTTATAGGGACGTAACTCCAAATAATTTTTGATAATTTTAGATAGAATTGTTACTTTTTTAGTTTAATACTGCATAACTAAGAGAATATGAGATCGCTGTCAAACCGTCTAAATTCTTTCAACATTTCTTATTCTTCGTGCTGGGCCTGGCCCATATTTAATTCTTATTCGTGAAAACTTCGCATCCAACTGCCGATCAATTGCATACTATATCAATCCCATTTCATTGCAAACGCCCTACATTCATAAGATTCATTGAAAAAATATAGCTCTACAGCAAAAAGCACGGCCCTTCGCCGATATGTGATCCGTGGACACTAAAATCCATATGACAAGTGGGTCAAATGAACACCCTCAACGACGATACCGCGTGTGCCGGTAAATAAAAACAAAGTTGAAAATTTTATGCGCACTTTGTTGTACACAATTTATATATATATATATATATATATATATATATATATATATATATATATATATATATATATGGAGCAAGATTATTGCAACTAGAGCAATCTTTTACAACTAACCAGATGATCGTTTCAACCATATTCGACGAGTGACCGGAAATCGAATCACGTTCCACGGTGTATCATGTCTTCAATTGCCCTGTGCTTTGTGATCAACTAAACACGCCAAGGTGACGACGGCTTTAGTATAACTGCAAAGTTGTATTGCAGTCACGTAATGCGAAATAAAATAAAAAGACACGCAATATTTTGTAGGCAGAATTTTGTCGAAGAAGCCTGACAACTTGTAATGGGAAGATGTGTTTGATGAAAACTGGAATACAAGAGAAAGAGATTTTTCAAATAATATGTGCTCATTGTTTTTAACTGAACTTTAAGGTAATTATGAATGTGAGTTTAACAACTGTAACTAACATTAAAACATTTAACAATGATAATTTAAATAAATTATTTAAGTAATCTAATAATTATGATTTAAATACTAGTTTCATTATTACATGACCTAGAAACCGATAATAAAACACGCACTCACATTTATGATATTATGATAGTTAAGAAATTTAATTAAGAAATTAGTACTCACACCGTGGGTCAAAGCGCTTAATGTAAATTTTTATTATTACATATAAGTACTTATAAATAAGACAGTTAACCTGTGAATCTCTCATGAGGTCAGGTAATGAAATTACTTCATCACTTCGAAGTTTTACTTTAAATGTTTCTGCATGACTGGCAAACGCAGTTAAGCTAAACTAGTTGATCTGTCCTGAATATCTATACAAACAAACATCAGAAAGCTAATGCTACTTCGATGTTGAGTATCGCCTGAATATTTTTGGTGCTATGGATACCATATGACCATTTGATTAGTAAGCAACTAACACTCCTACAGGTGACTTGAAAAAAGTTAACTGTCTCAAATTATGATCGACCTTTCGATCAAGCTTGAAGAAGGAAACATAAAACAAAAAAGCGATCTTCTTGACGAGGCATCGGTCTGTGATAAGTAGTATATCGTATTGAAAGACGGATTTCTCATTACGAGGAATTCGAAGAAAAACAGCTTTAGACAATTTTGTCCAGAGAGTCCAATAAAGTAAATAGCCACAGCTGTTCCCAAGTATCCGGCATAACGTCGACAATAATGTTTCAGATTATACTCTTTGTATAATTTTGGACAAATTATTTACAATTTCGATCGCTCTCGTCGTTGTAACATCAACAGCGTGAAACAATTCTCGACGAACTCACATGTTCTGTCAGTAGACAAGGTGTTGGAACGAAAGAAACAAATCGCTGCGGTAGAACAACTTGAACCAGGAAATTCACTAATGTTCATTAGAATCGCTTCATTTTATCCTCGTCATTGTGTGAATAGTATAGACGCCATTGTGGATACAGGAAACCGCCTCGCTCGTGTACAAAACAAATTCTCCACATTTTATTCATTCGGAGTGAAAGTTGTGTAACAACTCTCCGTGTTATAATAATTGTATAAGTAACTCACATTAGATAAATATGTCACTTGTTTTTACTTTGTGTGAGAACCAAGGTGAATGAATTTTCAGTTTCTTATCTTAGTAGAAAAGTTTATCCGTTCGTATATATTAAAAAGCCTGTAAATGACTGGTTGGAAAATATACTAAAAATATTAAAGTTGAATAGAACTCTGTATAACATTGTGATACAAAACCAATTCCATATTTTTTTCCAAATATATAGAGAAAATTTGAAAATAGAGTTACAATTCAAAAAGAATAAAAAAAAAAGGTTAAGCAAATGTCGAAACATGAACCAATCAATGGTAATGATGGTTTCCTGTACAAGTTAACTAAAATATTTTTATTTTAACTTCTGATAAAATATGTAAAATAACCAACTGTAATCTCTAATCAATTCAAATATAGAAAATAATTAATTCAATTCAATAATTTTTTCAAATATAGGAAAATTGTTGTTTGACCGTTAAAGGGCAACACATTTCAATTTCACTTTATAAGCTTAATCCACGGGTATCCCATTTGAGAGGATGAGTCAAAAAATGGACGTTTACTCTTACTTTAGATTAATGTATATTTTTTTTAATATGCCTGTTTTGCTACGTAGGAAATGAGATATAGAATTAAAGTATTTACTTGAAAAATGTTATGCAAACAAATTTAAAACTACAAAAATTAAAAGATTATAGACGAGGGATGGGCTAACGTGACAGAAGAATTTTATTTCCTTACAAAGAATTTTATTTCCTTTAAAATTGAATCATATTAAACACCTCCACCAAATATAAAAATATTAGTAGAAGGGCAGCTTCTTTTGATACGTCACCTACGCATCAATATATCTATAGCAGATTTCGCAATTAAAGTCAATAATTCACTAGCAATAAACATTAAAAAATGTAATATAAAATCTATAATCTAACTATATAAATCGGAACCACGGCAAGAGTTCCACTGTCTGACACTGAGTTTTGCGAGACTACGCAACATTATAAATAGGGCAGACATTATCCATTGGCGAGTGTTACACTATTGTTTTTATGTAAATATTAATGAGAAGATTGTCATAATTTTCCACAAGTAACGAAGTAACGATCGTAAATCGTAATTACTAGTAATTACGATTTTTTGTCCTTGTCTTCCATTCTCATGTCCAATCAAAGTACTTATATTTATCAAAGTTTTTATTTCACTTGTATTGTATTAAACATTTTGCATTTCTTCGATAAAATTTACAATATTGTATGCTCAGTGTATTCGTATTTCATAACAGTCTGATTCCTTTATTTTTTCCACATAATTATATCCAGTTATATATATTTTGTTAGCAAAATTAAATAATACTCGTTAACATTAGCCACAACAAACGGTGTTAATTAGACGACTAAGATAACATTCAGAATTTAAAAAGTATATTCTAGAATTAGTGCATTAACATCGCGCGCATACTGCTTCATTCACAATCATGTAAAACAATGTAACGTTTGGGTAAAAAAATGAGTTATGTGAAAGCCTGTAAAATATCTGGATTTATAAATAATTATAATGTAGGAAATATATTCATGTATATATAGAAAATAAAAAAATACAGGAAAAAGGCATGTGTTGCCGCCCTAGTATCTCAATAGTTGCCACTGTAGGGTCAAGGACCGACGTTTAGTTTATATTCAGAAAAGGAAGCCGCAGAAAGAGGAAAAAAATAATTAAATAAAATGGACAATGGCGGAATACGCCGGAACAAATAAAAATATATCTAGTAGGATATATCACTACAGAAATCATTATGCTGCGAAAAAGAAGATAAGGGCACCTGTTCTGGATCGTGACCGTTTAATTCAAGGGAATTGGGATAGTGACGTTAAAACAAACAATAGAAAAGGAGCTGCAGACGGTGCTATTCCACAAATATTCGCATAGAAAACGAGACTGACGGAAATCAAAGAAAGCAAATATATGAAAGATATAATTGTAATTACGAAATTTTGCTCTTAAAGGAATATTGACAAATATTGATCATGCAAGTAAACTAAATTTCATATTAATAAATTGTATTATATATATGTGTGTGTGTGTATATGCAAAATGCACAAAAAAGAGGACAAATAATTTTGAATATTATTTTAAATTTATTGATTGCTAGAAAAAAAATGTGTAACACAGTTTTCTCAAGAACGCTATTTTCTCACTATAAATCAAAAGTTGTTTAATGAATATATTTGCAACAGGTATTTATATTAATTATTACAGGAATGAAACTTAAAATCATTTGTTAGGTAATGCTTGTGTTTTTAAAATATGAATTATTATTTTCAATTATAAACAGTATTTTATTACTTTCTTACTATACGTATTTGTTTAATTAAATATTCCTTAAATGTTCAGGTTCTTCAAGGATCTGCTACTTGAAGAACTTGAACATTTAAGGACAAGATTTACAATCTGCTTCATACAAGCCCAGGTTGATGTACAGTGGCGAAAAGATGATTTAATCTCATCCTACTAAGGGTCACTATTATCTAATCCTGGGAGTTAGTTCCGTTTTTTGTATCTGATATTCCAGATGCACAAAAAGTAAAGTTATTTAATATGGCCGCGCCAGTGCAAGAAGAAAATTTACCATTTTTTGTCCACATAAAACACTCATTGATATTCATGATTATCTTCGACAAAAGCAAAGCTATGGTGTTATATTATTTTCGTTGAATGAGCAATTGGTGTAGAAACTTATTTATTTATAATATGTATAGAAGGACACATTTTAAATTTCGCTTTGAGCTGTTAAGAAATAGGCGCCAATCGACTGGAAAATATTCAGGAAGAGTCCATTATTCCTGAAGTTCAGTAATTTTGTGACAAAATAAAACATTGCTTTCTTGAAAGAAGATAGTAAGTATCAGACCCTTTTCTCTTGTATAACAAAAGGTTATTTCGGTTTCTTGTGCCAGTAAATTTGTATCTTTCAACTTTCAACATTGATGAGGTCACTTAACTCATACTTGTTGAATTGTTAAGCAACAGATGACATCCCGTCATAATCACAGTCAGCTTCATCGGTATAAGAAGAATGATCTGAGCGGTAATACTTGTTCTTGCGAGCTCTGGTAGCTGGTGAAGCGTGCATTTGCATAGACTAAATCAGGATAAGTCCACTTGCCATGATAGTTTCGATTGATTTAAGTAATATTTAGTAGGCAGAAATAGCAATCATCAAAATGTTTTCTGCATGCTTTCCCAACCATCACTACGCTTTCACACTTTATCTTTTCCCGTTAAATTCCAATTGTTAAGGGCTAATAATATTTAGAAAATAAAATAGATAATAATAATTTTACATTGATGTAAACAAAACAAACTAAATTAATATAGAATTGAGTAAAGCAAAACCAAATGACATTCGGATTGGGGACAAGATAAGGATGGATTGCAGAAACGATTTCGGTCTGCCGATAATGACAGATAAAATAATTTGAGATGAATTTTATCATGTGTTTATATGGTAAAATTTATATTATATATATATATATATATATATATATATATATATATATATATATATATATATATATATGCACAATCCTTGTGAATGTTTAGCTGATACACATTTTTGGTCAGACTTGCAATAGCCAAAATTTTATTCTGTCTGTCTTACGAATAAATATGTTTTACTATTGAATTTCAATTCATCACCATTTTTGTTAATTGAACTAACTGACAAGAGATTTGTTGGCAACCTTAATACGTATTAAATATTTTCAAGCTAAACTTTATTACACCGACCTTTACTGCTGCAGACGTCAAGACTGACTTTATCGGAACATTTTACTTTCAAAGGTTTGTCGTTTCTCCTTTGAATATTTCGAAAGGCGACACGCTGTCAATACTGCTGAGTTGCCGTGGCTATTCGTTTCTTCATGTAGAAGGTTTTGTATTTCGCCAAGTGCTTGGAAGGCCCGGAGTGCAAGTATTAAATATAATTATTGTTCGTGGTTGTTGCAAATGTGGCAACGTATATTAAACTTTCTCAATTTCAAGAGGTGTTGTTCTGGTTGCGTTTTTATTTGTATCCCGTGCTTAAGTTACCAATTTTTTTGCGACTACAATGATTAGGTTCACACAAGGACAACGACCCTATTAAGAATTATTTTTGCTTTTCCTTTGAAATATTGATTACATTGGAAAACTTTCATGTCGCTTTCGATCGTTTTTACGTCTGTATTTTACCTGTAGGAAGTCAGTGCTTACCTTCTTTTTAAACTTTCAATTTCTGTTATCATTAGAGTTCGGTAGATAGTAGAGAAAATTGTTTGGGGCCATTTGTCGTCCACATTTAATCCAATGATTCAGTTTGCATGCTATGGTAATTATTCGGATAAAATTTTCCTTCATATTGTAACATTCGTCAAGAGTTGCCGTACAACCAATCGTCATTCATGACTATGCATCAATTCATGATTAAGTCACTGTTATTTTTTTTCAGTAACCAAAGAGAAAAAGTGGTAACAGTGACATAGTCATGGATTTCATACATTTTATCAAAGAGAATATAGATCGCAGGTCAAGATACCAATTTGCTATATGCTTAGCCCGATGTCGATATTTCAACAAAAATTTATGTATGGAATAATGACGTACTATTTAGTATATTTATCAATATCACGAATCATTAAAAAACGCGAATTAATAAATTTGGTGTAACATTATATTATAAATTTAAAATATTAAATAAATAATTAAAAATATAAATTAAAAATATTAATTTGGTTCGTAAGATAATTTACACAATAATGTCATTTAACTTTTTAAGCTAAAAAATTGAGTCATGTTTTTTCTTTACGTCATTAATATTTTGAAGAAAATAGCTAAGTATAGCACAGGCTTGTAATTTCAAACAAACTTGAAAAATATTATTCATTGTAGAATTTTTTTCGTTACATTCTTCTTGTAATTCAGACTTGCATTTTCCGTCGGTTTTCTATTTTTATTTTCCATTGTTTTTGTTAATTATTTTATTTATTTTATATTTCTGAGTATATTAGTACTGAATAGGAATATACACGGAATATTAAAAAAAACAATATAAGAAAAACATTAGACGGCAAAATTAAAATAAAAATTATTCCTTTTTTTTCGTTCTTCGTCGTTCACTCGTTTATTTAACTATTTGAAAGCTTTAAATTTATGAGTAACAAAACAAAATTATCTAAACTATTTACAAAGGTTATATTACAATTTTTAAATTTATTTTATGAATGAAAATAATAAAGTTATGTCATTATAAAGAAATATAAAATTATTTAACATTGAAATTATAAAGAAATTTGTTTTCTCTTTGATTAATGGTAATATAAACGGATTTTAATATCCAGAAGAGAAGTTGAAAAGTGGGTATAAGATGTTGTGTGACATGATATGTCAAAAAAATTCATTAAAATAATTAAAATCTATAAATATTATATTGTGAGTAAAGAGAAAACAGTATATAGTTTCTAATTTATCACGTAAGAACGCAGAATGATAAAAAAATCGTTTTAAATAATTATTATTATACGTTTTTGATGAATTTGTAAATTATACTATTGCAAAAGGTGCTTAGTTAAACGGAGCAGAAATAAAATAAATATTAATCTAGTGGTATGCATATATGACCAACATTAAATTCTCATTAAAATTACTGCAGCAAATATTATATGAATATGCAGTGTAGACACAGTCCAGAAAAATGGGATGAACTTTATTCCTAAGCTGAAAGAGTTTTCTTCGAAATTAATTAGGAAGTTTGAATTATATTTCGTAGAAAAGCATTTTTTCCCTATTGCTCATATTGACCATTTCTTAATTTTGTCATCATTGGATGAACGCAAAGATACAATAGTACGCGCTCTAAAACAAATGACAAAGATTCGGGAACATATTGACGCGCTGTGATCAAAAGATGAGTGGCTGTAGAGTTCCAAGCGCGATTGTTTATATGTCCGACTTACGTTTATCGAAGCGACACGCGTCACGTCTCTACGATATATCTTTATTGATTTTTGAATGCGATCCTTGAAGGCCGCTAGAGTGATGGTAATGAAAAAGTTAGTATCTAAACTAGTTTTCGGAAGATGTTATGAAACGTTAAAATCCAACACATTCACAAATACGATTTTATTTCCAAACAACATACGAATTACCATAAATTCAAAAGTCGTCAAAATTGTCTATATTTTTTTTAATTTTTAAAGTTCATAAAATTTTTAAAATATCTATATATCATCTAGGCACATCGACCTTTCAGAGAAGTCATTAATTCTCTCTTTATTATAAACGTTTTACCATAATAATACATAAATTTAAGTACCGTCAAAATCGACTCTTATTGGCCCTCATCTTTATGCTTGTACCATTTTAGTCAGTAATTATGAAGGTACCGTTGAATCAAGCAATAGTCAGAGTTTTATCAATAGCCAGTTGATACAAACATGAAAGCTGTGAAGTTAATCCCGTTATTTGTAATATACAGTTTCTAAACAGAACTTTCACAGTGTAACTAATTAAGACATTAATGAACTTTGAGGTGAAAGGCCATGCCATCAATTAAGGTTGAATCCCTTAAATCCAGGAGGTAGGGCAGCTTTCTTATAGATATCTTAAAAACCAAGAATAATATGCAATTCTCATACAAGTGACGAAAGGAAATATTCTAAAGAATTGATAAAAATTTCAAAATCGAGAAATAGTACGAAAGCGGTAACTACATAAGGAGGTATCTTAATTTCTTAATAATGATAATAGATTTGTTGTTATAATTTTAAACAAACATATCAATAAACAAAAATTAAAAAAAATTATCGTAAAGAACAATTAAGAAGACGTATTATAAAATTGAAAAAGCATTACTTTCAACACAACTTACTCACGATTGCTCTTGTTATATCAACATTTTTTACTGTATATATCACCATAGAAATTTGAATAAATACACTAATAAAGAACCACGTTATTCAAGTAAAAACGATGGCTATGTACACGCACGTACATAATCATGTAACGTAATGCCACCGAAACGTTTTGTTCACGTCGCGATCCGCATACCCTCTTCCCCACTTCTGTGCCTATAGTACACGCTCGCGCTGTACCGGAACGATATTCATAGAAAAATACAAAGTTTGAAGTTAAGAATAGATATATTTTAAATGTATATTTAAATCATAGTATGAGACACAGCCTAACCGTTTAGCATAAATAAACCAACCTACCAAGAAATAGTTTAGAGTTTTGAAATCACAGACACAGCAATGTTAACCATTTTAGTGCCATGGTTTTTTACTGATATATAATTAAAAATGCCAAAGAAATATTTTGTTTTTGATGTCATTAACCCTTGTCTGGAAAAAAAACTGTATCTCTTCCAAAAATTATCCAATTTTAATATTTTTTACGGTGTTTTCTTAATAAAAACTTGTACAAGGATAATAAAATATAAAGAAAATTATGGAAATATATATTGTGAACAAAAATTATAACAAAAACTGAAGTAATTTTCGCAGTCCGGTACATCCTCCGTATCAGCAAAATAATTGTTATCGTCACTATTATCACTATCACTCAAAATTTGTATTACGCTAAATTGTGAGCGCACCACAATGTCACTCCCACTATCACTTTCTTCACATCTCACTTGAAAAACGATCATTTTCACTCGAATTATTTTCGTATTCCGGGTTAAAAATTTTCTTTTCCTGGATCCTTTTTATATTGTAATTACTAATATTATTATAATTTGAACTTTATGTGACACGTAGACTGATAAAAAATTAGCGATGCGTGCGAGCGACCGCCCCTACCGCGTACTAAATTTAAGGCAATTTTATTTTAACAATTCTAAGTTTTTTCTGTATTTTTTTAATCTATAACGTAAATTAATTAGCAGAAATATCATTCAAATTTTCCCGAAAAGTAAGCAAGTGATTACCATGGTAGAGGGACGTAATTGGTGGCAAACGAATGCAAGTGCACATGTAGTTTACCTAGATACAGAGCTTGAATGAGGCAGATGACTTATATATTATATTACTGAGGTCTCTATACACCTGTGGTGAATTTTCTCATAATTTCAAATATCAAACAATCCTTTCTAACTGGCGTCATGGTGCTTGTGATCTGTGTTGATTTTAATGTCATTCGTGTTGGGGCTTTTATATATTTAGCACGTAAAATCTGGTAAATAAATAATATTATTTTATTTTCCCTGACCGTGAAAGGACCCGCGGCTTGCAAATTTCTGTTTAAAAATATAAAGGCACGATATTCATTTAAATTAGTACTATTGAAATTTTTATTGTATATGTATATTATATACTGTTTTTTTTTGTATATAAACTACACGCACGTTTAATGTAATTTAAATTTTTAAAAAATAATTTTTGAAATATTTCCTTGTCAGAATTAATTATTTTGAACTCATAACATAACCATTGATTTGTAATTTTCAGAGATTTTCCGACATGTATTGATATCTATATAGAGAATAATTATGTATAATTAAAAAAATCTCTAAATATTAACTAAGAACTATGTTTATAATTTATCGTTAATAACAATTCAATATGCTTTTCAATATTTTAATTGATGAATGCATAATATAATTCCTTTATATATTCGTTGCTGTGTATATTTTGAGAATATTTCGGGAATATCTTAAAAAGTGTAAATTATAACAAATTAATAAATTAATATTATGAAATAAGATTATTTATTTCAATAAAGGAAGAAAAAACAGTTCATCGAGCGGAATCGAATAGCCGATCTACTGTTCTGTAGGCGAGTACGTTACCGCTTTACCACAGAGCCATTTTTACTTGATTAGGTTTTTATTGTTATCCCTCCTAGAGTTCTTACATATTACCTGCATATGATGTATCATTTGTATTGTTATCTAAAAATGCTATTTAAGTGCATAATTTTTAATTTCGTTCTTTTAATTAGCGTTTGTTTTAATGTTCATCATAGTTGGAACCTATTCATCATAGTTGGAAACGTAGATATAATGAATTTGGCGGCGAAAATTGTGTTCCAAATTAGCAGCGGGAAAATAATAAAGTTGCAAGTTGGAGGATGCCAACAATTTCAAAACTCGTTTTAAACATCCGTCAAATGGTAAAAATGATGTGATATTTTTAGATTCTTGTCATATGATTGATATTATTAGAAACACTTTTGAATCTAAAAAAATATAATTCACGGTGCCAGAAATACAATACAATGGTGGTTGAAGAATTATGTAATTTGCAAAAATCTTTGGGCTTACATTTCGCTAATAACCTAACTAAACAACATCCAGCATCCCGAATCGGAATAATGAAAGTTAAGTTAGCCGCTCAATTGTAAGTAACAGCGTATCAAATATGAAAACCATTTAAAATAATATAAATTCAACGTATCTTCAGCCAGGTTACGTTTAGAAAAAAATGAACGATATATTGTTAAATAACTTGGATTTAATCGTCCTATTTTTGAACATAATTTCCGCAAACATTTTAAATTTATAAACGATATGAAGAAATATTTATTTTCTTAGAAAATAAAAGTACGAAATATATGTACAAGTACCTATAAAAAGTAAACAAATTACGTTATTTTTTACTTATAAAAAACGTATTATAGATTGGAAATGTAAAACCGGTTTTATAGCATTAATACATGTACCAAAGTTTTAAAAAAAAATTTTGCACTTATTCAGTAGATCAAACACTCGCGGTGAAGTATGTTCATGTATATAAATTTTCACAAGATCGCATTGAAATTTTTTTGCGATGGTTCTGAATCGCGCTTGTAATAACAATAATCCGAACGTCGTACAATTTCGCGGCATATACGAGTATTCAGCATTTCGCGCAAAAACACTTATTTATTGCGGAGAGACAGAGATGGCACCTTTATTAGAACTTTAGATGGCTCTGCATAGACGTGCGCTTTTTCCGCATAATATTTCCATATAAAGTATTGTGGGGCCTGACGCGTCGACATAGAGCTGATTTTTTTATGTTTTTATTATTTTTGATAAATATAAAAAATGATTTGATCTTCAGAAAAATATTAGACCAAAATCAAAGGAATTTAAGATACATAAAAAATAAGTACTTGATTTTTAAATACGGAGGACTCAAATTCATATGAAAATATTTCAAATGTGATTCCATTCCCGTTATGTAGCAATTTCTTGTTAACTAGTTTTTTTTTAAATAATTGGTATTAAAAGTGAAAAAAGTTTGTAAACATTTTAAAAAGTTACTTCCTGCAACGCAATATTAATGGGAATTGATGGTCATCAATAAAACCACCTTTACTCTCGTATAAACACAAGAAAAATTATATTTTATCAGAAAACCATTTTATATTTTATATTACAATAAAATCCCGGCTCGGGAAATATGTTCCAGAATAATTTTCTGGAATTTTTTCACTTTTCCAAGTTTCCACTTCGGGAATGTTCCCACAGCAAATCATTCAGGTTTGCTATATATACTAATCTGTACAGACTTGGGAAGTCCAACACGAAAATTCATTCTACAGTTAGATAACCTCATACAGACTTAATAAATTATATGCAGGGCGCATTTCGATAAATTTATCGTCTTCCTTCTGTACTAGCATTTTTAATTTCTTATTACGACGAAAACGTTATTTAATCTCATGGCAACCCTACAGGACTACATGCTGAGTTTCGGGAAATCCTGTTAAACAGTTTATTATTCATAACCGTGAAACAAAGATAAGAATAAAAAGAGTATTTTTTAAGTGAAATGAAACAGAAGGTTTATTGTTCATTCGTCCAAAATTTTATTCACTCATTCTCAAAAAGGTTTATTTGATGAGAGCGTGTTTCTAGTTTTATTCTATCAAAAAATAACGTATAGCAGGAAACAATGGCTGAAAATAATGGTGTTTTCTTCGCTATTAATCTACTAAAAAAGAAGATGAGAAACAAATTGTGTACTGAAACTATTACAAGTCTGCTTTCTGCAAAATAACTTCTAAGTTGAGTACCCAGTTTTGATCAAAAATTTATTCAAACATTTTAAAGACGCAATAACAGTATGTATACATAATATCCTATTTGTTTCATTCGTCCACTGGCTCACTTTAAATTCTCGGGCGCAAAGGTCCGCCCTTATACGGAAACCATATGGAATTTCACTCAGAATTAGAAAAATAGATTTCGTATGGAGTCTCTTAATGCAAATACGGATTTAATACTTTCTCCAAATGGCAACACTGAGGTCATTAAACGCAAACAAGCACGCACTTACATATCATGCATTGAGGAAAGTTCAGAATTTTTGAGCCACAAAATATTATTCTAAAGCATAATTTTATTGCTGATAAGTTCGAAATACACATAGAAAATTAATCTTTGGTAGTTAGTTAATCATTTTCCTCAAGAGCCAGAATGATAGCAAGTTCCAATTTGACAAGTGGTAAATTTTAATTACGCAAATAACTATTTCCGTAAGTGGCGCTAATGGTGAATGATATTATTTGCAATCGATTTGTAATTATTTTTTTGTGTAATTATTAATCAAAGGGGTAACTAAAGACGGCATTTTGTAAATGACAAATAATTTATTTTTGAAACTTGATTTAAATATTTAATAATAATAATAAACAGCAATAATTTTTATCCTATAATAGAATGAATAGTAAATTATGCGTTGGCAAGATGTTTTATTAAAATATTCTTTTTTTGCTTTTAAAACGATTTTTGTCTAAATAAGTTAGTTTTTGCATTGGATTGGGGTTAAAATTTAAAAGAGGGCAATAAATTAAGTGGGGTATTACGTAAAATGGTTCATTTATAGATTCAAAAACTGTTTTTTGTTGAGATGACGGTTTCATTTCCTTATTCCCGTTATTTCAAAGTTTGCAAACCTATTGGTGAATGTAAATATTTCATTCATCGAAACCTGGAATTTTTCATTCACCGAAACTGTCGCATAAAGGAAAATAAAATAAATTACAAGACCTTAGTTTTTGAAAAAAAATGAAACCTTTAAACGTTTTCCCCTTCAATTCCTTAATTTCTAGAATACATCTATGTGGGTGTGTTTATACTTACATGAGATGTAATTTTATCACAACAATTTACGATGTTCTGGGTACGAAATTTAAGGCGCCCGGGTTCTACTCACACTTGGCGGGTATTTTTATGCAGCTTGAAATATAGCACAGCAAATTACTTTCTTAAAACATCATTTACGACATTACTCTGAAGCCAACAAGCCAAAGTGAATTTGAGCCAATAAATTTCAAAATTTTCAGTTTTTTTAAATAATGCTTTTGCATATAAACAAATTCATGTATTAATAAAAAGAAGAATCCAGAAAATACCTATAAACAAGGCAACGATTTTATTTAAGCAGCCAAAGGGAATAATTGTTATATTTTATTTTCGTTTTGACCGAGTTTAAGTTAATTTTATGTTAAAAATAGATTTGGTATCTACCTAAGCCAGGTGTTGAAATATCATTTAAAAAAAAAGACTTTCAATTATATTTATGAGCCTTATAGACTAAGAAAAATTATAAATACCAAGAAATAATTGTTCAGGAACATTTCTAAATTTTAGAATTAAACGTAAAAATTTAGATTCCCAGATTTATTTAATTTCTAATTAAAATTAAGCTTAGGTTTAAAAAAATTCCTATTTTCGAATAATTATCTAAAATACTTGAAATTATGAGAGGTGGGCTTTATTTGTGGCAGTACATTTTAAAATGTGCAACGAACAACACACACAAATGCGATAGCCAAGCATTTTTTTTTAAATCATCGCCCATCATGACATCGGCTATATAATGCACTGGGATTAAAAGACGTGATTTATAATTTGCTGTAGAAAATGTCAATTTTTACAGCATTGTCATTTGGAAACCATTTATATTGAGACTAAATAATATTCCAGCTTAACTAAAATATCTCCGCAGCTCTGAAGTATCGCACTAATTATGATACATTAATTATATATTCATATTTATTTTCCAACTCGTTATATGACTATTGTTATATACGAGTATTTATAGTTTATACATATATCATTAATTTTTAAATTTGTCACCCCTAGTAATCTCTCAAATATACATTACATGAGTAAGTGTTACAAACAACAGTATATCTTGGTTCTTCCGTTGATCGTTATTCGGATTGTGTTGCGAATTTTTAACTTTAAAACGCTGTTCTTATTACATTTTGATTAATTCTAATAGAGTCTGACTTTGTGTCATGCCGCCGTGCAAGTTCAAGTTGTCTTCGTGCTGCTTTCTGTATTAGCCTTTGTCGGGACGAAAAATCTGTTTTTGAAGGGTTTTGATGCGATGACCTTTAGTAAATATTACAATAATCCAGGTCAGTAGACCGCCTTCACCCACCCACAGCCACTAGCAAATGTTGACTGGGAGTAGAGACAAATAGGGCGAGTGTATTTAATGCGGGGGCGTTATTGATATTGGCAGTGGTCGTGGATAGATGTTGGGTTTATTTTAATATTTACTAAAGTCGCCACGTCAAAATATTTTATAACAAATGTTTTGCCTCGAAAAACGCAATATAGAAAAGAGTAAAAATATAAAAACCTACATACACTTAAACATCGACATAACACAAAATCGAACTCCAGAGAACTAATCAAAATACAATAAAAACACCGTTTCTAAAGCTAAAAAACCGGCAATAACAATTAATACCGGTCAGTACAAGACACACGATATGTAAATACGTACAAATTATGTCGTCGTGCAATGTATACTTTTTGGCATCTAACAGAGAATATCGGCGGTATAAAAAAGTAATTTATTGATTTTATATGTAAATGATATATACTCGTGTATCATAACGAGATGGGAATATAAAGGCAAATATTAGAGTAGCATATATAGGGTGCGACAATCGAGAGCTGCGGAGATGCTTTATATAAGCTCGTATCAGTAAAGTCTCAAGGTAATTATACTTTGAGGAACGATGAGATAAACATCTATTCAGTCTAGAGCAAATACCTGTTCTGTATCACATCTTGCAATCCTATTAGCGCCAATGTTATGCTAACGCTAATGGGATTGCAAAATGTAATAGAGAATACTAAAGAACTAACTTTACATTTGATTACATATATTATAGTGATTGATGAGTTGAAGAAAGGTTTGACCCTTGTACTTTTATATTGTTATCAAACCAAATTGTGTTCACTGCACAGATGAGGTAAGGTACCTGCGAGAAATGAGACCCGCTGAGTTTAATATCAAAAATTAGTAAATTATTATTTTGAATTTAGAAAACCTGTATTAAACGAAAGCTATGTTTTGTTAAAGAACTAAAGAAAATAACAAAACACAAATGTTCACACATAATTGTGAAATTTAGATATAGTTTCGAAAATTCTGTTTGATTTTATTAAACTACGGTAATGAATACGGTTCGCCAACAAAATTGAACATTTTGTGAAAAATATGACAATTCGGCACTTATGTAGAAACTATATTTAATATAAAATTAGTTTATACTCGATCATCGGTGAAAGGAAATAACGTATCTTCCGGGTCACTTAAATAAGATAGTTTTACCCTAAATCGGTATTTTCTGAAGTTTTTCTTTCTTTTTATAAAATTACGAATTTGTTGGTGGCAAAAGCCCAAAAAATCCAACCTGAACTTTGGCATCGCGAGTAAAGTTTTGAACAATCAAAACTTTTATTATACTATAAAATGTTACTAGTTCTTTGAGAAGTTTCAAATAATATAAAATATGTTACCTACCGAGCACACAATACAAAAGTTTTCCTGTTATGTACGTAGGCATATGAATTTGTTTCCATTGAAAAATACAAATTTGGTGACAATTTTTTTATCAATTTAGTGACCAGACGTAATATGTTATGAGGAAAACTGATATTATGTAGAAAAGTGTAATTCAGATCTGACATTTGTTATTATTCCCTATTTAAACAACAAATATTAATGAGTTAAATAAGAGGTAAGGAAAAGTTAAGAGTAAAAGTCAAGATATTTTTGAGAAATCCACTATATCTATATATTTAGGTCTAAACCTAAGAAAACGTTTTAAGCAATATATTTACACAGTAAAAAATTAAATTAAGGTTTGCGAATAGCCTAATAAAAACCTTATATTCTCTTAGAATTTAAAATTTGTATGTGTACTTAATTGCGTACAGAATACTCGTAGTGTGAATTCTACTCAAACTTAACAAGTTTACAGCAAATGTATCATTTACTTTGCAAGTAGGCTTTAATATTATGAAAACGGCATGTATTTTAGCGTGCTATGGTAACCTCAGTAATGGTAGTTTTGTTTTATTTTTAATTTTCTTTCATTAAAAAGTAAAGAAAATTAAACCGGGAATTTCCAACACCGGGAACCAGGACTCCGTGGAACATCGCATAATATCGTTGTGGATGAAAGGATTTTAGCAGCATTTAATAACGATCCCACTACTAGTATAAGAAAAGTTGCTGCAGAACTAGGAGTTTCCGTGTGGAAAGTGTGGGCCGTCATTCACGCAGATGGCAGGCATCCATTTCACTACACACCAGTGCAAGGTAATTTTGATTTTGTTCCCACTACTAGTATAAGAAAAGTTGCTGCAGAACTAGGAGTTTCCGTGTGGAAAGTGTGGGCCGTCATTCACGCAGATGGCAGGCATCCATTTCACTACACACCAGTGCAAGGTAATTTTGATTTTGTTCCCACTACTAGTATAAGAAAAGTTGCTGCAGAACTAGGAGTTTCCGTGTGGAAAGTGTGGGCCGTCATTCACGCAGATGGCAGGCATCCATTTCACTGCACACCAGTGCAAGGTAATTTTGATCCCACTACTAGTATAAGAAAAGTTGCTGCAGAACTAGGAGTTTCCGTGTGGAAAGTGTGGGCCGTCATTCACACAGATGGCAGGCATCCATTTCACTACACACCAGTGCAAGGTAATTTTCAGATCTAATCTTCCATTATAAGTATAAAAGATAATAGTTGTTAGAGATACAGTTTCACGTAGCACGGTTATTAAAGGTCAAACCTAATACAATACCATATTTAATAGATGTAGTTGAATTTGTAGTTTAAAAATAGTTTTGATTCCATACGTCCCAAAGAATTTAATTTTGTTATTGTGTTGCTTTATGAAATGTTTTTTTCTAGGACTAATGGAAGGCGATGAAGAACGTCGTCTACAAGTTTGCTGCTTCTTGCTTCACGCGGATGTTGAAGACGGTGAGTTTCTTAAGAGCATTTTATGGACGGACGAGTCAAAGTTCACACATGAAGGGATTTTAATCAACACAGTATTCATTATTGGGCGATTTAGTGTTAACATTTGGGCAGGTGTGATCGGTAGACACTTGATTGACCTACATTACTTTCCTGACAATCTTAACGGAGATAATTATTTGGAATGTTTACAGAATGACCTCGCAGAATGATTACTGACGTTCTTATTGTAGATGGAGACAGGCCAATTGTTTATTAAAATGATGGTTGTCCTGCACACCACCCAATAATAGTGAGAGAACATCTCGATAACGTATTCTCTAATTCGGGGATAAGAAGATTTGTACCAATCGCATGGCCCGCGCGGTCCCAAGTCCTCCCAACTACCTCCTATTTCTGTTGGTCAGACCATCCACATAACTTCTTGTGTACATAGGTGAATTAAAACAAAACAATTACAATCTATTAAGAACTGTGTCTAAATTATCAAAATAACAAAGAAATTTCAATAAAGTAAAGTAAATATGTCATCTTTCAAAAATTTATAAATAAGTTGGATTAAAGACACGTTGCCAAAAATTAAATTAAATTAAGGGTTCAACGTAAAACTCAAACATCTAAGTATTTGTTCTGGAAGACAGTGAAATTATTCGTCAAACATTTAAGCAAACCGCAGGACAAAGAGCACACTCCGTGCTGCCATGATGCGCCTCTAATATTCCCGCGCCAAGCGTGCTCGTTTATTCTCACCGAACGCGAATAGAACACGATTAACATCTTTAAAATGCGCATTGTTATTTTTTACTCTCAAAAACTTTTTCGTTTCTTTCAAATTACCGATTCCAATTATAAGTATTTCATTCTTGAGGTAAAATTGCTCATATGGGAATGTGAGTATGAAAGCTAGGCACATATTGTTCCCGACTTCTCTTCAGATAACTGTAAGTCCTGCAATTCTCCCACACATGGTGTAAATGTATCTGTAATACTTTTGCCGGGGTTCATCATGAAAGTTCCCATACCGGTGACTTATTATTATTTTATGTTAGCATTATTAATTGTATGTCAATAATTTTACAACGTATATCAATAACCTATGTTAATTTAAAAACTATAAGTTGCCACATTACTAAAAGTTATATGTCAATTGGATCAGTACTTCTTGCATGAATAATTAAAACATAAACAAAAATCTTTCTTCTATATACTGTTCAAAATATTAATCATAGGCGGATCGACAATTGCCAAAAATGTTGTTTCTTAAATATCACTTTACTTAAAAAAATGAAACAATAAAAAAAATCACTTTCTGAAGTGGACGAGCAACTAATTGCATGGCATCATATTGGCATCGACAGGAAGTATGTAAATTCCCTTTTCTACATAATATTAACATAAAATTATAATAATGTTTTAAAATAGATTAATATTTTAGATTATATTTTGCAATTTTATCCATATTAGTTTAACTTTTACGGCAGCAAATATTCAGAATACCGAACAATTGTTCGGAATGGAATGATTTAGGGACTGGCCTTTCGATTTTTATGTTCCGTCTTCAGAGATATTTTTATCTCAAATTTGTATTCTAGATACCACTTGTTACAGAATTTATAACAATGAGGTCTTGTACAATATAATATCCATCATTTTGGGTCTCTTTGAACCAATCTCTAATGCACAGGTAGATATGGATCTCGGATCGTAATTTTTTACTATTGACAAGTAACATTGCAAAACGTTTATGTGAAGGTTTTGCGAGATATGAATTCATGTTATTTAGGTATTTTTCATTGAGTTAAACTCTTGAGATATGGCATCTAAATTGCATATAAATTAGATATGCCTGGAATATTAATATTACACGTAGCTAAGAAAGCAAGAAAAAACATTTTCTCTCTTCCAAACTATTGAAGAAAAAATCTATTTTCATTTAGCTATAAAGATTCCAACGTTAACTATCCAAAGCAACGCATTTGCTTGTTTTTTGTATTAAATTTACTACAATTTTCATTAAACGTATTGTATTTTCACATTTTTCTATTAAACTTAAATTTATTGGTTGAACATATTCGCAATTGGGAGTGGAAAGCTTATTGCTATTGCTAATTTTTCTACCGAATATATTCACTAAAATAATTTTTAAAATATTCAATTCAAAACTTTGTAACATCGAAGTTTAAAAAAAAACTTAGGAAATTTAATTAAATTATAGTCCCATTAGTTGCACTAAAACTCCATAAAGACTTACACTTGCCTTTATCCTTCTAACATTAAATCGAAGAATTTCTTTGTATGTCTGTTATCCTAGAAGAGAGAAAAACGATTTGTTTCAGAAACATATAACTTATGCATGAATAAAATTTGCACTGTGAGTTCTCTTCAAGCGTTTAGATTAAACATTAGGGGTGTAAAATAAACATCGAATGTGAATAGTTTTAAAATTACCTCAGGAGATACACGAAATTAAAAAAAATCGATTATTTTATTTGACCCTTCTAACACTTCCATATGAACACTTCAGATTGTTAATTAAAGTGTTCATATGGAAGTAAATAGCGACGTGATTTGAATACTGTGAAAACATTAATAATACTTGGGTTTTCAACCTACATACTCAATATCGCTACTATAATTAAAAACTTGTTTGAAGAGTGGAAAATTTGTCGAAATAAATGATATACTTGTTAATTATGAATAGAACTCGCACGACGAGGCTTCAAAATTCTGTATCAAAATTTAAATATTTTTTTTATTCCGTAAAAATATTGCTTTCTTACGCCTATAATTTGTTTTGATTCTTTAAACATATTTTGCTTTTATTCCCATAACTTTTTTCCCATTTTATATTTAACCTCCTTTCGTATTCGTTGTTTAAATGCGCAATATGATAAATATTAAAACATAATTAAACTGTCAGGTGTAATATTGGTTTTGGCATAAACTTGATAAAAATATTGGTTTAAAAACGAGGTAAACCAGCTGTAAATAAATAAAAGGTATCATGATTACTACATAAAAATACGTGTAAAATACGTATCATGATTACTACATAAAAGTACGTTAATGCTTAATATGACCTGAAAGTATACTCAGTATTTCCATAAAGAGAATATTTGCTTAAGATCTGATGTCGTATGGGCCTAATACAGACCTTCACAAAGATTTTTAATCTTTTACTCGATTTTTTTTTCAATAAATAATTTTAAAGTAGGAAAGTGTATTTTTAATTATATACATCTCCTTTTATAGCATAAAAATTTTAAAAAATTCTTAAAACAAATTTCCTTGTGAGAATAACAAAGTCGTTAGATGCTTAATATTTGAATACATGAGACCATACATTTTTTCATTTTTTTAATCTATTTTGAAATCTAAAGTGTCCGTTATTAAAATCAAATGTATTTTACAGCTATAAAACCTTTTAAGCAAACAAAAATGGTTGTACATAAGATATTTGACCCCAGCTGACGTTTCATTTCTTAGCCTAAAAGAAAATTTCAATATGTGTTTAAGATTAAAACAGCACGCATTAGAAACGACCGATTTACAAAAACATATTATTTGCTCGCTATTATTCTATAATTAAAACTTTTCTTCAACAAGAAAAAGCATTCAAAACAATTTTTTTAAATTTATTGTGTTGATAAAGTCTCCACAGTTTTACTTAAGAAAAATATAAACGGAAATGTACGAAACTCAATGAATGAAAAAGTGAAAAATTTGAAAAGAAAAACAAAAAAAAGTCACTGTAGGTTAATGAAAAACTATTTTACTTTATATTAATGAAAACACTAAATTTTACCAATGTCAGAGATTAATTTTGAAATCTGCAACTTATCATAGATATTTTTATTTTTGCCTGTAAATTATTAATTATAAATAAATATTTTTTAATACGAATGAAAATACCAATATTAGTTTTTAAAAAAAAGAATATACAATAAAATCGAAATGTGAACGATAATATTTGGTCCCGATTACTTAATTATTAAAAAATATATGAAAAATAATTCCGAAAAGAAATGAATTTACAACGAATTGATTGTTGATTTTTATTGTTCAATTGCTATGGCAATACATAATATTCTGTAATGTTAAACTCTGTACACGAAGAAATTGGAAATAAAAAAAATAAACTTAACTTAAAAATTTAAATAAGTAAAAAGGTTTTCGTCAAGAGCCTGTTTTGTAAACTGTAAAGAATTAAGAGAGGGTTACTTCACAAATATAAAATATTCTTTGAAAGTAACATCCGGACCTAACCCAATTAAAGTTAAAAGTTCAGTGTTTGGGAATCTACACAGAAACTTCCAATTTTGGGGAAAATACGAAGTAAGAAAAAGAAAAAATAGGGAAACATTCATTTATCATCCTAGAACGGAATGTTTCTTCAATCATACTCAGATCTACACCAATAACCTGCATGCAGGCAGCATATATCCTTAAAAGATGAAATCAATATGAAATAACCTTAAAGAAACGAATTTGAATTGACGGGAGTATGAACTTCGGCGTTAGGATAATTTTGACCGCGTTAGTGCAGATATACCCCCGAAGCTCTTCGCCTAAAATTATACTGCATATATGCTGCATAATGCTTAATATGACCTGAAAGTATACTCAGTATTTCCATAAAGAGAATATTTGCTTAAGATCTGATGTCGTATACAGACCTTCACAAAGATTTTTAATCTTTGACACGATTTTTTTTTCAATAAATAATTTTAAAGTAGGAAAGTGTATTTTTGATCATATACATCTCCTTTTATAGCATAAAAATTAAAAACAAATTCTTAAAACAAATTTCCTTGTGAGAATAACAAAGTTGTTAGATGCTTAATATTTGAATATATGAGGCCATACATTGTTTCATTTTTTTAATCTATTTTGAAGTCTAAAGTGTTCGTTATTAAAATCAAATGTATTTTACAGCTATAAAACCTTTTAAGCAAACAAAAATGGATGTACATAAAGAAATCGCACGATTTAACAATTAAAGTATGGTGATTATCGTAAAATTACTAATGAAATTTATAATCCTTAATGGATAAATAAAAAAAAAGATATATATATATATATATATATATATATATATATACATATATATATATATATATATATATATCTATATATATAAAAATGAAACCCGTTTTCCTTGGTCACGGCATCACGCGTGAATGGCTGGACCGATTTCACTAATTCTTTTTTTGTTGTATTTGTTATTATTAGGAGAAGGTTCTTACGGAAAAAAATATTAAGAAAATCTCTCAGAAATATTGAAAAATGTACATTTAATTTTGCATATTTTAAAAAACGCGAGTAACAAATATCAATGTCATTCACAGCCATAGATTATATTGATGAAAGAGCATCGTTTGTTTTGCTGTCATCGTTTGTTTGGCCGTCAACGTTTGTTTTGATTGTTGTTTGCTAATTTTTTATTCTGGCTGCCATCTTGAATACACGTTTTTGAGGACAGCCAGAAGAATTATCCACTTTAAAGTTATCTCTACTTGATATTGGCGTATCGCCATTCGTTTATAATTGTTAAATTATATTACTTGATATTGGCATAGAATCCTAATGGGAAAGCCATTGAATAAAAAGAAGTGAAGTTAAGTGTTTGTTAATCACGGTAAGTTCACAGCTTCATATTGATTTTTAGTAACTTTTGCTGATTACACAATAATACAATTTGGTATACATGGTTATACAGAAAATGTATGAGAGCTTTTCATTTTCAGTTGGATTTTCGTTTTTAACAATGCCACCAACCAGACGTACAAGCTTAGGCCGCAGAACTCGAAATACGGCAAGTCAAAGAAATATAAGAGCAAATCAAACTGATGAGCAACGCGAAGCGCGAAATGAACTTGAACGGAATCGATATCAAGATAGAAATTTTGTGTTTAATCCCCACAGAGCTGCATTCAGTTATAATGTGGCAATTGATTACAGTTCAGCGAAAATTGTTGCTATTGGACAAATGAGTATTGTGTGTCCACATTGCAAGGCATTGAAATTCAAAAATGAAGCCCCTGGATTGTGTTGCGCCGGCGGCCAAGTCAAATTGACGCCATTGGTACCGCCACCAGAGCCACTACATTCATTGGTATCTGGAATTGGTCCAGATTCTTATCATTTTTTGACTCATATCCAGCAGTACAATAATTGCTTTCAAATGACATCATTTGGGGCAACAAAGGTTATTCGAGACAATTTTATGCCTACTTTCAAAGTAAGTAATTATAATGGTAAACAATTTTTTTAGTTTTACTACCTATGGCAAATAAGTTTTTTAGGTCTACTACCTATAGCTGTCATGGAAGGCTGCTCAATGTCGAGGTTTAAAGTAGTTTTAATTAGAAATGATGTAAAGTATTGTGGCAGTATTTTGCGTGCCACATGGTGGTAAAATTTGCTATACAATTACCTGTATATATATTTATATTCTTGCAGATTCAGGGTCAAATATATCATCGAACAGGTTCCTTATTGCCAGTGCCTGATCAAGACTATAAATTTTTGCAAATATATTTTATGGGCAAATCAGCAAGAGAAGTCGATCAGCGTTGCGCACACAACAACTCAGTGAAAATATACATTGTGGAACAACTTCAAACATTTTTCCATCAACACAATGAATTAGTTGCATTATTCACAACTGCATTAGACCGCACGCCATCTGATAATCACAAAATTGTCATCAGAGCCGATAAGGCGCCTGCAGGACAACATGCTGGACGTTTTAATGTGCCAACAATTGATGAAGTGGCTATTGTCGTTGTGGGTGAAAATTTAGAAAACCGAGACATTGTTTTACATCGGCGGAACGATCAGCTTCAGCGTGTGTCTGAAACACATCGATCATATGATGCCTTACAATATCCTATCTTATTTTGGCAAGGTGAAGACGGCTATCATTTTTCAATGAAGATGATAAGTCCAGTTACAGGTAAATTATTAACAATATGTTTACTACATTAAAATATATGTTTACTAACATAAAATTTATATTATTATCATAACACAAAAAATTGTTTACAGGTGCTGACACAAACAAAAAAATTAGTTCAATGAATTATTATTCATACAGACTGATGGTTCGGGAAAATGAGGACAATCACATCTTAAAATGTCGGCGTCTATTTCACCAGTATGCTGTGGATATGTATGTGAAAGTTGAAACTGAACGATTGACATTTATCAGGTTGAACCAGGCAAAACTCCGTTCCGAGGAATACATTCATCTTCGGGATGCCATTAATGCTGATGGAAATGCACAGAATGTTGGCAGAACAACTATTCTCCCAGCAACATACGTTGGAAGTCCGCGTCATATGCATGAATATGCTCAAGATGCTATGTGCTATGTAAGACATTATGGCACACCAGATTTGTTTATCACATTCACATGCAATCCAAAGTGGACAGAAATTCAACAAGAATTATTTACTAGCCAATCACCCATTGATCGCCACGATATCACTGCAAGGGTGTTCAAAATGAAATTAAAATCACTCATGGATTTTATTGTTAAGCATCGCGTGTTCGGCGAGACGCGCTGTTGGATGTACTCAGTTGAGTGGCAAAAACGCGGATTACCACATGCACATATCCTCATTTGGTTGGTTGAGAGGATAAGACCGAATGATATTGATCATGTGATATCAGCAGAAATTCCCGATTATAATGAAGATCCACTGTTACATGAAGTTATTACAAAAAATATGATACATGGTCCATGTGGAATATTAAATCCCATTTCTCCGTGTATGGTTGAAGGAAAATGTTCAAAACGCTACCCAAGACAATTAGTAGCAGAAACTATTACTGGAAATGATGGATATCCACTTTATCGCCGCCGATCCATTGATGACAATGGAAAGTCAACAATAGTCAAAGTAAATCGACAGGACATTGAAGTTGATAATCGTTGGGTTGTTCCGTTTTCGCCATTACTCTGCAAGGCATATAAAGCACACATAAACGTCGAATTTTGCCATTCCGTAAAATCCATAAAATACATTTGCAAGTATGTGAACAAAGGTAGTGATATGGCTGTCTTCGGAGTTGCTGCCGAAAATTCAAATGATGAAGTCACTCAATATCAAATGGGCCGCTATGTTAGTAGTAACGAAGGCATGTGGCGTATATTTTCGTTTCCTATACATGAACGACACCCTACTGTTTTTCACTTGGCCGTACATTTGGAAAATGGTCAACGGGTGTATTTTACAGATGCAAACGTATTACAACGAGTTGACAGGCCACCATCGACAACATTAACCAGCTTCTTTGAAATGTGCCAGAATGATGATTTTGCCAGAACGCTACTTTATTCAGAAATGCCAAGATATTATACCTGGAATCAATCATCAAAAAAATTCCAACGACGAAAACGACGACAACCAGTTACAGGTTATCCACAAGTATTTTCCACCGATGCACTAGGCCGTCTTTATGCAGTCCATCCCAGTCAAGACGAATGTTTCTATTTGCGTTTACTGTTAGTCAATGTTCGTGGTCCAACATCATTCCAACATCTGCGAACAGTTAATGGTGTATTGTGTGGCACATACAGAGAAGCCTGTCAACATTTGGGATTGTTAGAGAATGACACTCATTGGGACCACACTCTCGAAGATGCTGTGATTTATTCAAATCCTAAACAAATACGAACATTATTTTCTATAATTTTGTCTACATGCTTCCCATCAACACCGATTGATTTATGGCATAAATACAAAGATCATATGGCGGAAGATATATTGCATCAGATGCGTCTTAGAACATCGAATGCAGATTTACAAATGAACGAAGAAATTCACAATGAAGCATTAATTTTATTTGAGGACATGTGCTTGATACTTGCCAACAAAGTATTAATACAAATAGGAATGATAGCACCCAATCGCCCAATGCACAACTCATTTGATCAAGAATTGAGACGCGAAGCCCAATACGATTCCGAAACATTAAGAGAAATGGTTGATAGAACAGTACCCCTTTTGAATCAACAACAAAAATATGCCTACGATACGCTCATGAAAGTAGTGAACGATGGAACTGGCGGATTTTATTTTTTAGATGCTCCTGGTGGAACTGGGAAAACGTTTTTGTTATCATTAATTTTGGCCACGATTCGATCGCAAAATGGAATTGCACTAGCCCTAGCTTCATCAGGTATTGCAGCTACGTTGTTGGAAGTCGGTCCAACAACGTAGCTGCAATACCTGATGAAGCTAGGGCTAGTGCAATGTGGTACGGTCGAAGAGCTCATTTAGCTCTCAAGTTGCCGTTGAACCTTCAAATAAATGAAACTCCAACTTGCAACCTTTCGAGGAATTCTGCCATGGCCAAAGTGCTGCAGCAAACCAGATTGATCATTTGGGATGAATGCACGATGGCACACAAAAAATCTTTAGAGGCCTTAGATCGCTCAATGCAAGATTTACGAAATAACAGAAACCGGTTTGGTGGTGCAATGATACTATTGGCAGGTGATTTTCGACAAATATTGCCAGTTGTTCCACGCTCAACGCCAGCTGATGAACTAAATGCATGTTTGAAGTCGTCCATTTTATGGAAATACATTAAAATACTTAAATTGAGTATAAACATGAGAGTCGAATTGCAGGAAGACCAGTCTGGAGAAGTGTTTTCCAAACAACTGCTCGATATTGGTAATGGTAATATTGCTGTTGATACATCATCGGGATACATTACATTCCCTACCAATTTTTGTAACTTTTGTGAATCAAAGACCGAACTCATGGAGATGGTTTTCCCAAACATAGCTCAAAATTACGTAAATCACGATTGGTTAAGCGAACGTGTTATATTGGCCGCAAAAAATGTTGATGTGAACGAAATGAATTTTCAGATTCAAGAGAAAATAGCTGGCGAATTGAAGAATTACAAATCAGTTGATTCCGTTACTAATGATGATGATGTTGTCAATTATCCAACAGAATTTTTAAATTCGCTGGAATTACCCGGCTTACCACCTCATAATCTGCAAGTAAAAATCGGATCAGTAATTATTATGTTACGGAACATAAACCAGCCACGTCTGTGTAATGGCACCCGGCTTGCGGTGAAGAAATTATTGAACAATGTCATCGAAGCAATAATTTTAAAAGGGAAGTACAAAGGCGAAGATGTTTTAATCCCACGCATCCCTATGATACCGAACGACATGCCATTCAGCTTTAAGCGTTTACAGTTTCCAGTGCGGCTTGCATTTGCAATGTCAATAAATAAATCGCAAGGGCAGTCGCTAAGTGTATGTGGCATCAACCTAGAAAATCCATGTTTTTCACATGGCCAATTATATGTCGCCTGTTCCCGTGTCGGAAAACCAACAACATTATTTATTTACGCGCCAGAACATAAAACTAAAAATATAGTTTATCAAAAAGCATTAGAGTAGAGAGAAGCAGTGAAGAGTACAGAGACTATTAGTTGCTTTCTAGAGCGCGCGTGGTATTGAGCTTAGTGTTTAAATAAAAATGCAAAGTTGTTCAATAGCGATTTGTAAAAATATTAGTGAAATTATTGAATCCTAAGAAATAAACACTATTATGAAAATATATATTTTGGTTTTTATTTAATTAAAAATTAGTAAAGTCATTTTCAGGTATAGCGAGACCAGGGAATTATGGATTCATTTTTATATGGAGGATTCAGTTCAAATTGAATAGGTACTCATACCTAAGATAGGTCAGCTATACAAAATAAAGTAGTGCATCATTGCAACGCTAAGGCGGTACGAAGTTCGCCGGGTCAGCTAGTATATATATATATATATATATATATATATATATATATATATATATATATATGTCATCTATTTATTTACTTTATACATGCCAATAATTTTCACATTGCTGACTTAATTCTTTTTTCTGTTGTAAGCACTGCTTACGCATGAAATTTCAAGTTTTCGTGATATCTCAGTAAGTCAGCGAATAAGCTGTAAAACCTCTTCACTTGCTAAATACTTGTAGCATTCTCTGGAGCTCGTGTAATATCGTTCACAACTCTTAAAATATTGTTTCCTAGATTATAATAAAATGTTAATATTTCTTAGTCTCACTATATTTTGATATTTCAAATAAACTTGTATTTTAGATATACGTTTACCGATAACAAAATAAATAAATAGAAAGACAAACCAGAAACCTCTTCATGTTTGCTAAAAATGGTCAAATCCCAAATATAGAGGATATTGCTATAAATATATAATAAATAAAACAAGTGGTAAACAATAAAACAAATATAATTAATATTAAAATGCAAATGTTTACAAATCAAGTGTAAATTCTATTGCCCTTGTTTTTCTTTAACACACTCGCCATTTTTGTTTACACGGAACGTTTTCCCCGGACAATTTTCAGAAAGTGATGATAAGGCGTGAGATGGTTTGTATATATCACCAGCCTTCGTCTGATCAGAGCTGCTCGAATCCATTTTTTCCGTTGCGGCAAAAGCCATTATCGAAATTAATAAAAAGAATAAAATACACGTATATTTTACAGGCGACATACTCGGTGGACTTGGACTCTAGAACTGACCACAGTGCGGTAAGCGCGGGGTTTTTAAAGCAAATTAATCTCCAAAAAATATAAAAAGATCGGTAGTGGAAATAAAATATCTAAACATAATTTTGCAATTATTTATTACCCGGTCGTTCATGACGCCTATGAGTATTTGTGTAATATGTAAATTTTGCCAATTAATATTCAATACCAGGGGTGAAGGTAACTTATATAAAAACTCCTTAATGAGTTATATATGCCAACCTGTATACATAACGAAATACATTGTAATGGTGAGGATCGATGTACTTATGAGGATGAATCGAATAGTTCTTCAAAATGTACGTTAATAAAATTTCTTCGAGAGTGGATCATTTTTACAGACATCAAAAAGAAGACGGTTTTCAATTCTATTGTATTTGTTTATGTTTATTATCTCATATGTATAGCGTTTTTCAACGAATTGAGACAATTTTTTTTATTCAAAATATTATACTTCCAGGAATTTGTTATAGGAAATGACCATGGAAATTAAAGATATACTATAGAACTTCTCAAAATTGAACAGTACAGTTGCCGTGATTGAGCTTGGATGATATAGGTCAAACCAATTAGGATAATTATTTTTTTCAATTTGGAAGGCTATATTCGTAGTATGGTCCTATGACATAATATATACATTGAATATATTTGGCGTTAATTTTGTAGAAATTCATTATTCACAATTAAATGAAACTACATGATGTAGTATTATTTCTACTATCTTTAATTTCTTTACCACGACCTAGGTTTCGTTGTATTACAACATCTTCATATATATACACTTAGTACTACAGGTATGAGAAGAAAATACACGACTGATTGAAGAAATGCACTTTACATAAGCAGTTGATTAAATTTCAATGATGATTTAAAATAAAATGTAATTTAGTGTCAAAACTCTTCAATCTTTTTCCCACACTCTCCGAATTCTCATTTATTGGTCTAAAAAGATAACAGTTTGACCTACAACTTACTATGGAAGCACCACGTTATCTAAGACAAAAAACTGTTTTAGGAGTATAGAAAACAAAAAAAAATTACGTTCGAACTTTCGATAGTTTTCTCGATAGAGTAAGCGACTACTTTTACTTTATTCTACACTGGTAATACACGTCGTTGAAAAGTAATTCTGCATTGGTAATACACGTCGTCTAAAAGTAATGCTACACTGGTAATACACGTCGTTGAAAAGTAATTCTGCACTGGTAATACACGACGTCGCAAAATTTTAACAAGATATTTTATAACCGTATGTTGTTCTTTGTATGACGATGTATGATGATATAGATGTTTATATGCAGGTGTCCCAGAAATCATCATCAAGCCAGAAACGGAGGATAGGTTATTATGTAACAGTTTTCGGAAAAATCACAAAAAAAATCTAGATCATATACTTTTAAGATTTTAGGCGTTATTAAAAAATTAAGAAAATTGCGACTTTCTTTCATATACTGTGAAAAATAATTTTCATTTTTCTTTTCTTCACTTAATCCTGAACAATCATAAATTGAACACAGTCTAAACTAAAAACAAAACTGTTAGTTTAAAAAAACATCTTTTTTGTCCAATCATGCACTCAAGATATTCCACCACCTAACTTTGACTGCATGAACTGAACAAAATGTACTAATTTTTTTTAGTAAGTTACTTTAGAAGTTAGCCCATATAGTCCAGATTCCAAAATGGTATAAATACTGGTTTGTTTCCTCAAAACAACTATACATATTTCTTTCAAAGAATCCTGATTTCTAGTTAATTTCAGTACTTAATGATAATGATGCTAATGCACGCTAGGCTTAGTTCTAAGTTACTAATTTTAAGGTACAATTGTGAGTGAAACTGAAATTGACACCATTTTAGCAAGTGTCAGTGATACGGATAGTGACGCCATTTTACAAAGTACAAATGAGACGGATATTGACGCCACTTTTGCAAAGTGTGAATGAGACAGATAAAGACGCTATTTAGCCAAGTGTGAGTGAGATGGATACTAACGCCATTTTTTCAAGTGTGAGTGAGACGTAGCGGTACCATCCTAGACAGGTAGTTGCCCATGCTCGCAAGCCTCAATACCAGAGTACGTTATACTCCTCCGTTTACAATACATCTTTCCGTATATTGCTCTCTTACTAACAACTTTGGCCTTATGTATTGAACTTGATCGCCGCATAACTTACTAGAATTTGACTTTGTATATTTGAGTTGATTGCGTTGTGACTCGAAATTATTTGAGAGTTATTGGTTATCCGACCATTTTCTAACGGACTTGGCTTTCTTCGAAACTAACTTGTCAGTCACTGAACGCGTGATTGTGTACAACGTGTGAATACCACCACTTCTCCACTTCGGTTCACTGCGCAGGAATTCGCTAACATGCACCTCATTTTTGCGGAATGTAGATGAAATGCCAGCAACAGTTACACTTTATCGCGAGAGGTATCTAAAGAGCGTTATCCGGATCACCGCGTGTTTACAAATGTTCACCAATAATTCTCCGAGGGTTGAAATTCCGAAACAACAATCTAATGAGAGAAGAGCCCGTATGCCTTATGGGAACGAAATTTATCACAAATTTATTAGAAGATATGAAGCTTAATAATTTTATTGGTAAATGTGGTATCAAAATTACGACTGCTGAGCCCATTATGATTTCCCAGTAAGAGAATGTGTCAATGAAGAATACCCGCAAAGGTCGATTGGGCGTTCCGGTACAATTTCGTAGTCGACCCGTTCATCTGACCTGAATCCAATAGATTTCTTTTACTTGAGATCTCTGAAGGAAAAAATATACTCCAAACCCATGCAAAACTTAGCTGAGTTGCGTCAAAAAATTGCGAAAGCCGTTGAAGCTACCAACTCCCGAAGATATGCTAGATAGAGCTAGTAGATATGCTCGAAAGATATCAAACCAAACGATCCTTTTTAAAAAGGGGCTGCATTCAGGCTGAAGGCAAACTATCATCTATATCATTGTAAATTTCAATCTTTGACTTTTATTTCAAACTTACACAAAAAATCATATAGCTAGTACTTGATGGGGGATGATGATCTAGTTCCTTGTTGGTCTTGGCCTGATAGTGGCCCTTTATTATTAAAAGATAACTTCACTATCCGTTTTACTCACCTCCACCGGTATGTATATATATATATATATATATATATATATATATATATATATATATATATATATATATATATATATATATATATAAATATATATATATATATAATCATAAAACAATTTCTGCCTAACTTATAGCAAAGCTATCATATATTTTTACAGCGACTTTATTATAAGAGATAAATTTACTTTTGGTTTTCACAACCACGTTGTTATTCCTCTTGATCGCTGATAAGGATGCTATCAAATCTCTCTTCACTATTATCGGATTCCGAATGTGTCTAAATATTATTCCGGTACCATGTTTTAATTTCAAAAATGCAATTTTTCTAGAGGACCTTGAACATTGATCGAATTCCAGCATCTTTTAAGCAACCTTTATTTTTCTCAGGCTGACTGTTGAATGGTTTTTTATATTTGTTCTTCAGATTATTTCGGAATGAACGGGAGTATGAGTATCAGAATATTAGGGTCTCAAATCACATGAATGTTATAGGGTATAAGCAATGTAGGTGTGGGTAAAACTAAACAAATTTTAACAATTCACTTTTGTCTCAGTACTGAGGATAGCCCACGGGAAAGATGTTATCCAAATATTGAAATTTTTTTCATTTCCTCATGCTTATTGGAACGAAGTTCCTTATCGCGCGTTGCGAAAGGGGGCTAGACGGAAAAAATTAAGACCAAAAGTTGTAACGACACTTTTTGCTATAGTTGCTAGCGGGCGCGCTGCAAGCCGTGCGGCATGCGCATGTTTCTCTGTCTGTCTCTCTTTCTCTCATAGAAAGCGAGCCAGTTATTTTCGTTTCGTCTTTCTATTTCGCATTGAACAGTGTGGTGTCGCGACGATTATTTTTGTTGAGTGTATACAGGTTTTTTTATACATAATAAATAATAAAAAATAATAACAATAATTATTATTATAACTTAAAAGAAATAAAAGTTTATTACAATTCCTTCACTAATTAATCGAAAGGAACTTCGTTCCATCCGGGTGTCCCTTGACACCTCTCAAGTTTTTTTTTATCACCGTATAAATTATGTTCATCAGTAAATGGAAAAGGCGCTTTTGAAAACGCTAGATTTTCTTTGTGGCAATGTTTTCCACTCATCTATGAAGCTCGGTTAAACATATATGCCACCAATTCGAATGTTGTGAAGAGATTTTATACCTGTAATTTTAGCATCATTTTAACACAGTCAAAACTATTGTTTTTATAAAATTGAACCTCGTCGAAACCCTTCCAAAGTTAGAGATAAGTAAACATGAACCTTTGTAAGCGATTTATTTTTTCTTGCAGATCTCCAGATTGATATTAATTCTGCAGTTATTTCAATGTCTTTATGCTATAAAGACCTCTGGTTCGTAGACTGAACTGAGTCTGCTTTTATTTGAGGTTGTATTAAATCTAAAAATTTGTGTTTGATAACTGTACCTTATTTCATAGCTGCACGCAGTAATGAATTGGTAAAAATATAATTATTGTTTTGGAAAATGGAACTATCAATATAGAAAATGACCGCCGTTGGTTAAACAGAATTATTCTTGGGTAAAGCTTACGATTCCATCATTCAATCCAAGTATTTCTAAATGATATATTCTACAAACATCTACACTTATTTTTTTCTCTTGACTTGAAAAATGTTAAATTTGTAAATTTAAAGTTTTGTTCATCTTAAAAACTATTTTCAGCCTTCTGGCCATCAACAGAACCATTGTCAAAACAATGTTTCTTTTTTATATTCTAGCTCCTTATTTTTTGTTTCTCATTATAAGCACATCTCTTGCGCCAATGCGATTTAGCGAGATATAATCTTTGATTTCTGTAATCAAGTGTGTCACTGAAAATAGTGACGGGAATGTTCGAAACAAACTTTTACGTATAATTACACATTTTTCCCACATGGATCACGTTAAAATAATTTTTTAAGTTATTGCTAGTACTTATGCGTAATTTATAAAATGTTGATTAGCTCATATAAACTCTTCGCATTGTTTACGAAAGAATATTCAATTGCAGGTTGGCGTTGGTGGTTATTATGTTACGTCTATAACTATTAAGTTGTATCACTAAATAATACATCAAAGATCGGGTCGTGCTAATCTTTAATTAAGTTAAGTTTCCGAAGCTTAACTTATTTAAAGATTAATACATTTAAAGTGGCAAGCAAATAATATTCATTACACACCTCCTCACAGATAAATAATAAAATATTGGGACAATGACAAAGCTCGAAACTGTTCTTTTTGTACAGTGTACATTATTGTACACTGAACTGGAGTAAATACATTGTACAGAATGGCGGAAATCGTGGAGTTTGCCACTCTATTTGAACAACACCGATTGGATTGTTTTATAAATCACATGTTTCCATATTTTTAAAGAAGAAGGTAGCTGGAAGAAAACGCTGTATAATATATAACTATAACACGGCTTATCGTTCTCTTTAGAATTAAATATAAACGTCATATTAGGTCAAAAGTGGAGTTAGTAGGTCTACACTCTTCACTGACAATACATATTTTACTTGATGCTTGGTTCAGAGAGATTGCTCCCGGAGCAATAAGATAATTTGGCTGTGCTATATACATAGATATATTTGATGATGTACAGGCATACATTCCTCTCCAGTTTCAGTTCGCTGAGAATGAACACTATGAATGAGTGTACTGAGATCAATTACACGTGGAACATCGAGGTGGTTATACTTTTACTTTTGAAGCAGTTCCTTTGTGTCTGACTGCACGGCTGAACAGAGCAACATTTTGCTGTTAACATTTTAACTTTCATAATTATAAATTTTTTTTTTCAAATACGAAGTTAAAGACTCAGCTCAACTGTAGTTCAACTCCATATTACAATAAAAATGTATTGGCTGCCACAGAATCTGTCGACGAGTGTATGATACGAAATTTTCAAAACAATTGACCAATATGTAGCTATACAATTGACATGTCGGCAATTATATCGTTAGCATTTTACATTGAGATTAAATGTATTATCTTGAATTTGAAATTTAATTTTTTTTTTAATGTTCAGCATTCTTAAAGTTAACAATATTTATATTGGAGGTCTTAAAAAATATCATAAACTAAAGTAAGTCAGTTACGTGAATTACTTATTTGTATGCAACTGCTTCAAATATAAAACTGGATATATATTTATATATATATATATATATATATATATATATATATATATATATATATATATATATATATATATATCATATATAATTTTTCTTGGGTTTACATATAATTTATAATATTTCCCTTCAGTCATTGCCCGTATCAGTTATTACAGGGTACTGATATTTCCCAATTATTACATCATGTTTCGCTTTAAAAAATTGAAAATAGTACACAGCAATAAATCCGCCATCTGAGTACTTATTTTTCTAGAAATCAGTAAACTTTAATAAGCAAACATTAATGCACATTAAGTGTATCGTACATAAAGTGTATCGAAGCAGTTAGAGATATAATATTTATGAAATATTATCCATTAGGTAAAATGTATTTATTTTATTTTAGATATATTTTTAAACAGATTTTTTATAAAAAATAATTCGCAATAATATGGAAATGTAATTTATTTCGACTTTATAGTAAAATTCCTTATTACATTTACTTAATTTTATATTAATAATTAATATTTTCAAAAGACAGAGCGATATTTTTAGTCGTGAATATTGAAAATCAGACCCGGCGCAGTTAATTAAATCAAAGTTTAAAAATAAGCTCCAATGTTGTTTTAATGATTTTAGCGGTGTGTATAAATACGGTTATTGAATTAACATAATGTTGTTGTTTTCAAACTTGTGTTATGATTTTTGACTTGTTAATGGTTTCCTAGTTAAACCTTGTCCTTCTACACGTCCGTCTGTTTGTCTGTTCCTTTGTCTTTTACATCCCTTGCATTTTTTCACTTTTGAGTCTATGTGCGTAAAATTATGCGGTAAGATTCGCAACATTTTAATTTATTTGAATTTATTCCTAATGGAACCCCGCAAGGTTTCACAATTTCTACATTTCTAAACACATACGAATAAATTATTATTGCTTCATATGAATATTTCAACTAATATAGAGCAACATGTTAAAACAAATAAAATATCTCCTCGTGTATGTAAAATGAATCAGAACATTTATTTACATATAGCATTGAGTTCAAGTATATAATAGGAACTTTCAAAATAAACTCTTGCTTCTGTATACGGTTTTCCATTTTTAAGTTCGGTTTTCGAAATATTAAGCTCTGAAACGAAATACAGTGTTATAATTTATTAAAATCGTAATCGGGCGTATTTATTAAAATCTGAAAAAGTTCTAGTTTTTAGAATTTTACTGCGTGTTGCAATACGCACTTGGTTGGATTTTTTAAACATCTTAAGATGTCGATAAATAAATATTTTATCACATTATATTCTAAATGAATATCACGAAAGTCTCAGTTAACGCGGTCATAAGCGGATTGGCCTATTTTTAAAAATAATTAATAAACAAAGACTCGAACCCCAATTTCGTGCTATGAAAATAACCGAGTGGAGTTGCGTGTAATAGTTTCCATATCATACTCCTCTGCTGACAGCTTGAAAGTTAATGAAAATTTATTAAATTTGCTTATCGCTTTGTAGACTTGGATTTGGAAAACTTAAATTTTTCGCTGACTCCGATCATAACTAGAACTCTTGTGTAGATTATAATTTTGGCATACTTCAAAGACGTATCTTCGGTGACGTTTCAACTTCTTATATCGTTAGGTAACAACGTATATATAGTTCCGAATAAAAATCTGTATTCGTAAGATACGCTTAAAATGGAAAGCCAATTTATGTAATAGATCTTTGATATTCAGTAGTATGTCAAAGAATGAATGAATGGTTTCAAAATCACACTTTCATGATTTAAGAGGATATTTTTTAATTATTAGCCTGGATAATACATTTTTATCCTAAAAAGATATTTCAAAATCTAAATATTAAAAAGGAATTAAACTTACGAGTACCATCGTAATCTATGATTTTTTTCTAGCCTTTTACTGGTAGGCAGTAACAATTTGAATTCGGCGTAAAAATCTAGTGATAGAAATTAGACAAAAATTGATAGAATTTGTAAAGATATTCAACAGTGTCGAATTTGTTTTTCTCTAGCCGCTTTATTAGAGCTAATCAAATGACGTAACATTGGGTAAACCAGCTTGATTTACTAGTTGAATCCAGCCTAACTCCCGTGATTTTGACTCTATTTTGTGGTATGTAGTCTGCATTATCATGAAGAAAACAAAGTTAGTCCTATCAACTGCTTAGTTAATTAGCCAGTCGATCTAATTTCTGATCGTATGTATTTGAATATAATCAAATAATCTTTGCACACACATCTAATTTACCCCGAATCAACTCCGAAAGAATAACGTCCTTGATATTTCAATAGCAGCTCACCAATATTTTCTTGCAATTCATTTCAGGTTTGTCTATTGAAAAAGCATGTGTTATCGACGTATCTAACCTACCTTCCAATTATCTGCCACTAATTGCTGCAGCCAGTCGAATTAACGTTTCAATATCTATAATTTCGAATGAACATTAGCTCGAAAAACAGGAAATTCCGCACTTGATGTCGGTTTAAATAATCTTTTTTTAAACATAAAACACTTAAAGGATTGACTCTAACTGCAAATAACCGATCTAATTTTGGTGTATTGACGCCTCATGATAAAATACACTGCAGAAACATTTCCAAAAAAGTACTAATTCCTTGGCTAAATACAAACATAATATTATATGATTTATTAAAAAAACCATTATGTAAAAGCAAGCCATAAAAAAATTATACTTACATAAAATACTTGGAATGGAGATCAGCTAATCTGCCTTAAACAACGCATAAACAGCTTTTTCGAGCAGCTCCGAAAAGCCGAAAACCTTGAAAGTGGTATACTTTGAACGATTCTAGAAGCTTTTGGTAAAAAAAATTGTTTTTCTATTTAATGCGTTTTGAGAATATAAAGCGATATAACGAAAACACATTTTTCTTTTTTTAAAAACAAATCATTAATTTACATATTTAATATACAAAAAAAACAAATGATATGTCTGACATTATCGAATGTGAATTTAAAAACCGAATCGTACACACACATTCAAGCTTCATTTTTTTTTGACTCGTTTTTAACGAAGTCGAGAAAACGAGTCAAAAAAAATCTAATTTATGGCCATTTAAAATCCAACTACTCTTAAATTTATTGTTTTTAGTATTAAAAGACGTGGTATTTAAAAACAAAGATTGTGAACACTTAAATAATGGATCAAATTGTTGCTCGTGGTATTTTTATTATTTCTAGATTACTTCATTTTTTTTTATCAACCTATGATTTTCTCGGCAGTTACCCATATTTCCCAGCGAATCATGTAATCAGCATTCTGATAATCTTTCGATTTTTGAACTTTTGATCTGGCAGTAATTGAATTATCTTGACCATATTTCTTTTAACTATATAATCTTGCTGTTTGTGTTATTATATTTCAATCTGAAGTAAAAATCCTCCAGCTCTAGCTTTCGTTTTCGAGACGTTATTCAAACGAAATTTCTCTTGCCTAAATTAAGTGTTATATTTTGCACATATTCTACCTGTTGCCACAGCTTCAGTTCGTAACAGAAACTGGATATAAAATATGCTGCTATTTCGGCAGCCGCTTTCTTTTTGTACGATAGTTTTTTGGGTAATTTCTCCATTTATTGGCGATTGTTAGTTTTCACGATTAGGCATTTTTTATGTTAATTTTCTTTACGTTTTTTTCGAATTGTTAATCTTAGATGTTCATTTTTTTTGTTTAATCTAAATTTTTAATCTATCCACTTGTTTATTAATATTTCTTTTTCTCTATAAACTTTTGTTAAAATAATATTTATTTTAATTTATAATAAAAATTATTGTCGTAACACAGTTTATCCTTTATGCATAAAAAATGCAAACGAAATACTTTGGTTAAAGTTTGTCAGGACCCTAGATAATTTTCGGTTCACTGGCCTTTCTATTTGGAGAGAACTGAGATTTTTTAGTTATTCCTGACAAATATAGCAATAACACGTTTCATGTTGAAGTTATACAACTTGCATTACAATACAACTGACTCACGATGCACTATACTAAAAATAATTAGTTATAAAATGTTATTTACGTAACCACAATTACACCTACTCAATAAGTATCAACCTCACATACAAAGTTCGTCGCGGCTTTTGAGGGAACCGCAAACCGAAACGATCACGTGCGATATTATGCTAACTTTACTTTGATTCTTCACTCAAATAGAACTTCAACAGCTCGACATAATAATTACATCTATTTTCAATATTGTGTTTTAATGGGGAACTGCTAAAAGCAGTGGGAAATATAAAACGAAGTGATTTTTAGTAAAGTTTAAAGGAATTCTTATTTTTTTAAAGCCAAATAAAGCATAATTTTTATGGATTAAAACTTTAGTATAATATTTGGTAACAAGTTTAAAATAAAGTAGTTATTCTTCTTTTAAACTTTAATTTCGAACGAGGACACAGCAGGAGATCGAGAATATATATATATATATATATATATATATATATATATATATATATATATATATATATATATATATATATATATTTATATATATATATATATATATATATATATATATATGTATATATATATATATATATGGTCGGTTAGAAATATATTTAGGAACCAACTTATTGTGTCAGTATGGCACTGCTAACGATTTAAGTATATGGGCATGCAGTTCTAATCGTAAATTCGTTCAGTGTATTTAAAATAATCGTATGAAATAATATGATCTGTCTGGAAATACTTTCCAGAGAAATAATTTAGGATGATTTAGAAAATTTTTTTTTGTATTAAACGTCTCAATGTCATAAACAGAATCTACATGAAAAAGGAAATTATACAGCGTAAAACAAAGTCCGGTAGTTTAAAAAAAAAGAACTTTTAATTTATTTCCTCTCTGATTCCTTTTATAAAGCCTTACGTAGAGAATCCTTGGTACGCGAGTTCCACTCACACTTGGCGGCTTTTATTTGACAATGTGTGTGTTAATAATCAAGACGCGTTTTATGGCAATAGTAAACGTTTATTTTCTTAAAAGCAAAGTTATGTGTGATACTTGCTTAGGGCAAGTAAGACCAGTAATTTTGTAACTGGGCCTTAAGAGACTTGCAATTTATAAGATCTTTTAAATTTGTATTACGTATAATTTTCGGATATGAAATAATTCGACATAAATTAGGAAAGTAGATGTCAGAAGAAAATATTTTATTTCGTTTTACAGGTGACCGAGTTTACAACTAATTTTTATATTAAATATAAAATTAGTTTCTACGTTAAAGTCAGGTGTCGAATTATAATTTCTTTTAAATAAAAATACTTAATTTCGTGGACTGGTTTTACAGAATACTATAGTGTAATGTGACTAAAAGAATTGTAATTATATATAAAAATTTATTTCCCTCAAAGGTTATATTCCTAACAAAGATTATATTTACTATAGGCTTGCTAATTGTAAAATAATAATTGTTAGAAATACAGATTTGGCTGTAAAATTAGGTGGGCTATATTTTTTGTATTTGCCTTATTCTATTTGTGTAACGAAGAACAAAAAATATATGAATAACGTGAGTAAGTATTACGAAGAAACGAATGCCAAATCGACATATTTATGAATAATTTTCCCTCTACTGAGCATCGTACATTTTTATTGACGTTTTCTTGTATTTAAAAGCGCCGTTCTTATAGCATTTTTATTGTTTGTATAAAGTCTGACTCCGTGTCGTGTCGGTCAAGCGTATGTACATTTTTCCTGCTTTCTGTATTCCCATAGTCGATCAGAATATTTTGTTGTGAAGAATTTTGACAAGATTGAATACTGGCCACAATTACAATAATCAAGGCTAACTGTATCCCTCCAAGAGACACAAATAACTCTAACGCCAAGCAAATGTCCGTGGGGACATAGCAAAAAACGGGGTCAGTGTATTGATCAAGTCCGAGGTATAGAGACGCATAGATTTGGATAAAGTTTACATGCAAACGTTTATAATTAAACAACAATGCAATATATTTTCGTCTTATATACTAATATATTTTATTTCTATTTTACACTTATGATCACATGGCACACGATATTCTGCTAACAATGTGACTATTACATGTGGAAATTAACAATTTTCACGATCATATGTAATAGAGAAGTCTCTCCTTAATAGAAGATGAAATTGATTCTGGGCGACAGGTTTTAGTTTGCAGGACAACGATGTGAATGGTCCCACTCGTAGAACATAACTTGTGTTTTAAAGTCGACTACATTCTCGTTACTAATTTCGGTTTGTGTCCGGATTTCGACAATTTATTTATTTGATTTTCGTTATATATTTCTTAAATTTTTTTATATATTTCTTAAGTCATACATCGAATTTTATTTATCTTACATTAGTAAATAAAAACTTTAACTTATTATCAAGGGGACAAGTTATTACAATATTCCTGCAGGTATACAATGTTCCTGTAGGTAGTACAATACTCCCGGTAGGTGTATCCATTAATTAATTATTTTTTAAAATTTTTTTCAACCGAAATATTTAGATGATACAATACTTGTAATTTGAGTGTGGTTCTTAGGCTCAAGATCCCGCTCGACTGATATATAAACAGTATAATTAATTTAATAATATTGATCATACAGTTATTGCTATGCGTTTATATTTTACGTAGAAATAGATACGGAATATGATTTTTTTATTTGCTGCGTGAAACTATGATCACAATTGTATAAAATTGGTAGAATTTTACATTTTAAACATAAGACCGACTGAGTGATCGCTATCTTGTTCTTAGAAAAAAATATTCGAATACTATGTAAGAAAGAAGTGTACAAATGTATTGAAAAATAGGAATAGCTTCGTCGGACAATATGCGTACAATAATTCGACGTTACGGTTGCCTGTAGCGTCTGAAGGAATACTGATTAGAAAACACAATTTAATACAAAAGTACCGCACGTATTCACACTTCCGTTGCGCTAGCACTCGTTTTGCCGTAAATTATGTCTCCATTAATGATCGTCTCTTATTTCCGTCTTCGAAAGTAGGTACTTCGAAAACGTAGCTGCTTATTAATTTACTTACTAGAAAAAATAACTGAGCAGTAATAGGAATTATAATAATAAATAATTATTATTTTTAAAATATATTTATTTCTTTCCGAATAACGTTTATATTAATTGTGTTTAGGCGGTCGAGCTGTGTCCTATCCGAGTACTTTCTACTCTTATCTATAATTCTATATTTTTTCATTTAGTAAAGTTGATACATAACGCGAACTGTGTGCATTCATTCAAGATGATTGATGTCACTTGGTCGTATGCTAACATGCACCCTAAGCTGATAAATATTTGAGATTATCGATAATGTCCTTATAAAATACTCTGCACTCTTATGAATAATTCGATATTTGTTTTATTTAGAAATATACTTAATTACGCCACCCTAAGCTAACAGGCGTTTATAGGCGGGACCGTCAGCAATTAAGACTACATGAAAGATTTTTTGGGGTCTCGTAGCCAAACTAGAAATCCTTATAGTATCGCCATATCTGTCTATCGACGGACATGCCGTCTGTCTGTCACAACCGTTTTAGTGACAGATTTCTATTATTATAAAGCTGAACTTTGATATGGTTATATATATTTACACTGCCTACAAGATTATGAAAACAACCTTCTAAACATAGTTTTGAGGGTATTTCCTTATATATAAAATGGGGGTGATTATTTTGCCTAATCCATTGTTTAGGATATCGATGAATGGGCCTTTAAAAAATATTATATTAGTATGTGCTGAATATTTTTTTCGATGCGGCGTCCCGTTTGTAAAAAAATTAGGTTTAAAGTCGTCATTTTTGTTAGAGTTACGTGCGCCCGCCACAATATTTAAAAATAAACACAATAGTAGCATATACGGTGAAATTAAAAGTGAAACTATCCCAAGGAAGTAGGCTCCACCAGTTTACGAGTAATATTCGACCAAATTATGACATGTACTTGGGTACGTAAAAAGTTAATTGGAACTTCATTCAAGTGTCTTAAATCAGCTGCGAAACTAATCTTGTATCTACTATATCTGTAAAGATATAGAAGGCGATATATTAACGTGGTGAGGAATAATATTATTTAAATTTGCACCATATTTTATGCGCCTGAACTAAATTAACGATTAATTCTAATGTCAAGCTTTGATTGTTTTTTTTCCATTTTCGTACACATATATCAGTTTGTAAAGCTCAGTATCACTAAGCAAAAAAGTTTTAAAAAATTAAACACGAATTGATGTTATTTATTTTTGGGATATAGTCATTTTTCATTTATCGACTGTCAGCAGTCGGGGTGAACACACGCCCATGGTTTTCCCATTCGCTAACCTAAACTATAGCCAATAAATGAACATTAAAATCGAACATAACCTGTGACAGAATTCCATTACGCGTTTAAGCAACCAAAATTACAATGACGTCATTTTATCACGGAAGCCAGTTCGGGTCTATCATAGCGTCCCTCAGGCAATCCAGCAACTAAACAAATATTGTTTAAATCTGCCTTAGGAATCCAATACCTGAATTTTATAGTGTTCATAAATTTATAATGACTGTGAGTATAATGTGTTTTTTGCCAATTAATAGAGAATACCTGGTATGAAGGTAACAGGAAGAGAAATACGTAAAATATTGATATGTCTAAATATTGATTATTCGTGAAACATTATATATATATATATATATATATATTTATATATATATATATATATGTATATATAGGATATTATATATAAGACACGAGAATATTATTATTTTTTTATTTGCGTAATTCTCTTAGTAGCTTAATTAAAGGCTTTATTATGGTTTTTGTGCGTTTTAACAAACTTAACGCTGCTGTCTAAAGTGTAAATGGAAGAGAAATAAAATTATATCAATATGGTTCTCCTGTTGCAGGTAAAATCTCCGTCTGAGAATAAAAATGAAAATATTTAACATTCCATCATCTCAACTGAGAATCACATTTGTTAAACAAATATTCTAAAAGTTCTGCCAAACAGTTTATATCTTCCATCACAATTTTACTTGTCTGTAATCACAATGAACTTTGCAATATGGTGTGTAGTTGTATACTATCTTTATGTTTAGATATCAATCGAATTTTTTTACGCACGGTAACTATAACTTTTAGTTTATAAATACCTAAAAAATATTTCATTTTAGTTTTATACGATATTCATTTTTATTTATTTCCAATTAGTTACAGGACAACTAATTCGAAATAATATAAAAATAAATATCATAAAAAGCTATAATGAAATATATTTTTTATTTATCTACAATAGTGAGATGGTAATACAGTAGTTATTATCGTTTAGGGATGTGAGAATTATCATCGTAGTAATTCTGCCATATCGATACAAAATTCATAATATATTTAAAACAAGAGATCGTGTAACATTCAAAAGGAAAAGATTGACGGAAAATTTACCTGTTTTTATCGAGAAAATAAAAGTAAAACCGTCTTTATTTCATTAATTCCAATTATAATCTAACCTTTGCTTTCATCACCATAAAATGAATGTTTTTCAATAAGTGATGAATAAATTATTTAAACTATTATTATCAAAGTGCATTGTGTAACAATGTGGAAATTATACCAACCAATTGTTGTGTTTTAACCAATTTACCAAAGTTTGACACGTCAAGAAAGAAAAGGAAAAAGATGAAAAATGAGAAGAAATAATTACGAATGGAGGAATGCATTAATAACGAGCGGTACTCGGCGCCGTTTGCTGGAGTTAAGTATTTCACGTAACTTTAAGCAACATACTAGCGTTCCGTCGCCACATATGGATGCTCACTAGCACAGTGATAAGTTCGTTGCGGAATACATATGTGTATATATATATATATATATATATATATATATATACATATTTACAAATTAGTAAAGTACAACAATATCTTTTCACTTTATTATTTTCTACATATTATAATACGTATGTAATCAAATTTATTTTACTGAATAAAAGCAAAGAAGCGATTTTTTACATTCATTTTCCAAACATGATGAATTTGAAAATATATTGTAATTTAAAACACCCCTAACTTGACAAAGTATAGAGATTTTAATACGAAAACATTTGCAATATTGGAATCGACTCCGTAGGAATGGTCAGGGTAATCATGTATTTTCAATTTGTATTATCTACATAGATAATGAAATTATACATATTTTTAAGTTTATTATACTCGTTTTCCAAAGACTACTTAGTTTGGCAACGTCCGAGCTCGATAAAGATAGAGCACCTGACACCGGAAACTTTCAAAGAGCGACATCGATTCCGGTAGAGGAGAGTGGGGATGAAATTAACAGTTTTTCTTCAAGATCGTGTGTAGCCATGGCGGGCGGGCGGCTGCTTACCATCAAATATGTTACCATCAACTTTAATGCGCTGCACTTAATGGTGACTTCTGTAGATTTAGTAATAACGACGGCATCTCCATCTCATACAATAAATCGACACTATATTCGACTTCGTCTAACCTTCTCAATCGGAATTTTATAATTTTTCTGCATCCGAATTTGAGACTAAAATAATAATAACTTTATCTCCTACAATAAATCGTCACTATATTATTTATCTTGATTTAAACTGTGACTATTTTTATATGTCGCTTTATAATATATACATAGTTTGGAAAAAGTGATATGCACTTTTCAGCTTCCGCCAATCAGATTCTCCCGTATATTACACATTATAGGATGTGTACATAAAGCTATTCAAGGGATTAATAAATAATACATGACCTTAAATTACTGCCGTGTTCTAAAAAGAAGTATCCCGATGTGTCCTTGTGAAAGACCACAACCATCCACCATGACCATTCTTTTTTGAGAAAAAGCGCCACAAGCTCTTACACTCAAATATTATACTCACAAATATGGCTTACACTAAAGTCCTTACAGAGTGGATGGAGAAAAAAGTTTCGATAATTATTTTTTTACCTTTTGTTGTAGTATTTTTAAAAGCGTGTTTTTTTTAATTTGTTAAACAATTAATTTCTTTTTACTTTTTTCACTCTTTGGGGGGAGGACTTATTTTGAACTTGCTTTATTTCAGATTTGAAAATAATTTTACCAATATTAACACTTTGTTAAAAAACTGATACAGAATTCAAATTAGCAGAGCCACCACAGTTGACTAAATTTGGGTGTCTCTTCCTGATTCTGTGTCTGTAGACGACGGAGCCTGCTTCTTCTCCATCTCCACCAATGCATCAGTATTGCAAGGCGTCCGTCTGGCAAGCTTGGAATAACCCAATTCTTCGATGTGGGACCAGTTCTGTTTTATTGAATCAATCTGATCGTACAATTTTTTATGGTAAAATTATATTTTCATCAAAAATACATACAACCGCCAAGTTTCATGAAGATACAAAAATTAAAAGTCTAAACGATTTCAGTTCCAAATTCTGGTTGTATTTCTTTAAATTAGTCCGATTGTACCATATCATCATGTTGTCATCAAAACTACACACAACTGCCAAGTTTCACGATGACACGGCAATTATAAGCCTAAACTGGATTAGGATAAGCTGTTCCGTTATCGAGTTCAATGTCTAACCTCTGGTTCTATTTTATTAAATCAGTACTATAGTACCTTTTATTGTGTTCTCATCAGAACTACACACAGCTGCCAAGTTTTAGGATAGTACAAGACTCATAAGCCCAAACACGGTTAGGATAGGGTCATCAAAACTACACATAAAGGTCAAATTTCATGATGATACTACAATTAGAAGTGCACGATATTTAGTTCCGTATATTCTACTACGTCTTTTGATAGTCACGGTTTGACCTAATAAAGGCGTGTCAAAAAAGAACAAATATTTAAATCTGTAAACGATTACTTAAACTTTTAGAAAATTTACTTAAACTTTCCAAAAATACCTCAATTGCAGTATAATAATTTTACAAGACGAAATGCTGTCTATTTTAACACAACATAAAACGGCATCACCTTTTTCAATTTCAATTGTTGCCTCTAACCCTTATTCAAATATATGTACAAATATGTACAGACAATTTAGTCAGATAATGGCCAAAAAATACTGAATATATTTGGCGTTAATTTTCTAGATATTCATTATTCACAAATTAAACTACATGATGTAATATTATTTCTGTTTTTCTTAAGTTGTTTACCACGACCTAGGTGGGCAATTAGCATAGAGATCTTTGCTAATTGGCCACGTGAAAATGTTATAATACAACGAAACCTAGGTCGCGGTAAAGAACTTAAAGAACGTAGAAATAATACTACATAACATAGTTTCATTTAATTGTGGCCAAACAATATTGAAAAAAAATATGTGTGTAATTATTACGATTGTTATAAGAATGCCCAATTTTATTTAAAACTCAATAAAATTATGATTACTTTTCTGTAAAAACTTGAGATTTTATTTTAATTTATTCGTTCAAAGTTTCTATAATTAAATATAACCTATTTTTGTATCATTACTTTAGAATTGAAATTACCTTGATACTATGGCTGACAAATTCATGTAACGCATCATATAAAACCAAAAGAAACAAATTGTCGAATTTGAAATGTTAAATAAACTTTACAAAAAGTATAAAGTAACTACTAATTTAATTCGTTGTTATCATGTGTCTCTCATTTGGACATTTTTTTCGTAAGTAAAGTTTGAAAATTCTCTGCAGTTATATTCTCTGGAGTTAAATCGTTCCGACCCATATCACTCTTACCAATCATGTCAAAGCTATTTGAGAAACGAATTTTAAAGCGTCTCAAACCTATTCTTGACCAAAGAAACCTGACACCGCCTCATCAATTAGGTTTCAGAAACAATCACTCGACAATCGATCAAGTACATCGTAGTACTGATGTTATTGAAAAAGTGTTAGAAAACAAAAATGTATGTTCAGCTGTCCTCTTGGATGAAGCGCAGGAATTTGATAGAGTTTGGCACGAAGGTCTACTACACAAATTAAGATTACTTCTTCCTGATAACTTCTACCAACTCTTAAAATATTTTCTGACTAATCGACACTTTCGGGTTAAATACAAAGACTCGTATTCAGACTTGACGCTGATTAAGGCTGGGGTCCCTCAGGGTAGTGTTCTAGGCCCAGTTTTTTATTTGCTATACATTAATGATGTTCCAACAATGTTATATAGTACAACAGATGCAGATGATGCGGCTTTTGATTGCCACTTTTGCAGATGATGCGGCAATAATGGCAGTGGGAGAAACTGTGGAAGATTCAAGTAGAAAATTCCAATCTGCTCTCAACAAAGTAGTCATCTGGACAAAAAAATGGCGTATGAACAAATCCAAAATCAACACATTTCAATTTTACAAATAAAAACATAACACAAAAATCAGTCTTTATTAATGACATTTAATTACCATATGCCAACACCGCTAATTATCTTGATATGACTCTTGATACCAAGCTTCGGTGGAAAGAATATATTAAGAAGAAACACGATGAACTTAAAATCAAGTTCAGAAAAATATATTTGTTGTTTGGTCGTAACTCTGAGCTTTCAAAATACAACAAGCCTATTTTGTATAAGCAAGTCCTACACCCAATTTGGAGTTATGGAATACAACTGTGGGACTGCGCCAGTAAGTGTAATATCCAAGTGATACAAAGATTCCAAAACAAAGTGCTCAATCAAGTGTTAACGCGCCTAGGTATATCCATAACTGTGATAACCATCGCGATCTTGAGATTGAGACGGTGGAGGATACTATTAGTAGATTTACTAGTTCTCACCAAAAGAGACTCCAAAACCACATTAATCCAGAAGTGTCCAGATTCTCAAATGTGCAAAATATTATTAGAAGGCTCAAAAGAATAAAACCTTTTGAGCTTATTAGACATTAGAACACTAAAAGATTCAAAGGAAAATCTTAGTTTAGACAGGACAGTTAGTTTTAATAAAAATTGTAAAAAAAAAATATTTCAATATAAAACTACTAAGTGACTAAATCATATAATTACAGAAAGATTTATCGATATATATTATAGATATGTTACCCGAGAACAGCTGATTTTAAAGTTACGAGAAGTCGAAAACAGAAAAATGCAGATGAGTACGAGTACTAGGTGAATTCACCTTAGTACGCATACGCAAGCCCAGTTCAATACTTACAAAATCACTGATTTTTTTTAATTGAATTTGTGCATTCCGCATTGAATCTATTAAAGCACCTTGTTTCAATATTTGCAGCAATGTATGATCAATGGGTACACTCACGCGAATTAATAATTGATGTAGTGTTATTTCTGCTTTATTTAAATTCTTTACCACGACCTAAGTTTCTTTGGATGACAACATCTTCAGGTGGACAATTTGTACAGATCTGAATTAAGAAAGCTCTTTACAAATTTCCTACCTGAAGATGTTGTTATACAACGAAACTTAGGTCGTGGTAAAGGATTTAAATGAAGTAGAAATAATACTACTTCACGTAGATTCATTTAGTTGTGAAAAATTAAGTTATAATAAATTTCTACAAAATTAACGCCAAATTTATTCAATTTTGTAGTTTTGTTTTAAATAAAAACTATTGTAATTATTAGATTGCGACTGAACGTTTATCAAAAATGCCGTGTAAAATGAAAAAAAGTACTTTAATCTATAGTTTATAATGCGCCATCTATCGATTAAGGAAATTTATTTAAGGGGTACCAACTGAGAGTAAGCAACTGAAACCGAAATAAACTGGTATTCGACCTATACCTACTAGTGCCCAGTACTGGCGTCAGGTGCTGCGGTATTATTAAATGAAATTATTCATAAAATTTAATAATATTTCAAATAAATTATTAAAATTTAAATGAAAATTGAACAAAAACAAAGGGCTTACATAAATAACAATTTCTATATTTAACTAGTGTGTTAAGCGCAACCGCATATCTGGAGTACACATTTTTCTGTTTTGTACTATGTCATATTTTAAAGGTTTGGTCTAATTCAATTGAACGGAATTGCTGCCAACAAACGGCGTGAAAACTGCAGCGTTCGCGACGTCCCACAGGTAGTATAAATATTTGTTCCATTAATGATTCACGTTGTTCCGTCATTAATAATTTATCAGTTTTCCATTAATGATTTTAAGTACGAGATTCAATTTTGTATTCGAAACAAGTTGGGCTTGCTATTAGCAATAGCTCAGATATCAGTATTACCATATTAAACGATACATAATCAATTTTACATCTCGTATTACGTTTGATTTACTACCATTCTATAATGACTTTCATTGTTCATTTGTAGAATGCCTCATCAGACTCTGACATGATGTAATTAGATGCTGTAGTTATTTTACATCCATCGGTTAAGGAGTTCCATTGTTCGTCTCCAGAACTCATCATCAGACACTGGCCTGGTACTTTGCAAAATAACCACTACCCGTAGCAAATATCTTGAATTATAGTTGATTTACTGCCATTCGTTAAGGATTTCCATTGGTCTTTACTGGACTCCATAACAAGATCCTCATCATATTTATGTGAGACTACCTCTAAAGTACCCTCTTCTAAATAAAAAAGAATAATCTGCATCGGTCCATTAAGTAAAGAATGTTCGCTGAATAAACATAAAAAAAAGAATTCGACGCATTGAGAATCTTCTCATGTTTTAAAGTCGGTTAAAAAGTAAACAGATTCAAAACATTGTCAAATAAATAAAAAAATTATATTTTTTTAGATTTGCAATCCACAACCAATATTATTCGCTAAAAATTGACAATAGTTTTATACAATAACATTAAGCCGATTATAATTTGTATATATTTTAATTTTACAAAAATAAACTTGTTCACATTCTCAAGCATGCGTATATTTGCCAGAAATCATAAATGTTATGCTGAGATAATATCATGGTATTGTAGTTTTATTAAAATGAGGTTTGTCTTTGGAACTCTTATAATATTTGATAAAAACTGAAACTATTTACAGCCTGACAACATCGTTTTCACGGTACAGTCTCGCAAACATTGTTAGTAGAAAAGTTTTGTTTCTTTGGTTGTACTTTCACTTCTCAGTAATTCACGGAAAAACTACTAATCCAATTAACACACAACTTTCATAATATGATACCTCATAGTTTATTACATTTCACAGGATATATATATATATATATATATATATATATATATATATATATATATATACACATATATATAATTCACTGATGAGAAATTCACTAATCTAGCTGCCTTCGTGACGAATGCTGGGACAACTACGTAATATCTAGATATATTAACACTGAGCATGGGAGAATTATAGATAGTGCATGTGGAATCATCGTAATACGATGATGCATGCACTCAGGCTTTAAGGGTAGGCATTCTTTCAATTAAATTATTTACAAATATTATTTTTTAACAACATAAATATATTACCTACTATATCGTTCATACGCGTAAAATATAGTGCACATTCCAAAAGTTATAAGGTCTAGGACAAACGCTATAGTTTCCGTGCAATCTCTTAATCTAATTTTACCACTGCTCTTTTCGTTATGATTTTTGTCTAAATAGTTTTTAAAATAAAGAAAGAAATGGTGTATTTTGGCTTGTTTTTCGGAAAATCACTTTAAAGAGGCAATTTAAAATTGCAAAAGATATTTTGGTATTTTAAATTGCCTCAAAAAACACTTTAGCTAATATACCATATAAAACTAAAAATTTATAGTTTAAAAAACTTTAAAATACTTGCTTTTAAAAATGCTGCAACAAAAGCGAAGAATAATTATAGGACCTTTTCTCTCTGTAAAGATTCTACACTGTAAAGATTTTAATGTACGCCATGTTTATTACTGAGTATTAAATCTGAATATAAAAGCCCCAGGGTTTTATACGCAAATATTAAATTCAAATATTATAATTTTATACGGTTTTTCTTGCAATCTAAGTGAAATGTTTAGCTATTATATATATATATATATATATATATATATATATATATATATATATATGTATATATATATATATATATATATGTATATATATATATATATATATATATATATATATATATATAAGCTTATTTTTATTTATTTATTTTTGAGAAAGACCGCACCGTGCTTTTATACTGAAATATTGAACTCAGCAACAATCGTGGTAGTAGTTAAGTCCTTAGATAGTAGACGGTTAAAACATATTCCATAATTATTTCTTGCTTGTTAATGCATTTATTTTTTAAATTTATTTACTAAGAATATGTTTTTAACTTTATAATATATTTGGAGTACCTTTTACAAACATTAATTTTTTATAAATAAACAACTTCTACAAAATTCAAATAAACAGAGCGATATATTTGATTAGGTTGAGGTGTCTCTTCTTGAGTCCGTGTCTGTGGGCGACTGAGCACGCATCCTCCTCATCTCCGGTGAACTTGGATCAATCCTATTCTCCTATTTGACTTCCAGTTCTTTTTCATTGAATTAATCAGTGGTACCATTTTATTGCGTAGCCATGAGAACCACCTAATTACGAAATTTCATGTTCATAAAAAATTAGAAACCCTAACACGCTTACGGTACCTTGTTCCAATATCAAGTTCTGTGTCTAACTTCTGGTTTCATTTCATTAAATCATTTCTATTATACCAATTTATTGTGTTTTCATTAAAACTACACGCCCCTGAAAAGTTTCGTGATGATGCAACAATCAGAAACCCAAACATCGTTAGGATACGTTTTCCGTTATCGAGTTTAGCTCCTAGCTTCCAGTTTTATTTCATTGAATCGGTTTGACGGTGCCATTTTATAGTCTTGTCATCAAAACTACACAAAACTACAAAGGTTCATGATGATATTTAATAATCAGAAGCCCAAATACAACATTACGTTGTTCCGTTATCGAGTTCAGTGTCTGATTTCCGATTCCATTTCATTCAATCAGTTCGACGGTAGTATTTTATTGTGTTGTTATCAGAAATACACACAACTGCCAGTTTATGATCAGACAATAAATAGACGCCCAAAAAACATTAGGATATGTTGTTTTGTTATCGAGCTCAGTGCTTAACTTCTGGTTATATTGAACAAGTCCAATGGACCCATTTTGTCGTATTGTCATTAAAACTACCCACAATTGTCGCGTGCTATTATTATACAACAAATAGAAGTGCATGAAATTTAGTTCGGTAGTTTCCATTACATAATTAGTCAGCTACTTGTCAACCTACTGAAAGCGTGTTAACCATGACATTAAGGCTTATATTCTCTTATTTTTTTATTATTTCTACGTCTATTAGGTTATAGTCAAACTTTTCATGGTAAGTTGAAAGTTATTTTTATTATAATTTGAAAATGGTCTTGAATCGATTATTAATTTTAATTTTAATATTATTAAAATTATAAAAATTACATTTGTATTTTAATAAACAACAACAGAGAAGTATCTAGTAATCTTATTTTCATTTTAGACGAGCATATTAAAGAAGCTACGGCATGTAGAGAATTGCAGCCCCAGTTCCCGTTGCTCGCAATAAACATTTCCACCATCAACTCCAAATTACAAGTTGCTACAAAAAATTTACACAATATTTTATATAATATATAGGTATATTGCGTTCGCTTTCAAAATTTGATCCGCGTTTAAATAACAGTTACAAATGATTTTTTAACAAAAAAGAGATTTCTAAATGGAGTGATCGCTGGAAATATTCAGACTTCCCAGTTGTGAAATAGATTTCTCCAAAAATGTTTTGGATTTATAAAATTTACGGTATTGTTTGTTAAACAAAAACACCGTAAATTTTATTCGCCCAACTGATGATAGAAAGTTAAACAATTTTATTATTCACAAAATTTATTTCTTTTATATCCAATAGTTCATGTGATTTACATGACAAAATTCAGCTTTCCAAGTAAAAGTTTAACACAAATCGGTAACGCCAAAATAATACCATCAACTCCTATAGATGTGACAGATACCAAATACTGTATATGTATTAGGTTGGGTTGCGTCCAAGCTTCTGATCAAAAAGAAATTATTGTAACATGAGATTTTAAATAAAAATACCAATATATAATACACAACTTAGCTACATCGATTTAAAAGTTAAAAGCAAGTAGCCAATAAATAACAGATTATCTGAGAAATAATTTTCAAATAATTAATTTAATCGATCGCATACGTATCAGGTTAGACTTTAGTTTTTTTAGAATGTTTACACAGGAATCATTGTGATATTAGTGGATTCTACTTTTTGTATTTAATTCTTTATTAGGTGGTGTCGATTATTTACATTGCGAATATTATACAGAACGTTTAAGAAGATAAGTAGGAAACAGAAATTAACTTATAACGAGTACAAAAAAAAACATTTAAAATAAAAATTTATTCACAGCACCGCATCATTTTCATTTTAATACATTTAGTAGATAGTTTTAATTCCTATCAAATAGGTTGGAAAATTACCCTCCTGATTTAGCATTTTCTTAAATTCAGTTGCACAAAACTGAAGTACATCTAAATTACAACTTTTTTCCTTTTATAAAGCATAATTTTCCCAGTAAGTATATTTTATTCAGTTTCAGGAGTTTAATGGCTACATTGAAAATTATACATAGGAAGGGTAATCATTTTACGTTACTGAAGTATGCAATATTGATATTTTTTCACTATTAAGGCTGTGAATTACTTAAATCATAATGTAAACCTTGAGTTAAATAAATGAGTCGATGTTAAAAACTCTTAGAATTATAGTACAATAGAGAGAGAGTTAACAATTTATTAACGAAAATCCGTATTACAATTGAAACTATTAGCATATTACTTTATTGATTGAAGCTAGTTTCTATATCAGTTCATTTTGATATCTAAAAGCAGCGGATACCTTTGCAAAATAGAAGTGCTTATTCAATGTGTTTGTATATGGCTATTAAATTTTTTATTAGTCTTTCTTGGTTGACATTTTTTTGATAATAATTTTTTTTAAATTAAAAATTGTCGTTTCAATTGTATCTATTTATATAACCTAAAATGTAAGATAGTTACGAAATACACTAATGAATTTGCGGCGAGTGCTCAGCAACTGGGCTCTCGCTGCAGTTGTCTTGTTTTGTTGTCTTGTCTTGTTTGCAGTTTTTATTAGTCTATATAATAGGAGAATATTGAAGTTTGCATTATTTGGAAAGGCGAAAGTGCTATCTCGCTTACACAATTACTTGAAGTTAGCCATTTATTTAGTATATGATTTTTGAGTCTTATTACATTACAATAAACCGGAAATTAGACATAGGAACTCCATATAGCCTAATAATAGAAGTTCAGAATAACGAATATTAGCTGTGTTTGGGCTTGTTTAGATTGTTTGAAATCTTAGGGTATTAGTAATTTTTTGTATAATAAAAATTTATATATCGGTAAAGTACAAAATATATTTTAAATAAAAATGCCGTCCAGTCTAAATTGAGAAACATGATGAGGGCTGACCGGTATCAGGCTGGTTAAAAATATCATATCGCAAGTATCACCTGTGGGCACCCTGTTGTAACTAAAAACAACTTTAGGGGAGGAGTCGACCGTTGAATCTACTCTACAAGGACTTTAGTTTATGCCATGATTGTTATTAAGCATATTTGTATTGATTGTTATTGGGTACAAACGCGTGGGGCAATTTTTCTCAACGATAAATGAGTTTGCAACCTAAATTAATTCTATGTGAATGAATATGCTAACATTTCAGTTGAATTTCAAGAAGAAGTTCCCCACGCTTTTACACTCAATTATTATAATCAATAACAAATAAGGCTTACACTAAAGTCCCTACAAAGAAGAGAGAGAAAACAGGTTGAAATTATTTTTTCCTTTCTAGTACAATATTTGCAAGTGTGTTTTTCAGTTTTTCAAACTCTTAAATTATGTAGGCATAAAAATGTTATGAATTTTCCAAAAATATTTTAGTTTTATTATTTTGAAGTTTTTTACCATATTTTATCATGTGTGAGAAATATTAAAGCCGGATTATAATTTCCCATGTAACGCCTTTTTTGAAATTGTTATTTTTCAGTGAAAATTAAATGCGTGTAGGCGTACCACATACATATGAGGCAAAATAAATTTTCAGAAAAAGTAATTTTCCAGGTCATTGGTTTTTTTGTGGCTAATTATTAACATTAAATATATCTAAACAAAATATTGATACATAAAGTAGTGAAATCACCAAATAGAATCACATGGCGAAAAATTATTGCTACCACTATACCTAATGAACAAAGAGCGTATGGAATTATAAATGATTTATTTTTATATGTAACGTTAACTATTGCTGCAGAGTTATTTAATCAGTTTAAATAATCAAGTGGTCAATGTACTAGATCATGACTTCAAACGCGGTCATTGCTCCTAAATGTTATCTGAGTAGTTTTTTTTCTTCGGAACCACTTTCGAAAATTAGCTTCAAAAGAATGTTCATGTTAGCTCACAATCAAGAGAATGCAATCAAGCTTTAGCAAAATAAACCTTATTCGGATAGAGATAAGCAGATAGTAAAAGTAATTTTTATTTACTAACATAATTCCTATCCTTGGATAAAAAAAATATGTCCATATACATACCAATGATGCAAAATTTGAGTCATTTCAAATTTTCTAAAGCGAATGGATGGATTTGATGGATCGATTTTGTTATTTGTTTTTTTTTCAAACGACTGCATAATTAGTGTCATGTAATAGACTTGTAGAATACACAGTAGTGATTTTGCACATGAACAATTTTCATTTTGTAATTACATACAGGTTATTAAAAATAACAAACCGAATATAAAAATATTTCACAAACAGTTATTGTATTCATCATTAACAGACTTTGTAATCATGCTTTATTAGACTTTTATTTAAAAAAAGATGTTTGTTTTCGAATTGGTTTTATTAAATTTTCCTTCCTTCCTGTTCCTTCCTTGTTCCTTCTAATCGGCAAAATTGTTATTTCTCGATCGGTTTTTTTGTTGAAAATGTAAAATGTTCCCACTTATAATTATTATGTTTCCTTGTTATCTATTTTTAAATTAAAATGTAAAAACGGATGATAAATACCATTAAATTGAAACCCGTCATAATTGTTTTAGTTGCAAAACGAATTTAATATTGTACTTACGAGACATTTTTCTACTATGTTTATGAAAACAGTTGAAATCAATACTTTCTTAAGTGAGTAGTCGCATTGCTAGCAAAAGGTAATATATAAGTGGTGAAAAGATGTTTATAATTATTCTTAAAATACAAACGTTCAATAGCCGAATGTACACAAATTCCATCTCCACACCCGGAACATTTAACACGGAAATATGTTGATTCTGTTTGTTTCTACATCCGGTCCAATATTTGCTTGGTGCAATTGTTGCTATTGGTGGTGGTACTAATGACGGTGGGAGGATATATCGTTGATTGTAACTGTCACCAATCTAAACTAAAAGTCATTCATATAAAGTATTCCGTTGCTGCAAACGCTTACACAAAAAGTAGCAAAATAACAAAAACTTACGTACTATTTTGATTAATTGTATAAAGTCTGACTTTGATTCGAGTCCTTGGAAGGCGGCCTGATTAAAAGGCAAAATTTACTCAAAATACAGAAAAATGGAATTTTTAAAGCAAAGAAATAGATAATAAAAACATTAATCATCTGTGGAAGAAACACGATATGCTAATACGTTTAAATTAATGCGGTATCCGGTTCACAGATCATACAATTAAGATCAGGTTGTTTCTGATACTCACACGTGTAATATATTGCTATTAATAAAGAATATCAGAGGTATAATTGAAGCGTATCTTTTGTATACATATTTCCATCCTTAACTAAATATACGTTGTTATCTAACTACAAAAGAACCTAAAACATCACTAAGTGGATACGCGTTTACATCTTACCAAAAACCGTGATTTGCTTCTAAGTTCTATTTATGTTCGGAGTCAGTAAATAATTTAAAGTATCTAAAATCTACAAGGCGATAAGGATGTCAAACCGATTTCCATTCGCTTCTGAACTATCAACAGAAGTGTATGACTGAACAACTGTTACGCCCAAATCCATTCGGTATTTATTTACCACAAACTTGAGGTTTGAGAGTTTGCTTATTAATTATTTACAGTCCAATCCGCTTATATTTACGTTAACTGGGCCTTGTATGACATTGATACAGACAATAATAACATAAAATATTTATTTTTCAATTTCTTAAAACTCTGTTCGAAAGGCCAAGTACGTATTGGAACACGCATCAAGTGGGACCCCACAGTTATCTACATCCGGTGAAATTATTGATTGAATTAAAACGATTTTAAGTAAAACTTGGAAAAGGCTAGAAGCTGATACTTTCTCAGATCCTTAAAATTAGAAGGGCAATATTGCATATCATTTTGGACCTTAATATTCCCTAAACGGACTTTGTTTAAAAAAATACGTCCAATGAAATACACCATCTCAATGTTATACCAAATAAATGTATCTGTTTCATTTTTTTTAACGATGAGATATTATATTTTGCTAAATGTTTATTATTTGAGATTTTCATATGAAGCATTTACTTACACAATTCTTCGAATATAATAAAAAATGTAGGAATTGTGAATCTGTGATGTACGAATGGACATGATCATCTTTGAAGGTTTCATTAGAAAGAAACATTAAAAAATAAAAAGAAAAACGGATGCAAACGAGCGAAAATATAGCCCCGTGAATTGGAAACAATAATCATGATGTAAAATTTAATAAATGTAATAAGATTTATTGTCAAACTGGCGAAATAAATTACATTTCCATTTTTTACGACTTCATAATCCTATCACTTTTTATACAAAACCTGCTTAAAATTATATCTAAATAACATTAACACATTTTACCTAACGGATAACATTCGAAAATATTCATAAAAACATTGCTCATATAATAGCTTCCATACATTTAATGAAATGTGAACAATTGTTTTTTTACTCAATCACGTAAGAACTAAAGAAACATTCGACTTGAAATTTCATATCAAAAATTATGCCCAATTCGATAATACACGATCGTCATTAATTGGTACATACATACTTACAGACATTAATTTCCGTATTTTAAAATTAGAGTAGGTTTATCTTGAACTAGTGTTAGTAATATTAAAAGAAAAATAAAGACGTAAACATATTTGAACACATGCTAATATGAGAAAAAAGATGATTTATGCAATAAAACTTACGCAAATCCACGGGAAAGTAATAAGTAGATGGACGGGAAGGAAGATTGTTCTCTTGTCGTTGATATGAAAACGCAAAATTCAAAACTGCGGTAAATTTTACGCCCGTAGGTTGTTCCACAAAACGAAGCAGTTAAAGATAAGGTGACACGCATTGTAAACAACCAAGAGAACATCCATCACAGTAACTTACAATAATTGTTTTAGGAAGCTTTCAAGTTGTGTTCAAGGGCGTGTACATACCAAAATATAGAAAACAGGAATATTAACAATCTTCCAAATCTATTTAAATTTGTTTATATTTATATTGCAATTTTAATTTACATTAAAAATAATATTTTCCTGTAATCTGTGTGTTATAAGCTACTTACAAAAACATTTTTTTTATAACTAGAGTGTTAATAATCGCTTGAATGTATCAGCAATACTACAAACGTTATAAGTGTACAACGGAAGAGAGAATAAAAGTTAACAGTTGTATTATGAGCCCCTTTCGACATATCATGTATCTGATATAATAAGAATTTATTTGACGATATTCAAATATTTATATACTTATGAATGTAAAATTATTTATGTGTGAGTCCTGTAATAATTTTAATACTTACGAGAAAAAATATATACGTATACGTATAATCAGCACTAGTCTATATACAATTAGACAATTCTGTTTAAACTGAGCATAGAAAGTCTCATGCAGTAATATTACTATGAAGACGACTGTGTATGGTTTTGCCAATAAGTGCAAATTTAGGAAAAGTACAGTTTCTTCGTATTATTCTCATCTTTAAATACATTGTATTCATACATACACACACACGCACACACACACAAACACATATATACACATACGCGGTGCCCGGGAATAAATGTTGGACAATAAAAAACGTTATTCATTGACTGAACTATAGTTGATTATCGTCAAAGCAACATTTAAAAGATGCCTTTTTTCAATTCAAAACAATATTCATAAGTATTTGTCAGTTTTTTCATACACATGATACTTGCGCACGCCAGTCGGCACCGCTCGGATTCATGTAGTGGTTGCTTAAGTCTAGCGTCAGCTTATGTGCGTGCGTTAGCGGTATTAGGTGTGTTAAAAAGAGTTATGTGTAATTTTTTTGCACTCAGAGAAAGGACGTGTTTTACGTTTTATTTCAACAACTATTTATCACTTTATAGCCAATGAATAGCGTCTTTCTTTGTCCGACATTTATTCCCGAACACCGTGTACGTATTTACACACATATATGTTTGTGTATATATATATATATATATATATATATATATATATATATATATATGTATGTATGTATATATGTATATATATATATATATATATATATATATATACATATACAAGAATAGCAATTACGAACATAGATATTCGTAATTGCTTAGTTTTATCCATAAGCGCCTACCGGACTCGCGTAGATTTCGTTCGAATTTCGCGTAGATCGCGTATTCCTGTTGACTGCCCTTCAACGTCGTAGATTTCACATACAAACCTGCATTTCTCGCTACCCCACCACTCGCTCCCTCATACAACTTCCCTCCATCGCCAACGAATTGATCTAAATGTTGAAGAATGTTTTGAAATTGAAATGGTACAAGCTATATTCATATATATCTAGATTCTTCCATATCTCTTACTCTTCCATATCCCTTCGGGATCAATAGAATCAAACAAGAGAATATTCTTCTAAACATCTACTAAATTTTTCTTCCCCAATACACTAGTTCATTTTATGAATGCAGGCTTTAGAATCATCGTTAAAGTTTCACAGGAATTATCAGATAAACTACTAGGAATATCCTTTATTCATAACTTGGGTTTTAATAGCTTTGGAATAGAGGAGACGGAAATATATTTTTGTGGACATTATAGCAACGCCTCTAGAACTTTCTTCCATAAAATTCTTAAAATAACTTCTATAATTCTGAAAAACCCTTTGTTTCTGGTTATAATCCAAAGGATATATGAAATTGTAAAAAAAAATCCAAATAGTTTATTTGGACTATTAAAATTTCAATATAAATATTCTCAGTATTAAATATTGGGAGATATACAGATGTATAGTGTTTGTGGGTGGGTGACGGTGATGTACCTGATGGTGGTCGGTGATGGCGATCAGCTTGGGTTATTGTAATATTTACTGACGTCATCGAGGCAAAATATTCCACATATGAGAATTACACTTGTTTGCCTCCATACGCGCTAATATAGAAACGAGTAAAAAGTTAAAAACTTACACATGCTTCAAGGTCGACATAACACAAAGTAGAACTCTATAGATCTAACCAAAATACTAAAAGGTGAAGCTAAGAAATCTGCAATAAAAATTAATGCCCGTCGATATAAGAAACACGGTACGTAAATATATTTGAATTACGTAGTCGTTTAATGGATATTCTTTACAATCAACAGAAAATACCGGCGATGCGAAATAAAGAAGTAATATATTAATTTTATATGCAAATGAAACATACGCGTGCAATATAACGAGATACAAAATATAGACAAATATACAATAAGAGCAGCGTACATGAGATGCGACACTCGAGATCTGCGGAGGTATTTCCTTGTACTTATTAAGTTCGGATTAATAAAATATGAAGATGAATATGCTCTAAAGGACGATGAGAACAAAATATATTTACTCTAGAGCAAATTCCTATTTTATATCATATCTTGCAATAGTGCAGACGTTCTGTTAACGCTTTGTTTTTAATTAGATGTATGAATGATTTGAATTATAAAACCAAATTTCGTTCACTGCACAGATGAAGTAAGATACCTGAAAGAAATAAGGCCCGTCTAAGTTTAAGATGAAAAATTTGTGTAATCATTATTTTGAACTAATAGAACCTATATTAAACGTAAACCTCGTTTGGTTGAGGAATTAAAAAAATAAAAAAATAATTGTATTTATATTTAATTCTGAAATATAAATATGTTTTAAAAAATTATGTCGGGGAGTTATTTAGCGATGTGGTGAATAGAATTGGTCAACAAAATTTAAAAAGTTGTTAAAGAATTGACAATTCTGCCCGCGGGTTTTACCTAGAAGTTAAATTCATATTTAACACAAAATTAGTTTAACCTCGGCCATCGGATAAAGGAATTAAAATATCTTCCGAGCCACTTTAATAAGACGTTATTTATAGCGTAAACAGGCATTTTCTGAACCTTTTTCTCTTTTTTATTAATTTATGAATTTTTTATATATGTACAAAAGTCTAATATATAAAAAATTAAAACTTTTAAAAATTTGAAGAGTCTATAAAATCCAATTTAAAATTTACTGCCCCTCATTAATCCTAAATTAACATAGTAAATAATGTTTTTAACGAACGAAATTTTAACTATCCTATAATGATAATATATGGTAATATAATGTCATATAAATGATCTCGATTGGTTGAGAAGAAGTTTCAAATAATATGAAAAATGAAATAAACCAAGTTCGTTATATAAATTGTTTTTCTACATCTGCATGTGCACATTAGTTTTTTTTCATTGAAAAATATTATTCGTATCTCATATATGCCCTTTGCCTAAAAAGTTGGGAGTAAAAAAGCCAAAATGATTTTGAAAATTCCATTATATTTTTAAACCAAAAAACATAATAAATGTTAATTTAATTCACAGTAAAAATATAATTAACATTTGGAAAAAGTTTATTAGAAACTTTAAATACCCTTAGACGTTTAAATTTTTATGTGTACTTCATTGTGTACAGAATATTGGTAATGTGAATTCTGTTTAAACCGACAAGTTTACAGCAAATTTATCATTTATTGCAAGTAGGCTTTATTATAGTTGAAGCACTAAAGCCTGCAGTGTTAAGAAACCTTTATATTGAAGCTTATTACGAAATATCTAAGTGGAAATAACAAATATAACACAAGGTAATTTGGACGCAGATTAAAAGTAATATTATTATTAATTTCTTATTATAAACGAGTTGAGCCAATGGTAAAGCAAAAGGAGAGATGTGATTTGCTCTTCTCTATTTCCGCCTTAGCGTACTGTTATGACGACTTTAAGTTTTAATATAAAAAAAACAATTTATTTTTAGATATTATTATTTAAACGAATTATTACAATTATTATATTTTATAAAATATTTAGTTAGACTTTGATCGCGCTTGTATCTGGATTACGACTGACGCGGACTAAGGACTGGATTGATCTGTGATTATCTGAACCTCGTGAAGCTTCGGTCCAGGGTTTATAAAGGATAAGAAATGCTGATGCATCTGGGAGTGGAGTTTGCTGACGGGCCTGGGAACAGAGCTTGTCATGGTAATGCAATACTCTGGCAGCCGGATGCCCTTATCATGTTGATACGAGAATCGTGAGACAGTTGCTGTGTAAGCATTACTGCTAGCAAGTACAGGATATAACAGCTCCCCCGTTGAGGAGTAAACTTACACCCTTGTGTAAGTTTACGTTATAGAGGTTCTGATTCTAGGTATTGGGATTGGGAGGTTGACTGAGTTTGTTTCAGAGACATGTTCGGATTCTATATCATTCGAGTTAGGCGCAGGTCTAACTAGATATTTTTTACATTTAAGTTTACAATTATAAATCTTATAGCTAACAAAGAATATTATACTTAAGAGTATACAAATAGTAGTATATGAATAATATTGCCCATATTCTAAAATGTGAGGTTTACCTATTACATCTAAATTACCCGTGATTTCTTTGAATATTTTGTCATTTTCTTTAAAAGAGTCTAAGTTAATATTCTTTATTTTTACAGCTGGTGTATCAAATTTTACTCCTTCAAATTTCAATGTATTGCAACAAGTATCTTTCATTATGTCAAAATTTAAGTTAACTGGGTTTGCTTTTATTTTAATATCGGATTTGGCAAGTAATTGTCTTTCTTTAAAATATCCATAACATTCAGACGGTATATCAAGTATACCAGTTCCTATTATATCATTTTCATAAACATTTTCTTTAGGGCAGTCAATTGAAATTTTTGTTTTTTGAGAAATGATGAAAATCCATTTACCATTTTCTAGTTGTTGCCAAATTTCCAAATTTCCGGAAAGAAATTTAGTTTCACATTGTTTTGGAGTGGAAGTTACAACTTTAGAAATCATTTCATTTTCGCAAGTTGGGTTAGCAGAGCTAGAGTAAACATTAGTTATGTCACATAAATAAAATTGATTGTTAATAATTTTACAATTTCTTAGATTCTCTAAGTTACAAAAATAATTCTTATCTCTAGTTACACCAATATATCTAGATGAAGGGATTATGGTTACATAGGTTTTGGGGTTTGTTTCATTATATGGTAGATTATGATACAGATCAAATTCTAGTACATTAACTAATGGTATCCTTAATACAAATACAATTTTATTATTGGAATAATAACTCAACATTTCAGATATGTTAATTAAGATGTGAATATGATCTAAATCTAATGATACAGGTAACAACTTAAAGCTAGGTATAAATCTATAATTATCCACTAGGTCTTGATAGAGTTGTTTTGGTGAAATAATTGACGGATACAAGACGTTATTTTTACTGAACATAACGGCGTTTATTATGTCTTCAATTTTGAAAGATAATGTGAGTAGACTATTTTCTAGCATGTTTAATAATTCCATGAATTTAGCTTTCAACAATAATTTATTAGATACAATAGTCAAGTTTTTCAAACTTAATGCAATATTTTCGACAGCGCTATTCAAACTTTGTTCATTAATATTTATTTTATTTAGTATTTCTTGAAAAGCGGACAGGGTTGTCGATGTAATTAGAATATTTTCCTTTACGTATTTTGCTAACATTCTTTGGTCTGTTTCTACGTTTTGAATAGCGTTATTATATTTAATAGCGTCATCTTCATCTAATGTACCAAAAATGTGTTTGAAGACGGTTCCAACACCGCCGAACCAGGCTGAGCGTTTAGATCGTGTTGAAATTAAATGGGATATAGAATCGAAATTATTGATCATATCATAATAACGTGTAGAGAGAGGTTGAATGAGATTATGGCACTCCATATTGTTAAAGATATCGTTGTTTTTGCAAAGAAACCTTACCGTTCCAAAGATAGTGTTCATATTATCTAGGTGTGGCTTTATAAAGGAGATATCAATAGGAATAACCACACTGAGGTGGTCATTGATGAGTTTTAATGAGCCGACAGGATCAAAGTATATACCAGGGCTGCTGTTTATCGGTTGTATAAAATCTGCATGTGCCTGGACGATGGCACTGTAACATGTGTAAATTATAAATGTAAAGGCGATTATTTGTGAAAGTTGTATAAAAGATGTGTATAAAACTATTTATGTATATATATCTAAATAGTAGAAATATTAGTAAAGGATATAATAAACTAAAGATAAAAATAATTAAATATTATTTAAGATGGGGTAGCGTCATTTCTTCTTGCGAGCTTTACTTCATCATAGTGGTGAACGACATGGCGACGGTTTATTAATAAGGTTAAAGAATTTCGCCCATTTATTTTGATAACTTTATAGGGACTTTTCCAAATAGGGGAAAGGGCTTTGCGCAGCCTGAGGTGGTTTCTGAGATATACGTAGTCTCCAACTTGATACTTTACGAGACGGGAGTGAGAGTCATAGTAGGTTTTTGAGTTTTCTTTTGATGTTTGAATGTTTTCGAGGGCTTTTTCCCTGGAATACTTAAGACGGTGTTGTAGCATTTTTATGTAGTCGGGGTAAGTGGCGTCAGGGGTAGTATCGTAAATAGAATTAGGTATAAATGGTTTATGACCGAACAATAGTTCATAAGGGGAATAGTGAGTGGTTGAATGTATGGCAGTGTTGTAAGCTAGCATTGCGGTATAAACGTATCTTGACCAATTATCTTGGTTATCATTGATGTATGATTTTAAATATTCTTTGAGGGTGGAATGGCTACGTTCTAAGGCTCCAGGGGTCTGAGGGTGATATGGCGATGCCCATAATTGTTTTATTTTTAGGAAATCACAGGTTCTTTTAAAAAGATCTGATGTAAAGTTGGTACCTTGATCGGTTAGGATTGTTTTGGGTATACCAAATAAAGATATAAAATGTACTAAGCACTCGCTAGTTTCTTCAGCGGTGGTGCTTCGAATAGGATAGGCTGCTGAAAATTTTGTAAGGTCGTCTTATAGTGTTAGGATATATTGGAGCTTTGTTTCTCCGGATTCAGGTAAGGGTCCCACTATATCTAGGGCTAATCGTTGGAATGGGGCGGTGGATGTGCTAGTGATTTGCATAGGTGCGCTATTTACTTTTCTCAGTGCCTTATTTACTTGGCACGAGGAACATTTCTTTACATAATTTTCAATATCTGTTCGCATATTTTTCCAGTGGTACTGTTCTTTTATTCTATCATACATTCTAGTCGAGCCGAGATGTCCGGCGACGGGAATGTCGTGATTTTCTTTCAAGATTTCGGGTATTTCTTTAAGTGAGGGGAATATAATTTGGTTTTTATATATGTGTATTCGTATATCAGTGTTATGGAATAAATATGAGATAATGTTATACAATTTTAAATATGAGTGTTTGTCGAAGGGGTTTCTAAAATCTGAAATTGCTAATTCCTTTATAGTTTCACTAGAACATATCAGTAATTCATTTCTTAAGTTTTTCAGAGTTTCGAACATGTCGGTGTTTGAGCAAGAATCGAAATGATGAACTTTAGTAAATAGCAAATAGTATGTTTTATTATTAATTTTCAGTGTAGCGTGAGAGTGTAGTGTTCTTTCTGATTTCATCAGTTCTTGAGAATTTACATAATTTCCTAGGATTTCCTCGATATATGGTGTGCTTTCATCTAAATCTAGGGGTACTGGAAATGCAATTGATTTTTGTTGTGTTTTCAGTAGGCTGTCGTTGTATTCGATTATGATTGTATTGAAGTGTGAATTTTCCGATAAGGATTTCAGGAATTTGGAATATGACTCATCGAGGATGTCGTCATTAACTAAAGGATCAAGATTTTCAGGATCAGAGGGAGGTTCTATTATTATGGGTTCAGAAGGGTTTAGAGATGGAATATTAGTATCGGTGTTATCGGGTTGAACAGGGTTTACAGGGTAACGAGAGAGAGCGTCAGCCGCAGAGTTTAGTTTTTCCTTTCTATAGACAATTCTGTAACCATATTCTTCTAATTTTAAACGCCACCGTTGAAGTTTACCACTTGGGTCCTTGTGATTAAATAACCATTTAAGAGGGCGGTGGTCGGTAACAATATCAAATGTACGGCCAAAGAGAATGGTCGGAAGGTTTTACAACCAAATATGATGGCTAACAACTCCTTTTCTGTCGTGTTGAGATTGCATTCACATTTATTAAGTGTTCGAGAAGTATATGCAATGGGTCGGTCTTTGCCGATTTCCCCTTGCGAAAGAATCGCGCTGATAGCGTAATTAGATGCGTCACAGGTTAGTATAAAAGGTTGCGTAAAATCTGGATAAGCAAGTAAAGGAGCAGAGGTTAATTTAGATTTTAAAGTTTCGAAGGCAAGTTGTTGCTCGTTTTCCCATAGAAATGTCATATCTTTTTTCAGAAGGGTTGTAAGAGGTTTTGCTAATTTTGAAAAGTCGGGAATGAATCTTCGATAATAAGATACGAGACCAAGAAAAGATTTAACGTCTTTTGGCGATTTGGGTATTGGAAATTCATTGGCTGATTTAATTTTTTCAGGATTCGGTTTTACACCCCGTTCAGTTATTATGTGGCCTAAATAAGCGACTTCTCTGCGTAGTAATTCGCATTTATCGGGTTGAAGTTTAAGGTTGAAATTTCGTAATCGTTCAAAGACAGTAGATAAGTTATCTATGTGTGATTTCAGGTCATAGGAATAGATAACGATGTCGTCTAGATAGACAAAGCATCGAATACCTTGAAGGCCGGAGAGAGCAGAATTCATAAGTCGCTGAAAGGTGGAGGGCGCGTTTTTCAGCCCAAATGGCATACGCGTAAATTCGAAGTGTCCTTGAGGAACACTAAATGCAGTTTTCGGAGCGTCTAATTTTTTGGGAACTATCCAAATAGGAGATGACCAAGGTGACATAGAGGGTTTAATTATACCCTGATTCAACATTTTATTTATTTGACCGTTCACTTCTTGTTTGTGACATTCGGGAAATCTATAGGATTTGGTATGGATTGGTATATTTGAAGTTGTCTTAATTTCATGCGCAACGGCATTGGTTTTACTTAATTGGTCTGAAGGCAGGTGAAATATATCGGAATATTGGGAACATACATCGTATAAGGAATTAATTTCTTCGTTATTGAGATGCGAAATTCGGAGTAGATTTAAAACGTCGTTAGTACGTTGAAGTGAGTTCGTTGAGTGAGTTGGCGAGGAAAAATTTGTATTAATTGATAAGCAGGTTTCAGTTTTCAGGGGGGTGAGGTGTAATTTTAAATCGGAATTGACTGAAACAAATTTTTCAGAAGTATTCACAACAGAAATGTTTACCCGGTTATTACCTTTTACTTGGACTATACAATTTGCTATGAGGAGAGATTCGGAAATGTGCTGATCGAGTACTATGCCTTCTTTAATTTCGGGATTGGATACCGAACAATCGATTATTGTTTCAGTGCGGGGAGGAATGGTGTACACGGGTTCGGTGAATTGCAATTGTATATTAGAGTTATTTATTTTTAGTGTACTAGTATTATAATCAATGATACATTCTGAGTCTGTCATTAAATCGTTACCTAAAATGCCATCGTAATCTAAATTAATTTTGTCAAGTACGTGCAATTTATATGGTTTTCTTGGTTGGTTTTCCGGAAATAATTGTAAGTCGAATGAGCCCAAGGTATTGGTAGTTTCGTTAGATGTATCGATACCTTTTAGTTTTATTTTGTTTGAATTTAGAGTAGGCAAAGTTTGTATTGAAGATTTTTTTATTAAACATACAGATGAACCAGTATCTATTAAAAATGATAAGGGGTGAGAAGACAGGGTTGTTTTTAGGGTAATATACGGTAAACGTTTTTTGGAGTGGTTGGAAGCGATTTCGTATGCCATTTCGGAAGTGTTTGAATTTTCTGTTTGTGAATCGATGTTTTGTGTGATTTTATTATTATTTTTCCTTTCATTAGAAACGGTATTAGTAGAGTGTGTAGTGAGAGTAATTTAAGTGTCGGATGTGTTCGTTTTATGTGTTTTAACAATTTTATGACTATTATATTGGGGTTCATTACCAATCTGGATTGTGTTTAGTTGGCCGTGAGTTTGGGGCTGATTACCCTGTCCGTTGGCCTTATTTGAATTATTTTTTGAATGACCGTGAGTTTGGGGCTGGTTACCCTGTCCGTTGGCCTTATTTGAATTAATTTTTGATTGACCGTGAGTTTGGGGCTGGTTACCCTGTCCGTTGGTCTTATTTGAATTATTTTTTGATTGACCGTGAGTTTGGGGCTGGTTACCCTGTCCGTTGGTCTTATTAGAAATATTAAAAGGGGTGTCGATTTTGGAATTGAAATTACTAGGCCCGGGTCGAAATTTATCATTGTTATATTTTCTTAAACGACACACTTCGAGAGTGTGACCTAACTTTTTACAGTAACGACAAAAGGGTATATCTTTAGGGGAGTGCGGGGTATAAGGATTATTTGATTTCGGCGAGTTATTTTCAAAATTTAAATTGGGCGATATTCGCTCAGTAGGTTTTGGCTTTAGGATGTAGGGTTTTTGTGAGTATAGATATTGCTGAATTTTTTCTTCTGAAACGGCGAGGTTTATTGCTTCATTTAAATTTCTGGTATCTCGACACCGGATTACGTTAGAAATCTGTGGGTGAACACCCATAATGAAAGTATTTAGGGCCAGGTCTTCCATTGCCGCTAATCGACCCTTGAGTTCTCCCTTGACGTTATGGGATATGGTTACCACGGTCAAAAGTTTGGAGAGGCACGTCTCAACGCGCAGAGAAAATTGACTTATGGACTCGTGAGACTCTTGTTTACAAGCTTGTAAATCTGTGAGAAGATGGGCGTAGTGATTGCGTTCCCCGAATTGATTTTTCAGAAATTCTTTTAAAGAAGCCCAATTTTCAAATTCCTTAATGGAAGACGCGATTGCTGCTTTGCCCTGTAGTTGGCTGAGTATGAATTTAAAAACTATATCATCTTGAGGAGGGGATGACGCATTTGTGCAATTTGTGAGAAATGCATTTAAATTTTCGCGCGAGCCGTCGTAAGGTTTGATGAATTGTAAGATTATGTTAATGTTCTCTATATTCGACTGTGCGTCTGTGGCGCTTCTAACGTTTCTTTCGTCCCGAGACATATTTTGGTACAAATAGATTACGCGATTAGTTACAATTAATTATAATGTGGTACAACTTGACTTGTTTAATAGGACCTTGTGGAGTGTAAAGTTAGTTGAACAGTATTTAAAAAAATAATAATAATAATAAAAACTAGTTAAAACAAATTAATTAAATTAACAATTGACTTTAACAGTACGAAATAATTTGTTAAATGTTGATAATATGATTCGGATTATATGATTAGAAAATTTATGAAACAAATTATAATAGTAAAACAATTATAAAATACAATTATTATAAGTAAATTACAGGCTTACAGAATTATGAGATGCGTAGTCCACATTTGAGATGCTGATGCTCGGTGTGGCAATGTTGGGCTTTGAAGTAGATTCTTGATAGAGAGATGCGCTGTTGGCGTTGACTGTTCGATGCACCTTGTTATGTTAGTAGATGAGAACTGTTATGATGCTGACTCAGTTGATATAGATTGGCAATATTTTATGTTTTCTTTATATCTTTTCTATCTGAAAAAAATTCAAAAACATCTGGTAACATAATTTTAAGGCAAATTAAAAAAGTTATTTCTAACACTTTATGAATAGGATTAAAAGACTAACTGTTCCCGTCGTATTTAAAATTTTAGTTAATTTTTATTTTCTATAAAGTAAATAGAATTTAAAAAAAAAATAAAGCACATTGTTTCTTTCGAATGTAAAGACCCTTTTTTGCGATATGCTTCTTTTTAACTCCCATGCAAACCGACAGTGTGCCCTGAGGCACAGTGCTAGTTGGACTTATGTCGCTTATTTTCCCACCAGCTCAAAGAGCAATAAAAATAAAAAGTTATACAATTCAATTAATTTTAATCTTAGGTTTGGATCTGTGTTGTAATATCGTAGGAATAAGTTTAGTTTAGCGCCAATGATATTTTGACATTTATTGAAAGTATCTACATGAAATAATATGCATTATATATTAAATGCAATATATATTTTAAAATACCTCGTGTATTTCAGAATATACTCGTATATTGTAGCTTGCGATGATTTAATTTAAAAAAAATCGGTATGAAAACTTACATACATTTGTTTGCGCGAGAATATGTTTGAACCTTTTTTTTCACTTAATTCACCTTTTCTTCAATGCTTTTTGCTTCCTTTTGAATATTTTGGGTTTGCCATTTTTTTTATTTCAATTCATATTTATATTTATAAATGCTTTCTCGTTATATTTTTGCTTATTCAATTTTTGAACGTTTTCATAAACTTTTTACATGACTCTGCTTAATAAATTTTTGGTTTGTTTTTTAATATTTATTATATTAAGTTTTCGTGTTTGTATTTATATATATTTTTACATAACCCTTTCTGTTTACTAAATTTTGAATGTTTTAGGTTTTATTTTTTTTGATTATCAATCCTATACCAGTAACGTATTTGAATTTGTAACGTTTTTGACGCGATCCTTTTTGCTTATTAAATTTTTGGATATTTTGTTTTCTTTATATTAATTCGTGTTTGTATTTATATTCTTTACGTAATCTTTTTTGCTTATTAAATTTTGGATATTTTGGGTTTGTATTTTTAATTCTCAATTCGTGTTTGTATTTATATTTTTTACGCAATATTTTTTGGTTGCTAAATTTTGGATGTTTTTAGTTTGTTTTTTTTTTAATAATAAATTCGTATCTTTATTTATAAATATACTTTATGTGACCCTTTTTGTGTCTTAAATTTTTGGATATTTTGGTTTGGTTTTTTGTATATCAATTCGTCTTTGCATTTATATATTTTTACGTAATCCATTTTGCACACTTAATTTCTTTTGTTTTCGGTTTGGTCTTTTTTTAAATTAACCATTTGGCTTTGTGTCTATAAATATTCTGCGTTTATTAAATTTTTTTTTAATACTGGTTTGTTTTTTATATCAATTCGTGTTTGGATTTACAAACTTTATTATAAACGTTTTTAATTATAGTTCTAAGTTATATTATAATCCTAATGATATGGATGTAAAAAAGTGTTTATTTGTACTTTTTTCTAGTCATTTATGGAGCAAAATATCAAATTGACTTTCTGGACAAAAATAGTTGGGGCCAGGCAATAACGTACGCTACTTGTAAACGCCGGAAATATCATCCTAATATGACCGACCATGCCAACTAGTGTTAAAATGAAAATGTGTATTTGTTTGTCCTTTTTTCACATCCGGCCAACATTAAGAATTGGAAAGTTTGTTTTTCCTTGTTTCACGACGCAATGGAGCAAAAGATTGACGTGGCTTTCAGCATAGATATAATTGGCGAATCAAGAAATTACATAGGCTACTTTCCAACCCGGGAAATTTTATTTTTACTAAAACAACAATATCAGCTAATATCAAAAATTCGAAAGTCTGTTTTTTTATCCTTCGTTCACGATACAATAGAGCAAAAGATCGACGTTAGTTTTTGCACAGAAATAGTTAGCGCACCAGGAAATGACATAACCCAATTGCTTGAGAAATCGCTTCCTAACTAATGTTACAATCCCAACCAATGTTAATAATTTCGAAAGTGTGTATGTTTGTCCTTCTCTCATGTCGCATTGTATCAATAAATCAACCTAACTTTCCGGATAGAGATTGATGGCGGGTCAGGAATTTACTTAGACTACTTTTCAGTCTAGGAAATATTTTCCTAACTAAACTAAAAATCTCAACTTATTATTAAAAATTTAAATTGATTCTTTGTCCTTCTTTCACGTCTCAACAGAGAAACAAGTCGACGTGACTTACTGTACAGAGATAATTGGTGGATCATTCCCGGTATCATAACTAATATCACAAGCCCAAATAATATTAAACATTCAAAAGTCCATTAGTTTGTTCTTCTCTCAGTCCGAATGGAGCAGAAGATCGACGTGGCTTTATACACAGAGATAGCTGGCAGGCCAGACAATAATACTGGCTACTTTCCAACGTGATAATCTCATGCTAACTAATACAGCAAACCCAAAATTTACAAATCAGGAAGCAAATTTGTTTATCATTCATTCACGTTACAATGGAGCAACAGTTCAACGTGATCTCCTGCACAGAAATGGTTAGTGACCCGGTAAATGACACAGGCTACTTACCAACGTAAGAAATCTTATTCAACTAATATTACAATCCCAACTAATATTCAAGTTGAATAAGTGTATATATTTGTAGTTTTTTCGCGTCGCAATGGAGCAATATATTGACGTGACTTTCGGTGCAGAATTAGAGGGCAGATCACAAAATGAATCAGGCAAGTTTATAAAGATATAGAATAATAAAATAAATAGAATAAGAAAGCCATATAATAGAGGTAATTTACATTTAAAATTTACGTTAGAATTTTTGTGGCCTTTTTTTCATTACCTTGGTATACAAATGAGAATATAAATTGTCAAAAATTTTAAAAATCATGAAAATCGTGGAATATTTGAGAAAGTGTTTGCAATTTCATATTTTACAGGCGCTTTTGAAAGCAAAAGCACTTTTTGTTTTAATGCTATGATCAGTTTAGCTGCCCGCACCGGCTGTGTTTGGGAAAAAGAGACCAGGACTGAAATATTAGTGAAAAATCATTACTTTTTTATATGATAATTATTTACGATTGATTTATTAACCGTAATTTTAACAGTTTAATTTATTAACCGTAATTTTAACAGTTTAATAACCTTCGAGACATTGATCCTTACCAAATACCATCTTTAATTATAATAGGCCATATGCATTTTCAAACTTTTTTCTAACTTTCGTGGTCTTGCGTAATTTTATAATAGTTATTTCAATATAGTTCTAAAGGTTCGATTTGTATAAAGAAGAGCTAGATATATATTTAGAAGATACTTCTATGATCAAGATTATAATAGAAAACGGTTCATAGTGGACAAAATCTATTATTCAGCATTATATAAAATTGGGTTGGCTAATAAGTAATGAGCGGTCATTATTGTCATATTTTTTTATATATTTCCAATTTAAAATTAATTAACCGTCGATATAATAATCGCCATCATTTTACATTATATGTCTCTAAAACGTTTTGTACTATATGTCTCTAAGCAGGGAGTGGATAGCATCTATGTAAATTCAAGTGGCTTGGAATGAAAAAATAGCCTATTAACTGTCGTAGGTGATCTACATCACCACAGTTCTTTTCACGTAAGGCGTTGCTGAGCGATCCAAACAGACAATAATCAGTGGGTTCAAGGTCTTGGGAATATGGTGAGGAGGGAATCTGTGTCCAACCAAAATCCAAAAGTTTAAAACGGGTCTGTTTGGCTATATGAGGACCAGGCTATGGATATGGTCGGTCTGGGCTAAGTTCATGTGGTATTCACGCACCTTATTTTAAGCTTTTTCCTAAGCAGTGTAAATGATTTTGTATACTTCCGTAAGAGCACCCGAGCTCAGTTGCTAATCGGCGTATCGTTAATCCGTTATCTTCTTCAATTAACAATTTTAAGCAATCGCCATACAATTCCACCTGTCAACCAGAGCGTGGTTGACCACTCAGGAAATAATCGCCGCTTCGAAACTGCCGGAAACAAAGTTTTCAGTAACTTCAGATATTGCTTCAGGAGCTACTCTTTGGCATATATATCGGGTAGCTTCGGCAGCAAAGTGACTAGATTGGTACTCGTAGAGTAGACAGTATCTGACATGCGTCTAAATGTCGTCCATATTTTATGTGCGCCAACAGTGCAGCGCCTTATTTATTGCTGAATCAGTGAGAGTGTGCCTCGTCCTTCTTATACCGTCGATCATGAAAGCTTCAAGAACGGTCCCATATGTTCTGGATAATTCTTGAAAAAACGCCCATCACTTATTAGCCAACCCAATAATTAACTTTTTGTCTTCTTTATAATATTGTCACATATTTGTGATTTAAAAGTTGAAAGTAAAAACATACCCAGCCTATCTTGACTTGACTTAAATCGATGTTACTCAACATCCACATGTTTTAAAAAATATATTATGTGCGCTGTGTCCATCTGATCACTAAAATAAATGGATGGTTGGCAAAAAAATTACCAACAAAAAAATTACCAATTATGCAACAAAATGCTCTCTCTCTCTCTTTATATATATATATATATATATATATATATATATATATATATATATATATATATATGTATATTAAAACTAAGCAACTATAATCAACCAAGAAACTATGACTACACGTCAAGATGTAAATAAAAAAGAAATAAAATAGTTTGTATTTAATCAAAAGTTTTAAATTTACAAACCGCTCGTTTCAACTGACCAAAAACTAAACCCAAATTATCAAAATAACAAAGAAATCTCAATAACGTAAAATAAATATGTAAACTTTCGGAAACACCTAAATAATATGAGCTTAAAAATATATTGCCGGCAACGCAATTAATTTTAATAGTCCAACGTAAAACACATACATTTAAGTCATATTCCGAAGACAGTAAAATTATTCGTCAATATTTGGGCAGACCGCGGAAAAATCGACCACTCTCCATGCAGCCGTGATGCACTTGTGATATTCCCGGGTCACGGGTGCTCATTTCTCCTCTCCGAACGCGAATATAATCCAATAAACATCTTCAAAATGCGCGTTGTTTTTTATTTTCAAAAACCATTTAATTTATTTTAAACTAATAATTCGAATTGTAAAATTTTATTTTTGAAGTAAAATATCTTATATGGGCAACAAAAGTGGGGGTGGGAAGTGAAAGATTTGTTTGGCGGACCTGGGTATGTACCACTTGTTAAACTAAAATACGGTCACTGCGGTTTATCTACAAAATATGGACACTTGCTATTCCCGACTTCCCCATAGAAGTTTGTAACGCCTTCACGCAATTCTTTCACGCGTAGTGTTATTGTATCGGTAACCAATTTGCCGGGTTTCGTCGCGAAAGCGACGACACCAGTGACTTATTGTCACATTATATTAGCATTATTAATTATATCTCGATAGTTACACAATGCGATATACATTACTTATTGCAATTTGAAAATTATAAGCCTTAAAAAAGCTAAGCCTTAAAAAATAAACAGAAAACGTTCCTCATCATAACGTTAAAAATATTAATCATAAGCGGACTGGCAACTGTCAAATATGTTGTATCTGCGAGTGATGTTTCATTAAAAAAAAGAAAACTGTTTAAAGGTTCACTTGGCTAAAGACAATTAAATCTATTGCGTTATATGAGCATCAACAGAAAATATGGAAATTTCATTCACTTCAACAAAAAATCATAATTATATTTTACAATCGATTAATATTTTAAATTATATTTTGCATTTTTATCAAAATTAGCTTAATTTTTACGGTGGCAAACAGTCACCCTACCAAACGATTGTTCGGAATTGAATGATTTAAGGACAGACGTTTCGATTTTTATGTTCCGACTTCTGAGATATTTTTACCACAAATCTTTATTTTAGATGCCGCTTGTTACAAAATTTATAATAATAAGGTCCCTTACAATATTTCATACATCATTATTGATATCCATCATTTTGGGTCTCTTTGAACCAATCTCTGATTTATATATAGGTATCGTAAACTAAATTTTACTTTTGATATTTAACATTACAAAACTTTTATGTGATTATTTTGTGCGATTATTTAGGTGTTTCTAGTTGAGTCAAAACCTTAAAATCAAGCAACGCATTACTGTCTACATATAAAAAGTGCAGATGGGCAAACATGTGTTCAGACAGATCCATAAGCGTGTTATATTCGTAGTATTTCTCCACTCTTTATCGAATGTCATATAACAATGTGAACAATTGTTCTACATGTATTGATCTCGGATACAAAAAGTACAATTTCTAAAGACAATAAGAAGTTAGAATACTAGTGTAATTATAACATCTTACTTTAATTAATAGAAATTTTCAAGCCATTTGAATACCATATAAGCATTAATAATATTGGAGTTTTAACCCATATACGCTGTAGCGCTACAACAATTATAAATTGTTTGATTACTTGTTTGTTTGAAAATATGTTGAAACAACTAATATACTTGTTAATTACGAATAGAGCTCGCACGATTAAGTTTCACGACGAGGTTACTTACGTATTTATCAAGATTTAATTTTTTTTTAATTTTGTGAAATATTCATTTCTTAGGCCTATAACTTTTTTGAGTTTTTTAAACATATTTTAGTTTTATTTTCATACATTTTTTGCTACTTTACTTTTAATCTTCTTTCGTATTTTTTGTTTAAATATTAGAACAGAAAATAAATAAAAAAAAATATTAGAACAGAATGAAACTTTCCGGTGTAATATTGGTTTTGGCATAGACTTGGTAAAAATATTGGTCTAAAAATCGAGAAAATCAAATTACAAGTAAACAGAAATTTATATTTAATGTGACTTTCGACAGCTCGTGATTATTCTATTATTAAAAATTTATTTAAGAAAGAAAAAGAAGTCATAGTAAATGTTTTAAATTTGTTGTATTGCTGAAGTTTCATTTTTAAATTACAATTAGACACTACACACTCAACAAACACATAAATAGATATGTTTAATATAAAATTTAACGAAGAAAAAAAATTGAAACTTTGCAAAGTATTTAAAAAAATGATTGTGAAGTCTATTTCACTTTATATTAATAAAAACACTGAATTTTACCAATGTCACAGATTCATTTTGAAGTTTTCAGTGCGCCATAGATTTTTTGTACTTGCCTCTAAATTAAATTATTAATTTTAAATAAATACTTTTTAGTACCAATGAAAATTTCACTGTCAATTTTTTAATAAAAAAATGTACAATAAAATAGGCGTATTAGAGGTAATTTTCGATAACGATTGTTTTATGAAAAAGAATTTAAAATCGAAAAAATAAACTAAAAAAAATTAAAAATTTAAGTAAGTTAAAAGGGTTGCACCAAGAGCCCGTGTTGTGAAATGTCAAGTGTGTAATCACGACACAATTCTAACACCGAATTCTTCAACTATTGATGCTTTGGTGCGGGTCTGCAAAATACCGAATGTATAAATAAACACTAGAGAGAGGGTTACTTCGCAATGTATAAAATATTCTTTGAACGTCACATCTAAACATAACCAAAATAAAATTAAATTTCAGTATTTAGGAAACCACACAGTTGATTCCAAATTTAGGAAAGAAATGAAGCAAGAAAACGAGAAAATATCCCTCCTGATGACGTTACTTGGCAACTGAACAATATTATATTTTATGTGTATGGATTGTGTCTACATTTGTAATCTGTGGCTTTTATTTTAAACGTAGCTCTCCATCGGTAGAATATAGCCTTATGACAAAGCTCTGTCATGCGCCTCAGCTAACCGAATTTCCCGATGGATCAAGACTTCTAATCCTTATAATGCTAGATGCAATCCATGGATGAGAAGTAGTTCAAAATCTCAGTTGAAATCAGTCGTCGTCCAGTTTCAGTTCAGTTAGTACCATAAATTTAATACCTGAATCCAGTAATTTCATAATTATAAAGTGAAGTTGTTAAATAATATGTTTCTAATTGCAATTTTTAATAAACACCTTAATTTAAAATAGAGTATTTTATTATGTGAAGTCTAAAAACGCGTGTTGCATCATTTTAAGTATTAAACGATATTGCAAAAGGTTTTAATACATAATCATTTTTATTATACATTGCAATATGACATATAACTATGGTATACCCAAGCGAAACGAACAACTTTTTGAATCATCGAAATATATTGCAGTAACGAAAAACAATTGTCCTGGACTGCAAGTCTACACTTGTAACGTTGACGGTATTCGGTCCAATGTCGGTCAAGTCTACATATATCTATTCGGTCAAATGTCGATCTTAGCTAAACTACGCCCTTTCTCGCCCTCAGGTGCACTTCCGAATAATGCTCACCCTGCAATGGCGCTAATGCCATTATTAAAAAAAACATACTTTGCTAGGTATAGTGTATGCATTCTATGCGTTTTGTGTACAATGACATCGTTGAAATTCATCGAATCATAAAATCGATACATATCTTGCGGCTAAAGCGATATTTGCAAAATATGTAAATTTCCCTTCATCTTAGTATGGTTTGTGCTCTATTGCTCAATTAAGTGCCATTAATAAAAAACACACACAAAGTATTAATTAAAATAAAACGTCTGTACTGAGACATTAATAATTCCACGAATTCAAATTTCAGTAAAATTAATTGCACTATTACATTATTGCTTCGAACAAGTAAATATTTCTTGTCTGTGGTTTAAGTACAGATTAAATGTAAAAAAGCTTATTTTCTTTACTTTTTTTAATCTTTTTGAGAGACTAATATAACATGGTGCAAAATTGTAAAATAAAAAAAAATAAAGTTAATGATCTGCGGTGATATACTTTCCTTCCGACTTAGCGGTAAGTACGTTTAAACGCTTTTCAAAATCTATCGAAAATAAATTATTTCCATTATTAATTAATTATAATTGAATTTCGTATTTGATTTTAACTTACATAAAGTTTTATTTTTAAAGCAAATTGATTCATATGTTGAATAATTGCATTCGTAAATACATGCGACTGAGTTTAATCCCCACCTCAAATTAAACAAGAATACAGAATAATGTATAACTGAAGATGATATTAAACAAGAATACAGAATAATGTATAACTGAAGTGTCATTGGTCGACATTTAATTTATTCTGTAATTTATACTTCGCTTTAAAAAATATGTCCCAACTGCGTTTTAATTAGTTCTAGCAAATTTAGCTGAACATATCTGAGTGTCACTTTGCAAGCATACGTTGTTTTTCTGATCTTCACCTCATACCGATATTAGCATTTGCCGTTTCGACAAATTTCGAGGGGGAGGATCTCAGTGCGGCGGAGACTCTTGGAAACACTTTTAGGAAGAACCGGAACAACGTTGATCGCCGAGGACTGACTAAGAAATGTTTAAAAATTTAAGACGTAGAATATTTTAAGTCATGATTATTTAAAGATAACTATATCAATTAGAGATGAACTTAGCAACATTTTAAATTACCAGAACTTTTATTTGACCAGTAACTTTGATATACATAATTCTAGTAGTTTAAAATGGACTAATTTATTTATGTGTAAAATGATTGACTCGTAAATATATTTTACCAAGAAATGTAGCGTATGTGTTAAACGAGATTAAAATTAACCCCGGATCCAATTTTTCAAATCCATTTACGTTCATTGGTTCTATGTTTATCGAGTCTAGAAGGGAGAAAATGTTATGCACTATCCCGCTGGAACTAGACCCAGATTCTGGAATTAGTGAGACACATTATGATTTAATATATGCTAATATTAAATCTACTGAATTTTTCTTACAGACAACATACATACTACATGATCCAGTATAAACCTGGTGATAACACGTAAGATGTTATCTCTAAGGAATTACTTCACATTTCGAGACAAAAGTCCTGTTTTTATATTGCATATTTATCTAATATGGTTCATATGTTAATCGACGCTGCAATCTATTGGGATCATTTAAAAAAAAAACAATCCAGAGAAATAAAAATATGAATTTATAATAAGTAATTTCTCGATTGGTATCTGATTCGTTAGTAGACCATATAAAAATTAATTTAAATTTAAAATCGTTCATAATTTATATATTCACAAAACACAATTACTAGAAAATACCTAGCAATTAAATTTCCAAAACATATTTTAAAAATAATAGGAGTTAACTATAACATCGCCAAACGAACAGTAGTCAAAATAATTTGAAACAGAAGTCAAATCTTCAACAACCACAACAAAAACATCAACTACTGAATAAATAAAAAAAATCACGCATAAACAACAAAACAGAAGTCGCAGAACAAATTTACTTTACTTTCAAATAGCAAAAATAAAACTAATCTCAACATTCGAGCTGAGCAGTGCAACCCTCAGATAGTCTCAAGCTTATTGTAGATGAAAGCTCTCACTAATAAATATGCTGCAGGTAAAAAACTTGAAGAATAATTCATAATTGCATCTCAGTGTGAAAAACCTAATTTAAATCTATTCTATAATACAATTATTTTAAGATAAAATATATTGTTTAAATTATTATAATATGTGATCATCCTCAGAAAAAAAGAAATAACATAGAGTAAAATGAAAACATTGGATAATGCACTCAATAATAAAAATAGTCATTTACAGCACTGGTATGTGCACAACTCCCTCGGAGATACTGGGTTTTCTATTTTACTGTGTCATTTTCATCTCTTTTGTCATCACGAGCATTTTAGGTACTTTGATCTGTTAATTCCAGGATTATGTTATATTCCCCCTTTTAATATCTCTTGTGTGTTGTGTATGGAATTATAAACTATTTATATATTAGTTATTTTTACAGATTTTTATGTACAGTTTAAATAAACAAATTATTTATTTATTACGTGAAGATCTAAGATGAGGAATAGTTCCCATTCCTCAATATTATTCTGGGTATATTTTTACCTCAGTACCATTTTCGGTACTTACCTTGGAAAAGGAGTGCATGTTGACTTAAACCAAAGAGATGTCAACAGTCTTGAATAAACGGAAACTGTTCTTAAAATTACCTTACTCAATGACTAAATGCAAAATGATTGACAAGAGTAGAAATAACTTGGACGGGATAGGTCTTAGCAGCGTAAAGGCAAAGTGTCACATCAAGATACATGTTACTCAGAAAGAAACAAAAAGAAAATCAAAATATTAATCATTTTTTTCTTATGATTGAATTTTTTTCCTAGTTCTTTTTGTCGATATATACACCTATGAAGCAAAATTCGAGTTTATATCTTTGTTTTTTTTTTTAATTTTATTAATTGATTAAACAAAAAAATGTGTAAGCATTTTTCTTGGGTATATCAAAGATTGTTAATTTTTTCAAACAGTTATAAAAATAAAACCTTATGGGTATATCATAGAAAACACAGAAAATCCCGTGGTAAGTCTATAAATGTAATTTTTTTTAAATTACGTACAAGTTCCTAAAAATAACGGGTCAAATAAAGAATACTTCTTAAATATCATTAAATGGTAATTGTTATGCATTGTTACCACACTTGGTTGTTATGATGTATTAAACTTGCTTTTGAAGAAAAAGTAAACAGCCTTCGTCAGTACTGCATGAAGCAATTATATTCTCTACCGACCAGGAAAATAGTTCTGCAAAAGCGTAAAAAAAAACCCTTATTTTTTTGTAAAATTAAGTTTTTAAATTACCCAAATACTCGAGTATTATTCAATATTTTGTAATTACGTTGTGTAAAAATACGATAACAGAATACCGCACTTTAGAAACAAAAGAAGCATTTGATTTGGCACAACTTATATTAGTTTACTTACCACAAAGCGAAAGATATTTTGGTTTTTGTAGATCCTACCTCGTGCGATAAATTCATTTTTAATAAATATTTCAATAATAATTTCTTTTGTATTTTTTAAATGAAACAACATTTAAAGAAAGGTATTCCTGGTTCAGGTTGTGCGTCAAGAAATCCTACGCAATTGAAATATAAAGTTTTCAAATGCCAAAAAAGTACAATATTGGATATTAAATATATTTGGCGTTAACTTTATAGGAATTCTTTATTTACAATTAAATGAAACTACGTGACGTAGTATTATTTCTACTTTCATTATGTTCTTTACCGCGACCTAGGTTTCGTTGTATTACATTTTCAGGTGGACAATTAGCAAATATTAACCATTAGGAATTTCCAACAGTATTTATATATTACAAAACAATAGCGGAAGCCGAGTTTGCGCGGGTTTTAGTACTGCTTACTTTAGCGAGTTTATTATAGGGGATTGGTGTAGATTTTATTATATTTTCGAAAGTTATACAATATACAAGTGTTTTAGTGAGGGTAGTAAATTAAATTGATGTTATTCTATGAGGTTGTACAACGCAAATGTTCCGGTGTATATAATAAAATTATACGGATATTATTCTCAGTAATATATTTATGCAATAGCAGAGGTTTGTGATGGTTAGAATAAGGTTATACAACTAATTATACATATCACTTATTTTTTTTCCAAATATGTAGCCGGGCTGAAACAATTTAAAGTGTACTGCAGTTTTAATGTTGTCTAATTATATTATGTCTAGAAGATATTAAGTATGGGTGATGATATTGTGTTTAGTTGTTCATTTAATATATTAACGTTGGTATCTCTTTTATGTCTGTTTATTTGTAATGTTTCTAGGACATTAAGATTAATGCATTTTGTACTTATTTGTAATATATAGGTTGCATTGTCGGTATGAGGGTAATGATTTGATAAATTACGAAAGACGATACAAAGTATTTGGTTCAACAAAACGTACATAAAGTTTAAACTTACACCAAGTCACGTGAACATTATGACTAGTGTAAGAGTAGATACCACAATTGCATTCAGTAACCAGGACGCACTTGCTAAACACAAATTTGTTTTGCAAAATTGCTAAGCACGAAGCTGTTGATAAAATATGTAAAGAATACTCTAAAGCCAAACACATATTAATGAAGAAATTTTAACACAACGTAATTTACAAAATAAAAATAACAAACATAAACTCATCCTAGCTAAAGCAGATAAAGTCAATGCTATAGTTATTCTAAACATAAAGTATACGACTGCCTTGAACCAGAAGATTTCATAAATCTACAAAACGATCCTATTACAACATTTGCAGACAACATAAAAGAAATAATCTAAACTTATAATATCACATTTCCTAATGAATTCGCTAACGTAAAGTTACAGAAATGAACCCTAGACTCCCGATACTCTATGGACAACCTAAAATTCACAAACAGAATATACCTATACGACCCGTAGCATCATACATGAAGGCATCCTCATTAGCCATTCACCTTAATAATACCCTTGGAAATAAAACTCCCTTGATCTCTATAATAAAACCCAAAATAAACACCTAACACCCAATTGTAAATTAGTATCACTCGACGTAGTAAACCTTTTTTCTAATGTACCACCAAAATATTGCCTAAATATTATTTCAGTAATCTTAGAAAAGAAACGGTTAAACCTCTTTGAAATACCGGAAATTATAGACCTGTTTTAATTACGCTTAGACCAAAATTATTTCTTATATGATAATATTTTTTTTCAATAAGACAATGGCCTTACAATGAGCTCTGAGATGGAAAATATGGAGGCTGTTTACTATCAAGATTTCCATATTTTTAAGAGTAAAGTGTTTATAAAGCAAGACGTTAGCACTTGTACTCTACGCGTCCAGTAATATTTCGTTTCTAAAAATTAATGTTAATTTAGCGTAATAATAATTATATTAATCTCATATAAATGCGTATAATTTTTATAGGCAATAATCAAGCATGATTATTGATGATTACTAATTTTATTTTTCTCCGTTTTTGTGTTACCACATGATTGCACCCGGGCCAAAGGGCTATGTTGCAAACAAATGTGGATCATTTGCAAACCGTATTTACTTGCACTTAATGAAAACGAAGCAATAACAAACAATACGATGTTTATTAAAATGACAAACAAAAATGTTTGGTTGCTATCAATATGACCTTTATTCTAGTAGAACTATGCCACGTACCGGAATAGCGCTAGCATTGTCACAAAATTTACACGGATGACAATCAGAAAAAAATGTGAAACAAGTTTATCAAGTTTAACATTTAAATATTTTATTTAGATTTTTCGATTAACCAAAACGAACAAACGAAATAAACTCGTTCTCGACTCAAGAGTCGAAGAGGAACTTAAATTTCCATTACCTAGTGTTTATGTCTCTCCCATAATTATCTAGACAAATATGTTGGTAATAATTATTTTCGACACATTTATTTTTTCGACAGTCGAATTAAAACAAAAACGAATCAAATTACTAATGCATGTAATGTAAATAGAAAAATCATTTTATAATTTTCTTGGCTTACAATGGGAAAATCGCAAAACATTTTTGTAGATTATTCTTTCCTAACTGACATAGCATTTTAATAACGCCAATCTGATCCACAAGGAGAATTCGGAATAAAATCTCAACCTTGGGATTCATGGCCTGAAAAGATTTGCGCATAAATGAAAATAATACAATAGGCTCTACAATCAATTTTGTCATTGGTACTAAATCATTAGCTAGGTTTCTTAAGCGCCAAGTACTGTGTAGTGACATTTTAGTCATAGTTGATAATTGAAGCTTTTTTGCTAAATCGATTCCACAAAAAAAGTTCGCACAGGCAACATTGATAAAAACGGCATATACAGAATTATATATAATTGATACAGGATTATAATCCTGTCGAACATTTGGACACGGAATATTTACGCTATTATTTTATAAAACAATTTATAAGTTGCAATTATTAGCGGCATTATTTGATTATTAAGAAACCTTTACATTTTCATTATATTAGCCTGCCCTCCACCCAAGTGTCGCAGGTCCGTACTTTCTCCAGTTTTAGATGTATACGCGCGGAATTTGGTGAGCGCATGTAGGGACGAGTGCAAATTTTAAACTTTGCTACCCTATCATATCGAATATTGTTGGAAGCATGCCATTTCCCATGCTCTAATTTTACAATGGTAGAGTAAATTCATTCAAAGTAACGTTTGAAAAGAAATTTCAAGCAATATTAATCCATCTAATTGCATTGATAATTTTGAGACCTGTTGGTAGCGATGCAACGCTATTTAATGCGTATAATGATATTATTACGAAAGAGAAATAGCATTTATTCCTGATATTTCCAGTTCGAAATATTTGTTTAACCTTTCAGTCTATTATTTTTATTTACTTTTTTTAATTATACGTGACCTGACATTTTGGTAGTCCTCTGAAACTTAATGGGTTCGATATTGATTTATAGTTTCTATTAAAATGTTTATCGCGAACAATTTAATGAACATCTTCTCAACATTTTTATTCCCCCGTGAGGGCCTTTATTGTCCGCTTATTCCACAAGTAAACTATGTTCGGTCATGTACGGAAAAGGGTATTCGTGTTCTCTGGCCTGCTTATCGGTCAAGGTTTTAAACTGAGTGCTGCTACAGATTATTCTGTTTTTACGACAAGTATATTTTAGTCAGTGCCTTTTACAAAATATTTCCCTGTCAAATGATCAAAATTTCAAATGATACTAGAATCTATATTCTAAAATTTTAATATCGAGAAATAAAATCCCAAATAACTCTAACCCCCTCGACCGTAAATTTACGACGTTTAAGCAAATTAATAAAATAACCATGTCTGTTTGTATGTTGAAATATTGTATCAATTTTAATTGATGATCTTGCCTTTGTAAGATATGTCCGGAATTATTCAAAATCAGGTTCACATGGAAAATATTAACTAGTTTTCAAGTTTCATTTCCGTTCCGGGGGATACAAAGGGCGCTTTCTTGATATCTTTAGTTTAAGGTTTCGATCTTTAACATGCCATACTCCTTTACTAATTGCGAACCATTTTTAAATAATTAGTTTTAGGTGGTAAAATATATCAAGAACTTTTAAACATATTCTATTTAACACAACAGTCGACGTTCTATTTAATTTTCTACTGTCACTAAACCCTTGCTTGCTTTGTTCGACATGATCGGAAAAGAGGACTCGTGCATTGGTACGTTTGTACCTACGATATTGGAATTTCTGCATTTCCAACGAATGTTTCCAATGCTTGCTACAAATACCTTTAGGTTATTCAGTTTTGCTTTATTACGGGAATATTGCGACATTTCCCTATAGTTAGGATTGGATGAGGAGAGGAATCAGTGAAATGAGTTTTGTTTTAAAACACAGATATGTGGAGTTGAAGAATAGATTAAAGTGAGCACAAAAACGGTTCAGTAAGTAATATTTTTGGATAGGTCAGAACTCATCATATTTTGAAAAAAAAATACATTTGACCGATTTCACTAATCTTTTTGAGTGTCGTGAATTTACTTATAATAATTAGGAATGTCATATTAAGATGTGTCATATTAATTATCATTACCGACATCGTGGTGACACAGCTGTTTTGAAGGTAAATGAAATTTAACTACAGTGATACTGGCTCTCTTTATCCTAAAGTCCGACAATGACTTTATAAAAATAATACTTAATGATTAAATTATGAAGCCTCAAACCTCCGTCTATCCTCCGTCCTATTTGTATTCCGTTTCACTTATTCCTACGCCAGTTGGCTACGAATAAAACATGGTCTGGTTAATAGGCTGGTGTCCAAAATGACATGACCATAAATTACCTTACAGGTTTTGGAAATTTTGAAAAGAAACTGAAAAATAATTTTCTTGCTTACTTTAATTTTTTTATAGAGATGACCACAGTGGATCAATAACTGCAAGATATGGGAAGAACGTTATTTATGAAGACTTTTATTTACTTCATGGATCATCATAAATTTATTGTTTTAATCGTATTGTAAGTGTTTCGTTAAAAAAGTCTAAAAATTAATGAGAGTTTTTTTTATGTTATACCTTTATATGTCATTGTTTATCTATATTTACACTGGATTGATATTTGAATACACACCTAACAGTTTTCTTATGACCGCACATGTTTAAAAGTTGAAAATTTATTTAAGTTTCGTGAAAGTTGTGTTAATACTAGCTACCGGAGCTTTTAGCGGCAAAAATGTAGCAGTTTTGATTATAGCTATCTGGAATCAATCAAAATTTGCCAGGAATATAATTATTTACAAAAAAATACCTAAATTTTAAAAGCCAAGACCCAAATAATGGATTTATTGCTGATAAAACTAATAAATTATAGTTAATAAAACATAACCCGTATCAAAGATAGATAAACGATTAAGTAATTTTAAGAAGAAATAAAAATATCCAGAAGTCATATCGAAAATACTATGAGAATAAATTAAACGTACAAATGTACATTTATAAAAAAAAAAGACATTAGCATCATATAAACAACTTAAAATGAAGCGTGTCCGGATCAATAAAGAGATTAGGAAAAAATCTTAGATTCAACCGGTTCAGGGGCAACCTGCTTAGATAGCTTATTTTGTATTTCATTAGTAAAATAAAGCAAGCTAAGCTAAGCAGCTAAAGTAAACGAGTGTCTATCGTCATACGTCCAGGTGACTTCTGGTGTACCATAGGTATATACCTATATTATTCCATTTCTTATTTATTGCAATTTTTAACGACCTCATTACCTGTTTTACAAACATTAATTTACTGATGTATATATGGAGATGATGTAAAACTATTTATTTGTGTGAAGAACACCCATGACTATTCGAATATAAGAGTTGATCTCCATATATTGCGCGCTCATTGTGAACCAAACAAATTGCCTTTAAGTTACGCCAACTGCAAATGAACCACTTTCATAAAGAAAAAGAAAACAAGTGACATTGGATATACAACGGTGGGAACTTATGAAAAAAATTATACCGTGACTGGCCTTGATATCATTTTCGGTAGCATTTTTGTTTCAACGTGGAGTAAATTGTATCGAAGGCTTACAGAATGCTCGGGAAGAAGTTTATAAAAATATTGAAATATACTTAATCTTGTGCAACGTTCTTGTGAGATCGCAACTTGCATACGCTCAGTTGTCTGGAATCCACCGTAAACTGTTTATTCTGATTGTATTGAGAGGACGCAGAACAAAAGTTGAAAGCTCTTGGATATTGTCTTAGTGGTCCTAAATTATCGTATGAATTATTAATTAACTATTATAAATGTGATTCTCGTACATAGATGCTCTGTATTAGAGTTGACGATTTTGTTTATTATGTGTAAAAGTATTTGTTACCGTGCATGTTTGCAGACGCTAATATTAGAGCATCACCAAAGAGATGTGGTCAGGTGTGAGAAATGATTTATACTTGTAGTTTTATTTAATCATTTTGTTGATAACATTTATTTTCGTGTGAATTTTTTCTTCTTCATAACAAAATACTGTTATGAAGAAGACAACATTCCATTGTTGTATTTAGTTGTATTACCACCATCTCATATTTATAATGAATGGAATGTTATGTCAATTTATTTATTTTTCTGTGTTCTGTATTAAAATTATAGAACATAAACTTATATTTTTTAATAGTCCATAGCATATGTTTAATCATTTATGTCACTTTCTTCCTATAAAATAAAAATTAATTAAATTTTCTAGCAAAATTCTTAAAGATCTTGTCTGGCTTTTGTTCACTAGTTTCTTTTATGCCTAACTTTTTAAAGATAAATTTTACTTTATTGGCAGCAACACTTCGATGGGATTTCATTTCTGAAAAATAGATATATTAACGATAATGTTTATATTTTATTCAGGTGTTAGTATTCTTTGACTGTTTTTTTTTCGGTTTTGTTTGATATATTAGGTCTTAGAAATAGTTGGTCGCGTTAAATATAGGTGGCCTTTTATTTTTCTTTGCGACGTTTAAAATTTTACTAAAGGAAGAATTATTGTTAGCAGGTCAAAATTAATTAAGTGAACTGCATAAATTTGATCACACCAGAAAAAGTTGCCTCGGAATAAACACAAGATCACCTGTATCGTCTTGGAATTGGTCCCAGATTATACGATCCGTAACTAGATAACCGGAGCATTATTAAAACAAAAGTTGCCTCTGACAAAAGCAAACTTCTTTGAAGCTTGAAACTAAAATATGCAAAGTGATATTTCAATATCTTTCAAAATGAAATACTTTGTAAAGATTTTGTGTTAATTATTAAAATCAAATCATTCACATAAATATTTAACACAATAATAGTTATAAAAAGTTTTAAGCGAACAAAAGATTGTCATACATAAAGAAATTTTCCATACCTCATGGCATAAAAAGTAATTATCATAAAATTACTCATAGAATCTACAATACTGAACATTAAAACATGTGATCTATTTATTTATTTTATGTATGCTAAAACCACGGCTATTGTACCAAATGTTGTATAGTCGTAGAAACCCACTACGCTTATAACTCTCTAGGTACAATAACGTAAACTTTATTTATATTTCTAGCCAGTAATTCCTGAATTACTGACTTCTTATTTTTTTGCTATCGTCAGCACTGCACAACAAATTTTAAAGAAATAACCTACATGTTTTGGTGATCTTTCAGTGAGTTAGCGAATAAGATTAAATATCTCCCTACTTTCTAAGAACTTGCTGCATTCTCTGGAGCTCGTGTAATATAGTTTGCAGCTTGTATAATATTACTTAACTAGTTTATAATAGAACACTTAGCTTTTATTCTTACTATATTTTGATTAATTCTGCCATATCTAGCTTTAAATTATCTAGATTTATAAACAAATATAGTTTATGCTCTTGAACAGAAATGAAAATAGATGAACTAAAAGCCAAACCGGAAACACTTTTATTTTTGCCAAAATAATATAAAATCTCGACAAATAATAAACTTTGTTTTTTAAACTCTGAGTGATGTAAAATTCTCAAATCTCGCATCATAGTTAATTTTATACCATTACTTCAAAGTTTATGGGTAAGTTTCAAGAGATACAACAGTAAGCTAGAAAGTAGAGGATGGTGTGAAGCCATAGAGAGAAAAAATCTAATTCAATATAAATGTATAAAAAATAAAAAAACGATAAACAAAAAATAAATGTAATCAGTATCAATATACAAATGTTTACAAATGAATTTTTTTACGACACTCGCCGTCTTTGGTCCTATGCGGAAAGTTCGAAGGACAACTTATTGATCTCATTCCTAGGCTACGTTTATGATTAGACTTCGCCAAGTTAAGGTTGCTTGAATCCATTTTTTCCTCTGCAGCAAAGCCCATTACAGAAATTAGCACGAAGGCTAAAACACACGTATATTGGAAAGACAACATACTCGTAATACTTGAACTCTAGAACTGACCACAATGCTGCAAGCGCAGAGTTTTTAAAGCAAACGAATCTCCAAAAAAATATTAAAAAACCGGAATAGCACATTCATTTTTCAAACATAATTATCCAATTATTTATCACCCGGTCGTTTACGACACCTGCTTGTATAAAATATAAATTTTGTCATTTATTAAATGGCAAAATTAGTATAAAAACTCATAAATTAAATATGTATAATGAAATAAATATGTAAAAATAAGTGATTAATGTCTTTATGAGAATGAATCAAAAAGTTCCTCAAAAAGTATGTTAATGATACTTCTTCATGAGTAAATATCATAGATAGAATTTGACCATGGAAATTTAAGAAATATGGTAGAATTTTTTAAAATTTAAAAGCACAGGTACCGTAATAGAATTTGGATGATATAGGTCAAACTAATTAGGATAATTATTTTATTTTTCAAGAGGCTATACTCCTGGTATAGTCATTTGAATTTATACTAAAATGTTCCTCAACACTGAAGAGGCGTCATAATCGAGATCGGCTGATATAAGTCTAATTATAATCTAACCAAACACGACTAACGGCAACATAAATTTGCTTTTTAGCAAAGTCAGGGTGTAGTTGTGGTGGTCACAGGACATTTTAAGCGATAGGGAGTAATCACATCGAGTTGAAACTCGTTAGATTTGTGTTGACGTAGCAAGAAATTAATACCGTAAATGGATAAGTAATTATATACGGGTTTACAAAATATTATTTCAATCTTTGCTCCATACATCCTTATACCACAGGTGCTCTGTCTTTCTAAATTGTAACAGTTGAAGATCTGGTATTTTTTAATTATTTCAACTCTCCAACCTGATTGAATTCACTGTAAGTTCATGCGATTCTTAATAACATAGGATATCGTTAGCAGTAAAAATGGAAAAATGAAACACTTTTGCAAGTAATATGTAACTTTTTGTATATACACAATTATTTACCCGATACTTTGTGTCAAATGGATATATATTTTGCAACACTAGCGATATAATAGGCCAACATGACAGAAATGCTTCCATAAGAAACATCCGATTAATTAAGCAGCGGATAGGAAAACAATAAATGATTCAGAAAAAACTAAAAGTTTTGAATATTATTTGTTACCCTTTAATGCGTAGGTATCTAGTGAAAACTGCAAGAGACACAATGAAGTCGCCAGAAGTGCTTTACATACCATAGTATTATATAAAAAAGAGTCAGTGTTTTTACTTTTCTATTCCTTATAAGTCCAAAATGTTGTTTGTGGTGCCGATGAAAGAACCCGCCAGGTGAAATAAGGACTCGCTCCGAGGGCAACCTGGTGATATCCAGGACATTACGACTTATAATTATGAAATTACAATGCTCTCTCAATATATATACATATTCACATCAAAACAGAGAAGAGACAATTAGGTGTTGATTAAGATATCAAATGGTTCCCCCATTTTAAATATATAATATAAAATAAAAAAAGGATTTCTGAATGTGGACAAACCCTTTTCATATGATATCATTGCTTTCCCACTTTTAAATTTAAATCGCTATTTCGGACCGCATTTTGAACAAAAATGAAAGCATTTTGAAAACTTAGAAATATTTTTAGTTAAGTGAATACAATACTCATCAAAAAGTTTTTTACGTAGTTTTAAAATTCTTAATTTATACGACATGCAAATATTAACACGTGCGTCGACTTATATAATAAATGGGAACAAAAAATAAATAATTGATCACAAATTTATTTTTGGGTAAAAAATATTGTCTTGTGTAAATAAACTTCTTCTAGGTTGTTCAACATCTTGGGACAGCAATATGTAAAAAACATGGTAATTTAAAAGGATATCTGTGCAACGTTTGAAGAACTGGACAAGATTTAGTATGATGTTACTGATAATTTGAAAACTGTCTATGATGCCACTTTATAGCTGGAATGAGAGCAACTATGTTTGAGTGAGTTTTATATAGTATGGCTTATATTGTATGGGTATATGTAAGAATAAGCTAGATCAAAAGGAGACTGCCTTTCCAAAATGCGTACTTCAAGCTATGACAATGAGAGAAGTTTTTTTCAAATAATATAATTTTCCTCTGTATATAGATCCTAATCTTAATCTATAATTATCTTGTAAAGAAACAATAACGGGTATTATTTCTCCAGAAGATGTTTATAAAAAAAAATCTTAAAAATCAAAGATAACACTAATAAGGTTTTGGGTGAAATAAACAAAAGGGAGAATGAACTTCCACTTCGACAATATCAATTAATGCGTTTTGATGAACACTAAAAGAATTAGACGAAATAGGTCAATAATTTGAGAATTGTTGAATTTTTTTGCAAGAATTACAATACGGGAAGAGATTGTCACTAACAGAAGATAATTTAGAGTGTTGCTATAATAGAGCATTATCCCATGCGTTTTTACGAAATTATCACGCGTGCTTTTAAGTACACCTGCTACCCAGTTAAAGTGGAGCGATTATTTTCTATTTTGAAATTTATGATATCACCACTAAGGTAAGATATAATTGAAAATTTTGTTAAAGATTTTCTCCTTTCAAGATTTAACAGAGAGATCTCTGTTGAATCTTAGAGTATAAAGAGTACTTTGAGTATAAATAAGTTCCAATCTATTTTGGCAAAAAATGGGACACTATATTGTTCTAACTGAATGAGCATATAGATGTTCATATAGAGTGATTATGTTTTCAGTTTCGTTATTTAGTTCTAAAATTTTCTTCAATTAAAACACATTATGTCAAGGCAAATTAGTGTTATGCAGAAAGCAAATGCACCAAATTTAAAAGACCGCATTGTAGTGAATACTAATCATTCAATATATTTATAATTCTAAGTGAAATAAATAATATGTTTATTAACCAAAACTTTTATTTTATTCCTTTACTATTTCCTATATTTTTGGAAAATGTGTAAGTTTTATGTAAAAATTTGATTCGAAATATGTAACGTGCGCACTTTTTCCGTCACTATTTTCAATGAGGCATTTAATTAGAGAAATCAAAGATTATATCTCGCTAAAATAAATTAGTGCAAGAGAAGTGTCTATAACATTCAACCAAAAGTAAAAAGCTAGAACAAAAAAAGAAAGAATTGTTTTGAAAATAGTTCTGTTGATGGCCGGAAAATTGAAAATAATTAGTTTTTATGACGAACAAAAACTTCAAATTCGCAAATTAAAATTGTTTCCTTCAAAGGTAAAAAATAGGTGTTGATATTTGTAGAACATCCGAAAAAGATCTATATCGTTATAATTTGGAAATATTTGGTTAGATTTGATAGAACAGTAAGTTTTACCCGAAAACAACTCTATCTAACCGACGACGATCATTTTCTATAGTGATGGTTGCCAATAACAAAATAGTAATTATATGTTGACTAATTCGTTACTGCGTATAACAATGAATTACAATACTGTTATCGGACTGAAATTTATAGACTTATGACACGCTGACATAAAAGCAAATTCTGTTCATTCTACCAACAAGCGGTCTTTATAGCATAAATACATTGAAATGACTACAGAATGAAAATCGATCTGTAAGAAAAAAACACTCTCTTACAAAGGCGCATATTTAATATCCTAGCTCCGGAAGATATTCGATAAGGTCAAATTTCATAAAATATTAGACCTAACTTTGTTAAAATGCTAAATTTACAGATATAGGAACTCTTGACTACTCCCGAATTGGTGGCATATTTGTTTAACTCAGTTTCATTGATGGGGGAAAAATATTACCACAAAGAAAATCAATGGCGCCTACCTCATTTACAAAAATGTATACAGTAACAGAAAAAACAAGGAAGAGAGAGATTTATATTTTAAACATTATCTAGATTGGAGTCACTGAAATACGAGATACGTGATTCTTAATAATTCTTAAAAAGACTAATTGATGATAAAATAACTCGTATTGATAAAATAACTCGTATTGAAATATTGCCTAAAAAATCCAGCTAAGTCAAAAAAAACGTTCGTAAATTGAATATCACAAAATATTATTCATACATTTGTTATGAGTAGTGATGAAGTATATCTAAAAATATACCAACTGTATTTTGGTTTTACTGCAAAATTATATAATACGAGATTTTTTGTTCCTCCTTTAAACAAATCCTAAAGCAGATAAGCAAGCTTACACTCTTAGCTGATGAATATGATCTATGGTAAAAGAATAACACATCGTGAAACATCAAAACAAGTTGAATAACTTAAAATAAAAAAACTAACAAAAATAGCAAATATATTGGCAATGATACAGGAGAGGGACAGCATTTAAGAAGAAAAACTAGAGAGAAAACGTCAGAAAGTTAAAAAGTAGTGTTACGAAAAGAGTGATTTGAAAGCAATTTTCCTTAGATGACTTTTAACGACAACTTGTAATGCGTATTCTTTACAGTGAGTGTATAACCCACGTGTATTGGGGAACCTACCCGAACGCTCTGTAATATTCATGTGTAATTTGAGACCGTAATATTCTGATACTCGTACTGCTGTTCATTTTGAAAGAATGTGAAGAACAAAAATTAAAAACCATTCAACAGTCAACCTGAGAAAATAATGGTTGTTTAAAAGATGACATTTCACCATCTTTAGCTGGAAATCAATCAAGATTCAAAGTCTTATAGAGAAATTGCATTTTTTAAACTAAAACGTGGTACCGTATTAAAATTTGGACAAGAATGGTTCATTCGGAATCAGATAATAATCTAGAGAGATTTGATGGCATCATGTAAATCAGCGATCAAGAACAACAATGGAGTTGTGAAGATCCTAAAGAATGCATCTATCAATAGTAAATTTATCTATTATTATAAGGTCGCTGCAAAAATATATGATTGCTTTGCTATAAAGTAGGGAAAAGTTTTGTGATAGTTGTTATATATAATCATTAATAATTTTATATGTATTTTCTATAACCATAGAGTTAACGACTCAGTTAAATTCTAGTTCAATTATATATTTCAACAAAAAAGTATCGAATGCTACCTAATTTTCCGACAAGTGTATAACACAAAATTTTGAAAACAATTGAACAATATGTAGCTAAACCATTCATCTGTCAGTAATTATACAGTCAGCACTCTCCACTGAGATTGAGTGCACTCTACCTGGATATTATTTTTAATTTTTTAATGAGGAGCATTTCTTATTATTATCGAATTTAAAATATTTAAATTGAAGATCTTAAAAAATATCATAAAGCGACATAAATAATAACATAAACTACTTTTTGTACTAATTATTTGTATGCAACTGCTTGAAATGCAAAGGAAGCTGGATTGTGTGGCGTGTATATAAATATATATATATATATATATATATATATATATATATAAATATACACATACCTAAATACATAAATGTATTTATTGAAATAAGGTGTCAACCTTATTTTTCTGCTAGTAAATTCCTTGGTTTATTGATTTATTAACATTACACATGAGCGTCTTCAGATGAACAAAGTTACTTGTTAGCTTTTTTCAGAATATTCCCTTTCAAATATTTAAAAAAAAATTCCCTTTTCTTGACTATCAAGATATATGTTATTTCAATTCAACCAAGGAACTTTTCAAAATTTTGAGGCTTGATTATATAGTAATCCATGGTTCGATATACCAGAAATTGAACATTCTTCTTTAATTACATTATTCGCGCCTCTGGCCCGCATTTTCTTGTTTATATATCTTTTACAACATTTCCCTTCAGTCATTGCCCGTATCAGTCATTACAGAGTATTGATATTTCTTATATATCGCATCACAGTTGACTGTAAAATATTGCTCCTGCAGCAATAGATCCGCCATTTGTTTACTTATTTTTCTATAAATCAGTAAACTTCAATAAACAAGTAATGAACAGATAGTCATTTAACATATAGTACAACGCAGACAGGGTCATTTAACCGATATAGGTGATGGTTGTATCAGTAAAATTTGCTATTGGGTTTTATTTTCATTTCGGGGTCCGTTCTCGAATGGTAGGATAACTTCATTCAGAGACTGCTTCGTTAGCATATAACAACATGTCCCGGGTATATTTTTCGTAAAGAAATTATTGTACGAACTAAAGCGACACTTTAGCCTAGAAATTGAACTTGTGAATTTATTCACTTTCAATGGATACGTCATATTTTTGAAGCATACCTGTTTCTGGTTCTATATAATGAAAATTTGAGAGGTAAAACGCATTTCGGAACTGAATTGTCCTCGCCTTAACATATTAGAATTATTAGCTCTATTCATAACCAAGAAGTAATAATATAATGCGCATAACATCACAGAATTAAAAAAAATATATAATTTATTACCGGCATTATTAGTTTGGTTGAAAAACTGATTGCGTCAATGTCGTCCATAACAATTATACGAATAACAAAAAAAAAACGGAGAACACGTTTTCAAGATTTAAGTTTTATTGAATTATTTAGAATCTATATTTGGTTTCATCGATTAATATAAGTGAGCAAAGTTTAAAGGAAACATATCTCAGCTCGGTAGTTGGCTGAATAAATAATTAACATTTTGCTACAACTCCAGTAACATTTAAGAAGTTACCCATAATATTAAAACTGCATCGTTTGTAACTGTGGCTTCTTAGCCTATTTGACTAGTTCTTTGAAGAAAATCTACATTTTGGTATTTAAATTAGTTATTCATTATGACAACTTAGTACCAATTTTGAATTAATTATTTATATTTAATTTTAACAAATAACTTCGATAGATTTCATTTCAAGTTAATAGAAGCTGTTACAGATGCAGTATTATTACGAATATTTTAAGAATGTTATGCTTTAGGTAAAACGTCCAATTTTTTGATTCATTGAATTCAGAAACATTTTGAACAGATTTCGTATAAGAGTAATAAAATTATCAATTAATAAAAAAATGGAAATATAATTTATTTCGCCTTCTTAAAAATAAATCTTTTTACATTTACTTTATTTTACTAAATTTAATATTTTCAAAAGATAGAACGATATTTTCCGTTGAAAATATTTAAAATCAGACCCGTCATAGTCATAACTCGAAGTTTAAAAAACAAGCTCCAAAATGGTTGTCGTGATTTTAGCAATATGTGTAAATACAGTTACTGAATTCATATAAATGTTGTAAAAACTATTTTAATATCTATAAAATCTTTGTCATTCCACACATCCATCTGTCTGCCCGTTCGTTCGTCTCTTACAATCTTGACAATTCTTTTACTTTTGAATCTGTGTGAAAATTTTGCAAGAGCATTCGTAATGTTTTAATTTTTATAGACTTTCTTCATAATGAACCCTCACCCGTCTCACGGTCTCACAATTTGTATGTGTCTTTACACACGAATAAATTGTAAATGCTTCATAGAATATCTCAATGTATTTATAGCAAAATATAAAAAAAAATTAAACATCTCGTTTATGTAAAACGAAAAAGACACACTTTTTGTGCGTAGCATTGAGTTGGTGTTTCATATTCGACATATTTTTTTAAAACGAAATCTGGCTTCTATGTACGGTTTTCAATTTTTAAGTTCCATTTACGGAATATTAAGCTCCGAAATGATTACAATGTAACTCCTTCTAACTTTCAGGCGTATTGTAATCAAATCTGAACAAGTTCTAGTTTTTGGAATTGTTTTGGGAGTTTTACGTAAAATCATTTTAGTAGACTTGTATCAATAATTGTACCAGATGCAGATGACTATGGCATGTTATTTTTTGTAACACCCACTTGGCCGGATTTTTTAAATATGCTTTAAGAATAAATATTTTATATTGTATTTATTCTATATCAACATTACAGACGGCTCAGTTAGCGAGATTACAAGCGGAATGGCCTATAATTAAAATAAGTAAGAAACAAAGACTCAGTCCCTAATTTCGTGCTATTATAAGAATCGAATGGAGCTGGGCATAATAGTTTATATGTCATACACCTCTGCTGGTAGTTTAGAAGTTAATGAAAATCTATTAAATATGCTTGTCGCCTTGTAGATATGGATTAGAAAGACTTTAAATTTTTCACTGACTCCGTACATAACTCCATAACTGATTTTTGGTAAGCTTTAAACGCGTATCCTCTCGGTGATATCTTAAGTTCTTATGTAGTTAGACAGTAACATATATTTAGTTTACAATATATTTGTGTATACAGGAGACATCCTTTAAATGGAAAGCCAATTTATGTAGTACGTTTTTGATACCCAGTATCACAAGAATGGTTTCGAAGGAAACGCGTGGAAAGTATGATTTATAAGGATATTTCTTAATTAATTATTCAGGTTAATACCTGGAGAATAAATTTTTGGCCCACCAATATATACTTTTAAATCTAAATATAACAGAAGAATCAAACATAGCATATTTATCGATAATTGTTTGCCACCTGTTAAGTAGTAACAACAGCTGTTATGGATTAAATTAAAATTGGCCGCATTTTCGAAGACATTCAACAGTGCCGAATTCCTTTTTCTATCAGCGCTCGCTTAGAGCTAATCAAATCGCGTAATGTCGGGTAAATCACCTTTATTTACTAGTTCAATTCAGTCCAACTTCTATCTTTTTGACTACATTATCATGAAGAAAATAAAAGTCCTGTTAACTACGTAGTTAATTAGCCAGACGGTATAATTTCTGAAAGTGCGTATTTAAATATCGTCAAATAGTCTTTGCAAATTTCTCCCGAATTAACTCAAAAGGAATAACGACCTTCATATTCCACTAACAACTCACAATCATTTTCTTGCAATTCGCTTCAGGTTTGGGTATTGGAATTCCTGTTTTTCCTACGCCCTGCCATTGAGTTTAGCGTGTGTTATTAACGTATGTAAGCTACTTCTAATTATCAGTCACCAATTGCTGTAGCCAGTCAAATTATCCTTTTAATATCTAAAATATTTAATGAATATTAATTCATAAAATAGGAGATTCGGTACTTGACATCGATTTAAGTATTTTTTTAACGTAAAACCTTCGAAGGCTTGGCTCTAACTGCGATTAGCTGACGCAAGTTTGGGTCCATACACCAAATTTATGATAAAATTATTAATTTTGTAACTAAATACAAATTTAATATCATATGATTTAAAAAAAGTCATTATGCAAAATAAGCCACAAAGAAGTTATACTTGACTTGGAATGGAGATGAGCTAATCCGCTTTAAACAACGCATAAACAACTTTTTGCCTCGGTTGTGTTACTCTGTTTTGCTTTGAAATCGACACATCTTGAATAATTCTAGAAGTTTCTGATCAAAAAAACTGTTTTTCATTAATGCGACGAAATGATGATGAAACATTTTTGTGTTTATGAAACCAAATTATCAATTTACATATTTAGCATATAAAAAAACAAATAATATGTTATGTCTGATATTAACTATTGTTAATTTAAACAGCAATTATATTCCACAATGCAAAACAAACTGACTGCCATGAAATTATGTATTTAATTTCTAACGTAAGAGGCTGGGAACGATATTGGTTTCCAAAGAGATTGTAATGTTTACTTGAGGATAGCTCAAATCATTTCGGTAATGTCCACGATCACTAATGGTGGATTTATAAAACTAAATTTTCCCGGAGTTAATCACAAGGTTTATGGCCTTTGACGCTGCAGAAACTGCAATGCACAGAAACCGATTACCAGCCGCTAGCTGCGCGGTGCTGGAATTATATTTAAAATCGCGCAGCTAAAATTCCATAGAATAATAACGAACAGCAGCGTAACTGGTGCGAGAAGCTACGCGCTGGGATCGGCGATATATATATATATATATATATATATATATATATATGAATGAAGGTAATGCAGCTAACTTCGGATTTGTATTTTTTGGCATACAATACCTGAAATTTCCTGCGTACAACAAGCTAGTCAATAAAAAAATAAAGCAAATTACTCCGAAATGTATTGCTTTTAGTATGGAAAGACGTGGTATTTAAAAGCAAACGTAGTATAATTAATAAACATTTATTAAACTTTACACTTAGGTAAAATATAGAACCGTTGCCCATGGCATTTTTAACAATAATCTAATCATAAGTAAACCATTCTCTGTACCCCTTTTTAATTTTTTTCAGTTTTCAGTCTTTTGTCTTTTTGGCTTTCGTTTACTTTTGTCTTCTTTGCTTTTCTTCTCTTTTCTAGGTTCCTTGACTTTTTCTTACCAACCTGTTATCTTTTTCGTAAGATATCATTTTTTCTGAGTGAATCACGTAAAAGCATAATGATATTCTTTCGATATTTGAATTTTTGGTTGGGCAATAATTAGATTAACTGGAAAGAGTACAATCTGGCCATTTTTTAATTCCAGCTTATTAAATAAAACATCTGGATTCTCCACGTTAACAGAGAGATTACTCGCAATGATCTTCATACTCGCAAACCTTTTATTACAACTATATTATTTTATTTTTTGTGTTATGATAGGCCCAACAGAAGGAAAACAATCCGCTTTAGGTTTCGGTTTCGGCGCTACCCAAGCGAATTTCCTCTTGCCACAACTAATTTGGGAGTTATATTTTGCACGTGTTCTACCTGTTGCCACAACATCAGTTCGTCACAGAAACTGGATGGCGTATTCACTCCAATAAAATTTCCTGCGTTTTGCGCAGCAATTTTTTTGTACGATAATTTTCTATAAAAATTCTGAACTCCTTGGAGATTGTAAGTTTCCACGATCAGTCATTTCCAGTACTGATTTTCTATAAAATTTTTCCGAATTGCTAATCTTGCAGGTTCATTTTTTATTTTTTTTAAATCTAAATTTTTCAAATACCCACTCGCTCATTAATACTTCTTGATTATTTACTTTTTTCTTTGAACTTTTCATTGTTTCTCTAAAGTTTTTAAAATAAAACTTTCGTGAAACTAATATTTTTTTTAACTAATATTGTTTTTTCTCATCGCAAATATTTTCGTTAAATTTTGTTAGGATCCCGGATAATTATCAGTTCCCTGGCCTTTATACTTTGGGCGATCGAGATTTTTTAGTTATTTTTATATTATAGTTGAAGTTATGTAATTTACATTACAAAAGAATGTGTTCACGATGCCTGAACACATAATAATTAGTTATAACCAAATCTTTATGCAAGTACTTACCATGGTCTCATTACATTTATTAAGACTCAACCTCACTCACAAGTTCGCCACGCGTGCTGAGGAAACCGCGAACTGGGATTATTACCTGCATTATTATGCTGGCTTTACTTTGATTCTGCACTTCAATAGAATTGCAACCAGCTTGATATAGTAAATACAAGTATTTTCAATGTTTCTATTTAACAGGGGACTGATAAAAAGAGGAGACGAAATAAAACGAAGTAATTTCTAGTAATATTCACAGGAATTAAAATTTTTTAAAGACCGAATAAAGCATAATTATTATAGATTAATAGTTTAGCGTAATTTCTGCCAAAAAGTTTAAAATAGTTATTCTTCGTTCAAACTTTAGTTTCAAACAAGGGACATACCAGGAGACTGAGAATTTACCATTTTCAAAAATAAGGTCGACAAGAAATATACTTAGGAACCAACTTATCGCGCCGGTTGTAGGTTAGTAACAATTTACGTAAGAGACATAACGTTTTAATCGTAAATTCATTTAGTATATTTATACATATTAAATTATATAATACTCCTGAATGAAGTCTTATGTAGAGAATCCTTGTTGTGCAAGTTCCACTTACGCTTGGTGGATTTAATAATCAAGACATATTTCATGATAACAATAAAAGTTTATTTTCTTAAAAGCCATGTTACTTATGACGCTTGCTTGGAGCTAGTAAGACCCAGCAACTTTAGAGCCGCTATGCTATGGGCACTTATGCTATGCTATGTGTTTTCTGCACCACTTTGCTAATTTACCTTTGCTATGTTAAATAAGGAAAGTGATGCAGAAAACGCTAATTTACAACAAAAAAAGATGTTATTTTACTTCATTTTACAAATAAATAAGTTTACAATTTTTATATTAAATATCAATTTAGTTTCGACGTTAAAGACAGAATAATGAAAATATTTAATTTCGTTAACGGGGTCGGAAAACTATGGTATAATATGGCCAAAAAAGTTGTAAAAATGTACCTAAATTTTAGAATTACATATAAAAATTTATATCCCTCTATTTATTAAAGCTTATATTTACTACATGCTTACTAATTTTTAAATAATAATTGTAAGAAACATAGATTTGGCCTTAAAATTATGTGGGCTATATGTTTCGCATTTGTCTCACTTACTTATGTAACGGAGGATAATAAACGCGAGTAAGTAATGTAAACAAACGGATATCGGACAATATCGACATATTTACATATAGTTTTCCCTTTACTGAGCTTTGTTCATTTTTATTGACGTTTTCTTTTTTTAAAAGCGCCGTCTTTATCGCATTTTATTAGTGGGATACAGTCTCTGTGTCATGTCACCGGTCAAGCGTTTCCATTTTCCTGTAGCCTTCTCCCTGCTTTTTATATTAGCAATCGTCACAGTAGAATAATTAGTTTTGAATGATTTTCACACGGCGAATACTGGCAACACTTACAATAATCGAGACTGACAATATCCCTTCAAGAGCTACAAATGTTACTAATGGCAAGAAAATGTCCGTCGGTAAATAGAAGCAAGCAGGGTCAGTGTATTAACTAAGGCCAATGCGTATAGATGGATGGATTTGAATAAACCCGACATGTAAACCTTTGTAATTTAACACTAAAGAAAGATAATTTAATTTATATTCACATAGCATACTATTTTCTGCTAACAATCTAGCTATCAAATTTGGAAATTACACGTTGTGAACGTATTCTCGATCTCATGTAATAGAGTATCTTCTTCTTAATACAAGATTTCATATGTTCTGGGTAACAGGTTTCATATGTTCTGGGCAACAGGTTTCATATGTCCTGGGCAACAGTTTCCGGAACAACGAAATGAATGAACTCGTAGAACGTAACTTGTGTGTTAAAGTCGACTATATTTATGCTGCTGTTTTCAGTTTGTGTCCGAGTGTCGATAATTTATTTATTGTATTTGAATTTAAAATAAAACAAATTTTATTTATCTTGTAATAGTAAAAAACAAAAGTATGTAGGAGACAAGTTATAACGACACAGCTGAGAATGGTTCAAATTTCGGATTTCTAAGTTCGGTTCTGTTGTTCAAATTTCTGATTTCCAAGTTCGGTTCTGTTCCAGTCACATATAATAGAGGATCTTCTCTTTAACACAAGATTTCATATATTCTGGACAACAGGTTTTAGTTTCCAGAACAATGAAATGAATGAATCCGTAGAACATAAGTTGTGTGTTAAAGTCGACTATATTTATGCCGCTGTTTTCGGTTTGTGTCCGAGTGTCGATAGTTTATTTATTGTATTTTAATTCAAAATAAAATAAATTTTATTTATCTAACAACAGAAAATAACAAAAGTATGGAGGGGACAAGTTATAACGACACAGGTGCGGATGATTCAAATTCCTGATTTACAAGTTCAGTTCTGTTTGTCAAAATACTGTTTGTTGTGGAGTGGAAAGTGAAATTTGTGTCATTAAGCACTTCCTTAATACTATTATAACATTTCGTTCTACCGCCTCTCAGGTACACTCCCTATAAGAACAATATTCCGATGGTAGGTATCCATAAACTTATTATTTTTATATTTTTGTTAAGCAGAAATATTTAGATATTATAATACTTGTAATTTGACTGTATTTCGGATACTCAAGATCCCGGTCGATTGGTATGTAAGTAGTATAATCAATTTAATAAAATTGATCACAAGGTTATTGCCACGTGTTTATATTTAGAAATAAATATGGAATGTGAGTTTTTTTTTCTGGGTAAAATTTTAATTAGATTCGTTGGTGGAATGTTATATTTTGAACATAAGATCGACTGAAAAATCACTATTTTGCCGGTTAGAATGAAGTACTCAAAAACTATGTAAGATTATTCAAATGTATTGAATAATTTGCTGTACACAAATGTATTGAATAATATGAATAGCTTCGTCGGACAATATGCATACATTAATTCAGTGCGACGGTTGCCTGTAGCGTCTGAAGGAACACTGATCAGAAAATAAGTTTACCACAAAAGTACTGTACACACTTCCGCTGCGCTAGCTCCGTTAATTGTTTCTCCTTCAATGATTATTGCTTACTTCTTTCTTCATAGGTGCTTGGAAAATGTAACCGTTTATAAATTTCTTTCCAGAAAATAAAACATTTTGAAATGTATAATGGATTCAATAAAACGAACTGGAAAACGGAGCTTTTTAAAAAAAAAAGGTCTAAGAGGTTGCAACTGCACAATGTCCCATTCAATTTACTGTTGTTCATAGCAACTTGTACGTAATCGTCAAAAACGATGGCAGATTTATAATATATATAAATATATATATATATATATATATATATATATATATATATATATATATATATATATTTATATATATATATATATATATATATATATATATATATATATATATATATAACGGAATCAACATTTAAACAGTTTGAAAACGAATTATAAAACCAAAATGTTTTACCCCGCAACTTGTACCAAATGAGTCATGTGTCTGAATTGCACAGTAGACTTCAAATTTAATCTCGACTTTACTATGTTACCTACGACATATTTATCAAAAAAATGATTGGACTGTAATGTGAATTACAGAAAAAATGAAAATTATTTTCAATTAACGTTTATTTCTCTGCGAATAAAGTTTATATTAATTGTGTTTAGGCTGTCAAGCTATGTCCTATCCAAGTACTTTTTACTATTACCGATAATTCTATATTTTTTTTATTTAGTAATATTAAGTACATAATACCTGCTCTTTGCATTCATTCAAGATTATTTATATCTCTTGGTCATAAGCTAACATGCAATCTAAGCTGACAGGCATTTGTTGACCAGATAATTATTTGATATTATCGATAATATCTTTATCAAGTACTTTGTATTCTTATGATTACTTCGTTCTATTTGTCCTATTTGGAAATATACTGAATAACACGTAAAGCTTGCCTCATTCAATACGATTGATATACCTTTATCGTAAGCTAATATTCACTATAAACTAACAGGCGTTTGCTAGCCGGACCGTCAGAAATTAAGACTATGGGCCAATGGATGACCGATTTTTGGGGTTCCGTAGCAAAATTGGAAACCCTTATAATTTTGCTATATTCGTCTATCTGTCTGTTACAACCATTTTAATCACATAATACTAGTAATATAAAACTAAAATTTGATATGGTTATACATATTTTTTACGCCTACAAGATTATAAAAACAACCTTTTAAACAAATTTTTAGGAATCCTCCATATGAAATGGGTATGATTTTTTTATTTATTTCATTGAGTAGGGTCTCGTTGAATAAGTTCTTTAAAAATAATGTTGTAATTTGTATTTATGTGTTCCCGCTCCCTACCAGCTAAACCATTTTGTTAAATATTTAAAAGTAGTATATAAAACGAAATTATAAGTAAACTTATCCCAGGCAAGTAGGTTCAACCAATTTACGAGTAACCGTCGACCAACTTACGACACCTGTAACAAGTTCATTGAACCTCTATACAAGTGACATAAATCAACTTCAAGAGTCATCTTGTATTTTAAAATTTACTACATTTACTATAACTACGAAGGATATCCATATCTGTGGAGTATATACGACACGATATATTTAGTTATTAACGTGGTGGGAAATAATATTATTTAAATTTGCACCATATTTTTATGCGCGTTAAATATAAATCAAGCAATATATTTTGCGATGTAAAAATTAATATTTATAGAAATTTAACATAAATGTTAGGTACCCTTGATATATATATATATATATATATATATATATATATATGAGTACCTCAATGTGTATGGTTTATTATGTTTATGGTTTTATTTTATGGATTATGTTAATGGTTTATTAATATTATAACTTTTGAAATAACATTTTGTCCTAGTTAATATATTTTATTTTCATTGTTTTTAGCGACTTAATTATATAGGTTACATTTATACTGAAACTTGTGTTATATCGGTTCCGTTCGCGGCCAGATCGGCGAAGAGGCGGCAGTCGAGTCGATATTCGGTCGAACGCTGTCCAATGCTGGGGAGCGTACCCCCCTTCGGTCCAACACAATTAGTTTTTATTATTGCAATATAATTAGATAATTCAAAAGATTTTGTTTTGGTCCAGGATATACTTAAGAGAAACAAAAAGCAACATGGGTACATGTGGATTATTCACTTTTCGTCACTAAATTGTGTCAGATTGCAATGTTTAATTGAACATATTAAATCGTACGTCGAAAATATTCGATCTGCAAAGTGGTGTGTTTTGCTTTATCATTCCACACCGAAAGGATGAAGGAGGGCAGTTTGTTTTTAATGTGTCTCTCCATGCTCCAAGTTATGAGGAACAACCAGTGTTTTATGATTGTAATCATATCTAATATGCGTCGCTTTCAAATATTCAATAAAAACATTTTTCTTTGTTTCAGAAACCGTTATTGAAATACATATAAATGCAAGCATACTTGAATTACTACCTGAAACAAAATCAGAATATATCGAACCAATAAAACACAATATGGGCGGTGCCATTAAAGCAAATAAATTGGAAATAAAATTGAAAAAGGTCAATAGAAGACGAACCATGTCTGAAGCTCAGTTCAGCCGCCCCGTATCACTTCTTATGGTTACCAGCAGCGTTTTATATTATTATCTGTAGGACTTGCATATGTGCCGTTCATTCTGTGTGTATGTCTATTGAAAACAAAATTTAGAAGATTTGTATACGAGTAAATAAATTTCTTACTCAATGATATTAAACTGATATTTGAAATATGTAACTTATTTCATTATAAAATATGTTCGATCGATTTAAATTTACAATTAATTTCTATGGCAACTGCTAACCGATTTTTTTTAAAAGTTGTGTATCAAAATTTTGCAAATTTAACAGTTTTCTGACTATTAAATATCAGTTTATAAACTCAGTATAAAGCAAAAAAGTCAAAAAAAAAATGCACAAAGTACATGTTATTTATTTTTGTGATACAACCTCATTTTTAATTCGTCGACCGTTAGCAATCGTGGTAAACACACACCTACGATTTTCCCATTCACCAAGTTACAAGTATAGCCAATAAATAAACACGAAAATCGAACATAATCTGCGATAGAATTCCATTACGCTTTTAACCAACGGACATTACAATGACATCATTTTACCACGGCAGCTAGTGCGGGTCTATCATAGTATCCCTCGGGTAATCCAGCAAAGAAACGAGTATTAAATCCAGCAATGAAACGAGTGTTAAATCCAGAAATGAAACGAGTGTTAAATCCAGATATGAAACGAGTATTAAATCCAGCAATGAAACGAGTATTAAATCCAGCAATGAAACGAGTATTAAATCCATCAATGAATCAAGTGTTTAATGCATAAGCCCGGCTTATGAATTTAATATCTGAATTATATGTGTTCATAAGTTTATAATGTCTATATGTATAATATAACTTTTTTGGTAATTGGTATGAAGGTAACAATAATAGAAATTTATAAATTAGTTATATGTCCACACAATGATTATTCGTGAAACGTAATTGGATGGAAATAAAAGGAATACATAATTAATACAGTTTAAATGAGATGTGACAATGTTATTGTCTTGTTTGTAGCTCGATGCAATGTGCAGATTATTGACTTAAAATAAAATCATTTTTTTAAATATACGTAATTATTATAGCAGCTCTAGTGAAGGCTTTAATACGGTTTTTGTGTATTTTAATAAACTTAATACTGTGGTATAAATAGAAGGGCATGGAGGAATAAAATTATATTAATGTGTTTCCCCGTTACAGATAATTTCCCTATCTCGGAATAAAAATAAAAATATTATATAATAAAAATAATAAACATTCTGTAATCTCAACTCGGAATAATATTTGTCAAACGAATATTTCAAAAGTTCTCCCAAACAGTTTATATCTTCTATCACAACTTAACTTAGTTGTATTTGCAATGAATTGTTCAATATAGCGTGCAGTTGCATACTATCTTAATGTTTAAATGCCAAGCGAATTTTTTTTACGCAAGTAACCATAACTATGTAACAATTATTTTAGTTTGGGGATGTGAAAATTATTATCGTTGTAAATCCCCAATACCTATACAAAATTCTTAATATATTTGATGAGGGTATAACACGCAAAAAGGAAAGAATGACGGAAAATTTACTTGTTTTTATCGAGAAAATAAACGTAAAACCGCGTTTATTTCACTAATTCCAATTATAAACTAACCTTTGCTTTCATTGCTATAAAAGGAGTATTTTTCAATCGGTGATGAATAAATTATTTAAACTGTTATTATTAAAGTGCATTGCGTAAGCTTGTAGAAATTTTACCAACCAAAATCGTTGTGTTTTAAAAAAATTATTCAAATTTGACACGTCAAGGAAAAAGGAAAAAAAAATGAAAAATAACAGGAAATAATTACGAATTGAGGAATATATTAAAAACGAGCGGTACTCGGCGCTGTCCGTTGAAGTTAAGTATTTCACGTAACTTTAAACAACATACTAGCGTTCCGTCGCCACACATGCATGCTCACTAGCACAGTGGTAAGTTCGTTGCGGAATATATATATATATATATATATATATATATATATATATATATATATATATATATATATATATATATATATATTCAATTTGTATTATCTATGTAAATAATTTAACTCTACATATTTTTGGGTTTATTATACTCGTTTTCCAAAGACTTCTGAGTGTGGTAACGCCCTGACTCGATAAAAATAGAGCACGTGACTTCGGATACTTTAAAAGAGCGACATCGACTCATGTAGAGGAGAGTGGGAATACGATTCAGTATTTTTCCTAATCGTCTTACAAAGAATGTGATACTTATCTCCAACGGTTTCCCCCTTTAAAACAAAAGATCCAATTATATAAAACATTTTGAATAATACAATTTGATTGTGGAGATGTAAGCATTTTCATCCACATAGTATTAATTTCCGGAACCGAAACCATTTATTATTGAGAAAAATCTCCTAAATTCAAATAGTATACTCACTAACAAATATGGCTTACACTAAAGTCCTTACAGGGTAGATGGAGAAAACAGGTTCGATAATTATTTTTTCACCTTTTATTGCAGTCTTTCTAAAAGCGTGTTTTTTTTAGTTTGTTAAACAATTACTTTCTTTTTACTTTTTTCACTCTTGGGGGAGAGGAGTTATTTTGAACTTGCTCTATATCAGATTTGGAACTAATTACTTTTAACAAACTCCTTGTTATATTTAATTGACTCAATCTAATGATTTCATTTTATTGTATTGTTATAAATACTACACAATAATGTCAAATTTCATAATGATACTACAATTAGAATTATATGAAATTTAGTTTCGTAAATTCCATTACATTGTTTGATAGTCACAGTTTGGCCCAGTAAAGTCGTGTCAAAAAAGATCAAACATTTAAATCTCGAAAAAATTACTTAAAATATATTACTTAAATTTTTCAAAAATACCTTAATTGAAATACAACAATGGCACGAGACGAAATAATGTCTATTTTAACACAATGTAAAACGGCATCACCTTTTTCAATTTCCATTGTCACCTCCAACCCTTATTCAAATATATTTACAAACAAGTACAGACATTTGAATCAGCAAAATATATCGATATACCACAAAATTTTAAATTATTATTATTGTTATTAGAATGCTCAATTTTTTTAAAACTTAATAAAATTATGATTACTTTTCCTTAACTTAATCGTCCAAGTTAATTTAGTCGTTCAAAGTTTCTATACATTAGTATAATCTTAGTATAATTTTTGTACTATTACTTTAGAATTGGATTAACCTGGATATTATGGTCAATAAATTCGTGTAATGCGTTATATAAAATCAGAAGAAACCTTGAAATTGACGAACTTGAAATTCTGAACAAATATTGCAGTGTTGTGAAATTATCACGCCATAGCATTTTTTGTATCTTCTATCTCAAAAATATTTAATTGAACGACGAATATGTAATGTATATAATAAAAAATATAATGAAAAATAAAATAAAGGGTTTTCAAAAATATCTTAATTGAAGTGTACAAAATTCAATAACGGGCGTGTGTACACCGCTAAGTGTACACACGCCCGTTATACCGCTAAGTGCGTGTGTACCGCTAAGAAAAGGAATAGACTTCGATAAGAAGTATAGTAGTGAACATTAACATTTTGGTTATCCACGTAAATCTGTTTTAGGTTTTAATTTGGGAAAAATAAGATAAATTGTCAATTGTTAGATTGTTTATTATTCTAGAAACAAATATTTTTTTCCGTAATTAAGAATAGACTACGAAAAATAAAAGACCGAATTATTTTTCAAATAATGTATTTATGCACATTAAAATTTTTTTTTTTGGCCATTTTAGATGTACAAACGTGTCCTATTCTAGAATATAGATTAATTGGTAATTACGTCATCGAAACATCTCCGGAAAAGTAATAAAAAAACTGTAAGAGTATTTTTATTTATTTTTGTGTTTGGAGGATCACTACCTCTCATGGTGGTATTTCCTTATGTTTGTAGATCATCAGAAGAAATTTTAGTTAGTGCACTATCATCTCGGTTTATTTGAATAAAATAAATATGGTGGACGAGGAGTGATCTGTTTTTTGAGCAAGTACATAGTATTAGGCAGGACAACCTGGGTAATGGAAAACATTCATTAGATTCCCCTGCTTCTTCCAATCGACAGTCACAAATTCCAGTTAACAAAAGAATTGTCTTGTTTCTTTCTATATATCATCTCGTCTTCGCATTTGATATAATATGCTGATATTAGATAAAAGAAGATCCTATTTAGGGAAAAAGTGGCCGACTTTCGGAAAATTCAGTTTTCCTAAAGTCGGCCACTTTTTCCCTAAACAAATTTATGCTTGATAAAAACAATTTAATGACTTCTGAAATACTTTGAATTCATGATATTTCAATGTACAGCTACTAAGTAACTAAATCAAAATGTTGATGGGTATTTGATGAATTCAGCTTAGTACACAATACACAAGCCCAGCTCAATACTTACAAAGCAATTGATATTTTTTTCTTATTGAATTTGTCCATTCACACATTCAAAATTTTCATGTTTAATTTGTGTATTCAGCGAAAACGCATATCCAGAGCACATATTTTCTTGCTTTATACTGTGTCACATTTTTAAGACCCGTCACCGGTTGTCGTCATTGGTCTAATTTAATTCAAGGGGATTGCTGCCAATAGATGGCGTGTAAACTTCAGTATTCGCAATGTACCACAGGTAGTCTAAATCTTTGTATAATATGTAGACAGAAATATATTGAATCTTTCACAACAATTCATTTTTTCATAAGGATTTAACTTTTTATTAGAAAAAGATTGGGCTTGCTATTAGCAATGTTTCAGATATCCATATTACCATATTAAGCGATACACAATCTGGAAAAATTATTATAATTTATAAAAACATTAATTTAAACATAGATTTTAGACGGATATTATTTGGATAACTTTGATGTTGAATGACGGCTTCGTCGCTGTTTCACTATGATCCAAAATAATTAATTTAATACGATTATTGTTAAGCCAATTATTTGCGAAAACGATTCAAACATCATAAAATATGACCAAAACTTCAAAATTCAATTATCAACAACACGAGTGAAAAGTTTACAAAACTTAAAAAAAACATACACCAATGAAACGACGGTAGTAGCGACCGGTGGTCAGCTATTAGCCGTTCGAGGGTTCAGTTCAAAGTTCATCTCGCATGTTCGACGATGTAGTTGTTTTGTAAAGTAACAACTACCAGAAGTAAATATTTTGAATCACGTTTAATTTACTATCATCCATTAAGGAGTTCCATGGCGCATCTTCAGAACTCATCATCAGACCATGACCTGATAAGTAGTGTAGTTACCTTGAAGATAACTACTACCCGCAAGAAATATCTTGTATCATAATTGATTTACTGCCATTCGTTAATGAGTTCCATTGCTCATTTCTAGACTTCACCATTAGATCATTATCATATTTACGTGGCGCCAACTCTAAAGAAAAAAAACGTATTCTCCAAGAATTACTCCTCTTTCAAATAAAGAAATAATTATCCAAATCGGTTCACTTAGTAAAGAATTATCGCTGAACATACATAAAAAAAAGTTTCGATGAATTGAAAATGTTCTCTTATTTGAAGTCGGTTAAAAAGTAAATTACTTCAAAAATATTTTGAAGAAATAAAAAATAATCTATTTTTCTAGTTATCCACTCCACAACTAATATTATTCGCAATCGAAATCGCAATCGTTTCAATCATCATCAATTCGCAATCGTTTTATACAATAATATTAAGCTGATTACAATTTCTTTATATTTAAATTTTACAAAACTAAACGAGTTTTTTCAAATATTTTCTAGCAAGCGTATATTTTCTAGAAATGATAAATTCTATGCTGAAATAATATCATGGTATTGTCGTTTTGTTAAAATAAGGTTTGTCTTTGGAACTCTTATATAATTTGGTAAAAACTGCAACCATTTACAACCTGATAATATTGTTTTCACGGTATAGTCTTGCTAATACTATCAAGAGAAATGTTTTGTTTCTTTGCATGCATATTCATTTGACAATTGCAAACAAAATTACGCTGTAATAGGACTTGTAATTGAAGTAGTAGGAGCCACTACTCGAATTTAATAACGAAATGTTTGCCATTCATTGCTCCAACGCAATTTTCAAAGTTCTACGAATCTGCGAAACCACACGCAAGTTCCAACCAATTCTCAGTAGTCGACGGAAACTGTAACAAAAAAGCAAATACTTATATTGACATACTTTTATTATCATATAACTGAGCTTCCCAATCCAAGCACTCCGTCGGATGTGCCATCACCCCAATGTGCCTCTAAAAAATAAAAAATCTGCGTAACAAAATAAAAAAACTATTAACTTATCACAAAAAAAGCTAAATTATTAAACATGGTCAGCAACAAGCTGCAGCAGCGCTGTAAAGAACAAGCATTTGGGGACAGCGTTGCTCATGACCTCGAATGGATTTTCATGTTACAATGCATCATTGCTAAAAATGATCTCAGAAATTCTATATAATGGTAGAATGGGCCTTTTAAATGTCAATTCAAGCATATCTATTCAACCCTGAAACGTAACGTCATAATCGTGCCCAGAATATGTAAACTACCAACCAACTTTTATTCAGTCGCAGTCACCAAGTATGATTACGTTATATCCAGGAGATCGCCAACCATATGTAACTCAAGAAAAATTATCTAAGCAAATGTCTCTTCCAAACGTAAATATCATCGAAGACGTAATAATAAATACTAGACGTTACAATATAAATAAATATATAAAATTCAACGATAAGAAATAACTAAAATAACCGAATAAATTAGAACAAATTGTCGTTAAGTTCAGTTGAAATGATAACCATTAGTTCATTTGATGTTGTTAGTTTTATATATTTTTAATATTATCAAAAAACCACGTATCTTAATAAATTTGTCTTTTAATGTCTTAAAGAATTCCTTGCTTGTCTCCGGTATAATTTTCCCTAGCAGTTGAGGTGACACTGCCACAAGTAAATTTCATGTCTTTATATGTCCAGCCTGTAGCTAAATATCTCGGTGTAGCACGTAATCGCTCTTTTGTAATCACTGACTGTCTCATTTTAGTATTTTGTCTGGTAATTTTAGGCTCTATCAGTTGTAATACAAATTCAAACGATCCCTAATCTATGCGCAAGTAATTGTACAGGTCTCCTGGTTCATCAATTTCTAATTCTTTAAGTAAATTGACATGGCTCTACTTATTTATTTTTATAAACCATTCTTTACACCGAATTCTTTTCTTTTTCTTTCCATCGAACAGTACTAATACAGCACCAGCAACTATTGCAATCTTTCTTCATTTCTTTGTCATTTTAACGTGTACGCACAACGAAACTTATCGTATAGCCGGTCAAACACAAGCTGATGAGTCCATGTAGTGTATTGTGGCCACAGATATGCCCGGACAAACTGCCCGCGGGCATGTCCGTCTAGTGAATGCCCGCTTGATGTAAGCCATGTTTATTATTGAGTATAATATTTGACTATAAAACTTGGGGCGCTTTTTCTTGAAATTTAAGTGAAATGTTTTGCATTTTAGTTTACGTAATAGTAGTTAGCAAAATCATTCATTGTTGAGAATTGTTTGTTAATGCAGTATTCTTAAAAGTGTGTTTTTTTTAGTTTTTAAACTGTTCATTTGTTTTCACTTTTAGTCTTGTATTAAAGGAGGGAATAATTTTTTGAATTTTGGTTATAAAATATTTAGAGCACCTTTTACAAATTTTAACATTTTATTAATAATAAATTCTACAGAATTCAAATTAACAGAGTGATATAGTTGACTAGGTTGAGATGTCTCTTCTTGTGTTCGTGTCTGTGGGCAACTGAGCGCGCATCCTCTCCTTCTCTGCCAACGCCTCAGTATTGCAAGGTTTCTTTTCGGTAAGCTTGGAACAGTTCTATTCTTCTATCTGACTACCGGTTGTTTTTCATTGAATCAATTCGATGATACCATTTTATTGTGTTGTCACCAGAACAACAGACAATTGCGAATTTCATGTTTATACTAAAATTAGAAACCCTAACACGGTTACGTTACCTTGTTCCATTATATAATTCTGTGTCTAACTTCCGATTCCATTTTATCAGTTCGATGATATCAATTTATTATGTTTTCACCGAAATTATACGCTACCGAAAAGTTTCATGAGAATACAACAATTAGAAACGCCAACATCGATAGGATACGTTTTCCATTATCGAGTGTAGCTTCTAACTTCTAGTTCTATTTCAATGAATCGGTTTGATGGTACTATTTAATAGTGTTGCCGTCAAAACTATACAAAACTGCCAAGATTCATGATGCTGTTTAATAATTAGAAGCCTAAACACTGTTACATTACGATGTTCCATTATAGAGGTCAGGGTATAACTTCCGATTCCATTTTATTGAATCAGTCTGACGATAGTATTTTATTGTATTGTGAAATACACACGACTGCAAGCTTATGATGATTTAGTAATTAGAAGCCTAAAAGCACGGTTAAGATACGTTGTTAATTAATAATTATTTGGTCTAAACTTGAAACTTGTTGATTCCAAATACAAACTGTACAATTAATCCTTTTTCTCAATGGTAAATATTCAAATTTAATGATATTACGTAAATCAAGGCTATATCTTAATACACAATAATTTTATAAAAGATTATTTTTACGAAATAAAGAAAATTATAAAATTTTAATAATATTAAAATTTATTAAATCAATAAGTTTATTGGAATCTTAACTTATGGATATTTTACATCTTTGTTTTATACTTGGGTATTTTTTTAAAATTAGACTTTCTGAATGGTCCAATAAATTTATTCAAATTATTTGATATAATTACACCTTCGATTTCATACGTGTGGGTTTAATATACTCTTCAACCTAGTTTTTATTGATGAACGGTTAGTTTTTTTTTTCAAATAAACCATTCGTTAAAAAATAAATATGAAGTTAAATATAAAATCCTTACAATCTGTTGTCTAAAAATTATGAATACGTGGCTTGATTGACAATTTACTAGGAAACATAGATCGTTTTCCACATTGCAAGAAAAATTAAGCAATTTATGAATATTTATGTTTTATAGGCAACATATACGACTTTAAGTCTAGTTGTAATTATTTTTTTTAAAAGGGTATATAAGAAGTTAACTTTATTTAATAAGTCCTTTGCCACAAAAACACGGGAAACTATTTAAAAAAATTAATATAATATTTTATACGTCTTTTCTTTATACATATATATATATATATATATATATATATATATATATATATATATATATATATATATATTACATTTGACGTTTTCGTATATTTTATAAGAAACTTAGTGCGTAATTTTAGTAAATTTGAATTCATGTTTGTGATATAAATATAACAGGTATTAAAACTTTGCATCTCAGTTTTAAATACGTGGTAGATACGTGATATACTGAATATTTAATTTTTATTATAAATTAGCGTAATATTTGAGATAAGTCATGCCAAAATACGGCTATTTCACGACTCTTATGTGACATATTTATTGTAATACACGTTTTTTTTTCATAAAATTATTCCCCAAATTTAATGACAACGACTATTTCTAATGATATAATAAATATGTCTTAACATGTGTTGATAGACGGAATGACATGTGAAACACATGTGTTGATGTATCTAATTGCGCCTATGACAGAATAGTTAGCGGAACTACACCTTAATATCCGAATAAGAGTGAAGAATTTCGTACTATACATAGCCAGTAATTCTTAAAAAGGATACTTATTAAAGCCCTCCATTAATTTTACACACACAATATAATTAAATATCAAAAATTAAGAAATTGTGGTATTACGTACGTCCACATTTTCGAGTATCAAAATCATTAAAAAATTCCATGTGGTACCGAAGTACCAACAAAACATGATCGCGCATTAGGACTCTGGCAGCACGTAAGCCGATTGTGTCTGCTAGTTTGAAGGAGATGACTTTTGTTCTTGGAGCAGATGTACTATGTTGATATACTCTTTATGAGCAACAATTAACCTGGGTACGTTTCAAGTATTGATGTTAAAGTTATTAAAAGTCTACTATTTTCGTCATGAAATTTTAATTTTACTTAGTGATACTCCCGAAATCCTATCGATTGACACAAACGGTGAGTGACTTCCCAAAGCCGTCCAATCGTTTAGATTTTACATAATAACAAAAAGTTGCATACACACGTACGAACATACTCCCACACCTCTTTTCTTTACTCTAGTCTGGTAAAGATATAAATCTCGTAGCACCTCTTCACTATAGCGATGATGTTATGTAGCAGTTACACCACAGAAACAATAATAGTAACATACATAATATTTTAGAAGCAGAATTTTGTTAAAGATAACTTACATCGAGATGGGTCGATACGAAAAATCCACGTTTTGACGATTTCCAATAATTTATTCACAAGTCTAAATATTGTTATCAGTCATGTATATATTGCCTAGTACAAGTTTTATGGGCGAAAAATTGCTTGTATTTCTCAAAAAAATATAAATTGAAATCTTTATTAAAGTTTCCTGAGAAATTTTATGTGAACACCTCTTCGTGGCATTTTTTCACAAGATTTGATTTCAACAGTCCCGTGGATAGGTGAGAAATATATATTCGTTAGGTTTGAAACACGTATTATTGTACGCATTTTTAGCAATGTCTGGGACTTCTTACATCAAATTCAAAAAATAATTTTGAAATCCCTCTAAGTCGTTGTTTTAACGACCCTCTGCACTGCACACGAAACCTTTGTCTGAATGTCATTTAAAAATTTGAATTTATTTGCCATCTCTAAGATTTAGATATAAATATTTTTAGTTTCACTGTTGAGACATATGTGGGTTAATATTATGTTTTATTACTGTGTATACTATGTGTATGTTAAATATATATGTTTTATATCATATAACGTTTCATTATCGTTACTCAAACGGTTTCTGAAATAAACGGCTGTAACAGACAGACGGGTGAAAGATCTAAAGGGTTCTTTTTATTTTTTTACTTTTGATTTACAGAACCCTAATAAACGGGTCCTTTTAACTAATCGTCCCTTAGGTTGAAACTAACTGTTATGGGATGCAATCTAAATCTGTCCGTAAGAATTTTTTATTCTGTTAGTTTTGCTTCTAATATACATATAGGGACAATTTGGTTATCAAAAAAAACCTATATTAAAAATAACTTGGGGGTTTTTTAATAACTTTAAATAAGTTTTTAAGATTCAAAAATATAACGGATAATTAATCGTGTATGCAATTACGCAAATTATCAATTCCAACCCTGATATCTTGCGCTTGCTAACGTTTTATTACCAATAAATATTTGCATACGTTGTCGTTACGTAAACAAAGGATGTTAAACGATAATTGTAATATTTTAAGATACGGTATTACCTTTGTCAATCAGTTTTAATTATTTCATTTCTCTAAACTCTTTTCATGACAAGTTTCTGATAGAATATCGTCAATATTTCAATGGTTTCCTATCCTCGTATGCTGTAGCGCTACGACAGTATTAAAGCCTACTTGCAGAGCACTCAGGGAATTTTCCGAAATAAACAATAAATCTGTTAAGTACTCGTATAACTCGCACTGCAAGGGTTCCTTACACACTTAAGTATTTATCGAAATTTAAAGATTTACGTAATGCTTCTATAAATTAAATTATTTTTCTATAATTTTAATATTAAAAATATTTATTTTATTTTTTAATATGTAAAAACATTGCTCGGCATATCTTTTTAAAACGCTTTTACTACATCGACCTGTAATTAACTGACTATATAATGGAATATACGAAACTAAACTTGAATGCCCTTGTAATTGTGGTATCATCATGGAACTTGGCTGCTGTATATAGTTCTGATAACAATAAAATAAAATGGTACTATCGAACTGATTCAATGAAATATAACTGGAAGTTAGACACTAAATCCGATAACGGAAAAATGTATCCTAACCGTAATTGGGGTGTAATTGTTGTATCATCGTGAAACTTTTGGGTTGTGTGTAGTTCTGATGACAACACAATAAAATAGTACCATCGAACTAGTTCAATGAAATAGAACCGGAAGTTAGACACTGAACTTGATAAGAGAACGACCTATTCCTTTTGGAGTTTCAATTGTATTATATCATCATGTAACTTGCAGTTGTGTGTAGTTCTTATCAAGGTGGGATTACTTCGTACAAATATTTCGATTGAAACACGAAATTCCTATCTCTTTCGCACACTTGATATTTATCTATCTATATATTATCATTCTACTACAGAATACATAAAATGTTTATAGAACATAGAGCAAGCAAATGAATACCATATGATACGAAAATTAAATCGATCACTTTATTTGAATTGGCCTGTCAAACTGTAAATTTATGACTTGAACATTCCTTTATAGCACAATTTTACATTTCATTATAATATCTGTAATATTATTACTTTTAATTCAAATTTCGTTGCCTTTATTAGATTTGATCATAAAAATAAGAAATTATTTTAAAGATCATTATAGTGTGTTAGGTTGTAGCCAAAATTTTCACCGTAAGTTGAAACTTATTTTTACTGTATTTCTTTATATTATTATAATGAAAATTTAATTTACTCATTGAGAATAAACAAATAGGAAAGAATTAACATTAAAATGAATTTAGTGGTATATATTCACCCATCAGGGCAGTTATTGTGTTGTTTCAAATGGCTAGACATATTCGAAGTAATTTACGGATATTACAACATAAGCTTTGGTCAGTTTCATTATCAAGTTGAACTCTAGACAGCGTTCTATTCATAACCAAACCCAATAACATCACAAACAAAAGTAGTTAAATAAAGCTTTGTAATGAAATCATTACACAATTATTTCGTATGGCTGTTAACCGGTTAAAACGTTGTCACTCTACCTAAGGTAAAGTATAAATAAGACAAATGTAATTGCCATTGAGAAGTGTCTCTTTTTTAAATGAAATCATTACACAATTATTTCGTATGGCTGTTAACCGGTTAAAAGGTTGTCACTATACCTAAGGCAAAGTATAAATAAGACAAATGTAATTGCCGTTGAGAAGTGTCTCTTTTTTAAATGTATAATAAGACAAATGTAATTGCCATTGAGAAGTGTCTCTTTTTTAAATGAAATCATTACACAATTATTTCGTATGGCTGTTAACTGGTTAAAACGTTGTCACTATACCTAAGGTAAAGTATAAATAAGACAAATGTAATTGCCGTTGAGAAGTGTCTCTTTTTTAAATGTATAATAAGACAAATGTAATTGTCATTGAGAAGTGTCTCTTTTTGAAATGAAATTATTACACAATTATTTCGTATGGCTGTTAACCGGTTAAAACGTTGTCACTATACCTAAGGTAAAGTATGACTAAGACAAATATAATTGCCATTGAGAAGTGTCTCTTTTTTAAATGTTTTGAGCAATTTTTCGGTTTTACGAATAACTAGTTGAATTAAATAATTAAAATATTAGAATTTGCTGACTATTCTCGTAACCAAACTGATCGAAAGCTCAATGCTCCACGCTTATGTTACAACACGTACAACTACGTTCTCATATCTATTTCTAGGAGCATTTTGTGGATTTTTTTAAAGTATTCTATAGTATATATGATTTGAAATACTTTAAGAAAAATGTTGTTATGGAATTTTAATTTCATAAACTGAGAAAAATCAAATTCTCCACACGTTTAAATATCTTAAACAAAAATTCATCATACGTTCTTTTCTCTACCTTAATAACAGAACTGAACATGAAAATATAAACGCAAAATAATAAAAGCCATCGATAGTACCATTGAACAGCGTGACTTTAGAGCTGAACTTGAATCGTATGGAATAACCTATTTCTAACTATCATGACTAAGGATTACATCCTCATATGTAATGGATATAATCTATTTTCATTTCGTCAGGGTACATACGGAAAAAAACAGAATCGCAAACATCAATTTTACAGGCTAGGAAGTTTCCAGAGAAATAAAGTTATATAGATTGACGCAAGTTACAATTTAAGACTACGTAAAGTTTGATCTAACCGCATTTGAAATTGGTAGCATCAGCTGATCGGTATGAAAGACGAATGCATCAATAACCCTCTCAAGTTTTGCGGTGTATAAAGTGCGCATGGCTCACACGTCGTCTGAGTAGACGATAACATTGCTTTTGAATCTAACTCGGCTGTCGTGAGTGAAAATATCAAAAAGACGTTGTTTACGTCATCTACAACAAAATTAGTTCTGCGATGTTTTCAAAACATTATAACATAATATCAAACCACATAGCATTCCGATAAGCGCTATAAGAAAGTTTGATATATTAATGAACATTTCAATTAAACTACACTAGAATGTCTACAGTAGTGTATAATGTGGTTTAATCGTTCTTTTGTAAATACTGTGCCTCGATTATAAATGATTTACTATAAGCAATTAAACTACAGAAGATTTTTCACAATTAGTAGAAAGCGTTTCAGTAGATAATATTTAGAAGAATACATCTTCGTGTGGAATTAAAAGTAGTAAACAAAATAACAAATTTCCCGTTTAAATGTATTTTCACTACTGAAAATTAGCATGAAAATATTTCCATAATTTAAATTCTTAATAAAACCGTATTAAATAATTTTAATAAATCTTATTTTTTCAACGCTTGAAAGTATCTTTTTGGTTGCGCTAACCACATACATTAATAATGTACCATGTTATACTGAAAATATCTTAATGTTCCCGAGTTTTGTAAAATTATAAACAATGAAGAAAATCTTACGCATTGCGCCGAATTTTTGGATAATTTATTTAATAATTCTAAATATTACGTAATAATTCTAATATCTTTCACAATTCCTTTGTTATTTAATCACCTATGCATAGATTTTCCACGATCGTGGTCCACGATCGTTTCATTATTTTTAATTTTAATGGGGCAACTATTCTTGGAATATCCAATGTGGATTTACTGGTAAACAGTAAAGAAAAATAAAGATTTACAAGTCACATTTTACGGGTCCACGTGAAGAAGAAAGTTTCAAAGGTATGTAATCCTGATAAATGTTAGTTAATATTCTTTAAAGTTTCCATTTACGAAAGAATTCATTATTTAATTTTATAATTAAATATGTCAATGGCAAATTCGATAATTTTTAGGATTGCCTATTAAAGGAAAAAAAACAGAATCCTTGTAATTCTTAATTATAGTCCGCCTGTCACAGCCGTTTTTCCTATGACATACAAAAACTTCATTTCAAGTTTCTATGTAGTACCGTATAACAATAAAACATATTAATTATTATGCACATTAATCCGCATACACCTCACTAACTGTCACTCAAAAGTAATCTAATGGAAATTATAGAGAAGATAAATGATGTATTCCAAATTTTTCGAATTTCTTCTTTTATGTCGCTTATAAATTATTACCTGAAACGTCTAAAATATTTTTTTAAACTAAAAATTCAAGTGTCCATCCGTCTATCTTTATGCAATAGGCAGTTTCCTGAGAAAACTGTTGACTTACAAATTTGGCTGGTACAATGATATAAGAGCTTAACCCGCATATATTTCACTGGTTAACTCAAATAGGTAAATTTTGGAAGAAGCAAAAAAAAAACAATCGAATCTTTATCAAATTATATAGACATGGGAAATTAAAAAGCAAAAGAAAATTGTTTTCGTTCTAAGCTATTTTTTCGAATTTTTTGTAAAAGAGTTCTAGAGATATTTTTAAAAATGTCCACAAATATGCGACAACCCCCACCGCGTATTTCCAAAATTGCTAAAGCAACATTAGGACGAAAATAGTATTATTGTATGTTTACCTAAAGTTTACCGGACACGTGGAGCGATAATTGTAAATTTTATAGTTTTAAAAGGTTTACGATATTTTTACCCCTCTGAAAGATGCACTATGCAATGCACTGACACTGAACAATAATAATACAATTTATAGACAGATCGATAAAGATACTATCGCCCTTAAATGTGTATTTATGTCTAAATATATACCCTCATGTTGTGAATGCTATTCATAATTATTTTTTAATAAAGGTAAATTTGGCAACAATAATGTGAAATTCAAATTGTATTGCTATATATAAAATTTGTAAATAAATTAGTCGGTATATATAATAAGGGATGTTCTTTAAAAGTATACAAGTTTAAAATGAAAAAAGATAGATAAAAATCATGACAAGGGCCATGTTATTGGCTTTATTATAAAAGTAATTTTATGCCGTTTCTGTTTAAATACGATGTTAGATATATGAAGCCCCGACAGGCTCGAATGAAACGCAGTCTGGAAGTCACTACTTTTTCGAGCAGTTGGGATTGTATATTGGCAATAACGCAGCGAATTTTGTCTTTCGAGTAGTCCGATGTCTGTGGATCATCGACATAGGTTAGCCACTTCACATATATTCACAGAAAATAATCGATAAGTGTGATATCACAATATAAACACGATCGCGGAGGCCAAGTCACAAGGGCGGTACGCGAAATTACATGCTCATGTTTCCTGATGTGAATGTCTCCTGCAATAAGTTGATTGTGCTGTATGGCATGTTGTACCGTTTTTTTTAAACAAAAGGTCTTCAACTTTTATGCCATTCGATAGAGGAACAAAATGGTCAGTAATAATGGATCTAAGGCGCTCTCCATTGACCAAAACGTTCTCGCCGGCATCATTTTTGAAGAAATATGGGTCAATGATGCCACCAGTCCATAAAGTACACCAAACAATAATTTTTTGTGGATATAATGGGGTCTCAATAATGGCACATGGATTTTCTTCACTCCAAATTCACCAATTTTATTAATTGACATAGCCATTTAATAAAAAATGAGCCTCAGTTTTGAACAAATTATTGCTCGAAAAAGTGATTGAAAATATTAGAGATTGCACTTCATTCCAACCAGCTGCAACACTTATATGTCTGAAATCGTATTTAACCACAAATGGCATATTACATTTTCATTAATGCTAATTTTGCCATTACAATTGTTGTCTGTTTTTTTGTCATTTTACCGCTGCATTCCTCTAAAAAATACCTGTTAATTGGCTAATTAAAAGCAAAGGAGGTTATCATAAGTTTAAACGAATAAAACATTTTGAAAGATGTGCACCGGCATGAATGGAAATTTCCATTAGGTAATTTCCTTTTGTAAATAATTATAGCAAATAAAATACAAATTAATTACTATTATTTTCATAGTGTTTTAGTACGGGAGTATTTTACTTGAATTATAAAATATTTTGCGTATAAATAGAAACGTAACATAGGCACAAAGCGTAAAAGAACCTAATGGGAGACTAAAAGATGACCACTCGTGGTGACGCTTTAGTTTGACTTTAAACTTGTGCGAATTTCAATCAATATAAAACTTAATTTATATGCAGATTGTCCTCTCTGTGATAATGTAATCTCTGTGATAAGTATATTTTAAAACATAATCCTTGCTGCAAACAGATTAATTCCACAATTTATTGTTATTGACTTATTGCACGTTTCTTCAAATGGTGTTAAAACTGGTATAGAGATTTGTATATCAACTCAGGTAAAAGATAGAATATTAATAATTATTATAATAAAGAATTAAATAATTTGCATATTTATGCAATTTTTTCCACGTACTAAAGACGTGTAAATTTCCCTCGCTTTTATTGCTTGGAGTGTTAATGAATATCAGCAGATCATAAAAATCAAATTTTGCAAAACGGGCAGCCTTTTTGTTGCCCCAGCGGAAAATTTAGTTTTCTTTGAAATAAAAAGAAAAATATTTAATATTATTCGAGTAACTTAATTATACTCGAATAATATTAAATATTTTGTAACTACGCTGTGAAGGCATATAATAACAAATATAGTACTTTAAAAACGAAAGAAGAATTAGATTTGCCACAATTTATAAAAGTTTATTTGCCATAGCGAGGGATATTTTTATTTGTGTACATCCTTCTCAAGCGACGAAATTCATTTTTAATAATTATTTTATTATATTTTCCCTACATAGCAACAATTAAAAAATATATCCAGCATATATTTTTGTAAGATAAGTAATCCAACGCTACATGAATGGAAAGTATTCAAAGTTCAAAAAATTGTAATATTGGATGATTACGGTTACTAGTAAGTCAGAATAATTTCTATTTATTAATAAACAGATATATATTCTTTTCTTTAATGATATTTATATGAATAAGTTCGTCCTTTTCTTTAATTTCAATTGTCAAAAAAAGTCGAGAGTCTATGAACAACGTAGACGTCTAGACGTTCTTTTGAATTTTTATTATTTTAATTAATCGAAGAAACCGGATGTGGAATCTAAATATCGTAATAAAATATGAACCTTGATAAACTTGTTTCACCTTTTCCCTATCCGCGGTTTGTGTAAATGTTACGCAGACAATGAGCGAATCGTGTAGTCTTCGATATTTCTGGTACGTGATAAATTCCTGTCCAATTAAACATTATGTTGCTGGTAAACTCAAAGTTTTTGTTCGTAATTTTAATTTACATTATATTGTCCGTTTTTAATTAATTTCCTACGAGTGGAGCTTCACTCGCTGTCGAATCAATGAGCCTTGTCAAGATGGTTATCGCAAAAATGAACAAGGGCGGTGTGAAAATTTTATAAGAATAAAGCAAACAACTTCTATACTTCGCCCAAAAACGATAATAATTATTCACAAATTACAATCCTGCTGAAAGTGCTGTTCAATCCACAGCAGTTATCTTAGTATAACCAAAACGTGAATCGAAATCGTAAATATATAGGAAGTATGCGTCAATCTGTGCACACGGTCAATAATAAAGGAATCACATTCTTCACTTAACGATAATAATAATTGTTTAAAAAAATTGTTACAATTTTGTGTCGACACATAACTTGTTTTCTTTTTTCTAACGTTCCTGGAGGATACGGCTGGGATCATCGCTATAGTTTCTACGTTAAAATATTACGCAGTTCAACATAGGTCAGTATGGTAATACGAACATTTGAATTAAATTAAATGGTTTTCATGTCAATCGATTAAATTAATCAATTGACTATAATTGGGGAAAAATAAACAAGTATAATCTTATTATTAAACTCGTTAAACAGAAATTACTAGTTTTTAAACTTTTTTTATTATTTATTTAATTATCAATCAAAAAAACCCAAGTCCAAATTGAAAGTTAAAATAAGGCGTTGGACATGTGCAAACATTAAAAGTTCAATAATTTCCATTACACTTAATAACATAAATAATATTTAAAATAGCATAAACACTCACTTGAATTCAAATTAACTGTAAAACTAACTAATTATCAAAGGTGACCTATAAAGAGCAACTCCATAATCATGTTCCTTAAGCGGTCAATTGAACAGAAACAAATTTCAAGGTTTGGCGCCCCTCGCAATACTTCGTTGATTAATATAAATAAGTGAAAAACTAATCAAAGTTGCACCATATTTGTGCTTGCTCTTGGCAGGCGAAATAAATTATGATTCCGTATTCTTATTATATTGACATAAGAATATGCAACATTGAAAATACACAATAAAAATTGGCAAAACAATAAGATGTAACTGTCATGTTAGATGTTAACATGTTTTTTTCCATGACATTTATATATTTCATTTGTTTATCTTGGAATTTTGAGTTAAAATAATTTGGCTTTCGAGGTTAAAGACGCTGCGATATATTCAAAATATTCATGTTCTCTCAGAGGACGCGACGACAAAAAGCCATAGTGGATCATTTTTAACCCAAATATTTAAAACCCAAAACTCCTCTGCCGACCTTTTATGAAGACCGCGTATTCTTCATAATAATAGCTTGCACAGGGTCAAATACCTTTCTATCAGTAAGTTTTCCGCTAAATCAACGTGACAAAATAATTATTTTTAATAATATAAGTATATATGTGTATATGTATATATACACATCTCCAAGTAATTATGTATATACTTAACATCATGCAATACGTGGATTGTTAAAATCAACATATAAAATAACATTGTATGCAATTTTTCTTTAAACTTAAACGAAATTAATTTTGTCACCACTTAAGTGTGAACATTTTAAAATCTGCGGGTTTTACTGGCTAGCCAACATCCACAAATGTACATAGCCAGATATAGGTAAATAAAAAGTCACTAAGGCCCTCCTCATCCATGCATACAATAAAATATTGACGTAAAGTATTTATTATTATAAATTTAATAGAGAATAAACTGAAAATAATTTAATGGCATAATAATGTAAAATTTATTCATTGCAATTGATCGACAGTTATAGGTCTTAATTCATATAAAATATTTGGTCCTTTCGGCTAGTCATTGCGTCGATTGTAGTGACAAAGAGTTGAATATTTTTAAAGATACGTGGACAAGCAAATTTAGACAAAAACATCAAAAACGTATTCCCGAATGTTTGTTTAGATAAAAGTTTAATTAATTAAATTATTTCCATAGCCTTCGGCTGAGACCCGGTGTCTCAGCATTATGCAGATTTAATGAAGGCACGGTTTTGAGCCACAGCCGAATTGCAATTATTACATGTGCTGTATACGTCTGCGTTACAGAAATAAAACAATAGTTAATATATAGATCTGCCTATCAAAAGAATATGGTTATCAGAAAAGGCACCTGAGACGAGACATAATGAGCTATGGTAAATAGTCGGCGAGTGTCCAATGACACCTCCACTGCCGCCTATCCAATATAATAAAGAGACTGCTAAACTTAGAAATCATCGGTTTGAACAATTCCCATATATTTTTATCACATACAAATATTCCCTCCATACCATTTTAAGGACGCGCGACTAAGGATAATGAGAAAATGTTTTCGTTTACTATTTTAGAAATAGATTTAATTTCAAATAATTAATATATAGTAATATGTCGTTGGTCAATAATTTCAAAATAAGTATAACACTTGTTAATAAAAAATGATGTGACGATGTAGATATTAATATAGATAAAAAGCGTTATCTAATTGACTTTAGACGTACAAAAAGTGGTAAAACATTACGGTGTGCATGCATGTTGTAAAAATTCTCATGAGAGTGTAAATATCACTACTACTCCGTTCGACGAGCGATCGGGAATCGAAACCGGGGCATCCGGTGTGTCGCTTTGCCAAAGGCCACAAGTTTATGATTAATTCAATACACCACAGAAAGACATTTACAAGTCAAGTACATTCAGTTTTTTGCACTGTGTCCCACTTGTTTTTCATGTCTATCCAAAGAGATGTCCATCAGCTTGCAACTTTAAACATTTGTTGGTATTTTTCTAATTTTTATGTAACATTTATTTTTATAAATTGTTCGAAATATTTCATCTTATTTATTTCAATTTCTCCTAAATATAAAACATAACCTATATAATCTGGGTTACTGGTGTACACAGTCTAAATGTGCATACATATAAAAAATTATATATTTTAGTCACAAATACCAAATAAATCCATTTTAAATTTCCGACGTGAATGTAAGAAAAAAATTTACAATACATAAACTGACAAATCGGTTCGTTTACAAAGATTATATTTTCTAATGGAATGTTCATATTCATATTAGTGGTCAATTCGATAGATATTAAATCATATTTCCAATTAATATTCCGGTTAATGGGGGCTAAAGCTATTGCTTCCTTGAATCGAGCCATGTTAACTAAATTAATATAAATTTCAGTTGACACTGACCAGGCAAGAAGACTTGGAAAGCCATCGAAGTATGTGTGTAGGAACGTGTCCTCTCACTTCGGTGCTGTAAATTGACATTTGCAGCAATTGTTGTGGTATAAATATTCTAGTGCTGTAAAAAATGCAAGTATCCCTAATTATAGTTCTATCATTCAATTATTTTTCCTTTTATGTTATTAGACTAACAAATGTTTTTAAAAAATCTATACAATCAAACTGTAAAGAACCCTAGTATTTTATTTACTTACTTATTTAATTTCTTTAACATACATAATTTATACATATCGCCGACTTATTTCTTCGATGGCAATCTCTTATAACTTATAAAACGTACTTCGAAATGTAATATCTATAAACCAACCCTTTTCATTCTCCGATCAAAATCCGGTAAAGGTAAATTAGATAAAAATACGTACTTACTATTAAAAATAAGAGCCTGCGTCAACAGATTATACAATAGAGATAATAAGGATTAAAAGAAGGTACCACCATGTAGTATTTACGTTTTTCACTGTTGTTAGTTTCTTGATCAATGGAAAACGATGTTATTTTTTTGTTGATTTGTGCTATGACTGTCGTATTTGTGTTTAATGACATTATACCTTTTTCACATAAAAATTATGTGTTTTGTATTTTAGCGTATAATTTAGATGTCACTAAAATTTGAGTTTAAAAATATGTTTTAAACGCTTCTAAATTAATAAAAGAAATAAACATGTTTCCGTGTTCTTCACAGTTATGGGGGATAACTCAATGCTGATCGTTAAACTATATTTTATATCAGGGTGTCCTTTACTGTACAGTTAATGCAAACGATATATTTTTTTTAATAAATATTCAAATACAATAGTCGAACAAGTTGCTCAGATCCGAATTTTACAAAATATGCATGTTCATACGAAAACCTCAGGGTCAAAGTGCTTGCAATTAATATGAAAAGTCAACAGAAAGCATAATCTATTTACATGAAATGATGGGATTTTCTATAATTCAGAATATACTTCAGAGAAAAAGTGGATTTTTATATCAACGTCTTTTAGGGTATATGAATTTTCGAACATAATTAATCTAAGTTTATCTAAAGTTTCCCTGAACATAAAAAACCTAGCATCCTACGTACGCTACCTTAACTATGTAATTGTTTTAACCATCGTGTTATATTACACGAATTGTTAATATCAACATCTGCTTAATGTATGGATTTCCATGTTTATTAGCTTCGTCCTTGGCCTTATCTATTAACTGCAAAATAATATTCATTCTTACTCTTATGCGTGTGGGCGTTGTAAACAATGAGATGCTGCGACTAAAATAATAATTGTAAATAATTTTTTTAAATTAATGCCTTTCCCCTATTGATCGCCTTTAATTTGCTTTGATTGATTGTGTCGCTTTACAATACTTTACAACGGGTTTTAAACGAACAACTAATATCTACGTATCGCTACAGGATTCAATCCAAACCCGTCTCACGTGTGTTTGCTATAGTAACTGTATGCCGGTGCTATGTGTGTTTAAAATTAAATATCTATATATATAAAACAAAGTCGTGTTAGTTACACCGTTTATAACTCAAAAACGGCTGGACCAATTTTTTTTTAATTTTGTGTTTTTGGATTTGTCGTCGTCGGGAATACGATAATAAATATGAAAATATTGGAAAAATTCACGAAAAAAAAATTATGACTCAAGAACGACTGGACCAATTTTTTTTAATTTTTGTGTTTTTACGATAACGATAATAAATATGAAAATATTGGAAAAATTTAATTGTGTGTAAAACGTTATATGTGATAAATGACAGAAAAAAAAAGAAAAGTATGACATAAATGCCAGACCCGAACGAAAATGATGATTTGGTTTTTAATAACTTTTATTCAGCTTTCGACTGTTATTTCATTTGAATTCCAGTACAACTATATATATATATATATATATATATATATATATATATATATATATATATATATATATATATATACATATATATATATATATATATATATATATATATAATAAAGAGAATTAATTTTAAATGATTTTCTCTGAAATTCATTAGCGAAGAGTGATTTTAAATAGTTGAGTTAAGTTTTATGAAAATGTTCACTTTGTGAGGTTATGATATTTGTGATTGTGCGGGCATAGATAGCTTCATTATGTAATTTACTTGATTAATTTTAAAGTGTTATTTATAATGCTGAGAGTCTAATATTTCACAACAAAGCCGTAATGCAATTAGGAATATTGCGAATCAATCCACTGCAGATGAACAAGAAATTGCACGGGAAGAGCGCCGCGTAAGTATGGCCCGACTTCGTTCTTCACAAACACAAGAACAAGACAAACAGGTCCGTTGGCAACGAAAAATCGTCGAGATTATTGCACAGACCAACAACTTAATAATCTTCGACGCGCAAGAAGAAATGCTTCAAGCGTTGATTTGAATCGAGTAGCATTTCAATACGATTGCATAATTGACTACAGCTCGCATCCTTTAGTTCGAATTGGCCCAACGGGAAAATGAAAAAATAAAAAAAATGGTAATGTTTGTTGATCTCTTTCGAAATATGTACGCGATTATTTAAAAAATACTTATAATAACTATTTTTGAAATACACGTCATATTGATTTAGTGCAAAAATAAAATAAAAACTCATAAAAACTATGCGTATATATACAAAATAAATATTCCTTGTCTTAGAATAGTTTTGTAATTTATTTAAAATGTTTAACTTTACGTGGAATTTTGGTGTTAATTAAAAAAACCGAAAAACTTTATGCGAAGTTACCGGTGGTTTAAAATTCACAACATTTTAGTAGACCATTTTGCAACGCATTTATTTAGGAATATTTTTAAAATTATATTATCTCTGCTTGAAAAATGTTAATAATCTTATACTATATAACTACTGTCGAAAGTCAAGTTTACAAGTTTTACCCGCCAGGAGCAAACAACTCCTACTGTATTACAATAATAAATTCACATTTACACACATACACATATATGTCACAATCTTAACTTTTATAATAAATGGAAAATTCTGTTTATTTGTCCTTATTGCACGTCGCAAGGACGCTACGGATCAAAATGATTTTTAAGATTGTGACATTAGTTTGAATAAGGTTACCTACCACAAAAATAATCTGTCATCTTGTGACTTATGCCTCTGTTCCAAAAACGCTCTCGACACACTCGCCTCCTCCCCCTTCCGCTAAATTTGTTAAAAAATCACGTCAATACTGGAAGCTGTTGCGAAGCAAACGGAGTACAAGCCTACTTTAGCATTATTTTAGTTAGGATAAAACATGTAACAGGACAAAAAAGTTTATTTTTGAAATTTGTGTAAAAACCTGTTTTTTTGTTCATGCACCACGCTAGAGCAGCTAATATGATTGCTGGATTCTGTTGTCTCTGAAGTAACTTGTAGGATGTTTTTTATTACAATCCACGAACTAAAAAGAAAATATGGCAATTCCATATTTCAACACAAACTGTACTTAAAAAAAGTTAGCATTTATCATTTTTACTATAGGTGGCGTTACGGTATTAATCTTAATTGTGAGATTTTATAATATTTTCTAAAGAGGGCAAGGATAGTTAGAAAATAAATCGTTATTCGCTTTGTTTTATTCGAAAATAATTAATTTCAAAGATTAATGATCCTTTCAACTATACGTATGAATAAGGAATCGGCTATTTCCATAGTATATAAAACGTTTATTGCAGGTTTTCATTTTTAAGGCTAATTCCTAAAGTAAAATGACATATTTTAATTACTTTTTTACGCCGTATTATTTTAAACATAGTCGTTTCATTAAAAGGGCATATTTGTATTTTAGGATATATTAGTTTACGGTCGTTGGTCCTAATATAACTGAACGTTTAGTTGCCAAATTTATCACTGGTATTCAATTCAGTTATTTATAATATATACATACTAAATTATTTACTTATAGATTCACGCATTTTGGAAAGGACAAAGGAAGCAAGGACGTCAGCACCTTTAGAATGTGTTAAAGAAGTCACTTTGTTTATTGAAATCCTTATTAACATAAAAATGTGACATTTAGTGGTTATATCCGTATTTTAAAGACGTTTTATTTTACAAGTAGAAATAAATTAGGCCAACCAAACGTCATGTCAAGAGGTAAAAGAATAATAGACACTAATTAGGAGTTACAAGTTATTGCTACCTCGACAAAACCGCATGTGGAAAATAAAATCATTTTACACAGCTATTGCAGTGAGCTGAATTGGGAAATGGATGAAGTCGTAGTTAATACCGTAATAATAACGATGTATGTTATTGTTGTATCGATGTAATTTTAATAATATGAAATAAATAAAACTGGCTACAAAACAAATATTGAAAACATATATTAATTTTAATTAAACGACCAAGGTAATGCCGTCCGCCCATAATTTGTTGCACGAGTCAAGCGGCGTCGCTGCGCATGTATTAGCGATTTTACGATTAGTGAATATGTATTCTCGAGTAGCGGGATTTTGTAAAAACATCCTTAAGAACAAAAATTCTTCCTTTTCGAAGAAGAGAAGTATTCGTCTTCAATACTTTTCTTCTTGATCCTTAAGGACTGAATAATTGGAACTCGGAGCACAATGCCAGAACCTCTGTTTAAACCTACAATACTAATTTCAAAACGTGAGTTCTTCAAGTCTCCCAGTTAGGAAGTTAGTATAGGTTTGACATGTGGATTTACGAATCAAAGGTTGAAATTATATTTTACGTGCCCGTATATAATTACCTATATATTTACATTATTACATTATTGCTACGTAAAGACAAGCCAAACGAGTCTAAACTCGATGGGATTACTCCTCATCACTGAAGAGATCCTGTCACCACCTTCATTTTCCATCATTGTACCCTGATTTTTGTAGAGTATATATTTGTGGCCCTGAGTCGTGTCTCGTTAGATTAATCGTTATACATAGGAGTATATCACCCAATCTAGATCACGGCACCTGTTCACGCCATTAAAAGTTAAAGAATTCTTTGGTATGACTTCGTTTTCAATGGACATATACTAATATATTTATCATGGGAACATACTTGGAGTATACCGTTCCAAAGAGAAAAAGAATCATCCAAATTGATTGGACCTATATCAGCTAAACTCAATGGCAGCACCTATCTTGTTCAATTTTGAGGAATTCATTAGAATTCCTCAAAATTGTAATATCCTATAAATTTTACATCTTCAAATCAATTGAAGACACTCATTAGAGTGTCTTCAATTTCCATTATCGCATTCTGATGTAAAATTTATAGGATATTACTGTTGGCATAACTTTCTGAAGAAAAAAAAAACATCCAGGTTAATTGAACCTACATATCAAAAATTCAATTACCGTCCTTGAATATTCAACATTGGGGAAATCTATGGTGTTATTTAAATTTTCAAAGTAAAATTCTTATCAAATTTTCTAAGAGTATAATCTTCTGAATAAAAATAATCACAAACATGAAAAACACAGTAGAATTGAAGACATTGATCACGTACTATTATATATGTATTTTAATATATGTATAGTTACCTTCACATTTGGTATTTTCTATTAATTGCAAACATTAATATAGCATATAACCAGTTATTATAAATAATCGGCTAATGAACAATTGTATATTTGAATATGTTATAAACGGTAATGATTGCTTTACATATTTACTGCTGATTTTTTAGCTATAAAAACCCCGAACTTATTGAATTGTGATCAGTTATAGAGTCCAAGTATTACAAATAGGTCGCGTTTCAAGTATACGTGCGTTTTAGCTTTTTTGCTAATTCTAATAATGGATTTTGCCGTAGCAAAAGACTTTGATTTCAAAAACGTTAACAAGACAAAGAGTGATGATATACATTAAGAAGGATAGGCTATATCTATAAATGTATAACAAAATAAAAAATTAAACAAGAGACATATGTAATTAACGATAAAATACAAATATTTACAAATCGAGTGTATTTTCCTTCGATCTTATGTTTATTCAATACACTTGCCCGCCATGTTTTTTTCGGACGATCTGCCGAACATTTTTCAGGAACAGATGATATATCGTATCTTCTGAACGTATATTACCACTTTTTGTTTTGTTAACGTTCTTGAAATCTAATATTTTTGTTGCGACAAAATCCATTATTAGAATTAGCAAAAATCTAAAACGCATGTATACTTGAAAGGCGACCTATTTGTAATACTTGGACTCTATAACTGAACACAATTCAATACATGGATTTCCCTACTGTTGAATATTACAAGGGCCGGGATTGAATTTTGATGATGTAGGTTCAAATAACTTGGATTTCGTTTTCTTTAGAAGGCTGTACTAGCAGCAATATTCTATAAAAATGACCTCAGGGTATGACCATGGAAACTGAATATACGCGATAGAATTCCACAAAATTGAACAACATAGGTGCCGCCATTGAGTTTAGATGATATAGGTCTTTTTCTCTTTGGAACAGTTTACTCCTAGTATGTTCTCATTATCATTTGATTAGTATCTGTCCATTGAAAACGAAGTCATAGCAAAGAAGTCTTCAACGTTGAATAGCACAGGTGCCGTGATCCAGATTGGGTGATATACTTATATGTATAACGATTAATATAACGAGACAGGACTCAGGGCCACAAATATGTACTCTTAACAAAAATCAAGGTGCTATAATGAAAAATTAATTTGTCTTGACGTGGCAAGAAAGTAATAATGTAAATATGTAGGTAATTATGTACGAGCACATTAAACATAATTTCAACCTTTGATTCATAAATACACGTTTCAAGCCTCAAGCCACTGCCTTCCTAAATGACTTGAAGATTTCACGTTTTAAAATTGTAGGTAGGTTATAGGTTATTAGATATTGTAGGTTTTAAGCAGAGATTCTGCCATTGTACTCCGGGTCCTAACTCTTCAGTCCTGCCGCCAAAATTGTGAGACTTGAGGATCTTGTGAGAATTGTGAGACATGAGGATATGTATCACACAGATTACCTGTCATTAAATTTCAAATTCCAACTTCTCGGTCCTGATACTGCAGAAATACTGCCTATCTAAACTGTAAGTTTCTAAATTATTATTGTGAATCTTAAGCAAATATTTTCACTAAACTTTTTGTTTCAACTCATTAGTCCTGACGCTGTGTGAATATTGTCTGTTTAAATCGTGAAACTTGAAGATCTGTCATTTATATGTCAGTATTTTGGCCTTGAATAGAAAATTCATCATTAAATTTTGGGATCCAAATTCTCAGATCTGTTGATGCAAATGTACTGCTTACTTGAGCCGTGAGATTGAAGACCTGCTGTCTTGTAGTGTTGTGTGTCTTGTCTCAATCAGATACTGTCATTAAACTTCGTGTTCCAACCCCTCAGGCTCGACGTGGTGGGGATACTGCCTTATTGAGGATCTCCCGGTTTTAAGTTAGTGTTTTGGATCCCCAGCAGAGATCCTGCCACTAAACTTTGGTTTTCATCTTCTCAGTCTTGACACTACGAGGGATACAATTTTCTTAAATCGTGAGGCTTGAAGGTGTTTTTGTTTTTAGATAAGTATTGTGAGTGTCAAATAAAGACTCTGTCATTGAACTCCGAAGTTCAACTCTTTAAACCTGTTGCTTTAGGGGTACTGCCCCAAGTAGACACTCTGCCACTACATTCTTGGGTTTTGACACTTCAGTCTTAATCCAGTAGGGATACTAACTACTTAAATCGTGAGACTTGAAGATTTGCTGTCTTTAAATTAGCATTGTCTGTTTCAAACAGACATTCTTTTACTAAAGTATGAGTTTCTACTCTATAATTGTCATGCTGAGGGATACTGTCTGTTCTAATTATGACACTTAAAGACTTGCTGTTTTGAAATATTATTGTCGCACTCAACCATTGCTCTACCATTGAACTGCATATTCCAATCCCTCAGATGTTGCTGCAGAGGCACGGCTTATTTTGTATGTAACTCGTATAATTTGCATATTTGGCGTTAATTGATTAATTTCGATGATTTCCTAGTTTGTGTCGCAAAAAAAGGTCAGAATTTGATCATAGAAAGTATGGGTATACTATAAAATAATTCATAAAAGTTCTGCACAGTTGCATTGATCGAATTTGAGGGATATAGGTCTAATGATAATACAGCAATAAAGGCTCTAAAGTTTTGATAAGACTAAGGCGACATAAATCTACCATTTAGCAAAACCAGGGTGTAATAACGGTGCCGAAAGGCAGTGATAGAATTTTTTTTCTATTATCGACTATGGACGCGTTTTACTTGTGTTTACACGTATTAATTGGTAGTAGATAGGTAAGTGGAGACATAAACAAATGCATGATTTGCCTTAATATTAAACATATAGCAATTCAACTATTAGTAAACGCATATATAGCATCTAAATGCATATAAAGATTTGATGCACTGTCTATGATGACTTGAAAAGAAGAAATGTGATTTATATATCTGTATGTATGTATATATAAGTATATGTGTGTGTATGCGCAAACACCGCTATGCGTAGCGGTGTAAATAAATATACTTAGTTTTATTAAATGCTGCAAATTTCTGTTTTTTTCAAACAAAAGGGATAATAATTTTATTGAATTAATTGTAAGTCCCTGACATTCTTAGAATTTCGTAAGCAATGAAATGGATATCGTAAGCAATACACGTAAAAGCGATGACATTTTAACAATAAATGGAACTGATTTTAAATGACTACCAAATAAGAAACACGTTAAAAATGTAATATAATGAAAACACGAGTAATCAGATGGAAATTTTATAGTAAAATATAATTTCCAAATACAAGTAAGTTTGCAATATACGACTACAACTAGAGATCTTTAGACTCGGTGCCGAATGAAATGTAACGTTAATGTATGTGGGTGTGTATGTTTAATGAAATATTCTGTATTATTTTTCTATATTTATAAAGAACAACAAACTGTTAAAATTTTGATTACACGTAAATTCATTTGACAATCGAGCACAGAGAACCATATAAATTGAAATTTAAGGCAATAAATACTTATAATACACATTATATATTTGGCGGTCATGAAAAAATGTAAAGGAAGCACAGACTTTAACGATTTTTTTAAAACGATTGTCAATAAGATTAAATTAACAAACGTTCCCATGTTCTAGTAAAGCAATGAAGAAAATCTTAAAGACGCTTGAGAAAAATCGTTTTGGTGTAAGAACTCTAAGACTAACATCATATACTTTAGGGTGCCAGCTCCGATTTCAATCGATCGGTAAACCTAAGTTTTTAACAGTTAGTGTAAATAAAAATGGTGTTTTATTTAAATTTAGTAAAAGTCAACATAAAATAAGATAATTGTAGATTAATAAGATGAAATTTGATTTATTTTACAACGATATATAAACGATTATACGATAACCCAAAATGATATCCAGTATCTAATGCCACACGTAAATTTTTTTATGAAAATAACAGTAAACAATTAAATACTTCCTAGAAAGTTCGATTTTCTGTTCAACTAGAATTGAATTTCACAACATAATTCACATCTGCATTTATCTAAATACATGACGGTAATTCAAGAAGGACAATAGGTTTCAATTAATTCAACCTTTACCCACCTTTACTCACTCATTTAAAGACTCGTTTTTCAGATATATAAGTACACGTTGCTTTCTCGTAGTAATGCTACAATACTGCGCGCTATTATGAAACCATGTAATAAAATATAAATCTCATAAAGAGAAACTGGAAAATTGTTGTCCATCCGAATAATAATCGAAACTGATCATAATATTAAAATTATATATGTCATTATTACTATTACAGAAATTTATTTAAAAGAAAATTTAAGAAGGTCAGGTTTTATATTCAATACTAATTATAAGTGTCTTAAGTAATAATGAGAATTCAAGAAACAAATTACATTCAGAGTTTGGAATTCTAGCTGAAAAATCATAGTCCGTTTTTCTATATACAGAGAAAACGGTTGTTAAAAATTATTTGATTTATAGTAAAAAATAAACAACATTAAGTCGTTTCAAAAAAAAATCAAAACCAGCTATTAAAAAGATCTATTATATCAAAATAATTAGTTTTTTTTATATCAAAAACCGATCAAGGTTTATCAAACTGCTGATATTGATATTATAATTATCAATTAAACTTCGATTAGTAATTAAATTTCAGTTGATTAATGCAATAAATAGAAATAATTATGTCTATCTCAATAATAAGAATATCTCAATCGACTATGTTATTATTACTAGTTAATGAACAAGCAAAATATACAAAAACTCTATTGCGCAAAGTTTCTATCTGGCGAACAATAAAGTAGGCGACATAAGAAATTAAAGAGCGTGTAAACCTTATACTTTACCCAAAATTGACCTTAGTTATGTAACAGTATCCAATTATTCGACTCCATCGATCAACATGTAACTACAGCAGGTCCACCGATGAAGGGCTACGTGAGTCCGATCAGAACGACATATATAAGTACACATGCACGTAATCATCACCTACGCCATGCCGCCGACACGTTTTGGTCGTGCCGCTATTCCCTCCCCCTCGGTTCCGCCTTCCCGTTTCTGTATCGCATTCGTGAAGGGCTGAGACGATCTATGTAGGACAAAATTAAAATTTCAATCCTAAAACGATTACTGATCAATTTCTCACAAAGTTTCATAGTATTATATGAAAAGGTCCATTCAAATCACGATCGTCACGTAAGGTGATGATCATGAATACCAGCCATTGCTTTACCGTTTAGCACAACGCGTCATGTTATCGATCTTTTCATCCATAATTTCTTTTTATATATCAAGATGAAACAAAGCACAGATTATGATCAGGAATATGATTTAAAGTCTCCTTCTAAAAATTGGTCTACCAAAATCCTTTCAACCGTTTGGAAGTTTATCCCGGGGCAAACACATAAACATAGGCTGTGAGTTAGAAAAAACAAGCAGATGGACAATGTTTTAAATAATAATTGTTTGTGGTTAGGTATTGTGTAAATACCACATTAAGGAACAGTTAAGAGTGTGAGGTGAGCACTGGGAATATTGTTTGATTAGTTTATGTTTTTGAATTGATATTGTACAGATCACAATTGTTTCGCCGATTTACATCGACGGATGCATTTATTCCATCTGTCCAAATTTCAGTATTAAAATCGGTGAATATCTGGGTTTCTTTTTTAATTTTCATTGGCTCATGTTATCACAAAAAAATAATTCTATGAATTTCGTGATGAAATTTTAAAATATACTTGTTTTTTTAATTTTCCATCAGCTGTTCATTATTAGAACGCTTTTCTGAAATACCGAGTATAATATAACTTATATTTATTAAATATTTTAATAGGAAGTCGAAAGAGAATGGCTTAATTTTTAAAATGTAAATGAGGAAGTTATATCAAAGGTCCTAGAATAAAAGTTACTTAACCATAGTTGTTGACATTCACCTTTAAACTAATTAATGACTTAATATAATTACGCCTTCACCTTTACAAGTTTATTAACTGCATAACAAAATTGCGCGGCAAAGGTTCTATTTTCAAGCTTTATGCAGTCAACAGCTGGATTAATTTAACCGCTTTTTGGGAATATCTTGATGACAAAGAAACAATTAATGATTTTCTTCGGAAAATTTTCTTGTATAGAAAAAAATTAAGATTTTTAAAACTATTATAACTACGGTGTATTATCCTACACCAGTTTTTGAATCTGTTATATTTTAAATTGTCATCAATCAGTTTCGATATTATTTTTTCAGTATCATCACACCGGTTTCCTTCACGTTTGTGTCAAAAAATCAAGAAAAATATGCCAAGAGGATACGGCGCGTGTTGTCCGGTTATGTCTAAATCAGGTATATATACGATCGCGCTTGGTATACTGCCAAGGTCGTCTTTTAATCTCAGGGCACGAATATCATTCGGAAAATTAATCATAACACCGAGGGAATCAATTCATCCTAACTAATTTTGAGAAATAACAAAACAAAAAAAACTTTAAAAGAAATGACATCACATAACACCTGTTTTATCATATAATTTCTAAGCTTTCATTAAGACGAGTAAAAGATTTATTTAAAGATTTATATAAAGAATTATAAATTTAAAAAAAATTCAAACTTTTTGTCTATCTATCTCATTTTCTTTAATTTACACACCAGTAAACGTATAGGATGGAACATTGCATCAATCGATATTTTGTAGCGTTCAAATTGTAGTTTTCCCATTTTCCAAATGATACGAAAATTAAGTACATTATTACTTAATTTTGGCGTCATCGCGATCCATGCGACAGGGATGAAAAAATGATTTTTTTGAAACGTAACTCAATTTACATAATTATTTTCGAAGGAGGGACTTACGAATAAATGTCACAGATTTTTTTGAGCGGAATCTGTGCTATATAATCATGTAATATTTCCTCCTTTAAGTTTAATAGAAATTTGATATCAATCACGGGTTTGATTTAATTTCATCCTCTTATATTTATAATACCAGATTAATACTCATTTTATTTTTTTTATTTATTCCTCTATATTTCATAATAGTATTAAATTTAAATTTTAACAAACCAGAGTATCAAAATAAATATTTTATATAATTTTATTTGAATTCCATATCGTTTACTGTCTTGAGCTACAAAATTTGCCTGCATTCCGTGTTAAGCTTCAATATATAACATTACGAAATAACTATTTTAAATGATTCTATTGTATTTGCTTGATGAATCTTTCTAACAAAGAAATATAATAATTTAATTTATTTTAATTACAAGACAAAATTACATGCACAAACCGTCTGATCGTTTATTTTTAAATAAAAAAAGGATCCGCTTATTAATCTAATTAGGGGAAAAATTGTTTTGAAAAATTAAATACAAGTTGCACTGCCATTATTTCAAAATAGTATTACAATTGATTCAACTAAAAAATTAATCATATATTAAGTGGATGCAAGTGCCCCATTACTTCAACGTCAATTTCCAAGAAATTTTTTGTCTATTCTGGTGTTTACATGAAGCGTAAATATTTAATTCAATTATAATTAAAAAAAAACATAATACATGAATTTATTTAAAAAATCCTTACTTTAATGAAAGCGAAACGTTGTGTGTTTAGTTCTTAGTCTTTCTATCACACTTAAATTACCTAACGGATTGTAATGAAATTTCGCATATAAATAACGCATATTCTACATGAAAAGTTAGGTTACATGTAATTACGTAATTATTTACAGGATTTAAACAGTGAATATCAACAATATGTGACATCGTTAACAGGTGACACACATTAAATGAGTGATGATACGTAAATATAATATTACTGCACATTATATTTATGGATGTATATGTAGAAAATTATGAACCTTTATATAAACTCTTATGTGTACTATTTTTTCCTTAATAATATTATGTCATTAACAGAAAATTTTAATGTGAACTACTTAATATACAACCGTTTACTGGTAGATAGTGATACCACAACTTTCTGCATTCCACCTTCAACATCTCTTTTGGACTCTCAATTTCAGTCACTCATAATACTATAAATCAAAGCAACAGCGGAATCCTTTATGTGGATATGGTAAGTTTATTACTTTCGTTTAAGAATTATGTATCTTTCTTGGTAATAAAACAAGACAAATTTATAACAATAAGGTTAAGTTAAAAGTTGTAAATTAAAGAATCTATAGTAGATCTTCTTTCATTGTTGAAACTACAATAGCAAAATTTTGAGGAATTAATTGGCAGAATCTTAGTCTCTGGCTTTTAACTTTTAACAATCAACAAAGTATATAGTAAACAAATCTACCTTGAATATTTGGAGTCTTATCATTGATTATACCGCCAATATTTGCTTTGAATCAAGTTAAAAAATGTTAATACCGAGGAAAAAATGTGTAATTAAATTTTCAAATCAAATACGCAATTTATTTATTTATTGTTAAAAGTTAAATATTATTCCTGAACCCGAAAAATCTCGTACCTTGCGTGTGTTATGTTAATTAAATAATTGTTTTCATCCATCACATTTCATTACATGAATCGCTAATATCAACACATATACATATTAATAAAAGGATTTCCATATTCATTATTTTTGACCTTGGCCTCAGCTATTATTGCCAAAAAATATTAATCTGATAATTGTAACTGCATTATCTGTTAAGTGCTAAAAAAGTAATAATTCCTACTCGCGTATAAATAGTGAATTTTAATGAGTACAACAGAGATAGGTTTTGGGTCATGTTGTCTTTCAAGTATACATATTTCTACCTTTTGGCAACTGACGGTAGTTTACGTTTACCTTTGCATTTTTAACATATTAAAAAGTATTATAAAACCAAATTCATAATTTCATTGTAAAAATGACTATATAACTAATATTACTTTAGCTCCACACACATGGCATAAACCCTTACAATACGCTTAAATGAGAATGTTTGAAGAAAATAGCATTTAAGTTTAACGATCTTCATTTTAGACGAACATCTAACGTCTGCCTATCGATACGGGAACCGAGCCAAACCAGCCTCTTTTACAACTGCAATAGTAATAATATGCTGGAGCTATGTGTATTTAGTAATTATATGCTGGTGCTATGTGTATATAGTAATTATATGCTGGTGCTATGTGTATATAGTAATTATATGCTGATGCTATGTGTATATAGTAATTATATGCTGGTGCTATGTGTATATAGTAATTATATGCTGGTGCTATGTTTACAAATCAAATACTGTTTTATTTTTGTGACGTGGAAATATATGATATATATAATAGTTGCAATCCGGCTTTGGTTCGATTTTGTTCTTTTATTATTTTTATACACGTGAACATACTGAGTACGGATATATTGCTATGTAAATAGTATAATTAATTGACATTACTCTTGAAATTATTCTGATGTATTTATATTATAAATAGCAATTGATGAATTTTGTACAATTTTTTGTCAGAAAAAAACTATAATTTTAAACACATAGTGATTTATTACATTATGTGTTTGACTGATAAAAATCTTGTCAGTTAGAAAGTAGTATTTAAATATATATTAGGTTGAAAAATATAATCCCATCAAAACGCCCATTGATAAGTTTAATAATTTAAAGGTAATACTAAGTCATCTGAAGCTTTCCAAGCCGGGCTGATTAGACAGTACTCTTTACTAGTAACTCCATGCAATATTGTCGGGGCTTGTTTTGCCTCAATTACACTCGCGCGAGCCACGAGACTCGCGGTCTAAACGGTGAGTCGCAAGAATGTGAACATACGTTGATTTCGTGAGCACGAGATACGAGACACGAGACGAGCCATGAGACGAACCGCGAGACGAGGGAGCTGCGAGTATAATTGAGGGGTGAAGCTTCCTGTAGTGATGACCACTTAAGGATTAGTATTTAAAGATATTTTACATCCTGTTCTTTATTTCTGATTTATTCTTAGTCACTTTGGTTGGATTTTCGGTTCCCTGTGATTAAATTTCCCTGTTTCAACAGCAAACATCATCCAAGTAGGTTTAATTTTTTAGTGCCTTGCTTACTATTTTATTTTATTTAAATTGACTTGCCTTTATGGTATGTACTTTTAAATGCTTTTATATTACGTTCAGGGAGCCATCAATATTGAAGAGACAATAATGTTTAAACTCACTTGATGGCATTTTCGAGCTTATCAATAGTTTATTGAAACTGTTTTTATGGTTCATATTATGAAGCTCCAGACTATCAGTAAGCGGGAATATTTCAATACGGTTTTTATAACACTGGCTGGCTATGAATAAATATTTGTCTATTAGTTAACACAGCACTGAAACTAATGACTCCTGTCTAAATAATAGAACTACGATAGTTGCCAACATTCTCAATCCTAATCTAAATATACATTGTAAATATGGTATTAAGTAATAGATAACAGAAAAAGTATAAACGACCAATTTCTGCTTTATAACGTTAGTCTCCTTTTCCTTTGAAAAATTAATATGACGAGGCCTATATTTATTTCTTTTTTGTTTATATACAATTATAAAAATATTGCAATAACGTATATATTCGTTTTGATAACCAGTAAAAGAAAATTAAACAAATTCATTGACACTACAAAACGGAATAATGAAGTGGAAATGTATTCAAGAATACATTTTCACTTAATACAAACAACTACACTTTTCTGCACTTGCGATTAGGCGTTTGAGCAATTGCATACCGTAGAAAATGAGAGTATTCCGATAAAATACGATTCTTGATTCCGGCGTTGCAAAAATATTATAGCCCAGCGAGCGCAAAAAGTTATCAGGTACAAAGGCAGGGAATGTTTACAAACAAAATATAATACTCATTTTTCCCATTTGGTAATCGGAAAAAAATTTCATCAGTGAGGCTTCTATTCGATGTTGCAACTTATGGTAAATCAGTATACTTAAGAGAAAATAGGTAGAAAAAAGAAGTAATTTTATCGCACCGTTTGAATATAGCGCATGAAAGTTGCTTTCAAAATACCATCTTTATTGTGTATTGATTAATTCTACAGTGTAATTTGGTGTCGCGTCGCCCTTCAAGCGTACTTGGTTTACTTTTTCTGCTGCTTATATTAACGTTCATCACGGCGGAAATTTTGTTGTGGAACGTTTTAATGCGAAGAATCAATAGTAATTATAATCTAGTAACTGTAATAAATGAAAAAGGGACGATTATAATTAAATGAGGACGTAGTGATAAAATTTGTGAACAAATGTTATTATCTACGTGTAATATAGTTAGTTCTTATCAATACATGTTCCATTTTATCGATTTCTTTTTATGTACCAATTTGAGGCGGTATTCAAATTGTTCGTATTAATCTATATCTTAATCCTAGCTTTATTTATAACTTCCTCTGGATGGAAATGGGCAATTCCTTTCTGTATTTTGCCATCGTGTTTTTTTTGTGTAAGTAACCCCTCCGCTGTATTGCGCTATCCATATGTTTCTCGCATCATCTACGTGTAATATAGTTAGTTCTTATCAATACATGTTCCATTTTATCGATTTCTTTTTATGTACCAATTTGAGGCGGTATTCAAATTGTTCGTATTAATCTATATCTTAATCCTAGCTTTATTTATAACTTCCTCTGGATGGAAATGGGCAATTCCTTTCTGTATTTTGCCATCGTGTTTTTTTTGTGTAAGTAACCCCTCCGCTGTATTGCGCTATCCATATGTTTCTCGCATCATCTACGTGTAATATAGTTAGTTCTTATCAATACATGTTCCATTTTATCGATTTCTTTTTATGTACCAATTTGAGGCGGTATTCAAATTGTTCGTATTAATCTATATCTTAATCCTAGCTTTATTTATAACTTCCTCTGGATGGAAATGGGCAATTCCTTTCTGTATTTTGCCATCGTGTTTTTTTTGTGTAAGTAATTCCTCCGCTGTATTGCGCTATCCATATGTTTCTCGCATCATCTACGTGTAATATAGTTAGTTCTTATCAATACATGTTCCATTTTATCGATTTCTTTTTATGTACCAATTTGAGGCGGTATTCAAATTGTTCGTATTGATCTATATCTTAATCCTAGCTTTATTTATAACTTCCTCTGGATGGAAATGGGCAATTCCTTTCTGTATTTTGCCATCGTGTTTTTTTTGTGTAAGTAATTCCTCCGCTGTATTGCGCTATCCATATGTTTCTCGCATCATCTACGTGTAATATAGTTAGTTCTTATCAATACATGTTCCATTTTATCGATTTCTTTTTATGTACCAATTTGAGGCGGTATTCAAATTGTTCGTATTGATCTATATCTTAATCCTAGCTTTATTTATAACTTCCTCTGGATGGAAATGGGCAATTCCTTTCTGTATTTTGCCATCGTGTTTTTTTTGTGTAAGTAATTCCTCCGCTGTATTGCGCTATCCATATGTTTCTCGCATCATCTACGTGTAATATAGTTAGTTCTTATCAATACATGTTCCATTTTATCGATTTCTTCTTATGTACCAATTTGAGGCGGTATTCAAATTGTTCGTATTAATCTATATCTTAATCCTAGCTTTATTTATAACTTCCTCTGGATGGAAATGGCACTTCCTTTCTGTATTTTGCCATCGTGTTTTTTTTTGTGTAAGTAACCCCTCCGCTGTATTGCACTATCCATATGTTTCTCGCATCAAGGGAGTATTCTAAGTTTTTTGCGCATGGAAATACTGCTTAAGTAATATCAAGGCATCAGTTTGACTTATATTCTTCGCTTCAAAAAATGAAGTAAATGGGACCTTGTGCTGGTTCCAAAGTAATTGGTTAGGTTAGTTTATCCTACAGATAGTTTTAGATCGATTCTTGAATTACAATGGGCTGATCTGCACTGTTCCACTCAAACAGGGTATATATTTCTTCAAATATTTGGGTCTAATTTATATATGAAATTCTGTGCAGTTCTTACAATCCTCTCCTCTTTTCCTAATCTACAAAAATTATGTTCACTGAAAGTATTGCAGTCAGAAGGTATACATTTTGATAAGTTGATAGACTATGCAAGTTCTTCATTTAATTTCTTACAAAGTTTTCTTTGCAATTATATTTGTTTACTACTATTTAAACATCATTTTAATACAGAAGAAACATGTTTTCAAGCTGGATAGTTAAGCGGAAATAAGACACGCCATCAAAATATTTTAATGAAGTGTAGCTGAGGTTCTAAATACCCACAATCGAATATAGGATAATAAACCATATTCCATCCCAAGATAACGAAGGATGTAATGCATGAAAATGCAACATACATTTCCTAATCGGGAACTTCCTCCAACCTCCTCACCACCTAAAACAAGTCCGCGATGGATCTGTTACTCTTAATCTCAAGATCATCAGATTTCAGGAATTTTTTTTTGTTTTATAATCTTTCAAATGCCCTATTGTTGTGGAAGCGAAAAAGTTTTAAATTTCTGAGGTCACATTTGTTTACAATTTTATTTCTTTTCAAGAGGACATATTAAAAATGACACTTGGAAATATCGTAGTCGCTTGCCTACTTGTTTCCCTGTTTTATAAAAAAAGGGGAACAAAAGCAGTAAAAATACTCGTCCTAACTTAGGATGATTGTCAAAATATGGAAAAAGAGATACGATATTTTTGTATGAACAATGTATCACAGGATGTCGTTATATAAAACAATACTTAAACTATTCTCTATTTATAAAGGACATCACGTATGAAAACATTTAAACCGCATTATGGAGTAAACAGTTACACAAATGAATACAAGAAATAAATAAGGCACTAAATGCCTTAAGGTTATTGTGTTGAGAAAACAATAAAATGTATACAAGTACATATTTCTAATAATTAACTTTATTTACTTTTTAAATGTTTAAACAATACAATAGCACTTTTTATGCTAATTTATGTTATAAAAACTCAAACATTATAATTGTAAATGTGAAAAAAAAGTATGAACATAAAATATAAAGAAAGTCCTAAGTCCTCATAAATAAGGCACTAAGTCACTGCTTATTGTTATTAAAAAGGCATTATGTCTAAACTGGACGTAACCGTTGAATTCGTATTTACGATACTAGTGATGTGACAAACAAAACGTATTATGGATAAATGACATTGCGAACAAATTAGTCACTTAACAAATTTAAATAAAAGGATTTGTGTTCTTCGTTTCTAAAGTAATTTCTTTTTAGAATGTTAATAGTTTTCCAAGGTTCCATACTGTTTAATGTAGTACGAACTTTAATTTTGTTTAGGTGTTCTTTAGATAGTTTTATCCACTGTGCTTTAGATATATTCATTTTATCTGTGTTGATGATGGAGTCAGCAGCTTTGTGGAAGTCAAAAAAATCATTTGAGGTCATTGCTATGACTTGAAACGATTTGTCTCTCGCTTCTGCAATCATTTTTATTAATCTTCTGGAACCATTGGACTGCAAACTTTTTTGCGTTTTTCAATTAATGCTAAATCTCTATCGCAATTTAAATAAGAGTGTCCAGAGACCAAATACTTGTGTTCTATTTTGTCGAAAATATTCATTTATATCAGGTAAATCCATAATAAAATAACCATCTTGTTTTTATTTTGGCCGCAACAGTTATCACTCCACATTACGAGATTCCTTTTGGTGGTAGCATTGCTCTGGAAAACTTTCAAAATACAAGACGCGATTTCATTACCACCTCTTCTTGTGATTCTTTCGTGCCATAGACACATATACGCGTCATTAGTATCCCCAATGTGCAGACCAAAATTAAAATTAGAAAGTTGCCGAAGATAATACATTTGACTATGTGTCAGGGCCGGAGTTGACAAAACTTGTTGCAAGTCCATTGTTGCAGTACATGTCAAACTGTCTGGCATTTGTGATTTCGCTATATCTGCTTTTAAATAATCCATTGCTTTATTTGCTTTACTTTGGTGTAATTTTAATTTGAATGAAGACTCTTTGTCATTAACATTAGCTTTTACTTGAACTGTCAGCAAATCACAAGTTGCACAGGTATCTGTTCTCTTTCTGCCAAATTTTACATTATTAAAATTATTTTTAAATACAGAAGTGTAAAATTTATAAGTCACAGCAGTATCAGGATAGAATAGTTTAAATGATTTAAAAAGCCTGTTTAGATTTAAATCTGGAGTTAAGTATTGTTTTTGAGAACGTGATCTACCAGAGTGAGATTCTTCACGAGGAAATGAATTGTCTGAAAATTTTCTGTTTTTAATTTTGTTTCCTCTTTTTTCTATATAACTTGATTCTCCACTTTTCACTCTATTTATTAAAATATGATTTTTTTTGTTTTAATCCAAACACCAATAATAAATGTTTTCCTACAAACTGGTTTCAGGTTGCCACTACCATCAGGTAAAACATATGAAACTGTACACTGACGTCTGCTGTTACTGGGATCACTATATTTACCATTTCTTCTCCTATTTATTTCCAATATATTTAACAGACCCATTAAATATGATCCTTGCTTTTCGGCACAACCAAGGTTGTAATAATCGTTAATAATTTTAATTTCTGTTCGTAAGGAATCTGATGACAACTTTTTTTACATTTGCACACAACCTGAAATTTAAATGGGTATATCTGTAATGCTAAATAAATTTGTCTGATATACAAAAAATACAACAAAGGAATAAAAATAACAAATAATAAATTAATTTTAGTTTATTTTTCCAGACATCGATATTAAAAAAAGTATAGCAACGTAGGTCACTACAACACTATGACGATTAGCAATGGAAAAAAACGGGGTAATTGAAATAATGTTTGAATGATATTACCTCTTCTCTAGGAGGACAAACAGCAGGAATTATTTTCGAAGATGTTGAAATATATTCTTGTCCTTTAGTTTTTAAAAGTTTACGGGCTATATTTTCATTGGAACATAATATTTTTCTTTTATTTGCACCTTTGGCACGAGTTAAACACACTTTATACAAACTAAAGTCGGCGCGCATGGTCCTTAGTACTTTATTCCAAATCGCGAACCAGTGGAGTTAGTACCCGTACAAGCTTCACACTAGTATATCGGTGATAAGATTGCCGTGAGGCTCTTAGTGTTTTATTTAAGACATTGGGCATGGTACTTAGAATCAAAAATCAAAATTTATTCCAAAACTACTTTTTTTGGTACTTAGTGCCTTATTTATTTCTAGTATTCAAATATTAAGAGAGGGTCCTAATTTTATTTTTGACTCCGTGCATACATACGGATTACAGCACCACCCCAGTATATAAGTAGCTGCATTGCGTTATCAGGGTGCTTATTAATAAATAAATTGTATCAAAAAAAAGCGTCTCGTGATGCGATGACACTCGACTGAAAAACAGACAAGTGGCGTTAACTACCGTGATATTTAAATTACACAAACAATCGGCTACCCGATATACGGAGCCGTGACTTAATGTGCCGCGCAAACATAAAAAAATGCAAACGCAAACATAAAAAAGTGGTAAAACGAGAAGTGATAATTTTCAAGAAAAAAATCATCAAACTTTCAATGCCAAATTAATCTTATTTTATTAGTGGTTTAGCTTTCAATAAAAGTCATTTATTTCCTATGTTAAATCTCTGTATGAAATTTAATATTTTAATTCAATTTATGATCAAAAACCAATGCAATAACATAAGCGTTTCTTTTATGCACAAAAAAGATTAAATAACCTATCGTAGACATGACTGATTCTAAAGTCTTGACTAAGTCTAAAGTCTTGACGTATTTAAAATAACTGCGCTCAAAAATAATAATTTAAAAAATTAGGCAAACATGCATTTTAAAGTAGTAAACATGTAATAAAACAGAATATATAATCAAAACATATTGGGTGATATTGAATATAATTAATAATCACCTTCATAACAACCGGTCACACATTTGAGTTCTTAATCATTGATTCATTAACAGTACCTATTAACCGGTTCTCTATTTTATCGCCACGTTTTGCGTTTATTTTATATTTTTAAAAATGTTCTGTTCAAGATGAATTTAAAAATGTAACATCCAACAAAATATTAACGCTTTTCTACAATTAACTATTTTTAATATTCTCCTCTACGGTATTTCTATTTTTAATGAAAATTTGACATCTTCGCACCGCCACTTTGAATTTCCAAATTACATAATAAAACATCGCAATAACCGATAATTGTAGATAACAATATTTAATCTAATCGGACAATGAATGACACAAAGCCTCCGTCATCTTCAATTATTATTGTACAAATCTGTTGCTACACGTATTACGTACGTGTGCCAAATTTGAAGTCCACCCATCAAGGAAAGTAAGAAAAAGTAGAATATAAAATTAATATCTGAGTGTAGTTATAAACAGGTAGGTGATGCATGATTTGCAAGCTTGGTGAAAAAATAACTTCTCTAGGTGAAATGAATAAAAAAATTTGAATAGAGAAGGAAGTAAAGAACATAAAGGACATAAAATGTTTAGTAATTTTTAATTAGCAATTCGTCGAATTAAATTTGAAGTTTCTTAAATTTGGATATACGATTGGTAAACTTGTCTGAAAAGACTACTGTCCGCATCGATACCACGGATGGAAATGTAAACTTTAAATTTTTGCAATATAAAATTAAGTATGATCAAATAACTTATACTTCACTCATATATATGGGAAAATAAAATACTGACCTTTCCAAGGTAGGTACAATTTATCAATCGCTTATATATTCATTAATAAAATCCTTAATTTTCAAGGAAATTAAAATGTATAATAAAATAATATTTAATCAAACTTATCATTTTCTTTTAACTTTCGACGAGTATCTGACGGAGGATCCTAAACTTGGTTTAATTATTAACAACTTATTTCAATGACAGTAATAATAGAAAACCATCGTTTAAAATAATTCTTAAAAAATTACGTGTTTTAGACATTCACACATTATACTCATTAGAAAATTATTGATGGTACAAATTAAAAAAATATATATATTAGCAGTGCTTTTTGTAAGTGCAGTCACAAAGTGAGAACAATTACGCATCTATTGATATCCATTAAAATAAAATCTACTCTTAATATCGAATGCAAAATGTCGATAAAAGTATCACAAACATAATTTCATTGTTTAAAAAAAACAAATGATGATCTCAAATGACTAAACGACTAATGAATTCGAGAGCTAATAAATAACGCTACTAAATCCTTTAAATTGTTTTCCCATCGTTGAATGACCATTCATCGGTTATAATAATATTTGACGTTACACGTTGCCAAAGTGATATTTATCCAAGGTCCAAGTTGAAAGCCAGATCTAATAAATTATGTTCAAAGTTATACTTAAATCGACACTATGCAACTGGTCTAATTGAAACCTATGCCAATTACCTCAATAATTTTTTTTTACATTTACCTAACACCACACGGGTGAAACTGTCAACAAGAGCTAATTTCCATTACAATATGCTAAGCTACATAGTCATAGTAACTTATCGGCTACAATCTACAAGCATCATTGTTTATGAGATTAAATTATTGGGTGACAATTAGGTGAACACAAAAGTTTGCAAAAACGTATTGGTGCCTGCGTTTGGCGCATATTGTCGGATCAATTTTGGTGCTGTCACGATTGGTTTCCTGGTAACATTTCCATTAAATTTAACTACGTAAAATCCTTAAAAGGCCCTTAAAAATTTGACAAAATAAGTTAAAACCAATCGGCTTGTGGTGCATTTACGATGCCCTCTATTTTACATGATGGAATGGACTAGTTTAGAAAACTGACTACAACGCAAGTCAATTAAAATAAAATACATAAAGACGAGTATATTATGTGGTCTTCAAATCAATAAGTTATATTATCTTCGTATGTCAGGTAAATACACTTAATCAATTTCATGCGTAACCGTATTTAAACTCAATGTCCTAAATATGTATTGTTTGTATCACAATACCAAATTATATTACCATACAGATGGTCTGTTGATGGAGTGTAGATACTGAAACCACTCAACGGCTTGTAGAAAACACGTCAAGTTTAGGTATATTCGAGTTCATTTGATCAGCGTACTACCATCGATCTCACCTGATGAAAGAATTAAAGGAGCCGCCGAAATTATTTTCTTTAGTTTCACACTGGTTTAATTAACAATAGAATGTTGCGATCGATTTATATATATATATATATATATATATATATATATATATATATATGTATATACAGGTTGTCCAGTAGCAGATTTCAAAGTTTGAGCAAACATAGTTTCTGAACGCAACACATAAGAGGGGCGCGGGGGGCGTCGTTAGAAGCGCAAGCGGTGCGGATGTTTTAGTAGCCATGGAACAGTGGAGTGGAGAGCACCGCGCTTTTACCGTCGAGGCGTACATTTCGAGTGGATTTTCGCTGTCTGTAGCACGCCGTCGATTTAATAATCGTTACAGTATTCGTCGATTACGTGATGGACCATCGATCAACCTCATTCAGTCATGGGTAGCAAGGTCCAGAGCTACAGGATCAACATTAAATAGGCCCATGCCAGGACCTACACCATTGGTACCCACGGATGAAAATGTGGAGCGTGTTATGGTTTCTGTCGTTGAAAATCCCCATTTATCACTGCGTACATTTTCATCGATATTGGAAATTTCGAAATCAACTCTACAGGTACTAATGCAAAAAAAGCTCAAGTTCCACCCATATAAAATTCAAATTGTTCAAGATTTACACGATTCTGACTTTGAATTAAGAAAAACTTACGCGGAGGTGATTTTGTTGAGATTTCGTACTGCTACCCGGATGGGCAACATATTCTTTAGTGACGAAGCTCACTTTCACATTGGAGGATATGTGAATAAGCAGAACTTTCGTTACTGGGATGTCCACAACCCAGGACAAATGCATCAAGAGCCTTTACATAAGCCTAAAATAACAGTCTGGTGTGCCGTGTCTGCATCTGCAATCATAGGGCCTTATTTCTTTGAAAATCAACGTGGCCAAACTGTAACTGTGAATTTGGAGAGATATGCCCAAATGTTAAATGACTTTTTCAGAGTAGAACTACAGAATAGTCCATTCTTCAACCAAAACACATGGTTCCAGCAGGACGGGGCCACAGCTCACACTGCTATTGTGTCCATGAATGCAGTGCGGCAGTTATTTCCAGAAAAAAACATATCTCGAAACGGTACCGTACCGTGGCCACCTAGAACACCCGATTTAAGCCCATGTGACTTTTTCTTATGAGGATAATTAAAATCCGTTGTTTACAAAACAAATCCGAGCACAGTGACACAACTTAAAGAAAATATTCGAGCCGAAGTCAGTAGGATACCCCAGTCGCTCTGCAAACGCGTTTTTGAAAACATGCGTACTAGACTCGAAGTGTGTGTCAGACTCGATAGCCGTCATTTGGAAAACGTGGTTTTTAAAAAATGAAATCCGCATTTATTGTTATAAAGTTAAGATAAACCTACTTTGTATTAGAGGTGTAGTTTTTTTTTTACAATTTTTCAACATTGAAATCTGCCACTGGACACCTGTATATATATATATATATATATATGTATATATATATACATATATATATATATATATATATATTGGATGATAATAGAAAATGGCGTTATTATTGAGCTAATATGACGAGGAAGTGGGAAGGTGCATAGTCCTCACTGACTTTATAGTAGACACGTCGAGTTTAGGTTTATGTAATTTGATTTTATGAGAACCTTAACATAAATCTCGTTTTATTATAGAATTTGAAGGACCCATCGAGCTTGGGTTTATTGTTTTATTTTAATGAGCTTCATTTATTGCAAAACGAGAATGGACAGGGTTTACGATTGCGGTCGAACTCTTTCGCCTTGCCAAGGACAAGAACGTAGGCAAAGGTGCCAATTTTTACTACTTGGAGAAGCCTACTTAGATGAAAACGATTTATTGCATACCACTTAAGACCAGTTGGTAACTACTCGAGAACTTCTTTGTGGAAACAGGGATTTTAAAAATGATGTTTTAAACGTTATACCACCCAATTCAATGTTGGTTATCAGCTGAAGACGGTATGTTAGACATTAAAGCAACTAAATATCACATGTACGGAATGTCAGAGGCTTTAAACTCAGGATGCAGACACATCCCGTTGTGCGTTGGTAAGCTAATGTTGCCCAAATTCATAACATTTTTAATTCCATAAAATCGTTGAGATTGAAACACAGGCGTACATAAGGATTTTCAAAGTTTAGGAAGGCAGTACACGTTCAGCATAAGGATTTGTGGTTCAAAGATTGAAATTATATTGTGTACACCCGTATATAATTACCTACCTATTGACACTATTACTGTCATGTTATATCAACACAACAAGTCAAACGAGACCAAACTCGATAAGATTACTCCTCATCTCTGCAGTACATCCTTGAAGACCATCTTATCACCACCTTCCGTTTCCATTATTGCACCACGATTTTGTTAAAGAGCAAATTTATGCCGCCCTTAATAGTGTTTCGTGAGTGTAGCGTTAGACCTATATCATCTAATCTCGATCACGATATCTGTGCGGTTCCATGTTAGGAAATTCTTTGGTAAATATTAAATTTTCATGAAAAGATTCTAATCAAGTTTTCACGGAACTATATTAAGAGTATTGCCTTCCAAATAGAATCATATCAATTGTTGGATCTATATCATCCCAATTCACTCACGATACGTGCGCTGTTCAGTTTTGCGGAATTCTATCGTACATCTTCAATTTCCATGGTCACATTCTAATCTAATTATTGTAGGATTGTGCAGGAAGAATATTTCCCAAAAAAAGTTTCAACCAAATTGATTGAGAAACGAGGTTACGAACATAAAAAAGTATAGTAAAATTTAGAATCTCCTCCTCTGTTGTTATCGATTCAAAATGGTCTACTCTAGGAGAACTTTTATTAACGTATATTATTAAGAACTTTTTGATTCATCCTCATAAAAACATTGATCATTTCCAATTGCATGCGGATTTTATTATATCTACAAGCATATTTACATAATAAATTTATGAGTTTTTATACTAGTTACCTTCACACTTGGCATTCTCTCTCAATTATCAAAATTTAGATATACGAGCAGGCATCATAAAAAACGAGTAAAACTAATTCAAGAATTATGTGTTATTTCATGTACGGATCGTTTTATATTTTTTTTTTGCTAATCTCTTTGCTATAAAAACCTCGCACTTTTTTATTGTGATCAGTTCTAGAGTTCAAGTATTACGAGTATGTCACCTTTTAAGAAACATGCGTTTTTGCCTTTTTGCTATTTTGGATATTAGCTTTTGCCACATCAAAGAAAGTATAGTGTAAAAAAGAAAGTAATAGTGTAAAATAATAAATTTTTCACTATTATTTCAAAGTTGTTAAGTGAATTCAAAGGAATACAACAGTAACCTAATAAGTAAATGATGGTGACAAGGTATAGAGCGTGACCTAGGCAAACATTTGTTACTGTAAATGTAAAATAAATGAAAAAAAAACATTTAAAATATATATGTAATTAGTGTTTAAATACAAATATTTACAAATCAAATGTAACTTTCGTTGATCTAATGTTTACTTAATACACTCATCAGCATTGTTTTTGATGTAGATGGCCTGTGGTATATTTTCCAGAAACATCTGGTATACTGTATGCTTTCAAAAGCTTGCTATATCTCGCCTTGTCGCGTTATCGTTCCTCAAATTCACTTTTTTCGCTGTGGCAAAAGCCATTATCAAAAATAGCAAAAAGGCAAAAACGCATGTATATTTAACAGGTGACTTACTCATAATACTTAGACCCTAGAACTGATCACGTACAAACGGGGTTTTTAACGTACGAATTTTTATTTCAAAGAAATTAGCAAAAAAATGTAAAACAATTGGTATAGGAAACAACATATTTAAATATTTTGCTTAAATTTTTTTTACCCGGTTTTCTATGATACCTACTATTATATTACCTAAGTTTTGGTAATTAATAGAGAATACCAGATGTAAAGGTAACTAGTATAAACACCTCAGAAATTTATTATGTTCATATATTGCAGATATAATCAAATCCGAATGTAATAGGAAGTGATCAATGTTTTTATGAGGATAATTTTTTATGTTTGTAATCTCATTTCTCCAGCATTTTTCAACCAATTTGGATGAAACTTTTTTCGGCAGGGGATCCTTCATGCTTAAACATCCAAAGATTAAGTTAGAATGTGACCATGGAAATTGAAGGTGTATCATAGAATTCTTCAAAACCGAACAGCGCAGGTGCCATGACTTAATTTGGATGATATAGGTCCGACTTATTTGGATGATTCTATTTGGAATACTCTTAATATAGTCTCATGAAAACTTGATTTATCTATAAAATAAAACTTGATTTATATATAATCTGTTCGTGGAAATTTAAGATATACCAAAGAATTTTCCAATTTTAAACCGCACAGATATCGTGATCGAGGTTAGATGATATAGGTATAATTATAATCTCACAAGACACTACCAAGGAGACCTCTTTAGCAAAATCATAATGCAATAATAGAAACGGAAGGTGGTGATAGGGTAGTCTTCAGTGAATTAATGTCACCGAATTTTGTCTCGTTTGACTTGTTCTGTTGATATAAAAAGAAAGTAATGGTGCAAATAGATAGGTAATTATATACGGGTATACACAATACTATTTCAATCTTTGATCCATAAATCCTTATGCTGAACGTGTACTGCCTTCCTAAACTTGAGAATCTCCTGCTTCTAAATTAGTGTTTGTGTCTTAAGCAGAAACTCTGCTACTAAACTTTGGATTACTCGTTACTCTGTGAATATTGCCGGTTTAAATTGTAGAATTTAAGGACCTGCCATTTTTTTATTAGTGTCTTGGATCTTAAACAGAAACTTTTTTAAATTTGTGTTCCAACTCCTTAATTCTGTTACTGCAAGTGTACTGCCTGCCTAAACCGTGAAATCGACGATGAGCGTCTTTTTAAATAAATATTTTGTGCCCAGCAATACTTGTCCACTGAACTTCAGATACTAACTCCTCAGTCTCGACCGTAAAAAGATACTATTTCTTTAACCGTGAAACTTGAGGATCTTCGGTTTTTTAATTAGTATTTCCGATCCAAAGAATAAATGTTATCACGGAGCTCTGTGTTGCTATAAGAAGCACTGTCTTGACGCTGTAAGAGGAATTTTCTGATAAATTCGTGGGACTTAAAGATTCCCTGTTTTTAAATTAGCAGTTTAAGTCTCAAGTAGAGGCTTTGTTATTGAATTCTGAGTTCCAACTCATGAGTTCTATTATCTCGGGGTATTACCTGCCTAAATCTTGATATTTAAGAATCTGCCGCATTTGCGTAGTAATTAGGATCGCAAGCAGGCATTCTGCTACTGATTTCCTGGTTCCAATTTCTCAGTCCTAATGCTGTGAACTAGTTAACCCGTAAGACTTGAATTTCCGCTGATTTATATTGAATATTGTGAGTTTCAAGCCTCATTATGTGGGTGTGATATTTTCTTAAATCCCAATCCTTAAGTACCTGCTGTTTTTAAATATTAATGTGGGTCTCCAGAAGAAACTCTGCTGTTGAATTATGAATTAAAATTTCTTAGTCCGATGTTGCAGTGGTACGATCCGTTTTGTGTATATAAAACTCATATGTTCAGCATTAATAAAACAATCCGAATGATTTATTAGCATCATAAAAAATGGTCACAATTTGACAATCGAAATTGAAAGTATACCGTAGAAAACGTCAAAAAAGAATAGCAAAATTGTAATAGTAATAATAACAACAAAGGTTCTAAAGTTGACATATATCTATCTACCTTTTATAAAAACTAGGGTACAGCGACGAATCTAGAAAATAATGACAGATACTTTTTACTAATGAGAAGTAAAGTTTTCGAGTATCGACTCATTTAATTTGTTTTAACGTAAGCAAGAATATGAAGAAGTAAAAGGAAGGTAAGTATATATGGATACATACAAAGGCATGAAGTAAGTAAGGTATTAGTTGGCAGATAGATAAATAATTGTAGATTTAAAAATAGCATGAAATACCTTAAAAGCAACTAGAATATTGGTAGGCAGATATATTCTATGTAAAAGCATATAATACATCGGTACATACGTATTTGTGTGAGTATATATGTATTTGAGTATTAAGTTCATTATAAGTATTTATTTTCACCAAACGTCTGTTACTATTTAATCATATGAGAAATTATTTTTATTGTATTTCTTTGAAATTTTACGGTTCTTAATAACATAGGGTATCATAAGCACTAAAAATTAAAAACGAAACATTTTACAACTAATTTTAAAACGAGTTTATTTCAAATAACCACCGAATAAAAAGCGCATTGAACAACGTAGCGAAACAAAATTAGAGCAATCAGTAGACCTTTTCCGATACACTATCGTTTCCAAACATAAATAATTAGGCAAAATACTGCTACCGCTAGAGATTTTTAAAGTCGGTGTTTCATTCGCTGAATGCAAAGGTACCACCTGTGTGTGAATGAGTGGTGTGTGCGCGCGTGCGTATGCGCGTGAATGTGTGTGCTTGCATGTGCATGTGTGCGTGTATGTGTTCGCGAGTGTTGGTGTGTGTATCAGTATATATACTTGCAAAAAGTTGCCTAATTGCTATGTTATTATGATTGGGTGGAATGGTTTCTACAAAATATAGATATTTATATGGAGACTAATCTAAGATAACCTAACGGATCTACTAATCTGACAAATTTTACGTATTATCTATGATGTATTAAGTAAATAGTTCTTTAAAAATATCGATACTTATTGTATTTTGATTATTTCCACCGATATTGTGGTGTTGTGATGACAGTAAAATATTATTTTTTTAAACAATTTATTCTTCAACTATTTATTTTATTTAAGTATTTACTTAGACTCGAACTTCAACTTGTAAGTGGACAACGACTGAGACGGACAAAGAACTGAATTAAACTAAGGTTGTTTGTACTCTGCGCAACTTCCATCTTGGGTTTTGTAAATGGTAAGAAGTACTGAGGCATCTAGAAACGGAGTTTCCTGACGAGCCTGGGGGCAGGGCTTTATCACGGTAACGTGATGCAATGAATTTGAGATAGGGCTTTATCATGGTAACGTGAATTTGAGAGTTGATATGTCAAATTTAAGATCCTTAGATTTTAATGTTTTGTAATATGTATTTTCCATAATGCCAAAATGTAAGTTAACTTAGCTTTAATTTTGATATTAGACTGTTTAACTGGTCAAAATACAGGTAAAGTACAAATGTTTAACTGTTTAAAATACAACAAGTAACTTTTAAAATACCCAATACATTCAAGTATAACCGTTCCTATTATAATATTTTTTATGGTAATCGATTGAAATTTTTTCTCTTTGAGAAATGATAAAAATCTGTTTGCCAAATCTTTAAATTTCGCAAAGGAATTGAGTTTCACGCTGACTAAATCTGGGGTTAAGTTGGTTTGGTGAAAAAAACGAATAGTTAGAGGACGTCACTTTTGCTAAACATTACAGCGTTTATTACGTTCTCAATTTCTAATAATTTTTAGTAAATTATTTTCTAGCATATTTAACAATTCCACGAATTTAATTTACAGTAATAAGTTATTCGACATAATAGTCAAGCTTTCCAAATTCAGTGTGATGTTTTAAATGGTGCTTTTAAAACCATAGTATTAATATTGTCTAAGCGCGATTTTATAGTGGATATATCAATAAGAATAATCCCACTAAGGTGGTCACTGTTGAGTTTAAATGAGCCAACAGGTTTAATGTGTACACCCAGAGCCGCTGTCTATCGGTTGTATAAAATCGGCATGTGCCTAAACGATGGCACTGTAACATGTGTAAAATATAAATGAAAGGGTAATTTTTTGTAAGATTTGTATAAAAATATTTATAAGAATGACACATATATCGTAAATATAGTAGAAAATGTTAAATTATGCTAATGTAGGACAGAATATTATAAGCAAATTCGTAGTAAAATGAAGTATATTATAACAATAATTAAACATAATTTAAAATGCGGTGTCGTTATTTCCTCTCGCTAGTTTTACTTTGTTACAGTAAATGACGACGTAGCGACGGTTTATTAATAAATTCAGAGAATTTTGCTCGTTCATTTTCATAATTTAATAGGGCCTTTCCCAATAGGAGACAGGACATTACGCAATCTGAATTGGTTTCTGAGATAGACGTAAACTCTAAGAGATTTTACAAGAGGAGAATGGTATTTACAATAGATTTTTGAGGTTTGTCTTGGTAAATTCTCTTTGGAGTATTTAAGGGCTGGCTGTTAATGAAATTATGTTACAAAAGTAGGCAAACAAGTAACCCATAAACCAAATACTTCAAATATTATTATAACTAAATGTATTGAAATATCATAGCCAAACGTAACGTTTGAACTATGTAGTTTCAGGTGGCATTTAATGCTTATCCTTGAATAAATTTTCATCAATAGACTGTCTCAGTTCACCGTTGGATACCGGCCTCTCCCAACGTGCAGGTCATTAGACGTGATGCCCGTGACCGCCAGTCTGGGCAGGAGACACGGCATTTATTCTACACTCAACGTGCTGCTGTCTGTCACTGGTTGGTTGAATTTTAGCTACGCAATTATATACATCACTACAACCTCCGTCGACGAGCGGCCGGAAATTAAAATCAGGACGCCGCAATGTGCCGTGTTGTCAAAGCTATAAGCCTGTGATCAGCCCAACAAACTATCCAATATAACTTTATTGCAAACCATGGGAATGGTTAAAATTGCATTGCTGAAATATTTATTATAAGAAGTTTATAATAAATATTTCAGCAATGCAATTTTATTATAATATTATTTACGTAAACTACAGATACGACAGACACTAACAGAGTCTATGATTCACTGTTTTCCGTTTTCTAAGCAGTGACATCCGGGATTGGCATCGGCTTTGTATAAGTTCTAAAATCAATCAATATACCCAGAACATATTTTACATTTAAAAAAAAATGACAAATCATGTGTGGTTGACTATTTGTTACATGTAGTAGACGACGCCAACGGTGTCACCTGGTATTCACCTATCTACCATTACCGTATCTCATCTCACCTCGTTTTCGGTTCCATAGTTATATTAACCATATTCTAGCAGTCGTGAAATGTATACACTAAGTATTTTTTTAATTGTTTGTAATAGAGAAATACTAAGTACATATATGTAATAATTCTAAGTCGATTGGAGGATGTCGCGAGTCCCCGGATACAATCCAAATAAAAAGTGGTAATAGTGTATAACAAATCTGTTCTATGAAATTTTGTAAAGACGCGTAAACATCCCAAATCTTGAGCAATTATCACGAGAACAATAAAGTTAATTCACATTGTCGTTGAAATTACTGCCATTTGAATATATTTCCAGGCTGTAATTAGCATTGGGATACATCATTTATTATATTTTTATTAAAGAAACGTAACAATTATACGTTTATTTATAAACGTAACTATATTTTGATTTCAAGTTTTTAAAAAGAATTAATAAGTTTTTTTATGTCAGCGATGCTTCGAGGAAATAGCCATCAACATTTTATTTCTGTAGGACAACACTTTCTGAAACTGAAAAGAGATAAAATGAAACAATCTTGAATAATTCTTTGAAATGTATTATTTATTTTGTTACTTTTGGTGATAAATTTTAAAAATAAAAGAAAATTACATGATAGAATATGAAAGGTTTTAATATTTGTAAAAAAATAAAAATAAAACCTTGAAGAGTTGCCTCATTTCTTTCAAAAATACTTCTAAAGTAAACTTCACTCTCATACTTTCCTTCTAGTTCTACTCTATCTAAGTTGTCTCTGTAAAGTACTATCTTAAAGTGAATACAAGAAAGAAATGAATACAACAATAGGATGATGTAATTCTATTAAAGAATTTATATATTCATTTTTAACCACGAATATTAATCGTCATCCATTACACATTTTTTATAACATATGTTTAACACGCTGGGCTCCAGTTCTTTCAGGTGAATTATATTATTTAATATAAATGAAGGTTATAAAATAATTGTGGATTAATAAAAGATCAAAAGAATAAATATTCAAGGAGCATCACGCACACACTCTTACACCCCGTACATGCTGGTAGTAAAGTTTACGCAGCACCGATCTCATGATTCTCATATTGACATGGTAAGAGCATCCAGGTTCTCAGAAGATCACCTTACTATGACGAATCGCAGTTCTCAGGCTCATTAGCAAACTCCGCTCACAGATGCATAAGCACCATACATACCCTACGCAGAAACCCCGGCGTGTTCAAATAATCTCAGTTCAATTCATATCCTTAATTTACGTCAGTCTTAGGCCAGATAAAAGTTCAATTCATCTATGACTAAATATTATGTAGTAGTAATGATAATCATTTGGTAACAATTTCTAAAAAATATGAAAGAATTTTATAATGAATCGCTTTTAAAATCCTAATCTTAAATTCCTTATAACCATTTTGGTGGCAGCTTAAGAGATTTCGAAGAGAATCCGAAAAAAATGCCTCATCAATAAATTATTCGCAAAAAAGTTTACAAGTCATCACAGCAACGTATCTCTCTCAAGAACCTGTTTCGAAGCCCAATACTGGTAACTAACCAATCATCGTCGTGTCGAGTATAGACTACCCACCTCATGATACTGTAAACCGTATACACCCTGTAATAATTGTAATTGGTAATTTGCTTGATAATTTTAATAGCCTTCTCAAATTTTGATTTTGTAAAATTTTACGTGTATTCTTAACAATTAATGAAATTTTTACATACTGTTCAACTAATTTTATTCTCCACGATGCCTTATTAAATAAATTAAATTGCGTCGTTTTCGATTTGTAATCTAACCGGGTATCTAATTGTATCAAAATATGTTCTGAGACAAAAGATATATTAGACGTATTGCAGACGCACAGACGAATTGAGAAAACATTCCTCTTAGCTTCATCCTATATTTCATTAAACCTTATGACGGCTCGCGCTAAAATTTAAACGCTTTTCTGACAAACTACACAAAGCAATAAATTGGGCACTCATACTCAAGACGAAATCAAAGCAAAGCAGCAATCGTGTCTTCTAATTAAAATTCGAAAATTGGGCACCGCTGAAAGATTTAAAATAAAAATTAACCTTAAACGTTACACCCACCTACCCAGAGATATAAAAGATTGAAAACAAGACTCTTGAGTCTATAAGGCAATTTTATTTGCGCGTGCAGACATACTCCTTTAAACTTTTCACGCAGGTCACCATAACAATAAATGTAAAGGGAGAACCCAGGGGAAGATTAGCAACAATTCAAGACTTCTCTTATTATTTTTGCAGCAACTCTTGACTTCTCTTAGTATCAAGTTTATACTCAGATTCCGAATATTATCTACTGTTTGGGATTATCGAAATTTAAACGAAGCAATAAACCTTTCCGTTTCACAGGAGAAAATTCAATAATAATTTACCAATGTAAGAGTACTAGTTGGTAAATTATGACTATTTCCGTTTCAGTTACTTACCTATTTACTGATGTTGCAATTGAATTAATTTTATAAATCGCAATCATAGGCAACACGTCATCTGGTAGTCGATTCTTTATACCATTTATTACTGTTATACAATTAACAATCTGCTGATTATAATTTTTTCACTTTGTGTCAACAGTTGATAGATGGCGCTGTCTAATAATCAATGCATCCATTTGAATTCTGAAAATTAAAATTTTTATTTAAATAAACATTTTATAAAATTATTGACTCGTGTAAGTTTATTCCTTGACCTTTCGTATTCTAACATGTTTTTTTGTTAATGTTTAAGAATTAACCACGAAAAATAACAAGTTAAAAGATATTTCTAGATAATAAATTTTATGCATTATGGACACATTTGGGAGTTACTATTCCTTGGATGCATTTTGGACAAAAATTGAGCAAATTTATAAAGGTCGTTTTATTTTAGCTGTTGTAAAGTTCAGGACGTGTCATCATCTAGGAAAAATAGTTAATAACTCTATCATAAAACATTGCCACTATAACATGGAATGATTAATTACAGCAAACAAGCATCAGGGCTCTGACAGTTTGCGGTAAGTTTAGTAATTTTGTAGTAAATATTTCAATTATGTAACCGGTCACTTCAAACACTGCAAATAGTCATGGTACTGTATTAACAACGTTTCAATTTACCTGTACATTTTTCAATATGAGACCCTAGATAACGAACAAACTTGAAGAATATTATTTCCTAGTTGGTCTTATATTTTAAGTATAAAATCTAGTTATACATTTTAATTATTACAGTTTCCTTGATAATAAAATAATGAAATAATATATGCTAATGCTAATTTCTGCTTGGATATATTTGGCAATAACTTCAACCACAAGTAATTTTATCAAGTAATTTTATTATTCACGTGATATTCTCACGTGACCCGGGGTGTTTACTCGTATATACATAATTATGGAGAACAGATTAGAGACATTCTCGAAATGTATATATATATGTTGTACTATATGCTATACTGTATATGTTGTATTCGTCATTTCTGCATTACAAAAATAAAGAAATAGTTAATTTCTACATCAATTTACCGGCGGAATATGGTTAATATAGCTATGGTACCGAGGACGAGGCTATATGAGGTATTGTAATTGTAGGTCAGTAACACTAGCAAGTGACACAGGTTTCCACTATCTGCTACATCTCATATGGAGTTTAAAGTGTAAAACTTAGGTGGAATATTCCATGACGTATGTCATAGACTATATTTATACCATATGTTATAGATTATAAGTACGGCAACAGGAGTTCACATAACGAATACAATGCAAATTTTATAACAAATATTTCAACACTGCAATTTAAACCGTTTTCGTGTATATAACGGCGTTATGTTCGATGGTATGTCGGACCGATCATAGGTTTATTTATGATTTTGAAGACGCTGCACAATACGGGATCCCTTATTTAATTTCGGGCCACTCATCGAGCGAGGCTGGAGTAATGTTTATAATCCAATAGCTAAAATACCATGGACCTTTGACAGACAGCAGCACCATTGAGGCGAGAATCAAAGCGCTGTGATCGCTTAGTCGCCCGTCCGGATTTGTTTGTCTATGTTACGGGCACCACATCCACTGATTCATCAACAGTCCGTTGAAAATATATTCAAGGCTATTGTATTTAATTTATTTATGATAATATTTGAGGTTTTGGATCATATATAATGCCTATTCTTGTAATATATTTTCATCGACATCCTATCTCAGTTCACTACTGAATACCATAAAAAATGAAGGTAATGTCCATAATCGCCACTCAGGCAGGTGGATTGGCAACGACAGTGGATAGCTTCTCGCACTGGTGGCGCTGCTGCCCGTCACTTGTCTATAGCGTTTTAGCGACGCCATTCAAAACTTAATCGCAGTCTCTCTCCACTAGCGGTTGAGAATCGAAACTGGGACATCGCGCATCGCAGCGTACTGTAAAGGCCATTTGCCTTGTGATCTACCAAACACAGTGCTGCCGTATATACGGCAATATGTACTGCTCCGGGGTTTTTAGATAAGTTTAAATTAATTATTTATCAAGATAAATGTACACTAAGAGGCAAGGGTATAGTAATCGATTTATTCTTAAGCAACCCTATCCTATGTCGGTATTCATAAGCATATATTATAGCTTGCAATCTCAATTTCTAGACGTTGTGGATTTATTTTAAAGATATTAATCTTAAGAATGGTTTGAACATCTCATCCATACATTAGTATGAAACAACATGACGTTCGTTACGTAATTAAGTTATACCATTTGAGGAAAAATATTATGTGCGAAAACGACTAAAAATGACGTCACTCCGCATTCTAATTACTTATTCAAGTACCTACTTCTCCTGCATCACTGCACACTTCACTTCTGACCACGTTCATTTCACCAATGTATACCTGGGTGCAAAACTTCAGTGCGAGATTTAAATCGTATCAATTGGTTTCTACGCTTTTATGTATGGCGTTCACAAAGAAACACAAAAAGAGATTAAGAGACGAAATTCCTAAACGACATTTTTGTTCTTTATTTCTTTTGTCATGTTCTACTATATAATTTTTTAAACTTTTTTTAATATACAGGTTGATCAGTTCAGCAGTTTTATTATATTTTTAGTAATGTACGTAACAACAAATTTATAGACCCCCATATTAAATCTACCAAAGTAATAAAATGACTTATTGATAAAAAGATAAAGCTTATATATATATATATATATATATATATATATATATATATATATACACACACATCAATGAAAAGGTTATGTGCATAAGACCCACAACGACGTCCGCCCTCGTGCATCTGCCCCCATTCAGCTTATTCATTTAAATAGTCATAAATCCACACTTCACTCCTCGCCACGCCTACCTGACCAATGCCAATCCAGTTGGAAATTTTTTGTCTGATTTTAGTTGCACAAAACGTCGTCTATTGATGTACATAGATACATTTATGAAATTACGAGTTGAGTAGTTTGGGTTTTCTCTTTTGTTGAAAATTATTTTATAAAATTCTTATTTTTGTATATCATTTGATTGAATGCATCAAATCTAATGAAATTAAATTGATATATTACCGTAATTCAAACGCTACTTACTTCAAAAATAACGTATTAATCGAATAAGTAACTTGTACGTGACGTGTGTTCATACAAATAGACAGACCGACAACAATTCCAGAAACTATTTTTGTGTTCTATTACTTTTATTATATGACCATTTTGTTTCTTAATATCTTCAAAATGCAGATCTACTAATTCTATAGTTTTATTATATGTATGTTGAGTTATGTTGGACTGCTTCACATCATTTTGGGTCGCGATTGGATTTGTTGGATTGAGTTTGTTTATGTTGGGTTAGGTTTGGTTAGATTGGATTTTTGGGTTATATTATATTAGGTTGAATGTTAGTTTGAGTTGGTTTAAGTTGTGTTGGGGTTAGTTAAGTTGGATTATTTATCGTGAGTTAGGTTATGGTGGGTACTGCGATAGAAAAATATTAAATTTTTTGAAAAATATTAAATTAGCATAACTTCTGATATAGTAAATCACTTCTAATGAAATAAAAAATGAATGTTAAATTAGACCAATCCTGAGGTTTTTTTAAAAAACTCGTCTTAATTACTTCAGAAGTTTTAATTGTTGCGTGTTCAAACTGACAAACACACAAGGAACCAAAATTATAAAATCTACATTTTCAAGTTATTTTATTTTTTATTATTTTCCTTAACATTTTTCATAAATACCTTGAATTCATAAATACCTCATCATAAATACCTTGAATTTACACACATAAATAGTTTGAATTCATAAATACCTTGAATTACAGACACTCTAATACTAAAATGATATTACATATGTAGAATTTCGTGTCTTATATTTACCATTATTTACCACCGCAAAATTTTCAGAAATTTGTAGACATTTTTAAAATGATACGTATAAAAAAAGGTGGCTTGTTTCCAACCAAAGGCATTTTTGATCGTATTTGGTGATATTTCCCTATTGATTTCTCAATTAATTTGTAAAAAATATTAGGTTTTTTCACATTGAGCCTTGTTTATTTTTTTAACTACATAGATTTTTATGTGTTTAATATACTTTAGTTTACGCTGAGAGTTCTCCAGGTAAGTAGTGTCTTCGCCATGAAGTACTACGCGCCCCGAAGGAAATCGCCTTTTTTATTTTTATGTATCACTCCGACTAAACACGTGTCACACTTGCAACGTTGAGGCGCGCTCTGTGGTTTATTATTATAATTATATACAATATTCTTAGCATCTAAATTTTCTACAATTAAATTTCTCTTTACGGCGAAATTCTTATAAAAAGCAGCAAGAAGATAAAAAGCATATGTTTTTTAAATGCGACTTGCTACACAACCGAACCTCTTAGAACTGATTAAAATATTATTTAAACAGCATTCTTGAAGGAAGGAAGTTGGAAATAACATTTATAATTATCAACAGAAAAAAATGTAATAGCTACAGGTTGAATTATGTAAGTTCCAGGCGCTATATATTTCCTCTGCTTATAATATATATTTTATGGTAAAAAACATTAAGGATGAAGGCAACAATAATAAAAATTCACGTAATATTTTTTCCCATTGTAAAATGGAAAAAAAATAAATAAAAAATATTTCATGTAAAAGTGTTACCAGACCAAGCCCCAAGTAAGTTTACATTTTGATTAAAGAAAGTTATAGGACTTGGCAGTACCGTTGAACTATGGCAATTAGCATACCTTCAGCAGCAGTGCATTATGAACCGTATTGCTTATCGTATTACCGTATTGTTGGCAATAGTAGTACTGAATAAATTTATGCATATTTTCCGGTGAAGGTGTTCGTTTTTTTTAATATATTTGGATACGTTTTCCTTGCAAGATATTCGAACATATATCCCTCAAATTGTAAAATTCTTCAAACAGTTTAATTTTTCGCACAAAATAAAAAACACATTTCTTTTATGTTTCTGCATGAAAATATAAACACATTTAGGTCATTTTAATGATCAATATCATAAATTATTATATTACTATTGCGAGGGTATTTGGGAGGACGTTGGGCGAGGTCCTGTATTTATTCGTAAGCCGGTACCAGATTGTACGGATGCCATTTTCTATTTCATCTGACAAGGAGACTAGGAAACACAGATTGGAACACATTCTCAGCTGTATTAGAGGAACTTGTTCCTTCGATACTAAGTTAAAACCTCTTTTATTTACACTCATAATATAATTCTTCATCGTCGCCGTGGTGTGTTGGGTTGATCACAAGGCATACGGCCTTTGACGATGCGACGCACCGCGGCGACCCGGTTTCGATTCCCGGCCGTTCGTCGAACGGGGCTGGACTGGTGTTGTGGTTGGCTGTAAGAGATTGCTCTTGTAGCAATAAGTCCGCCATATGTATCAATTAGATACATTAAAGTAGATAAATAAATAAATAAATAAATTCTAGTTGAATATATGGTTATATTAAAGAGCCGTATCTAATGAAAACACACTAAATAAAGTGTCGACATCCGGATATAAACTAGCACCAGCAGCGAGAATGTCGTCGACTTTAACAGAGGAGTTCTCGGGTCATTCACCTCCTTGTTTTGGGAAATAAAACCTGTCGCCCAGAATCAATTTAATCTTGTACTGGCAAGATATGTCTCTACTACATCAGATGATGACGACGGTCAGGACCGGTGATTTTCAAAGTGAGTACTCAGCAGAAGATTATTTTTAGCAGAATATTGTAACTATAGGTATATAATGAAAAAACGGTAATATAAAACATATTAAACAAGCATTAAATTGCAAACATCTGCATCTCAAGCTTATCCAAACACCATTTACCTCGACGGCTCGACTTTAATCAATACACGGACCCTGCTTGTTGCTATTCCCAACGAACATTGCCTTGATTATTGTATTTATTGCCAGTATTCATGATGTTTAAATCCTTGACAACAAAATCTTCTTCCGCCATAAACGCTAATCCAGAAATCTGGAAAAATATATAAACATACCCAGACTTCACCGCCGATAAGACGCAAAGTCAAACTTTATGCACCTAACAAAAATTCGATAAGAACGACCTTTGTAAACAAGGAAGTCTACAAAAAAATGTAGTAACACTAAATATAAGAAAAACGATATTTCAATGTGTTTAAATTTTGTGGTATCCCATTTACTGTAATATCTACTATTGTAATATATTTTTGACGTCTAACGAAGACTACCAGTTGCAAAGGTACCAAAATAAACTGTTTTATGTAAATGTAACGAGGTGGAAAAAAATAGGAAAATACATAATTATTTTATTATATACAAAATGCGATACTCGAGGACCACGAAGATACATCGAATAAAGTTGGATTAATTAAATCTGAAGACAAATATACTCTAAGGGGAATTCTATATCACACCTTGTAATCCTAATGGCATACGTTTCTGTTTATACCTTGCATTTATATTAATTTATACTGCAAATATTATAATAGGAGATCGTTTAAAGAAATGTTTGACTTTTGCGTTATTATATCCGTACGAAATAAAACATCCTTCGTTACAAAAATAAAATAAGGTGCGTGTGAAAATATGGCCCGCCTAATCAATATTTCGAATAATTATTATTTAAAAATTATCAAATCTTTATTAAACAAAGGTTATGTTAAATACGGTAATATGATTATATATATATATATATATATATATATATATATATATATATATATATATATATATATATATTTCTTTTTTTTTTTTTTTAATTTAAATACGTTTAAATTTTTTTCTGAATCTTATTTAATTTATAATATTCTATCAAGCCCGGCTACAATATTTATTGAAAAATTATATATAAAATTATATATTATATATCATATTTTCTTAGACATCTTAAATAAGATCCTCTTGTCGTAGATAAGAATTTCATGCATTATTTTTCTTGCCTATATTTATTTATAAATTTATTGATGTACAAAAGTGTAATAAAAAGAAAATTAAAACCTGTTAAAAATGAGAATCAGTTAAAGTCCGACGGCAAATTTACTGGGTCTCATTAGCCATAAAGAAATGTCAAAAGTCATGTTGCTTTTAGAGAAATAAAATTTTGCTGTACCATAAAGCATATCTTGAATAATAAGAATTATTCTCACGGAGTATAAAATAAAACACACCGATCGTAAGCAGAACTCGCGCACCGACGGTTCTCGACGCAGCTCGTTATGAATTTCAATGATTAAATAAAAACACTGGGTTATATATCAAAACAGAGATTTACATGATCGTTGTCTGCAAATAAATGAAGGAAAAAAAATTAAAATAAAATATTTTTTCTCTAAAAACCGTAAATATTCGCAAGTTTGTTTTATTTTTTCCGTAAAATATAAAGATCTTCTACGCGGCTCCTTTTTCAAATTTTTAGGTTTACAAATCTAGCAGATAAAGGATGGTGCGATGGTTTTGAGAAAATGAGGAAATTATAATAATGTGGCCGCAAAATGTAAAGAAAATAGTTTTGGAGTTTGTAAATCAACTCTTTCACAAAATGCCTCTTTCCTCTTTTATTTTCTTGATGTTTTTAATCCCTGTTATACGACACTTTATTTCATTAGCCTACTTCTAAATGACAACTCCCGATTTCAAACGAATGAAAGTATGTAGGAACTGAAAGTATTTCTATAATTATTTTACCTGAAATCGACGGAGGCAAGTAGATTGTGTGGTTGTATTCAATTTCAAATTGAAAACAATAGTGTTTGTTGAGAAAAACAGCCATGACCTACGAACAAACAGACACCGAAGATATCTTACAAAACGCTTATTGTAAAAAAAAATGGAAGAACCTAAATATGCCCCCTGAAAAAACCCATTCTGTTTGTTGCTGTCTAGTGAATGTCACCAAATTCATAAGATAGTCCAATTTAGTATATTTACGTACTAAAATTTATAAAATAAATACGTTTGTTTTTCGTAAAAGCGCAGTGATTATTTAATAAATCTAGCACAAATATGGACCATATTACATACTCGCACCGCTCCACGGTTTCATTTGCGTGAAATTCGGAATGAGAAAAAAAATTTCTTTCATATGTCATATAATATTACCACCTAGATTTATAGAGACAAACTGTCCAGTAAATTTTGCGTACATAACGCAAAATCTAATAACATGAAATAAAATAACATACCGACAGACAGATAAAAATTCTGAAAACAGGTTTCTAACTTCTGTAATAATTTTATACGCTAAGTCAATCACTCCTTTTAAAATATTTTCATGTACAGAATTTACTCTGTTACAATTTAATACACGCATATACAGAATAGTTTAAATGTCGTCTAGTTACTTTAAAAAATCTGTTTTCTTTTAAATTTTTGTTCTGTCGAGTTTGGTGTCAGTTGTTTGCTCGCATATTGTCGCAAGCCTCTGTTCTCCTCTTTTCAAGCTTTCATTAAGAAAACTCTACATTTTCACTGCATAAATAATCTCTACGTATTAATATCATCAGAGTATGAAATTTTATAAAAGCAACAATTTCAAATAAGATATACGATCACCTCTTTTGAACGGCTTTTAACGGTAACGATGAGTTATTAAGCATTTCAAGGTCAATGTGTATGTTAGGTCGAAATTTGCTCCCATCAGTATATCTGATGCTACAAATTAATAAATTAGTATCCTTATTATTAATTTAATTCAGGCTGTTAATCACTACATGGTACAGAAGAAACTCTCTGTCTGTCTATCTGTACGTCTGAACGCGATAGTCTCGAAAACTGGACTACGGAATTTTTCACTTTTATTTTTTTTTAATTTAGTGACATTGGTAAGGTTGAGTGCATACTATTATATTATATATTAATAACCAACATTCATACACACACATATATGCGTATTTATATATATATATATATATATATATATATATATATATATATATATATATATATATGTGTGTGTGTGTGTGTGTGTATACGTGTATGTGTGTGTGTGTATATACATATTCGCAAGTAAATTTTTCCAATATCTACCATTAGTGGTTGTCAATGTTAAGTGAAATTATTTAGTTCCTTTCGACGTGAATACGTCTTTAAAACCTAATGATATCAAAAAACCTAATGATAACAACATCGGGGGATACAGTTTGGCGTTGCAGTTTCGAATCTATCTTCTACACACAAAATTAAATTATACTATTGGATAGCTAAAGGATCAAAGAATTCATTACGATTAGCGAGAATAGTGACGCATCGCGCGCGGTGGAGGGGGAAGCGCCACCATTTTGAGGTTATTTTGCTGCATATCGAGATTTGCAATTAGTATAACTTTTGATTCGGACAAGCTACGATTTTCGTTTAAGTTTTAATCGTTAGCTGTCGTCAAAATCTATCGGTTATATATAAAACATTAGTTTAAAGTAGTGACAGTGAATATAATAAGGTGTTATAACAAAAAAACAAAATAATTATTTGTTTCCTTGCTTTTATCCTAAACACACAAATAAAAATATTTTATTTAAAAAATATAACCCGTTACATAGACGTATCCACGTACAACATACGGCCGTGTCCATGACACAGCCACACCCATTTTTTTTTAAATTGTTCTTGCAATTTAACCGAAATAATTCTGATTGACCATTCTATCAAATCTATCAAAAGTGCCCGATCAAAATGTTTATAAAGTCTATTTTTGTTTACTACTAGAATTTAGAATACGTTTTTTGAACCTAAAAGTAGAAAAGATGAGCATTATATGACTTGCAACTTTTTAAGTTATCTTGTAAATGCTGCGCGTTAATCAAAATTTTTTCAAGTCTTCTTCATTAGAAATTAAGGATATATTTTTAGGGCAATCGAGTGGTTTTCCATTGTGAAATATGTTAATATCCGACATAATATCATATTTGTTTTTATAAATACTAAATGTATGAATTAAAAATTTATGTTTAAGAAGAGAAATGCGTATTGTCATTAAATCGTTTTATATTCTAAAATATAATTACCAAGAATCAAGGTGTTTCATAAGAAGCTTCTAGAATTATCCAACATATATCGGTTTGAAGGTGACACAAAGCAGCACGACCGAGGCAAAAAGTTGTTTATGCGTTTTTAAGGTGGATTACGTTATCTCCATTCCGATAAATGTAACTTCACTGTATCTTCCTTTTCGCATAAAGTTTTTTCATAAATAGTGCAATATTAAGCGATATTTAATCACGAGTTCAATTCTCTTATGCAAACGTTGTTGTAGAATATTTTTTACGAGTGGTCAATGTAACACAATGATATAAGTTAATGGCATTTGGTCTAAAACCTCCAAATATTTTACATAAAAAAGTTATTTAAATCGGTATCAAGTATAGAATTCTATGCTTTATGTGTTAATGTTTATCAAAAATTACAGATGTTAAATGGTTGATTTGACTGGATAAATCAATTACTAGCTGCAAATAAGTGGGTTATTTACGTTAATAACACAAGCTATAGTCAATAGCGTAGTGTAGGACAAACAGAAGTTTCCCTACCCCAGCACGAACTGAAATGCAAGAAAATAATTCTGAGCTGCTAGCGGAGTATCAATGGCTTTATTCATTTGGATTTAATTCAATAGAAATTGTCAGTATATATAAATATTGACGATAATTAAATACGTACTTTTAGAAATTAGATCGACTAGCTAACTCACTAAGCGTTTAATATGACCAATTTTATTTTCTTCGTAATAATGTAGGCTACATATTACACAAAATCGTCAAACACAATGAGTTGGGCTGGATTCAGCTAGTAAATCATGTAAACATTTTCAATATTGCGCTATTTGATCATCTCTAAGCAAGTCCTCACTGAAAAAGAAATTCAACACTGGTAATTATGTTTTTACATGGAAGGTTTATTGTTAGTACCTGCCACAAGGCAAACAATTACAGATAATGGTGGTATATTTAGAGTTCGATATTTTATTATATATTTCCAATTCAAAAATATTTCTATCCTAAACTGAATACGTGTGCTTCTTTAAATATATAAAAACATAAAATATTACTAGGAGCATACGCGTTTCATTCGCTTCTAAACTACAAAGAGATATGTGTGAGGGAGAAACTATTACCTCAAACTCCATTCGGCATTGATCCACCATGAAATTGAGGTTTGAGTGTTTCTTTATTAATTATTTTTATTAACAATCCAATCCCCTTACAATTGTTTCAACTGAGCCCTGTATGACATTGATACAGAAAATATTTGATAAAATTATTACTTTTCCATTTCTCAATACTCTGTTAAAAAATCCTGCCAAGTGTGAACTGGACAGACATCAAGTAGCAAGTCATAATTATCTATATCTGGAGAACACAGGTTTTTTAAACATCGATTTAATTAACTATGAGGGCCCTAATTTTGAATATTCACAACCAAAAATATGGCTTGGAATATTAATTACAAATGTAAAATAAACTAAATGTAATAATAATTATTGTCAAAAAGCAGTTTTAGGTTATTGTCAAGTTATCTTCAATAACTTGACAATAACCAAAATATAGAATATAGGAATATTACAAATTTTCAAAGTGTATACTAGAGACAATACTGTATTAAAATCTGTGTGTGGCTACTTGCAAAAAGTATATTTATTTAATAACCATAGTGATTAATGAAGTTAAATTTGTTAGCAACACTACAATGGTTGTAAGTTTACACTATACGTGAGAATAAATTCAACAGTTTAATAATGAGCTGGTTTCGACAAATTGCATACATGATATAATAAGACAAATTTTCATGATATTCGAATGTTTATTGAAGTTATACTTCTTTACGCGTGTGATGAAAAAAATTACGAGAGTAAAATTGTATGAACGCTTAAAAAGTAGACAGTATGACATTGCTCCCTCTGCAATAAAAATCTACAGAAAGTCAGCAGGGTAAATTGACCCACTTAACATACATTTACATAGTTTATTTTACAGATGAGGGGCCCACCATTTTATTTTTCTTCTGGCTTTCGATTATAAGCCAATCATCTACCAGACCGTTCTTGTATACACGTCTTTATAGTAAATTTAATGCTGAGTGTTCATTTAAATTCCTGAAATAATTTAATTAATTAAATAAATAATAACAGTGATAATTATTATTAATACTTAATTATTACATAGGAATATTTATTAGATGGTTATGTGTCTCAATTCATTAATTGTTAAATGATAATGATCATAATTCCAAATAAAGTAATCAAATTGTTTTCTGCTCCCTATGAGAAAATAAATTTTAATTACTTGATTGTATTTAGATATTACCAACCGTATTTATAATCACGCTCCAGTTCTTTTATTATTTAATTTCCATTAATTATTTGCGTCCTAAATAAAGTCATTCTTATATTATGCCAAAGAAGTATAACTGATTACGCACAAACACAATTTTTTACTTATGAATATAATATAATGCTTGGGTAAAATCTGTAATCATTTTCATAATGACGGAAAAAACATACATGTATATAAGTATATTAAAAGGACTAACATAAAAAGTGTCATTTTGCCTGGAATGGTGGCGTATTCCCTACTAATAGTTATAAAAATAATTTGTATTAACACATGTATGTTTAGACGATCAATTTAAACTGAGTGTAGAAGGGGTTCATGCTATAATTTTACAAAGTAAGACGACCGTGTGAAGTTTTCCCAATAAATACAAATTTACCTGTGTCTGTGTGTATGTGTGTGTGTTTGTATGTATATGCTCATGGACACATTTTGAGGTACGCAAAAAAAAGAAGAATATTATAAAATTTTTTCTCATTTCGCACTGGCCATCTGTACCAGTAGACGTAATTTAAAAATAAAAAGGATTTCGAAGGAATTTTATTTACGGCTTTCATTTGTTATTTTTCTTAATTTCTTTATTGCGTACCAATATTGAGTAGAATAAGAAATTTTTAAACAAACACTTTTTTTGTTTTTATTACAATTTGTTTTTCGTTGCGTTAAAGGAACATTATTCAATAAATTTAAATGATAATGTCGGATCTTAGCGTCACTCAAGTGCCGAAAACTGTAACTTTATCTAAAAATGGTTACACTTACAATGAAGTGGTTCAAACGTTGGGTGTTTTCCTAAGTCTGTGATTTATCGCAATATTAAACGATAACGGCAGACTGGAGAGTATACAAGACCAAAAGGACAAGGCCGCAAAAAAGTAAGAACAGAGAGGGACGAAGGTTTATTATAAGCAGTGTCTTCAGAAACTACACTTCGACTTCTGCCGGGTAAGAATCAAGCTTCAGGAAGTTCGACAAGTGGCAATTAGAACCAGAACCGTTAGAAAAAGGCTTGAGGTGGCTAGAATATGGGTATACTTGCCCGCCAGAGGACCTTTCCTCACCAATGGCCATCGAGTAGGTCGTTCCCACCAAACTGGTGTAGTGCCTTTTGTCTCACACATTGAGGACGATTTTCTTTTAATGCATGATGATGCTCGAACTTATCCTGCAGCGGTCATTTCGGATTATCTTACAGAATTGCAGTTTTGGGGTAGCCAACACGCAAACCAAACCTTAGTCTGATGAAACATATTTGGAATAAGCTAGAAAATCAAATTAAGCAAAGAAATCTGACACTAACCTAAGGGACCTCAAAAGTGCATTGATGGAAGAATGGAACCTACATTGACGATGTAATAAAAATCATACTGTCAGTGTGAACACGGCTGTCAGTGCAATTTAAGACACAGCTCTGAAAGGTTACGTGACAATATAGCTTAAAATGCCGGTTTGTGCTATTCCCACCTTTATCTTATATTACCTCACCATTATCTTAATTGCTCGATACTGAAAAATGTAAAATTTTATTTGTAAAAAAAATTGGGATTTGGAAAATGTCATTGGAGAATTTGGTGTAACGTTTGAATTTCCGTTATCATATTCAATTTTAGAATATCTTACGTATTGCGTATATAATCACTATATGTAGGATTACGGCAAGAAACACATGTTACGTTCATTCATTTCGGTCTTCTTTAATTTCTTGAAAAATGCAAACCGATATTGTTTAAAATATGAAGAAATTTTATCACGACATTAAATGCTAATTAATATAAATAATTGTTTCATCATATTTTTAATTTCTTTAGTATGAAATCAAATATTTTCAAACTTTTATTATGGGCTTTTCACATCTCTTTTTACTTTAAGACACTAAGATAATTGTTTCCTTTTTGTATTAAAAGTATTAAGTGATGAATTAAATGGTAAAATGTGATAAAGTTTTTACATAATTTTAATCTAAATACTTCGGCTATTGGTTGTGGTCGGAATAAATGTTTTAGAAATTTAACATGGTTAGAAATTTAACATGCTTAATAATACTAAATATAAGCCAAGCCATGAACATATAAATCGATGCAAATGTGAATCATGCTGCCGCAAGCAAATATATGTTTTTATGCGTTGATTTCCTGAAGTTGGTGGGTAAATTTATTCTGCTGGTAGCACCGTGAGTGTTGGGGGGAGGCGCTAGTAGGCGGAGTGCAGTGCCCCCTCCACCGATTTTTGGCTTCACCGTGCCCGCGAAAAGATTTGTGAGTATGCGCCTTTTGGATTACTCTATATTCTAAAAATGCTATACTACTACGCTAGATTTAAGTTTTATGCGTCCTTCTCCTTCGAAAATGTCGCATCATACAAACGTTGGACATTTCTATAACAGTTAATATTTTAGTGGTATTAGAGTTAAAATAGAGTTGACCTGAGTCTGTAACTTTATGGTTATAAAAAAAATTTTAAATTAGGAAGGTTAAAACTTTAACAGCAAAATTTTATTCAGTTCATCCTTGCATTCCAAAAACGAATTAACTGTTTCAAAACTAAGATAGAACCACTCCAATGTTCCACAGGTCAATGAATACGTTATACTCATTCGTAGTTTTCATTCTCAACAAACTATAGACTGTAGAGAAATGAATGCCTGTACATTATCAAAAACAGTATGGTCTGCACGAAACCATCTCATCTCATTATTTCTGTATGATTTTTAAGCTATTCTATATCATTCAATAGGGAACCTAAATTATTATACTAATTACTATAATTAATTAAATGGAAGTTATTATCGGTAATATATTTGTACAAATGCAAGGGTATTTGAAAGTAAGGCCAAGGTAATACACTAATTCTACATATCTTATTATCGGTAATATATTTATACAAAAGCAAGGGTATTTGAAAGTAAGGACAAGGTAATACACTAATTCTACATATCTCCGGTTTTGTGTATTCATATATTTATTTATTTTAATTTTTTTGTTTTTATTATATATACTTATATTTATATGTGTATTAGTGCTGAAACAATTTCCAGGGTACTGTAGTATCAATGTTTTATATTTATATTATATCTAGAACATATTAAGAATGGGTGATGATATTATATTTACTTGTTCATTTAATATATTGATCTTGATATCTTTTTTATGTCTGTTTATTTCTAATGTATCTAGGATATTAAGTTTATTGCCTTTTGTATTTATTTGTAATATATAGGGGGAATTATCAGTATGGGGGTGATGGTTATTTTCAATGAGATGTTTAGCAAAGTGAGATGTGTCTGGTTTATTATTTCGCCAGCTGGCGATGTGTTCTTCATATCTTGTATTAAAATCTCTTCCTGTTTGACCTATGTATACACTATTACAATCGTTACATTTAAGTTTATAGATACCACTCTTTTTATGTTTATCTATTTTTTCTTTATTATTAATAAGGGTTTTACCCAAGTTATTTAAGGTACTATACGTACATGTTATATTATTTATATTTTTATTATTAGTTAAGAGTTTTCCTAATTTGAGTGATACATTACCTATGTATGGGATAGATTTATAGTAAATATTATTATTATTTGGTACGACCGGGTATATTTCTTGTATTAGTATTTTTCTTAATTTATTATGGTACAGTTTTGTGACAATTGATGGGTCATAATTAAACACTATAGTTATTCTAGACCAAAGTGAATATAAAAATAAAGTGTACAATTTCCTTAAACCAGATGACTTCACAAAACTACAAAGGGATTTGCAGATAACGTAAAACAATTAATTAAAACCTGTAACATCATATTTCCTAACAAATTTGCGAAACATAAAGTTTTTTTTTTTTTTTTTTTTTTTTTTCAGTCATCATGCGATCGGCTTCATAAGCCCTTAACAGATCTGTTGTAGGAGTTTATTGGCAGGAGAGATCTATTCCTCCTGTAAGGAAATTGTCTCTTATTCTATTATGATGCTGATTATCTAATCAAGTCCCAAATGTGTTGCCTTTTGAGCCTTCTGTCATTTAATGGTTCACATAATGCTGTAGCTAGGGTGTTTGTATGAGCTTTTAAGCGGTTCTGGTAAGCTTTTGCTTTATGTTCCACTTCTTCCATAATGGTGTTCATCTCTGTGTACTCATGCAATTCACTCGTTTTGATAAACAGAGGTGCATTAGTTATTGTTCTGAGTGCTTTGTTCTGCATTCGTTGCAAAATTTCCACGTTAGATTTTTGTGCTGAACCCCACAGCTCACTTCCGTATGTCCACACCGGCTTGATTACAGTTTTATAAATGAGTATTTTATTTTTCAAGGTGACATGTGATCTTCTGCCTATTAGCCAGTTAAGGTTTCTGAGTCGTATGTTCAATTCATCGCGTTTCTTCTGGATATGAGTTTTCCATGTTTGCTTCCTGTCAAGATGCATGCCCAAATACTTTGCTGATTCTTGATGTGGTAGAATGTCGTTTCCAAGTTTAATTGGGGGACAATTGCCCTTTTTCAAAGTATAAGTGACATGCACTGATTTGGTGGAGCTGGCCCTAATGCGCCACTTTTCCATCCAATCGTTAACTTTGTGTAGGTGGCTTTGCAGAACTAAAGAAGCTACACTAGGGTTTTCATGGTTACAAAGTGCAGCGGTGTCATCAGCGAATGTGGCAGATAGGACATTATCTGGTGTGGGGATATCTGCTGTGTACATCAGATATAAGATGGGGCCCAAAATGGAACCCTGCGGTACTCCAGCTTTCACATCGTGGAAGGCAGAGTATGTGTCGTTGATTTTAACTCTGAATATTCTATCCTCCAAATACGATTTCAAGAGCAGGTAGAAGTTGGGAGGAAGGTGTTTCTTCATTTTGAAAAGCAGACCCAAGTGCCAAACCTTATCGAATGCTTGTTGTACGTCGAGAAAGGCGGCTGAGCAGTACTGCTTCTTCTCGAGAGCTTCTCTAATTCTGTTGACAACTCGGTGAACCTGTTCTATGGTTGAATGGCCAATACGAAAACCAAACTGATGTTGCGGGATGAGATCGTTTTCGTTAAGTATTCGTATCAGTCTTCGCAAGATGATCCTCTCAAAAAGTTTCGACAAAACCGGCAGTAAACTAATTGGCCTGTAAGATGATACAAGATGTGGAAGCTTGCCAGGCTTTGGGATCATGATTATTTCTGATATTTTCCATATCATTGGGACATATCCAGTTCTAATAACACTGTTAAAAAGGTGTGTTAAGGCGATGGAAGCCTTTTTAGGTAGTTGTCGTAGAATTTCAGCTGTTATCAGGCAAAATCCAGGAGCCTTGTTTAACTCAAGACCTTTTATTTCCCTTTGGACTTCGCGAGGCGAGCAGCTTTGCATTGGGAGACATAGCTGCAGGTCAGTTTCTAGGTATTCTTGTATTTCCTGTTCGGTTTCTAAGTCACCGCTATTTGGAGTGAAGACTTCATACAAGAAATCTCCAAATACTTCAGCCCGTTCTTTGTCCGTTCGTGTCCAAGTATTGTCGTTCCTCCTGATAGGATGTTGTGCAATCTGAGGCGCCACTCTACTACTTTTTACCGTGTTCCACAATGAATATTCATTTTTAGCTTGGGGATTTAGGTTTACCAATTTATCCTGTAGGGTTTCCTCTTCGATGTCTTTAAGGTATTGTTTTAAATCTGCAGCTGCTTTATTAAACTCCCTTTTGTCTTCGGAGTGTCGACTGCAGTGCCACACTCTTCTGAGTCGTCTCTTCTCCAGGATCTTGATTTTTATATCCCTAGGTATATTCTTACTACCATGATTCAACGTGGTAACCGGTGTACAGTACCAGGCAGCTGTTTGTATTAGGTTTGTTAAGGTTGTTGCCTGTTTTTCGATGTCATCCTTTGTTTTAAGTGCCACTTTCAGGTTCAGGTTTTCGTTTATGTAGTCTCTGAAAGCATCCCAATCGGTTTTTTTGGTGTAAAGTCGCTCTTTCACTGGTCTTACAATTATGGTGGTACTTATTGTGGCTATTACTGGTGTGTGGTCTGAACTGCTGTCTATACTAGTCTCTACGCTCAAGTAATTATTTGACAGTCCCTTATATACAAAGAAATCCAGAAGATCTGGTTTTCTATTTCTGTCTGTAGGCCAGTAGGACGGTTCACCTGTACTTAGAACACGCAGTTTGTTTTTGTCAATACTTTTCTTCATTTCTCGACCTCTAGGTAAAGTCAGTCTTGATCCCCAGAAAACGTTTTTAGCGTTCCAGTCGCCGCCACATATGAACCTATGCCCAAGGGTTTTAAAGTAATTTGTAAATGCTTCTTCCTTTATAGTGTGCTTTGGTGGGCAGTATACAGCCGATAATTTTAGAGATCCTTGTTTATCATGTACCATTACTGTAGTTGCTTGTATTGGCTCTGTTTTGTATTCATGCAATATCTCATGCTTGATGTGTTTTTGATAATTACAGCTGCACCCGCATGAGCAGTTCCGTCTGGGTGTGATGTCGAATATATGCTGTAATTTCTTAACAATATGTTCTAAAAAGTGTGCCTCAGATACCAGAAGTACGTCAATATTTCCATGCTCCAATAATGTTTGTATGTCATATTTGTGGTTGATCAAACCATTTGTGTTCCAGGTTGCTACTTTCAGATTGGCCATAAAATGGCCAATCTGAAAGTAGCACGTGTTTGTTGATTACTGTTGTGAGAAGATTCATCATTGTTGACATTTGTTCTAATAGTTTCTCTAGTTTTATAGCTTGTTGTGTGAGTAGAATTTCTAAGTTATTATTGGTGATTTTAAGGCATCTGCATAGGTTTTAGTTTCTATGGGCATTTTGTGTATGTGTCTTGATTTTTCAAGCATGAGGTTATGTTGTGGGCGAGGTTCTGTGGTGTTTGCTTGACCTACACTAGTTGGTTTATTTTGTGTGGTGTTGTGATGTGTAGAAACCCTTATTAGCTTTTGCTTATTTGTTTTTCTAGTAAGTATTTCTTTGTACACCTCGCACCCTTTATAATTAGCAGGGTGCGGGCCTTCACATAATGCACATGTGGCGGGGGTGTTTCTGTCCTTTTTAGGACAATCAGACGTTTTGTGATCTTGTGCACACTTAACGCAACGATATGGCCGCATGCAGTAATTTTTAGAATGCCCATATTGTTGGCACCTTTGACATAGTGGAATTGTGTTTCTTTTGTGGGGCTCTTCAATTATAATAATTTGGTTGCTAATAGATTTTATTGATTTAGCAGCACTGTTGTGTGGGCCAGCCACCAGATGAACGAAAAATGTTGACGTCGGTATTTTTTCTCGACCATACTTTACGTTAATAATGTCTCCCTGTACTTTATTACCAGTTTTTTCGATTTCTTCTATGATGGCGCTGTGCGGGGTCGAGTGGTGAAGTTTCTTTATTACTAGACGGCAGCAGCGTTGGTCCTTTCTATTGAATGTGTGGCCTATAAGTCCATTCTCTCGCACAATGGTTATAATTTTTTGATATGCTTGTATGTCTAGGGAATTGATTCTGAGTTGGTTTTTATTTATGGTTTTTAAGAGAAAGTTATCTTTATCAGCAACAGTACAAATTAATTCAGTTAATTTATTGACATTTTCAATACCATACAAGATAATAGGTGGAGGTTTGTATAGCCGTTTTTCTTTAGATTTGGGTTCATCTTCTGTCAGGTCAATCTGTAGACCACTAAATCTGTTGGTAGTTTTGACTGTTTCGGGAGATGGCGTCTGTGATAACTTCTTTCGCTTGTTGCCTCTAACTGTTGGAACTCTTTGCCATTCGGGTGGACAAGGTGTGTTATCGGTGATGTATATTGGAGTCTGACTTTTCTGTTCCATTGTCGGGGGATTTGTGTTGGAGGCTTCAACCTGTGATTCGTTTCCAAGGTGATTTGGAGTCATTTCCAATGTCATATTTTCAGGTTGTTGAGAAGTGATATTATCTTCAAGTTGTTGGAGTCTGGAGATTGGCATTTCACTAATTGAGTTTGATCTAGGTTTGCTTTCAAACATTCCTTTGTGAAGTATCTGCTGAGTTAACACCTTTGTAGGAATGACTTTATTATTTGTGGTTTCTGTTTGTTGTGTTGTATTTTTATTGTGTTGATCATTCATGATGGTTTCCACGAGAAGGGTCGATATAAATGGTCGCTACTGAGGTGACGCCCATTCTCAGCAAAAGGCTATTTACTACGACGTGTCGCCTGGTTCGTCGAGTTTGGTCGCTAGCGGCTGACTAACCTGCCAGTCATACATCCCCTTGGCGCGTACCGCACCGTGGGATTAGAGGATTCTCAGCCCAAGTGGCGAAGCTCAGGCTCCCGGTCCTGCGATACATGACCACAGGCTTACGGTGCTGGGGCAACCCTTTCGGGCTACACACTGGTTTTTTTGTCAGGGTTGTCTCCCTTAGCTAGATTTATCGGCTTTAAGGCGCCGACGACTCGCCTTCGCCCTTCTTACTTTGCTATCAAGGTCACGAGGTAGATGTGTTGTGCAAGACTCGTTGTTGACCACAACATTGCCCGGGGAATGGGACGACTCACGAGTGTGAGTCCACTACCAGACTGCGGCGGCAGTTTGGCAGAGGCGAGGACGTGTAAGATAGGACTTTATGATACGCGTCTGATAGCCTAATCTTGCACACTTAGGCGTACGCTACCGGCTCTAACTCAGCTTTTTCTAGGTACATATCTACTAGCATAACTATACACCACCGAGGCCTAACACCATTTTCCCCCCCAAAGATAAAGTTAAAGAAATTAATCCTAGACCCCCAATACTATATGGACAACCTAAAATTCATAAACCAAATATACCCATACACAAACGCACCCACATAGGTCAAACAGGAAGAGATTTTAATACAAGATATAAAGAACACATCGCCAGCTGGCGAAATAATAAACCAGACACATCTCACTTTGCTAAACATCTCATTGAAAATAACCATCACCCCCATACTGATAATTCCCCCTATATATTACAAATAAATACAAAAGGCAATAAACTTAACATCCTAGAAACATTAGAAATAAACAGACATAAAAAAGATATCAAGGTCAATGTATTAAATGAACAACTAAATATAATATCATCACCCATTCTTAATATCTTCTAGATATAATATAAATATAAAACATTGATGCTACAGTACACTGGAAATTGTTTCAGCACTAATACACATATAAATATAAATATATATAATAAAAACAAAAAAATTGAAATAAATAAATAAATATATGAATACACAAAACCGGAGGTATGTAGAGTTAGTGTATTACCTTGTCCTTACTTTCAAATACCCTAGCTTTTGTATAAATATATTACCGATAATAAGATATGTAGAATTAGTGTATTACCTTGGCCTTACTTTCAAATACCCTTGCTTTTGTACAAATATATTACCGATAATAACTTCCATTTAATTTTACTACATACACCGTAAAGTTTGCATTCTATAACCTCACATAATAACAACAATTGAATTTATTACCCTCACTAAAATACTGGTATATTGTATAACTCTCTGTAATATAATAAAACCTAGTCTGCGCCCCTGCAATAAACTCACTAACATAAACAATGGAAAAATCCGCACAAAGCAGTCTTCCGCTATTGTGTTTGAAACATATAAATGCTGTTAGTTGTTCCTAAGAGTTAATCTTTGCTAATATCCCACCTGAAGATGTTGTAATACAACGAAACCTAGGTCGTGGTAAAGAAATTAAAGATAGTAGAAATAATACTACATCACGTAGTTTCATTTAATTGTGCCAAGCATCAAGTAAAAAATTGTATCTTCATTTAATTTACCATAAATAATGTTCTTCACAAAGCAAAAAGGTACACAGAAATTAATTTATTCTTCCTAATATAAGACACGTTGTTGAAATCTTAGTTACCTTAATAGGAAAGGAGAACTTAATTTCCGGGAATCACCGTTCCAGGAATCATCTGACAATCGTGACCTGATAAATCTGTATTTGCAAATAAACTTAGCTCTGAAGTACGGGAAGATCGATAGTCTGATAAAAGTAGAAATTGCAAGACAGTTTTAATATAGTCACTCACATAATTTATGTCATAACATAGCTATGGTTTCAACTAATGGATGGTATTGAGACTGTTTAATATTTTAAAATTACTTCTATTATCTCAATATGGAAAGGCAAGTTTTTAAGTTTTGCTTAGGGAGTTACTTGCAGATAGTTTTGTATACAAACTAGAATCCCGCACCATTTTTGCGCGGTCACGCTAACCGTTAGAGAAAGATAGTATCTAAAATATTTATTTATATATCACGTTACTTTTTTCTTCAAAGTGCCAAATTTTAATCAAATTTGTAACTTAATTTGATGTGTCCGCATATGAACTATTAGCAATTCGATTAAGATTTTGTGAGATATACTCTTCTATTAAGTGAACATAGTCCAGCGCTTTATTTTATTTAACAAAAATATAATAATGCTTTGCGGCATGTTGCCGTCGCGGCCTTTCCTCCCTCAATTCCCCCTCTCATGCGTGAATACATCATACCGAACATAATTAGAATGGACATTCCTACTTTAATTATTTCAAAGAACTTTTAATTTCTCTTAAATTGTTAATTTTAAATATAACAGGGAAAATAAAAGGGTTTGCGTCCTATATTGATTTAAAAGGATTATTGTCCTAGTAAAATCATGTTTTAAAGGTTGCATAATTTCTTGAAACAAGGCACAGTTTTTATCGAAAATGACCCATCCTCTGGATAGCCGATCGATACCACCTTCTCGAACATTGTTGAAAAAGTTAAAAAGTTTAATTAAAACATGTCCGACTAAAGAATTACAAATTGGGAGAAATTATTGGAGTATCTTGCAATTCTTTATATTCTTCATGACAATCTTGGCATGTCAAAAGCCAGTTCAAAATTGGTGCCAAGAATATTCACGCCACTGCAAAAGCAAGAACATGGCGAGAACTCATGCGACTTTTTGGATCTCTGCAGTAAAAAAACTATGTGGAATGTATTTAATGTGAATGGAACTCCGTATTTTCTTGGGATATAAAACAACTTACTTTTTTCAAATTAGACGAGTAATCAGCTTTATATTCTTTTTATCTGTTAAAAATAATAAAAAACTGTTTCTGGCATGCCCCAGAATAATGTTCAAGAAAGATTCGTAAGTTAACTAAAATAATTTTATGTGTAATTTCTAATTACATTTCTAAAATAATTAACTTTAATATCCGAATTATTTCTAGTATTAAAAAAAATTTTCATCCTGTGGCATTGTACGTTTTCGTAATAAACGTTTCCTAAAAGATCCATCCAATTGTATCCTCATTCGGTACATGGTGAAGAAAGAATCATTTCCACTTTTTATACTTATTTAATTTTGTTTAATATCTTGCCACATTATATATAAAACTACAAATGCAATATAAAACTAAAATACAAAATTTTACCTAAATAAATTCGTAACTGGAAACTGTAAGATTATCCCCGATGACGGACGGACATGACGAATCGATATTGTTTCATTAGGAAACCTTAAAAGTTAAGGTTTTGATTAGAAGAAACAAAATAAAAACATCGTCCGTAATATTAAAGCTTACTGAGTATCTCAACAAAACATAAAAATATTGCCAGTAAGAGAAGTTTCGTACATATATCATAGATAAGTTATTGGTATAGTAAATTCTACATACTAACCAGCATAGGTACAACACTCGCACTCAATGTTATTATATTGTATAGATCTGTCATTGGCACTCTAAAAGTGGCCCTTAAAATAGGTAATTTGTTTCACTTTCAGTACTATCTCTTTTATTCACGTGCTCTCTCTTTCATTGTAGTTTGTACATGGCGCTTCTTAGGGCCATATTTTCTGTCTGTTTTGTGTAAGTATGAGTTGTTTGTTGGCTACAATGTTATTCCTTCCATCCTTTTTAAATAATTGAGCGGTTACTATATTGAAAACTGATTATTTATTGATAAGGGATGATGTGGCTAAACAATAAAACTGGTCGTGCTGTCAGGTATTATTAGGAAATTGTACATTAATTCTATTGATAACTTCAGGTTTGCATCCTATTTTCAAAATAAAATGTTTAAAATCAACCATATCTTTTTCTTATATCTTCAATAAAAATACTTATCTACAAAATCGATTATTGCATTTATTCCACTGCTTGCTCAGAACTATTACGACTTTATAATCTTTAGAATATGATTGGTATTTGAAAATATAGATTATTTCTATCTTTACTCAAAAGCATCTAACTGTATTAATAAAGGCAAATTTTAACAAAGAAAGAAGCTTCTTTGTTGATATCCCACCTGAAAATGTTGTAATACAACAAAACCTAGGTCGTGGTAAAGAACTTAAAGAAAGTAGAAATAATACTACATCACATAGTTTCTTTTAATTGTGGATATATTTTTTTATCATAATAATCAGATACCATTTTGTGTTTCACTGATTAATGAGTAAATATTGAAATTAAACTCTTGGCGTGTAAGTCGTTTAACGATACTCCAAAATTAATTTAGCATTTCTTTTGAAAGTTTAATTAAAGGATAAGGAATGAAATATTTATATAAATAATTTATAGAAAAGGGAAATTTCGGTGACCACCAAGTCAACTGGGAAAATTTTTTAAACATTGTGAAGGTAAATTTTATTTAAATAACTTAGAATTTTTTAAAGATTGCTACAGCATGGTCCAAAACTGCGTCTTTATTTGCTGCTCGAGAAAGGTTATACTTAAGAAAAAATAACATAGCCTCATATTAAGTAAACGTCTATAAAATGTTCAGAATTAGTCATTTCTTTGCTTTAAGGTGCTGTATTTTGTGATATTGTATTTGGTTTTCAAAATATCGAATAGTATTCGAGTCATTTAATATTTTTATTATGTGAAAAACGAAATTTGTCATGAAAGCAACAAAAAGAAACCCCGCTTCTAGACAATTATTTCCATGATCGGAAAACTGAGAATGTGTACACTTTTCTTTTGTACATCAAAAAATGATTTCATCTAAATTTTCAATTTGGTCAGTTTATCTTTCGACTAAAACAACATGCAAATGTTAACACCAATTTTAGTACCTAGAGAAAGAAACAATAAAGAAAGATGCAATAAGCCAAACGCATAAATAAGATTGTGGAATTAAATTAACTCCAGCCATAATTATGTATAAAAATATACATAACTATATATTAAAATAGAGAGGACCTGTTAAATAAGAAATTTTTATATCGACAAAAATTTATAGAAGCTTCAAAACGCAACTAGGATCAGGACTAAGGATTTCTGCTCTTTTTGTGAGACTAATGTCCTGAATTTTGCTCAACATGTAATATGTACCCAATTACATAATGAAGCTCGATGTGTAAAAAATTATATCTTATCCCAAAAAAGTTGTATCCGCAAAAAATTTCTTACTGATTTAGGTTAAGAAGGCATATACATAGTTAATATCATGATATGCATTAAACCGTTAAAAAAAGTAACCTATATCCACACATAGATTATTTGCCGTATGAAAAATACTTAGGTTTCTGTTCAAGGAAGCAATTGTAGAAATGTAAAAAGACATGTCACCCATCATCCGAAATTTTAATTACCCATTATAACTTAATTGTTCTTCAACGTTATAACTTAATTTTTATTACAGTATCCAGTCATGACGGTAAAACAGATCGTTACGATACTTCTACATACGCTATGAAAATTAGCATAAGTGACGCAATGTTGCAAGTATGACGACATCAAAATTTGTGTACTAATTGATATAATGGAAGCCGATTTCAAGACACTTATTCAATTCATTGAGTAAAACTGGAAATACGAGGTTTCAAGTCAGACATACAGCGACTTAAACTTATAAAAATGGAATAAAATAACAATAGTTCCTCTAGCTAGTGATCTAAAAATTCTTAAAAATGTTCTTTGCGAGAAAGTTAAAACAGTAGCATCCAAATTATATCAACCTAAAATCAATTATGTAGAAGAATATAATTCTCTGCTTGATACTATGATTGCTGAGTATTATTTTTGATAGACCTGGTGAACATCACAATGACAAAACGACCTGGTGAACTTCAGAGACTCTTATTTTTAAGTGTGTAATAATAACAGTAATGCCTATAAAAAATTTGACCGGGCTATTTCTAAAACTGAAAAGATTTTAATGAAAAGTTTCAAACATATTTTTATAAGAGGCAAAAGAAATTGAAATATGCTAATTTTATTCACCGACAACGTCCAAAGCAATAATGATTTGTTAATTTCTGTTAGGCATAATTATATAACAGATGAAAATAATTATTAATTTTTCAAATTTGATGTGAAAGTCCACTGTGTGGGTACAGTATTAGAGAAATATTCTACGTTGTGTGCAGCTAAAAATCGCAAACTATAACCTCAACAAAGCTCAGTAAATACTTACCTACACTTACACAAACGATAAATTTGAAAGAGTCTGATATCAATAACAATCTGTACACAGACCAAGCCACATATTACCTAATGATGAAAATGGTCTCAGTCTCGTCCTTCACTTTCTGCTACTCCTTGGTAATGACGAAAATTAACAGTTGTCTTTGGCAGATACAGATTCTTTAAATTTAATCATAATACCTCATTTTGACCTGGTGAGTGAAAAACCGATCCTTAGTCGTCAATATTTTTATGACCAACTTAAGTCGGACCACAGAATATCGAACCAGCTAACATTTATAACCAGTTCCACATCAATTAAGGTAGTATTGTATTTGGTTAAGCATTTCTTTGTTTAATTAGTTATTATTCACATTATCATACAATCGTGGTACCTACCTATACTTATATTTCTAACCTGCAAATTATATGACTTAATGGGTACGTAGTATACCTTAACATCTTGTTAAATGTTGTAATCCTGGCTTATACAAACTATACTATTTTAGTATATTTTTTTCAGATATTCAAATGACTTCAAACAAAAAGTCATTTAATAATTTAAAAACGTAAGTAAATTAATTTACACGGGAAGTCTGATAATTAGGAATTGGAAATGAGGCCGAAATGATTGCTCTGTGCCTGGGGATATACTCATGTTAGTATATTAACACAAAGTATTTTTTGAGAAAAATAAGTGATACACTATTTTTGTAAATACTGTATAAGCCAGTATTCGCCGAAATAATACGTCTACATCAAATGGAAATGACGGACGTTATAATAATACGTAATAAAAGAAAGCTTCCTAAAAAGACTTTCATCATTCCAATTCATAATATCCTGTGCACGGAACCCTGGGGAGAAGAGTTTTACTCTCACTTAGCAAATTTTATTTCTTATTTCTTGGAAACTTTTTTTTAATAACCAAGGTATATTTTGCAGTATATTAAAATTACTTTTTTTAAAATATTTTATTACTTTAGGGTCAGTTAGGCCGAATAAATTTGAAATTCAGCTTTAATAGAGACTTAAAATTTTAAGAGCTTCGATTTTTGTTTTATTATACTTTCGAATATAAAACATTTTTTAAATAAAAAAAGACAGATCAAGAAAATGACTATTTAAAATGTAATGATTTTATTTAAGCAGTCAAAGAGAAGATAATATTTTATTTTGCTTTCCAGGTGACCGAGTTTCAATTAGTTTTATATTAAATATCAATGTAGATTCCCTTTTCTTCTAATAAAAATGTAAAATTCTTGTTGACATACAATTAAGACATAGTAGTTTAATAAAACTCCAAAACAATTTATTTGTAAATTATATCAAAATTTAGGAATTATAAATAAAAACGTACATTTCAGTCTTTCATTTTGTAATTAAATGGAAGTTTACATTTAATTTGGATTTTCAAATCTTAAAATATTTATTATCCGAAATATTTATTTACTTTGACTGTTCAAAATGTAACATTTGATTTAGCATCAATATTTTTATATTGACACTAAATAAAATGTCGCATATTGAAAAGTCAAAGCTACCTACGAAAAATAAAGCTTGCTCGGATGCAAGAATCAAATATTTAATATAATGTAATAAAAATTCAAAGCGTCAATTAAAGTTCCACGCTAATGGGAATTCAAAATATGATGTAGAATAGTGATTTTTTCCCGAACGAATTTTTACTGCTTTGTTCCTTGCAGTATATTCATTTTGAGGCTTAATTACTCCAAGCTTATCTGAAGTATCTCCGCAGTTATTAAGTATCGCATTCTATCTATCCTACTCTAATTATATATTTATCTTTATTTCACATATTGTTATTTTACAGGAATATTAAATTTTTACATATATTATGAATATATGAAGCTTGATACTTTTACCGTCACCCTTGACATTATCTATCAGTTGTCCAAAAAAAATTATTACACAAGAAGACGTTACTACCTGATACTATATAATTTAAATATAATTTACATATTGTGTTTTAACAATTTCCTTTTATTTAGTTTTTTTGCCGATTTCTTTGCTATAAAAACGCCGTTCTCATTGTATTTTGATTAGTTCTAAAAACCTGACTTTGAATCATGTCGCTGTTGAAGTGCACGTACATTTTTTCATTTATGCTATTGGAACGAAGTTCCTTACGGCAGGCTTGGAGGAGATATGGATTTTGCTGCGCGACCGAACTGAAAAAAATGTGATAGTAAAACCGTAAGAAAAAGTCCGTGGAAAAAAGTCCGTGGAATAAAACCGTTAAATGAGACGTGCGCAGGCGCGACAGTCGTATACACAAGCGAGTAGTGTATAATACCTTTCTCCTTCTCCCTCTTTCTTTTCGTTCTCTCATCCCTTCTCTCTCTATTACCACTCCACCCCGCCAATGCATAGTATATACTCATGAATTCATGGACAAGCACGTGGCGAATACTCACATTATAGATACATTTTACTCGTGAGTAGCCACGTTTATTTTCATATAATTTCAAATCGTCAAAACAATAATAAATATAGTAACAATGGCAAGTGAACTAACAAGTGACTTGAATGCAATTGACAGTGATAATAGTGGGAAATTATTCAGTGCAAAAGAATTAAATACATGAATTAAAAATGATTAATAAAAATAGAATTATCAAAATATATATATATTTAAATGTTTGAAATTGAAGGGAGAATTTTTTTTAATTATTTAAAAAAATAATCAATAAACTTTTTAAATATTTTCATTAGTTTAGAGGATATCTTTGCTTTATATCGTACCTTTCTTGCTTATTTTCATTTTTTTTAGATTTTTCGCGTTCCCTTATTGTGTCGATTCTACATTAGCCGAAGGAACTTCGTTCCTACCTGGTGTCCCACGACACCACATCTTTTTTTTCTGTATTGGTGTTTGTCCCAGCGAAAAGAGTAATTATAGACGATTCTCACACGACGACTATCAGGAACCGTTACAACATACCAGATCCTCCCGTAAACCCGTACAGGATACAGCCAGTACCAGTAATAATTACAGGAAAAGGATGTCCGGAAAGAAAACACCATAACAAAGTGGGAGAGTGTGTTTAATAAGACCATATCGATCCTGGATCAAGTGACTAAACCAATATTGTATTTGATTTGTGAACGTTTGTATTTTGATACTAATTACATATGTTTGTTATTTAACTTTTTTTATTATATATCTATAGTCACATATTACACAGCCTTATGTCAACAAGTAGCTACCGAATTTTAAAATTACCAATTTTAGCTATTTTCATAAAAACTGTGTGAAAATGTCTCCTTATTACAAAATTATGTTCAGTTTGGGCGGTGCTGTTTTGTTTTCCCGACCAGGAGATGAATGGTCCTAGAACTTATGTGTTAAGGTCGACTATATTCTCACTGCTGATTTGGGTTTGTGTCCAGGAACCGATAATTTATTTGGTATATTTTCATTTGAAATAACTAATAAAACATATATGCCATTTCATTTTTCTTAAAATAGTGTGCAACAAAAAAGTTTTGACTTAACATTCAGAGGAGGATTTCCTAAATAAGATGACGATGGTTCGAATCTGTAATTACCGAGTTCGGTTATCCCCTTTGTCAGCTGGAGTAGCCTATAGTACCAGTATCATTTGGCACTTGCTTAGATACTATTATACTACCTCATCTTGTCCTAGATGTTGTAGCTATAGTAACCTATTCTGGTGATACTTATATTTCTAAAATATTTTTTTAAACTTTTGTAATGCAAGTTTTGTAACGTAAGGATATTTGGAATCTAAAATAGCCGCAATTTGGCTGTGGTTCAAATTTATGCCGTAAAATAATGCGGACACGTAAAAGTAAAAAGGATTTTATTGCATGTTATATGTAATAATAATGATTTGTTGGCAGAATTTCATAATTTAGACAGCTGAAAAATCACCATCTTGTCGGTTAAAAAAGTATTCAAATGCGTTGCGCGTTTCGCAAAAATAAACCGCTTCGCTGGGCAACAGACATATATTTATTTAGTCTTACGATTTTCATTGGCATCTGAAGCAATACTAATTATAAAATATAATTTAATACAAGAGGTCAGCGAATACGTGCATCGCCATTGCTGACGGGCGCTTGTTTGACGATTGATTTTTTTCTCAGACGACATGATTTTTTTCTCAGACGGCTGTCATTTGTTTGCTTTTTCGGAGATATTTCAAAAACGTAGCTGTGAATTAATTTATCAACTGATTTTTTTAAAACCATTTAAAAACCTGCACATTTTGAATGAAATAAAACCAACCTGAAAATTTGTTTGATTTTTTTCTTTAAAAGAGATGTAAAAAAAACTAAGAACAATATGTGTTAATGGCACTTTTTTATTAATTTTCAGATATTTTTCCATTATCCTTATAATTTTTGTAACCTGTACTTAATTTTTAAAATGGTAAACATATAAAATTACCATAATATTTTCCACATATCTGTCATGCAGTATGAAAATACCGTTCGAAAAAGATAACCTTTGGCAAATCCAAAATTCATGCCCAACAATTCGCTTCACATAATACACTATTTGACTGATTATTATAAAACAATTTAAATGGAAGCACAAATTTGGCATCGCAGATATAAATACCTAGTAGTACTATACAGCTTCTGTTTGGTCCTACCCATGTACTTCTTATTCTTGACAATAAAAAATAGTTTTATTCATTTAGTAACGTACTTCGTACCATAAACAGTTTACCTTAGTTTATCGGTTAAAATAATAGTAAAAAGAAATAAATAATTCGGTGTACTTCAAAAGGAGAAACGAAACCCTTATAAGATCCGTTACATTTCCGTCTCTCCTTTCGTCACAGCCATTTTCTCAAAAACCGTTTAAGATAAAAACTTTTAATTTGACAAAGTAACAACACACATTAACCCACATGTATCTCAATAGCTAAATCTCAAAAATATTCATTTGAAAACATTGAAGATACTCCCTCTCACATTTTCAAATAAATATTTTTGAGTTTATAATGAAATACTCGAAACTTTTTTAAATTCTGTTCATAGTATGAAATATCATTTAAAAGGTTAGATGAAAATCTCAAAAACATTTTTCTTTTAATTTTAGTCCTTTTATCTGTAAACACTGAAAAATATTCAAAAGAAATGTTAACTCCCCCGTTGCACTTTCTATAAATCCAGTCTAAATTTAGAAAAAAATGTGGGTTTTAGAAACCCATGCAAAGGTTATAGAAAAACTGTAGCGATTATTTGAATCATCACAATTATTTAAATATGCACCATGTTTTTAAGCCTGTGCAAGATATAGGAGAAAAAAATTATCGTGATTATATTAGATTCTATAATTTTTTAAATATGCACCATGGTTTTATACCAGTGAAAGATATTTACCTTGTGAGAAATTATATATTATCTTGAGAGAATTAGTTTAATAGATTTACTATGTACCCTCATATGTCTGTAAGTGGTCAAATATATACGAAACTCTCATAATGCAAATTCTGCTCGTGATTGACAATTTTTTTTAGTATTAATACTAATGTGTTGAAAAAAAGTAATAATAAACAATTTTCTTAAAGAAGAAAATAGTGGCAAAAAAACTAGTCTTCTGAAGTAATTGCAATCGCAATTGAGCAGCTAACATATGCAGCACAAACTCGTAGATGTTCTATAGAAATAAACACTACATATGTAATGAGGTAGCTACCTTAATGCTTATATTACATCGCAAATACATACTATAATACAAAAATAAATACATATAGTGTAATTACATTGTAAATACATACACGTGGCTTTACAATGAAGAATGTTATTAAAAAAACTGTGTTAAACGTAATACAGTGGAAAAAAAATTTTAAAAAATAGTATTAAAAGAAACTGTCTTAAAAGTTTAAAACTATTAAAATAGTTTTGAAGCTGTTGTGCAAAGGACATAAAATATTAAAACCATCTCAAATAAAGAAATAAGTACTTCTTTTAGATACGTTTTTACTTTATTGTTTGTTTAGTTTTTAAAGTACTTGTGTCTTATTTTGGTAGAGTATGACTCTTTTAAAATTTTACGTAATTGAGTCTTGGCGTTTTGGTGTTGTTATTGGTGTTTTAAATATTTTTAGTATTACTTTTTGTCGTATGTTATATATAGAAAAAAGTTAAATTAAAAAAAAGGTAATTTTAAAATGAATTGCATTTTATACAATTTTGCACGCTGAGCTTATAGAAAAAAGTCACCCCTTTCTGAGAAATGAAAAATTTCATATTTCATCACACTAACTCATAAAGTGCAATACGAGCTTTAAAGCTAACACAACCTTCAATATATTTAATCTATTACACTTGAGTTCATGGGCAATGATGTTAATTTTTACTTACATTGTCTTTTACGTAAAGATAAAATAATGCTTTTTTAAAAATTGTATAAATTTCAATAAAATACGCCATTATGGGATGGAAATTTTATTTGTTGCTACCTTTATTTTATGAAATTGTGGTTTCTCTCCTGATTCAAAGTTTATTTTTTTGTAATATTTAATCATCAGACACTCCGAGTATTGATTGCACTACATCGACACCATCAAAGAGAGTACTGATGATACGACACAGGTCCTTCCTTTCTTCAAAGGAGGAGTCGAGATACAATAAGGTCATTACATTTTTTTAAAACCCTATAAATACCAAAGTAATATGAATGGTTTACTTTAATATCAGTTTTGTTTTCGGCAATGAAATTAGATAAACTTCTTAAGATTTTACACTTGTTTTAATACACCATTTTTTTATAAAAAGTTAAAACTGAAGAGACCTCAAATTTATTAGTCTATCCAGTTATAACCTAAACATCTGTTTTGTATGGGCGTTTGGGCAAAAAATATATTTATGCGACCATGAAGAAAATATATATCGTTGCAAGAAAATGTTGAATACAAACATTTTTAATATAGTGGATAAGCCATTTTGGAAGAAAGAATATGAAATAAGAAATGTATTAGTGTAACGAATGACACTTGTATTTTATTGAAAAGCACACTACGGGAAAAGTAACTAAACATTAATTTTTTCATATCATTCCTCGTCAGTCAAGACAATTCTTCAAAATTAGTTTTAACAATATTTTTATTTTTGTATATCTGTAGGCCTTTCACATTTATTACTCTAGGAAATTCATATAATTAATGACATGATAAACAACGTAATTTCATTTCAAACGAGGTTTTCTCCATCCGCGAACTAAACTGACGCTTGACCGGTTTTATTTATACAAAAATCTGTCTGAATATTTACACTCGCAGAAAAAATATGCCAAGTAAATTTATTTAAATTCAGATGATTCAAAGAATAAAAGAACATCACCTACCTTCTTGTATATTTTAACAATTTTATTACTCTCTTAACAGTGAATACTGGAAGGCGTGATAGTTTAAGTAAAATTGCGATATAATGAATTGAACAAAGGTATTATAATCTGAAACTACATTAATTTAAAAGAGTGAATACCTTTCACTCATTATTGTTATGTGAATCACTAACGGATAACATTTCAGAATATTTTTTGGAATTTTAATAAAGGTAATAATATAATGTAATCTTTTGTATCACTTGTAGTAACGGGCTGCAAAAATATCACTTATAATTAACTCAGTAAGTGCAGTAAATAACATACGATTTTGCAATATTTGATAGCACATTAGCTGATGATATTTGACCTGTTTATTTTTCAGGCAAAGCATGGAAAAAGAAACATTAAAAATATTTTGACAAATAAATTAACATAATTTTAAATTTAATTTAAATTGTTTATATTTAACACATTAATTTCTAGTAACGCAGAGACTTCATTTGATTTTGCTCACATAAATAAATACTAAAAAGAACCACAATCATTTTTCCACAGTTATTTTGGTGTACAATAAACCTTTCTTTTTGCATGATCTTTCACCTTCATACTTCAGTAAAGTATAATTTTTCAATCTCTGAAAATGTCATTAATTTTTCTCAACCTTTTTTATTTTCATTACTTTTATTAAGCTCTTATTATTTCAATACGATAACATTTATGTTTTGGTGTATACTATAATCGGCAAAATAAAATATTCTATGATGTAAAAGGACGAATTTATAACATAAATGAAGTCTTAGTAGGTTGTTATACATATTAGAGTGTTTGTCAGTGGTTCATCGGGACTATATTTCTGAAGAACTAAGATAGGCACTTATTAACATTAAGTTTTAAAATTTATTTGGACAATGTAAGCTTGCAGAAGAAGAGAAGAACCAATATTTAAATTGGGTCTTTTAGGCAACCTTATTTGATTTTATGGCTGCTTCTTTGCATATCTAAATCCTTCGTAGAATCATTAATTATTAATAATAAGTAATTTATTTACAAACGATAAAAAAAATATTTTTATTGCACAATATTAAAATAAAAAATTTTGCAATACGATTCTAATCATAAAACACTTTTTCTATGTTAGGAGAAATGGCAAATGAAATGCCGATTTCATTTTGACAGACCCATAAAGTGGTACTTAGCTCAACGCAAGAAAAACAATTTTTTTACCTAGTGCGAGGAATACCAAATTGTTTCCAATATTTTACTAAGTATTAACTGAAACCTCTGTGTAAAGCTTATACTTACAAAATTTTACTTAAATAATTCTAAAACTGTAGAAAATTTAATGGTGAGATAATGTTATACGTTATATCACAAAAATTTTCCCGTTTCTTTGGTAAATAACTAAACATGTCGAAATTTCTTTTTCTTGTTAATTAATAAAACTAGTCCATAATTTTTCTCCAAATTTGACACATTGGTAGTTCAAACAGTTTTATCATATCGAGCAATTTACATTGTTTCAATATTTATTACTAGGTGTCTGGTTAATTTTAGCATCATCATAATTATAATTTTAAAGTGAATGGATTACATACTTGTTTCATATTTAAGTTTAGTGTAAAATAATTTTCCATTCCATTTGAAAATTGTAGTGTATATTGCCAATATAGCAATTTACTATAATAGTTTTTCCCTTTAGAGGTTTCTGTCGTAAAGCATGGTTTCTCCGTATTAATAATTTTATTTGTGACATTTTTCAAAGCTATTTGCAAATTAAATAATAGGTAAATAAACGGTAAAAATATAAAAACCAAAGCATGCTCCATGGTCTTAGCTTTCTATATACTTTTGTAAACCTTTTGATTAGGACTAAAGCTGCCAAAATATAATAATACACAATCTCAATAAACTCTTTTCAATGTTTTAAATTGATTTTAAAACTATTTAATTCTTCTGTTTTGTTCATTACATTGATGTCAAATATAAGAATTAAATTGACCAGTTTAAAGACATTTCTCCCTTTTTAAGCTTCCGTGTTAAACAGCTAAAATGAAGTATTTCTATTTATATTCTGGTGTCTGCATACTGTATGTCACGACTTTTTTCTTCACGAGTATTATAACTATTGAAATTTGGAACACTTACTGAATTTAATTTTTCTCATTTGAATAGATGAGAATTTTGGATAATTTTTATTCCAATGGATTCCAAAATGGATGGTTCAAATTTGAAGGTGGTGCAACAAGATTAAAAAGGTTAAGCAGTAAGAAAAAAACATGTTAGCATACTTATAAAAAGTAAATTATAAAAGTGGAATACAATAAAGAAAATAAAACCTGAGAAAAACCAAAAGTGAGAAATTAATAAAGAAGTGAAAAGAAACTGACTTAGATACTGAAACTAATTTAGATATTGAAAACTAATTTAGACACTGAAAGGGCTTTAACTTCACATAAATAAATAAAATTGATTCTATAATATGAATGTAAGGACAGTAAAAATTTCGCACTGCTGGTTTGAATTGTAGATGAGAAAACAAGATAAGTTGATTCTGTTATTTATGAATCTTTATCCTGCACTCATAATTACTATGGTATTTTTTTCTTAAATTCAAAATATTTAAATACAAGTACGTCAGTTGAAATATTGTACGTGTTTTAAATCATATTTTTGAGTGTTTGGAAAACATCGTACAAATGAACGATCACAATTTATGACTCTATTTGCTTTGCAGAATAGTAGTGAGGTAAAATATAATCTTCCTGGATTGAGCCAGATTCCTTTCTTAATTATTTTATAAAATACACTATAATTGTTTTCTTGTTATAATTATTTATAATTGACATCCTAACTTATTTTATCCATTCCAAGTTTCTGTTTATAATACTTGTAGATCAACAACTTGCCTTTGCCATAATATTTACTCAGGTTCATATTTTTTATTTGCGCAGCTTATTTAAGTCTCTCATTATTATAATAGAATTAACTTATGCAAGAGAGACAATACAACTGCCGATAAGATATTTTTTGTTTTATAAAACTAGTTATTTTGGATAACGGAGACGAATTAAAACCTATTGTACATATACTTAGAACAAAAGTTGTAATGTAATGGCTTTTACTTTAATTTGATACTTTGCCACCAAAATGATCAAAAAATATCTACATAATGATTCCAAATAAAAAAAGGAAATAAATGAAAATTTCAAGTATCTTTTATTTCGAACACCTTTTGTTAGTGTCTTTTGTTTTATACATTTTTTAAAATCTTCTTAAATAATTAATTTATTATTAATTATAGTGCATTTTATAAGACAATCAACTTTTGAAATGTTTAACCAACAAACCTGATATTTTGTGTTATTTGTCTCTTAAAAATTTGTTATGTTAACAAATTCTAATAGAAATGAAAAAGAAATTTTTAATTTCGTTTGACGTTAATAATTAATCATCATTTTATTCCTTCACACTTTTATTAGAAAGTGAGGAGGTCTAACATAATGCCATTTTGGATCAAAGCATTTTAAAAACATTATTAGTGTTTGAGCTCAGAATATTCACCATCATGAATGGACAGGACGGGAACAACAAATAAATAACATTTTCGTCATCGTTTAGCGTAAAGTATCCAGATGGACAGATTATGAATAACTGCTTTAGAGAGTGTAGATAAGGTAGTGACAAGAGCTGATGTGGGCGAGCGCAATTATAAGTTAAACTCTTATAGTAGTATTAAAATAATGTATGAAGATATTGTGAAAAGTATACAAATGTGAAAAAAGTTACAAAAACAATGTTTGCTAATTGCTTGATTGCTAATTATAACAAATTATGTGTGATGGCCCATTTTCATTTATAAGGTAGTAGAATCTACCAAGACTTTCAAATGTGTAAAGCTAATTTTTGGTATTGTTTGTTAAAAGTATTTTTATACCATAAGATTGGATAGTAAATTTCCATACTTTACTATAGCACAGAATAACAACTAAACTTGAGAACATTGTAACTAAAAAAAATTAAAACAAAATGCCGTCACAGATTTTTTCATCAAGTCATAGCCGGTTGGATAATTAGTTTTATAATAATACGAATCTAAAATTATAAAAATAATTACATGTGTACACATGGAATCAAGTTCTTAATTACAATACAATTTAGACATTTTTCTTATTAATTTATTAATTTTCATTATTGGTACACCACTACGTTATTATATAAGATGGGAGGAAAATTGTCAAAATTATTAAGGACAACACAAATGGGCAACTTAAATTAAGCCTACGTGCTATCATCTCACAACAGACTTTAATTTTCCTTTAATGGAATTTTTTATACCTTAATCCACTGGATTGATTATTAAGGCTTTATCAATAGCAATAATAGCTGGATATTGTGACGAGACTACCTGCACTCCCGTGTTTTACATCTTTTGCAACTTAGAAAATAACATTGGGTTCTTATTCTATATGTATCCAAAATCATTAATACTTTTATACATAAATATGAAAATTTGATACCTATTTAGACTGAATCTTAAAAAAATGAACAAAGACAGGCAAATAATAATATTTGTCTGTCTTTGTTCAGTTTTTTATATAACCGTGTCAAAACTAAATTTCAATGAATTAGATGAGTTGTGATATTATCACCTTATGTTTTATACTAGAAGGTTTTTTATAACTAGAATAATAATTAAATTTTGGTGTCACGCCTGCCGTGATTTTTAATTGTTCCAGGCTTTCTGTATAATTCTGTCTGCTTTCTGTATTTGAAAATTAGATTCTTACATTAATAAATGACTACAAGATTGTAATCACTTTTAACATCTGGCTGGTAGCAGATCAGAAACATATTTTGCAAATGTTTCTCGATTTCACAAACGTTTCAAAATTTTCAGAAACAGATTTTGTACTACTTGTGATTTTCATTGGCCACATTCAATGCCTGGTGAAATTATTATACAAATGAAAAAAAAAATTAAACAGCTCTGGTTGTAAAATCTGGTATTCACAAGATAAAGATGCGAGCGCAGGTTAATTAACAATTTTTTTTAAAAATTGAAGCGGGTTCCTTTGTCAATTTTCAAAGTAGACATCAAAAGTATGAAGAAGCAATTTCTACATGCACGGTTTTCAAATATTGTCCCACGTACATTACTGGCAGTCTATTTTATTCATATGTTATATGTAGATTGTTCTTGAGAAAAAAAGTCACACAATGTTTTAATTCAACTCACATTCCTGCTGTGTACATAAAATCCTTTGATATCCTATTTTGATAGTTCTCTCGCATAGTTTTGGTAGACAAAAATATTAAAGTTACAAGACTCACGACACCACATGGAGTAACATAGGACAATCTTACGCTATGTGGTGTTATGAATCCACATAATGTAACATTATTCTGTGCAGTACATTTTACGGTATTGTGAATTTTGCATGTATCAGCATAATCTTTCTATCTATGTTACAGGTTACTCAACACCAACAAATATTATTGAAGATTACACATAATGTTTTTTTTTGTTAAAACCAGTCAGCATAACATATAAGGCATTTATATAAAGAATCTTGGAAAAAATTAGGGTTTTTACCAAAAATTAGAAAAAATTAGGACTTATACCAAAAATGAAAACAGAATTACGTTAATTTAGACTTTTTCTTAAAAAAATGCTGAAATCAAGGTGGTAAAAAAATGGTTTTAAAAAAAATTAGAGTGAAATTTTAGAAAGAAAGTTTTATCAAAGAGTATTCAAGTTATAAAGTGACTTTTTGACATTACCAGTTTCCATTCATCAAGGCATTCCATAAAAAGAAACAATTTTCAAAGTATATCATTTTATACAACTTAATCAAAACTAATGATTATGATTTTTATACTTTACAAGCTGAAAAGCAGTGAATGAATCAAACAAGAAACTGTTTAAAATTAGCATATATATAATAAGAAACATGCAAATAGTGTTGTATAATAATTAGACAAAATCTAAAAATTGCAACATTTTGATAAGAATTATTATTTCCAAGTTAAAACAGATCACCAACATTTATGAATTGAATAAAAAAAAACAGAGTAACTCATGAGCAATCCTAAAGTATGGAGCAGCATTGAAGTTCACTAGTGGAAAATTGTGAATTTGACCCAGTTTGGATGCTTCTATAAAATGTTTAATAAGCTTTGAATGATATCGGACATTAGATGGTGAAAGAACAGAATAAGGTATTTTTACATAATATGGAATTTTTAGAGCCTACAAAAAAAGTGAAAAAATCTCTATTTAAGAAGACTTACAAAAGGAAAAGAAGTATATATTTATTACATAGTGGCAATGCTTCCGCAAGTCAAGAATAAAATGTTTCTTGACTTGCGGAAGCATGGCATTAAATAAGTTTATATTTTCAAATACTGTTTTTTAAATGTAGGAATCTACATTATGCTTAGTAATAAATATACCAACAGGTGATTTGTTTATATGTAAATATTGTATTTGCATTTAGATCTTCTTACTTACTTTCTCACCTCAAGTGGTTAATGACTGCCGTGAAGAATCCAGACGCAGTTTTATAAACCTAATGTGTTTTTTTATAATAGGTTTAATCTTATGTGGCCATATAAAATAATATTACCTGCACAATATGAAAATATGATGATTTTCAACGAATATGAATATTAGCGTCACCTGTTTACATGTACAAGATGTCCAGTGGCAGATTTCAATGTTTGAAAAATTGTAAAAAAAACTACACCTCTAATACAAAGTAGGTTTATTTTAACTTTATAACAACAAATGCGGATTTCATTTTTTAAAAACCACGTTTTCCAAATGGCGGCCATCGAGTCTGACACACTCTTCGAGTCTAGCACGCATGTTTTCAAAAACACGTTTGCAGAGCGACTGGGGTGTCCTACTGACTTCGGCTTGAATATTTTCTTTAAGTTGTGTTACAGTGCTCGGATTTGTTTTATACACAATGGATTTTAAGTATCCCCATAAGAAAAAGTCACATGGGCTTAAATCGGGTGACCTAGGTGGCCACGGTACGGTACCGTTTCGAGATATGTTTTTTTCGAGAAATAACTGCCACACTGCATTCATGGACACATTAGCAGTGTGAGCTGTGGCTCCGTCCTGCTGGTACCATGTGTTTTGGTTGAAGGATGGACTATTCTGTAGTTCTACTCTGAAAAAGTCATTTAACATCTGGGCATATCTCTCCGAGTTCACAGTTACAGTTTGGCCACGTTGATTTTCAAAGAAATAAGGCCCTATGATTGCAGATGCAAACATGGCACACCAGACTGTTACTTTAGGCTTATGTAAAGGCTCTTGATGCATTTGTCTTGGGTTGTGGACATCCCAGTAACGAAAGTTCTGCTTATTCACATATTCTCCAATGTGAAAGTGAGCTTCGTCACTAAAGAATATGTTGCCCATCCGGGTAGCAGAACGAAATCTCAACAACATCACCTCCGCTTAAGTTTTTCTTAGTTCAAAGTCAGAATCGTGTAAATCTTGAACAATTTTAATTTTATATGGATGGAACTTGAGCGTTTTTTCATTATTACCTGTAAAGTTGATTTCGGAATTCCCAATATCGATGAACGTGATAAATGCATAATAATCGCAGTGATAAACGGGGATTTTTAACTACAGAAACCATAACAAGCTCGACATTTTCTTCCGTGGCTACCAATGGTGTAGGTCCTGGCCTGGGCCTATTTAATGTTGATCCTGTAGCTCCGAACCTTGCTACCTATGACTGAATGAGGTTGATCGATGGTCCATCACGTAATCGACGAATACTGTAACAATTATTAAATCGACGGCGTGCTACATACAGCGAAAATCCACTCGAAATGTACTCCTCGACGGCAAAAGTGCGGTGCTCTCCACTCCACTGTTCCATGGCTACTAAAACATCTGCACCGCTTGCGCTTCTAATGACGCCCCCCGCGCCCCTCTTTTGTATTGCGTTCAGAAACTATGCTTGTTCAAACTTTGAAATCTGCCACTGGACAACCTGTATAACATTATTATTACATTGAGCATGTGGACATCATCATATGAAATTTTATTATGAAAAAGATATATGCACATTAAAGTGACCAATGGATGAGTTAGTTATTTAGGCCTATTTTGGTCTTAAAGAACAAGAAACAGAAATGTTCACTTTACGAATACCTAGCTGCATTCTAGTATAAAGAAAATTTGTGCTTAAATTTTAATAGCGTATGTCTCGTAATTTAATTACCTGCTAAAGTAAGGAGTTTTGGTATATTTTTTGCATTTTCACACTTTTTCAAACAAAACATCATTATTTCAAGGAGGAATATCAATTTATTAGTATATGTTATTACATTCTCTATATAAATAAAATTAATTTCATGTTAGTATTTAAGATGTGCAGCTTTGCACGAACTAATAAGTTATTTAATTATGGAGAGTAACAAACTCCAGTGTAATACCATGTAACATGAGCATGTTGTAACAGGTACAAGTATCCACGGTTCACTAAACAATTGTTTTTAGATCTGAAAGTATTTTTCAATTAATTTATTGTATGTAAAATAATTAAAAATGCCTACAAGAAGTTATAATAGATAATGCCTAATTTTGTGAATTTGCCAATAAAAGAATTCCATGTGTTATTCAAAATATAATGCAAAAATCATGTTTCCATCCCTTATGTCAAACCATATATTATGTGAATGAAACTTTGTATATAATAAAGAATAGAAAAACCTACCAGTAGAACTCTCACCACGATGGTTCCCTTACACGTTTAGGCACTTGTAAACTTTAAGTGTATGTGATATTTCTATTGAAAATTTACAAATATTAATGTAATTTCTAACTATATATATACCTATATAGCATAGTATATCTTTCACAGGCATAAAAGTATTGAGACGTTCTTGAAAAAATTAAATTTCAAATCATCATTATAGCTTTAGCAGATTCTGAAAAGTGAGTAGCAATATATTTTATGGCAAATATTTTTATAGAAATTTTCATCAATATCTCTCAAACTATGAATCACACGAAATCCTAACAAATACTTAAAAAATATTGTTGCAAATGTTATTCCAGACAAAATAAAAAAGAAATTCCAATTACCCTACTCATCCAATCTAAAATTACCATAAGAATATTTTTGAGTGATAACTATTAAGGTACATGTGTAATATGTTATATCAACATGTTAATTATAAAGTTTTTAAATCAGTTTTTGAAAAAAATTAACAACTGTGTCAAATGGACAAACATATTATAATAGATTTTGTAAAAGTTACTTTTTTCATTTTAATGTACAAAGTTCTGAAAAAAAATTTCCAAATGAATGTGACCCTATCACCATGCGACACCTGTAGTGTGTTTTGTTCTTATAACGTTATTACGTGTTGTTAGTTCACACTGTTAGAAATTTATTTTTATGACACAATAAAATTATGCAAACATTTCAACAAAATAATAAAATAATTTTATGTGGCTCTGCCCTTAGCACTGGAAAAGTAGCCAGGAATCATAATTAAATAATCTATGGGTTTTATTTTACTTCACCAATATTTCTCACAGATTGCATTGTGACTGGCTACAAAGGATTGCTTTCGTAGCATTAAGTCTGCCATCTGTGCATTTAGATATTTAGGTTACAAGTTACAAGGGTTAATATATAAATAAAATCATTAAATAAGTAAAATGATTTTCTATTTATATATCTCGTTATTGTTTAATAATATGTCAACAAAGTCACTAAACACAGTGACATTAAAAACATCACCTAAATTCTTTAGCACTGACCTGGAAAGAACATGAAAGAAACATAAAAGTATTTTGAAAAAAACATAAAGTAAATGGTTTAATTACATAATTCTTCATGGACTTGCACTGATGTCATGCCGTGGACTTGCACATGGTCACCAACAAAATAGATTAAAAAATGGCAATAACATATGAGTGATGGATCCAAAATTCTTTTTTTAATAAGAGCATGAGAAAAAGAAAATAATGAGATTCTGTGTTATTAACAACGTGATTCTGGGACAGGTCAAATTGCAGAAAAAACTGAGTTCGTCTTTATCATTTAGAGGCAAAGTTTGTGTTCGGATGGGAACTTTTTAAATCTATAATTTTCGTAACTTACATACAATCATTCATTTTATGCTGCCCCCTGTATCTTCCTAATATAATTTTAATTACCTAAATAAACTCCGCCATTGCCGGTCCCAAGCTAACTCCGCCATTGCCGGTCCCAAGCCCGGATGAAAAAGGAGGAGGGTTGGCTGAGAACTTGACCGTGCCAGCCGCAGAAGGTCAACGCCGAGCCTCGGGCGGCGGTTAATAAACCCGAATGATCCCTCCAGTGGGCGATAGGAAATGATCCCCACGACCCGCTACTCCTGTTTATGGAATCGGGGGCACTGGCTTAACCACCCGTGTCATGAGGTAGAAAGCCTCATTAAAAATTCACCCTAATCCTACGGTGAAGACCGCGCCAAAAGGATGCATGGCTGGGAGGGCGCCCAGTCTCTAGCGCCAACCTTGGTGAACTTGGCGAACACCTTTGTATATAGCCTTCTCACAGGAAAGGCGTCACCCTGTGAGTGACCACAAATTCGTCCAAACTCGTGGGAACAAAATGAGTCTAAATAAAACCGAAAATAAATTACAAAACATAAAGCAACATAAAACCAATCTAACACAAGTCTTATCCAAAGATCTTTGCGAAACTAGGCAGAGATCATCATCCTTTAGTGGCAGCTCAAACTCCACTACCGTCCTCCAACCGACCCTATGGCAATATATTAAAAGCAGTAAAGCGGATCCCGTTGCTAGTCAGAAAAACCCTTCTGAAATACAAAGTGCAGAACAAACTCAGGAAAATTGGCAGCAGGACTATGTCAAAAGCAAAAGAAAAAGAAACGAAAGCCCAGCTGAAATAGAAAACAAACAACCAGCGTCTAAGCGTACCAACTTTTCGGTAACTGTACATAATAGCTTTGATATTCTCAGCAACGAAGATCACGAAACTGTAAACCAGGTCAAAGAATATGTACCTAAACCGGAGCCTATTTTTGTCACAGGTGTAATAAACATCTCACCTTTAAGAGACACAATTAACAGGGTCGTGGACACAGAGAAATACACATTGACCACGCTCAGATCAGGGCATATTGTCAAACTAATACCTAAGGATATAGAAACTTATAAAATTATAAGAGACACTCTCATCGAAAAAAATGTAAATCATTATACTTACAAACTAAAGAGTGAGAGAGCCTATCGAGTGGTAATTAGAGGTTTGCATGCATCGGAAGATTTATCACTGATCAAATCTGAACTTGAAGCTACAGGACACGAAGTAAGACAAGTTGTCAACGTGCTACATCGGGTAACCAAAGAAAAACTTCCTCTATATTTTGTAGACCTAGAACAGAGACCTAATAATAAAGATGTATTTAATATCAAACATATCAGCCAAGTTAAAGTTACAATAGAGGCACCATACAAAAAAAAGGAAGTTTTGCAATGCAAACGGTGCCAAAGATTTGGGCACTCCAAAAATCAATGTTTCCGCCCCTTCAGATGTGTGAAATGCGGAAACGACCATCCGACGACTTCATGCAATAAACCTCCAGAGATAAACGCCCTATGTGTGAACTGTCAAGGTAACCATCCGGCAAGTTACAGAGGATGTCAGAAATATAAAGAATACAAAGAGCGTATTTTCAAAATCAAAACAAAACCAGGCAAGGGTAAACCAACACCCTCAGAAGATGTCCCAATATCATCGCAAACCATTACAAATGACACCAAAGTACAGCACTCGAGAAGTTATTCAGATGCACTTAAAACTAAATTCAAAGACCGTATGGAGCAAACAACTAATCTGCAGTCAAGTAACACTCCACCTAACACAACAGACAACAGCCAAATCAGCAATTTATTGGACGTAATGTTTAATAGATTTCAAGAAATCATGAAAAACATGATGGACAGCATGATGGACCGGATGGTTCAACTAATCACAGGTCTGGCCACACAGAGGGCTTAAATATGCGTATACTCACTTGGAACGCCAACGGAATTACTGAGAAATGTCAGGAACTTGAGCTATTTATGATATCGGAGAATATAGATGTGGCCTTGATATCTGAAACAAGACTAACCCAGCGTTCCCACGTGAAAATGAAATACTATACGATCTATAGGACCGATCACCCTTCTGGCAGATCTCACGGTGGCACTGCAGTTATACTAAAGAACAACATTAAACATTATACTCTTAACCCTTACAAAACCGATAAGATACAAGCAAGCATAATAAAAGTCATCCTTAAAAACTCAGAGACAACCTTAGCCGCTGTGTACTGTCCACCAAGACACTCAATTACTGCTGATGAATTTAAGCAATTCTTCGAAGAGCTTGGTCCGACTTTTATCTGTGGAGGGGATTGGAACTCCAAGCATAAGTTCTGGGGCTCAAGACTGATCAATCCAAAGGGTAGACAACTCTATAAAGCTACATCAGATCTTAATTTAGAATGTATTTCGCATGGAGAGCCAACCTATTGGCCTACGGATTTCCATAAAACACCTGATTTACTAGATTTTTATATAACAAAAAACATCGGTCGAAATTATACAAATGTTGAGAAGTGCGACGATCTATCGTCAGATCACTCTCCAGTCATCCTTACTTTGAGCAAAGTAGCTATTTACTCAAAAACACCTATCGGAATTTACAATAAAAGGACAAATTGGGACACATACAAAGAAATTGTTTCCTCCAACATTGACCTCAATGTAAAATTAAAAACAGAAGAAGACATAGAAAAAAGTATAGAAAAAATCAACTCCATAATCCACCTAGCAGCCAAAGAATCAACCTCAACAAGCAAAATAAATAAAATGACAAACAAAGAATATCCTAAGAACATAATGAAGAAAGTATTGGAAAGACATAGATTAAGGAAAGAATGGCATAGATCTAGGTATCCCTCAGATAAAACAATCCTGAACAGAGCGACTGAGGAACTCAAGAAAATGATTAATGAGCATGAAAACTTAAACTTTCAAAATTATCTAGCCCACCTCACGCCTTACCAGGATAGTAATTACTCGCTTTGGCGTGCTACTAAGAATCTTAAGCGACCGAAAGAACACATGCCACCTATAAGAAGAGATAACTGTTGGGCCAGATCGGACCACGAGAAGGCAACAACTTTTGCAGAACACCTCAAAGACGTCTTTACGCCTTTACCGAGCAGCAACCTGGAAAAAGACAAAGAAATAACAGACTTCTTAAACTCTCCAGGTCAATTATGTCTTCCATTAAAACCAGTGAGCCCCAGAGAAGTTAATAGACAAATTAAATCTCTCCCGGTCAGAAAAGCTCCCGGTTATGACCAAATAGATACTACTCTCTTAACTAACCTACCAAAAAAGGGATTAATGTACCTGGTAGTACTATTCAACGCATGTCTGAGACTCTGTCATTTCCCCTGCCAATGGAAGTTTGCCCAGGTCGTAATGATCTTGAAACCTGGTAAAGAAGCAGCTGAAGTTGTATCGTACAGGCCAATCAGTTTACTCCCTCTGGTCGGCAAACTTTTCGAAAAAATAATCCTGAGTCGATTGCAACCCAAACTGAATGAAATAATTCCCGACCATCAATTTGGCTTCAGGCAAAAACATGGCACAATCGAACAAGTTCATAGATTAACAAACACAATTAACGAAGCCTTGGAGAACAAAGACTACTGCTCCGCTGTTTTTCTTGATATAAGTCAGGCCTTCGATAAGGTCTGGCACATGGGCCTCTTATACAAAATAAAGAAGCATCTACCGTACTCATTTTATCTACTTCTAAAAAGGTACTTAGATAAAAGATGCTTTGAAGTAAAAGTCAACACTGAAACGTCAGAACTCTACGAAATCCACTCGGGTGTCCCTCAGGGCAGTATCCTCGGACCCGTATTGTATCTGATCTACACTGCGGATATTCCTAAAAATGTTGACACAGTAATGGCCACCTATGCAGATGATACTGCTATACTGTCCGTACATTCAGAAGCAATAACCGCGTCTATATTTCTTCAAAAACACCTTACTGAAGTTGAAGCGTGGCTTGCAGAATGGAGAATAAAAGCGAATAACAGTAAATCCGTTCACGTAACATTCAGTCTCAGAAAAGGAGATTGCCCAGCAATTACTTTAAACGGGCAACAGATACCGCACTCAGATACTGCTAAATACCTCGGCATGCACTTGGATAGACGATTGACGTGGCAAAAACACATCTGGAATAAACGTAAACAATTAGATACAAAATTGCGAAGCTTGTCCTGGCTCATCGGGAAAAAATCTCAACTATCTAATGAAAGCAAAATGGCTGTCTACAAAACAATATTAAAGCCAGTGTGGACATACGGGATCGAGCTGTGGGGTACAGCATCTAACAGTAACATCGAGATCTTGGAAAGATTTCAAACCAAGACAATGAGATATATGTTCCAAATCCCAAACTGTATAAGTAACAAATACATACTCCGAGATTTGAACCTAACAACTGTAAAACAGGAAATAGCCACCAGAAGTCTTAAATACCAGACCAAGCTATCTGAACATGTGAATGTGCTGGCTACCAAACTATCAGGAGATGGCAGTGTTAAACACTCACGACTAAGAAGGAACAGTATTCCAACCCTTCATAGCAGATTTCTAAACCCAAAGTGAGAGAGATCGATGGATTCTCCTCACAGCTAAATTACATACGCAGACTGTAGTCACCAATAATAACAGCTAAATGTGAAAAACAGATTGCTGTGCTAAGCAGAATACAAAAAAAAAAAAAAAAAATTACCTAAATCCAAATTAATATGTTATGTAGTTCAGAGTTTGCTGGTTCACCATATGTTCGAAAATGGCTACACTTGTGCATAATAACTTTCACTGATGGAATCTAACATTTCTGGGACTACATAACTCCACAATTTTATCAATAGGGACACAGGAGTAAGTGAAAATACTGGCAAGTTGAAGAAAATTAAAAAGCACATAAAACTGTTGATGCTAATTAAGTTGCTTTAGAAGAATTGAAATAATGCATGCAAGTACTATAGTAATTTATTTGTATCTTGTAAAAAACCTTAGATCATGACCAGTAACAATCATAACTTTTAAATGTTTAGGTTATGGAAATAAAATCATAATAAAGTAGAAAAAAAGAAAAATCAAGAGAAATATATCAAAGATTGGATTCCAAAACACTATGAATCACAAAAGAAGTTAAATATTATGGGTTAATCAGATGCATTGTTAGCCCAACCACCAGGAGAGAGTTAAATAAATGTTTTGTTACATAAAATAAAAAAGAAAATAACTGTTCATCCTAAACCCAAATTTGGCAACTGCTGGTTGTAGGCATCTTCATGACGCTATCGTGCTTGCTGGTTATGAATTTCTCCCATCCATAAAGGAAAGACTAAACTTAGATAATAAACCGTTAGCCCTTAATACTGCATGCTTCTTGATTATGTTATGATTTTCGATTTTTAAGTTTGTAATTAATTTAGTTAATATGTTTGTTAACAAAAATTTACATTATATTTTAAATCCTCAAAGAAAGCAAAACTGCTAACAACTATGCAAGAAATCATTACAGCGAGTGACATGAGGAGCTAAAAATTAAAATTAAAGTTTAGTTTATAATAAACTTTGTGTTAACTTTTTTGAAAGTGTTATTTACATGTAGAAATGTGATTTCAATATTATTATTTAAAAGATCAATACAGACCTGAAATTCAAACATATTGTTTAAATAGTAACACAGGTTCAATAAATGAATGTAGAATTAGAATAAATAATGAATAGAACTTTTGTATAAATACAAAATTGTAACAAGGTACTTAAATTAGAACCAGAAAGTTCAATAAATAATACTAGCAATTCCATTTTTGGAGAAAAAAGGTACCCATTAAATAACCTATATATGTGCTAGAACTCTGACGCTGGAGATATGAATGTGGGGCTTACTGCCATACTAATGATCTAGCTTTTTAGACTGTGTTGCGTGATGAGATTGTTGAAAATTAATTGCAGGCAAAAGCAGAAAATGGAAATAGACAATGAAAAAGGAATAAAGGTGTCGGGGGACGACCACATGTGAAGAATTTCAGGCCCTGAACCAGTTTTAACCAATTTTTCCGTTTGGTGTTGGCAAGAATAATAGTTTAGGAAAAAACTTTGCAACATGGTTGGAGACACATATATAGAAGTAATTACAATGAGAATAAAATTAAAAGTACAAAATTAGGAATCTCCATGAACTGTTGTGCGAACGTAATGTAAGGGTTTGCAGATTATTTGTTAATGTGTATGGAATGTTTTTAAACAACTGGCATGTAAATGTATTAGAAACTTCTTGCACATATATATTGTGATGCTTCAGCACTGAAAACATCTTCTTCTTGGTTTATGCTCCTGTTCTATAACAATGTTTATGATTTTTATGAATCGTCATCCCTAGGTGACTTGAAATTATTTCAAAACTTTTCCCACCTGATGGTTTTGTATTTCTCTGGTTGTTGATCAAATGAGATATTTTTCTAACTTTTCATGTGAAAAAAATGTCATAGCTTTGAAAATTTATCTATTAGCTTTACCTAACTTGGTGTTGTCAGATAAATTAGTGTTCTTTTTTATTGCATCAAATTAATTTCAACTCATATAATTTATGACTAAGCACATACCATTGTCTTCATCTTTTTAACAGTATATTTTTTACACTGAATACAGTAGTAAATTTTAAATCAACATATCATCAGCTAAAGTTAATAATATTGCCGGTCAGTTTGAATAAAACTTAAAAAGACCACAAAAAGTATATGAAAACATATGACAAGAACGCCTCACTAAACATATGAAAAATAATAGTCGATCATATTCTGAGCTTAAATGAAGTGAAAATTTATCTACATTTTAGGAAAATGGATTTATGAGTATCTCGTCAAAATTTAATTAAGCACATATTAGAGTTTTGTTGTTTTCATGGTGATTCTCTCATTATTTTAGGAGTTATTTGCGAAGTGAAACAGTTTAATCATTCATTAAAAAATTATTTCTTCTAGTCTATAAAAACAAGTACAATGGTAACACTATTAACATTAGAAAGGTCACCTGTTTTGATTTGATAGGTATAACGAAATAATAACGCTTTCACTTTTTAACCGTGCATCCAATGATTTTCTTGAAATGGCAGACACATTGCAGTGGTGAAAATAGCTTCAAAAAATATTTCACTTATGAAATTTTTGAAGAATTTTCAGTGGAAAAATGTAGAAATGCCCGTGAAAAGGGCAAGCTATGAAACTGTGACAGTAAAAAAAAAATATAAATATTTTGTAGATAAACATTGCTAGCGTTGGCTTTCATTTTACTTGTAATGAGCTATTCAATTCCTAATTTTGTGTAACTGGTGATATCGCTATCATGAGTCAATATTTTGATTTTCTTGTAAGATGTTTGTAGTTTGACAGTAACAATATGGGGCTACGACAAACACATGGTGATTTTCTTAGCCCTCTCAGAACAGTTTGAACTGCGTTGATAGATAGCTCTTGGATAAATACTCTTGGACCAAAGTTACAATATGTACATAAGCTTTTAAGGCAGATGCAATTTTATATGCATAATAAGCCCTCAAAGGAGATTATACTTTATGACACATCATATAGGTCTAATACCAAACTTTACTTTAGAAAAGGAACAAGACTGCCTTTAAGAAAATATTCCAGACAAAATTTGAGTGGTATTTGTGGCACAAGCAGGAATGTTACGACTCATAAATTGGTCCACATTAATAATGTTAGCCAAGAACTTTAGCCATACAAGTTGATAGTATGTACACTTTATACAAGCAAAAAAGGATTTCCGGAAAAGTTGAAAACAACAGAACTATAAGTATATTTGAAGGCATTGTTAGTGTTGGATCTATATTTCTATTGGATGTAGGGTTGGGTCGAGAATGCACAAGTCTAGGCAGCAACTTACTAATTTATGTGAAGTAGATGGTCATTAAAATAATATAATAACAAGACCTTAGCAACCATTATATAGACAAATGTAGCGCGCTTGTATTGACATACTAAAGACAAAGTGTTCATATAAATAGAGGGCTATTTTTAGATTATAAAAACTTCAATTTTTAACACCTTTTCTATTCAAACATTGTACAATGGTTCTATAATATTTTTTCTTTTATTTACTTTCTAGGTCACGGTAGCATAAAAATAATTTTGAGATTATTCACAAAGCATATAAGGTATCGTTCATTCTGCATATTACATTCCACACTTCTTTTTCATTTTGGCTCATATTGATTTACATTTGTTTGGTTATGGCTATTTCTTATCAAGATTAATAAAATGAGGACATGTTAGTTATTTAGAAGTAAGTTAAATTACACATTCCACTTTAATGAAAGAATTGTAATTGGATAGAAAGGGCTGAATTTGATTTAAAATTTTGATAATCAAACGCAATAAATATTATTTCTGGAAAATGTATAAGTTTATAATCTTATATTTGTAAAGTAATAACTCCGACTGTAATGCAACCCTCCCCCTTAATACATGCTCATAAAAAGATTAAATATTATCAAACAACCTCGCTACTAGTGAGGGTTAACACCTAACAAGAGACTTCTAGGCAGAGAGACAAATTGATTACCACTAGCGGTTGTCCAGTAGTGGAAATTCGACTGTAAGTCATCAAATCTTTAAGTTTAAATGTTATTTATTATGCAAGCCTCTGTACAAATATGTCATTAGCATGTGTTGTTTGCCTTAATTCCCTGCAATACCAATGAAATATAAAAATTAGTGTTAGTAACACTTGAAAAAAAAAACATATAAAGGCCTACCTTTCCAAATCTCACACTCCATCATACACACAATGTGCTTAAAAAGAGGTACAAAGTTTTCTCTTACTGTATAGATTAAAAGGCGAACACAATAAATAAAACCGTTTTGTTTTTTTTTGACATAAGGGCATTTCAATTTGTTCTCTATTAATGTCGAGAAAATTTATAAATTAACTTTATGACATGTAGTTTGTCTACTCTCATAAAAAGTAAACTTTATGTTTCCCACATTATAATATTGATTTTTTTTGTAACATGTGTGCTTTGAGATGTAGTTTTGTCATAGTGACCTATTCAGTAATCACAAAAATATACATAAAAAATTATTACCACCTGTATAATCGAGCGTAAACATGAGGTTTTAAGTATCATCATCTGCTGTTGGGACAAATGTTGGCATGAGCATAAAATAGTTTGTACCTTACATGCATAATAACAGTGATGAAACATATTTATTCATAAATTTTGTTGTAAACTTGTGTTTATGGAACAATGTTAGGTTAAAGGAATAAGAAAGTTTTCAGCCAACCAAAAATTGAAAGGTATTTCATACTATTGTCATTCAAGAATTTGTGCATTTGCGGTGACTTAACATGTTTGCAATAATTAGTTTATTTGATTTGTTTTTTAAATGTATTTTGTCGTATGTAACGCTAATTATAGACATGTTGTCAATATTTTTAAGTCTGTATGATACTGATACATTGCAAATGAGTATATATATATATATATATATATATATATGTATATATATATATATGTATATATATATATGTATATATATATATATATATATATATATATATATATATATATATATATATATATGTATATATGTTGGGCAAAGAAAAACGCTATTTGTTGGCTGTAAATGAAGAAATTGTCGTTGAAATAAAACATAAAACACATCCTTATCCTAATTAAGTGCAAAAAAATATTACAAGTAACTCTTTTTAACACACCTAAAACACATAATCTCGCACTAGCCGGACGCAACCACTATATATACTCTATTATTCAATGAACTGAACAGCTGATGTAGTTTTGTCATTTATACCCGCGCCATTGCGTACCAAAATATGTAATTTAATTTTTTTGTTAAATGATATGAAACATGACTCTTAAAAACATAATAAATTAATTACTAATGTACTCACTCATATTGTAGTATGCGGAAATCACTTACCACATAACTTAAATAGTTCGTAAAATATTGCACAGAAAAAATATTTCCATTTAATTGTATTCGCTTAACATAGGCAGAAAAATTATTTCACTTTAATATTTGATTAGCCTTAAATATGTAATATTAACCGCTTTATTGTAAATGCAATCGCACTCTCCTAATTATCGAGTTAACCACTTTATCGCATAAAATCCAGAAAAAATAAGTTCCGTAAAAAACCTTGCAATCTATTATATTATTATATTAAAATAATATTTTAATTCATTTAACATTAATCATTTTAACTAGATTAATGCTTAATTAATAAGCTATAAGCTCATTTTTTAATGTTGTTATTACCTGTTAATATTAAATTTTGTAACACTTCATTCAAACAATTTTTAATAAACGAATGTTTTATATGCAGGTCTCATTTTTGTGGCAGATTGCGATTCCCTTTTATAATAAACGCAACCCCCAGGTTGAGAAAAGATGGTGTTTGGCGCAAAGTATTATTACTTGGGCGTTTGTGAACAATAATCAGTCAAATGCTGTGCTTTGAATATATCGTGTCGTTTTTAAATTTACGTTCAACGTATTTCGATTTTCTTGAGTGTTAGTGTTTGTTTTAGTTAATTATTATTTTAATAACTTATAATGTCTACTGTGCGCTATTACAATATTATGATATGCTGATGTGCTTAGAGGGGAGAGGAGAGATGTGCTTAGTATCACATAGCGGGTTCGCGGTCATTAACCCGAGCAATGCTGATTGACATGTGCAAGTATCGTGTGTATGAAAAAAATGACAAATAATTATGAATATTATTTTGCATTTTCTGAAAAAAAAAGTCATTTAAATTTTACTTTGACGACAATCAACTATTTTTCAGTCAACAAATAACATCTTTCTTTGTCAGACATTTTATTCTCTGACAATGTGTAATATATATATATATATATATATATATATATATATATATATATATATATGTATGTGTGTGTGTATGTCGGCTTCATATACATTTAAAATTTTCAGATGCGTATGCAGGATTGGTCACGAGTCGGTTACAATGTGCACGCACGGTGCAACAAACATTGGTAGGATGAAGTAGCTCAATACTATATATTTATATGCGGTTAGTGTCTGATACTATATTCAAGATAGTTGTTAAAATATATTTCTCTCAGTGAGATTAAGTTTTAGTATGTATTTATTTGCCTTATAAATTACAGATTATTATTCTATAATTTACATTTAAAATTAATAAATTGTAGTAAATTTTCAGAACATTCATTTATTTTTATTATTAACCTTCACTTATGGGTGTTACTTTTATGTCCCATGCCAATGAACACGCACTCTCAAAGACCCGCTATATTTCGAGGTAAAATTTGTAAATAAATACTTACCGATTTCTATAGTTATTATTTTCATTATATGCAGGTGGTGTCGAAAATGAAACTATATCAAAAAATAAACTGAATTATCTTTAAACCTAAGATGTATCGAACATAAAAACAAAAAAAAAATTTCTCAACATGAAATACAAAAATTCTGATAATTGTCCAATATGTGTAAAATTATGGAAAATTCTTGCACAAGGGCTTGGAACACTGTAGGCATATTGCCTGTTTACAACTCGAAGTATGTTATTGGCATGCTGCTTTAATGGTAATTGTGATGCTCATTTTGATATAGAAGTACTTGGATTATTATTTTTTTGATATTTTGAAGCAGAATAACCTAAAATAAATAAAATCTGTCTATATGACATTTTTGTACACGAAACGTGAATGTGTAGAAGTTTGAAGCAAAATAACTTACCCGATATACAATCTCCCATCTCAGCAGTAATTTCGCCACTCAAAACCGAAGCTACTGAATGCCTTAGAAGCAGGTAGTGTAGGAAAATTGATAAACACGACAATTGCAAACTGCAAGCAGTCTATGAGACCCTGTGTCCGCAGTTAAAGGTTAGTTAATTAAACTTCAATTAGGTTGTTTTAGTAAATTTAACAATTCGTTATATAGGTACATATGTTTATATTGAATAGGTTCTAAGTATTCATTTAATTTTTAAAATAATTAGAATTAAAAGAGTTAAATTTAAATTCATTAATTTAAAAAAGAATTAAAAAATTATAATAATATAATAATTATTACTATTATTTAATTTTTAAGTGATAATGACTGTAATTCTAAATAAAGAGATCAATTTTTTTACTACTCTGTATGAGAAAATAAATTTTAAAATTTAATTGATTGAATTAAGATTTTACCAATCACATTTATAATCATGCTCCAGTCATGTTATTATTTTATTTCTATTAATTATTTGTATTCTAAATAAAATTATTCTTGTATTATGCAGAAGAAGTGTAACTTCCAACACACATAGATAAATACACACAAAATGTTTTTATGAATAGGCTGTAAAACATTGTTTAACAATCTTAACTTTAATTATCATGGTATATCCCATGTTGCTGTTAATGCAAAATACTGCAATATCTCTGTACATAAATCAATAATCATGTGCTTTATAGAAAGCACTCATCATAATCTCTTGCACCAATCTGAGTGATTGTGCTCCAATGATATCCACTAACTTTGAATGACTTGACATGACAAATAGTGCAGATATGTATCATTAAGACTTATAAAGAAGATTACCACCCCAGGCTACCTAACAGTGGGCAATAGGGTATAACAGAGCTATTTGGAATAGCAGGAGCTATGGTCATGCCCGTTAAAACTTACTATACCTGCTGGAGTTTGAAATTGAAATTAGTAAATTTTCATAGGTAGTCTTTATGGCATCAATATAATCTATTGCCAAAAAGATATTAATAATATGGGTTGGAACTGTAATTGAACAAAATGGACAGTTATTTTGAATACTATTTTTGTTTTTAAGTGTTTTAAAACAAAATGAATTAAAAGGTTGAATTTTGTTTTTGATAATAATATGTTAATGTAATTTTCCTTATTATACTAAAAAATACATATATTTATAAATATATAAACATATATGCATATATATATATATATATATATATATATATATATATGTATATATACATTTCAATTTAACAACAGACTTGTACATTTTTTTTTCATGTAATCACTTTAGAGGTTCTGCTACTATTGAACCAAAAATTATTAATAAGTCTTATTCTTCCTTTTCATTTCTTGGTAAATATATAGTTAGCTGTTTCTCTAGGGAAATTCATATTCTTTGTTAATATGTAGCTGTAGAGACATTCATATTCTTTGTTAATACATTCAACTTGAATGTAACTAATTTCATTCCTACCTACATATTTGTGTATGTGTACTTTTACACCTCAAAAATTTTATTGTTAATATGTTTGTCTACAAACATTTTGTTGTTAATATGTTTGTTTATTTCAACTTTAAAACAATTAAAATAAAATTATTCCAGCAATTTGACACAAACACTTATTTATTGTTACACATAAGTTTTGGGTAAATTATAAAAATATGACAATTTTGAACATTATTAATATTACAAAAATACTGGAAAGCCAAAACTTACTAATTAAATATGCCTTTATATGTTTAAATATGTATAACATTATCTTCGTGGAGTTTCAATAATGAACTATTGTCTTCCTCATTATCTGCTCGTACTTAAACTGAAAGAAGTTATAATTTACAGTTAATTTCATAATAATATTCTAATAAATAAATGGAAAATAGAAAATAAATTAATTTAAAAAGTAAAGGGAAATTAACATAGACACTTCACTTTCGGACATCTCTAAAAACTAGATTTAGAGATTACATAATAAACAATGAAGGAATATAATATTTTTTTCATCAAAATAATTTTAAATATCATCAATGTTACTATGTAAATGAAAAAAGAAATAAATGTTGATTTCATGTATGTTATTAAAAAAGTTAAATTTACAATATCATTATATAATTATGCAAATTCTACATATTTACTCGAATGCAAACCTATTAACTGAACAATCACAGTACTAAATGTAAAAACAAGATTGAAAAAACTAGGTAGCAATGATATTCGTAGGTCAAATAGCATACACGCTGTGAAAGTTCCGTTGTTACTTCGATTTCTCCAAACTTTTCCAGTTCTTCATCAAGGGAAGGACCTTAAATAAAAGGAATATGTTAATTATACAAAAAAAATGGAGTAGGGTGTTAATTTATACCAAGTTGAAAATTACAGTTCAATTGTGCATAATTAAAAATATAGATATTAATATATAAATTTACAAGATGTGCGTATATATGTAGATATACATCTACATGCTACAATAAATTTTATTGATGTGAAACATCTATAGGCGCAGGTATAAACTGGATCGTTGGCATGGCGACACTTGCTGTGGCGATGGGACACCATGCTATACTAAGGTATATATATAGTCTATATGTCGTAGAGTGTACGGTATGGCAACGAGTCGCCATGCGCAACCGACTTCGCGACCCCCTCCCCACTCAGTTCGATGCTGTCGTTTACTACAGTACACATAACCTGTGCTTTATTATTTTTGTATTAATTGTAAATAAATGTTTATTAAATAAAGTCACCATTTTCTGTAAGAAATTCATAATACTTTATTTTTTCATTATGTTATATTTAGTTCCTGTAATAATCTTGTCTTTTATGCATATTACTTGTACGAACACGATGTTTCACATCTGCCAGGCGTCCCGTGATGGCTCACTGTTTTTTGATTTAAATGAAACTTTATTATTACACAGCTTTTTTTTTGTATATATTCGAATTATGAGTAAAGTTAACAGGTCACTTAGTAACAATTACAATTTAGATTATCTAAAGTTAAAGTTTTATTTGTGCAGTAGTTTCTGTGTTCCAAAAGCTGACATTTGCAGAATATTGATGACGGTTCATGTAAGCAGGTTAAAGATACAAACGTATATTAATTTTTAATGAAATGTTATTTGTTAATTCTAATGATGTCTGTTTTATAAATCCTATGAAGTGGGTTTCACTTATTTACTTTTATACCCAGTATAGCCAGTTTGATGAATTTGTTTAGGTGATAAATGATCAGTGATCGTACTGATGCGCTGACAAAAGCTATTTACTAATTTAATTAAACAAATATATCTGTTTAATTCAATTAATTTATTCGTCGATTGATGGGAACTATATTTTTTTTAAAAAGGACCATCTAATTTTATTAATATTGCTTAATTACCAAATCAAAATCTATTAAATGTAGTAAAGATTTTATTCACAGATTATGGAAAGATTTCTTCTAAACGTGTTTTCAAGAAAGATGTATCTGATTTAATTAATATTATTTACTTATTTTCGTGTGTGTTCAGGTAAGAGGTGGGTAAAGAACTCAACTTGAGGGAAAAAGAGATGAATCGGGCCTTTATTTGATTTCGATACGAGTCTCATGTGTTAATTAAATGAACATTTTAATATCAGGATGTGAATAATGAAAGGATTTATATGTATATAGGTATATTTAAAGGAATTTCTTAAAAGTGGAATGGGCCCAGCTGATTTTCTTTTTGGTCAGAGTTAAATATAATAAATAATACATATGTTGAACATAAAGGTTGATATTTTCCGACGTGTAGTTAGTAACTGCAAATGCTCAGACAAATTTGCCAGAGAAATAAACAATTATAATTCTTGACATGAAATAAATAATATTTTATCTATCAATTTTATTCAAGAGCGATTAAGTGAATATTATAAATGTTATCTCTTGGTGCTTATTACACCGTAGTTTATTTTATTCAAACTAAGCTACATTTTTTAATAGACATTTTACTCTCTTAATTTAAATTTACATTCTAAAACAGATTTGTGTAAGTTTAATAAAAATGTATATGGATTAATTATAAATTAGTTGCATCTTCTTCTAGTTCGTAGTGTAGCAGCGATTGTCCGTCATTTAAGGTTTACAATATAAGAAATGTAACAATAGTGTCAAGAATATTTTAAAAAGACTATTTCCAAACATTTTGAAAACTTCTGACATATAGAGTTTGGATGACTCATGTATCAAACAATCAAACCAACATTCTCTAGAATTGTTACATGGAACCTGCTCACATATGTGAATTAGAAAATATGTCAAAAAAAGTAAAAAACATAAATCAAAAACATAATTTTTAAATCTTACTTGATTTTTAAACATAACATTTAGCTTCATTGTTTGTGCATATATTTGGTCTAAGATGTCACTTTATTTACAAAAAATTATGATGTCTCTTAGTCTTTAGAAGTACAAGAATAAAAAAACAACAAAGTACAACATAAACACATGAATCTGTTTGTACTGTTATAAAATTAGAACTAAGGCAATTTTTCAACAACTTGCAGAGTATGGCTCTTTTAACCAAAGGACATATTGATTTAAATTGTTGTTTGTGTGTCTGTCTGTAAGTCAATTTATTCGAGTATCATGGAAAAACTGCTTGCTCAATTTGAATGAAACTATTTTTGAATAATGCTTGGGATCCAAATTGAAATTTATGATCAGTACCGCACCAAACATAACCTGCATCTGTGTGCGAAGCCAATGAATCGCCTTTTTGATTTTGTATGACAAAAAGAAACTTACATTACATTTTAAAAATAATTTATTAGTTACATAGTTCCAAATTAAAATTATAAAAGAATTAAGATTATGTCCTTAAGTAGAAATAACTAATTCTTGTTTAATTATAATATTAGTTAATCATCCATCATCAGCCTTTAGTACATTCAGACTATACGATGCCCACTGCTGAGCAGGCCTCTTACTTGGATAGCGGCTTTTCTCCAAGCAGGATGTAAACACCCCACCACACTTGCCAATGCGGGTTGGCGGGCATCATTTTTTTGGTAAGACTTGTTATCTCTAACGACCACCATCTAGCAATCAGAACTGACTTCTTTACATGTCCTTCAATACACAGAGAGGTTCTTGAAGTAATGTCACTCACCCATCCGATTACCGACCACGCACATAATTGCTTGACATTGGTGATCGTGCAAACTCCACTGTTGCAACTGGGCTACGAATCTAGTTAATACTTAAAAAAATTAATAATTAAAAAAATGTTTTAAAATCTAAATAGTAATAAATTTTAACTTTTCTAGCTTATCTATTTGAAAATTCTTTAACAATGTCGTGAATTTCTACGCATTCTAAGATGTTTTCTTCTATTGATATCACAGCCAAAGTACACAATCTTTCCTGACTCATTGTCGAAAACTAGTGATTTTTTATTAATATTAATTTTGAGAATGATCTTTCTGCGCTTGCTACTATCACTCTGGTGTAGTTATCAAAATTCATAAAGATATTGTGATATTACAGCATATTGGGGCTGTTAAATTATTGAAAAATATATATTCCAAAATTTTTGTCACATCATTGCCAAAATTTTTAAAAAGACACTGACATGTTATAGTTTCTTCGCAAACATAAACATCTATATCAGAGAAAAAAGTTTTTCCTGTAAACAATTATAATTAAGCTGGCTTTTATCTTGAATATTACTGAGTTTAAGCAAAAAACTAAATACATTTTCGTGGTTAAACAGCAAATCAAACCTTTCTTTCACTGACATTAGAGCTTGATCTAAAATGTAAAAATATACATTGACCTTGAAAAAGGTTTTCAAGTCAATTTCAGCCGCTTGGTCTTCATAATCAAATGTTCTTGGAGTCTTTTCGTCACTTTAGGCATCTTCTACATCTAATTTTTCAACAGTTTTTTTGGCATTGTTTACAACAATTTAAAACTTTTCTTCAGTTCGAGATTCATTTAAAAAATTATATAAACCGGATAAAGTTTGTAAACTGATCTGTATATTCATATTAGTAGACTGTGGAAATTTACTAATAAAGTTGACTTTCTTTAATAATGAAAACGTAGATATTTTGTCTGCTAGACATTTCGTGTCATAATTTACTTTTTCTTCTAAATATGTAATGTTTGTTATTTCATATGAAGCATAATAAATTTCTGATAAATTTTTATTCAACTGTCTTATGGCATCTATTCTACTTGACCATCTTGTCTCAGACAATGGTTTTAAAGTTAATGTAGGTATTTGTATAATCCTTGAACTATACTGAAAAAATTAGTAGCATAGTAATTCAGACTAGCTGCATCGTACACTATTAAATTTAAACTATGAGCAGCCCATAGTACACAAAAAATGCACGGATTAAACTCCAACAATCTCCTTTGCAGACCGTTGTTTTTACCGCGCATCTTTAAACCATTGTCTTAGCCCTGCCCCTTAAATTGTTTAAGTCCAAATAATGTTCTTCCAGTTCTTGGTTGATAAAAGAAGTTAAACCAGCACCAGTAATATCGGTACTAGGACAAAAAGATAAAATTGCTCTCTTATTTCCCACCGCCTTAAATTTGTGTTGAAATTAACAAATCTAAGAATTATACTAATTAGTTCTACATGTGAAACATTGGGACTGTAATCTAGTATCACTGAAAAATATTAGTTTGGTATAAATTTAAAATATAGCTTCGGATTTGAGTTGCAAGTATAGGAACTATTTCGTTTTGAATTTTGTCTCCAAAATATGTTGGCTTATTTGTGAATTTTGAATCATGTGTCTTATATGTTCAGTAATAGTTGGATCGAATTTTCCTAATATTTCGATACATTTTAGAAAATTGATATTATTGTGATCAAATAATTTACTGCTTTTTCCACAAAAAGCCATATTTTATAAGCTTAAAAATTGAACCATATATATAATTCTTTTAATTACATCATACCAGGGTTGTTTTTCAACTTCTGGAAGTTTTTGCTGAACGTTGTCTATAGTGGTTTTATTTTTTAAAGACAGTCTTTACACACAGTTTTATTTTTTTGAAAGTCTAGACAGTTTGGCTCTATTCATTTTTTATAGTTATTGAAATGAACAGCACTTTTCTCATGTCTATTTAAACATAAAGCTGAATGTCGCCAGTCACTAATTCCTTCACAAAATTTGTTATTGTGTTTTGATTCGAAAAGCTTACAACCTAAGCAAAACACAGCATGACTCACTGCACGAAATGGGGAATTCCCGCTTCATTCGATACTGTGCTCACGCCGCGGCAGGTTTGCAGTGTCTCCTTCTCACACACAGTCGCACTCTCTCATTTATGAAAACATAGCACAAATTGCAGCTTGTTCGTTTGTTGATAACGTCATAATCACTGTGGTATATAGTATAACAATATAAACCAAAATATGAACAGTTACAAAAGTCAAGGACGGAATTTTTCTTGACATCACATCTTATATAAGCTCAGTCAGGCAGGTGCGCCCCTAGAGTATCTGGCGCCTGTGTACGGCGCACACATTGCACACAGGGGCGGCTTGGCCCTCTTTAAGAGACCCTTGTTGTTAATATATTTCCTAAGAAAGGTTTTGTGTCTCTATTTGTTTAAATATTGCATTAAACATTCAAACCAATTTGAATTAAACTTTAAATGAGACAGTGAGTAAGATACAAATTGTATATACAATTTCAAAAAGGGCATAATTTGTATATTTTGAGAACACTCTTTTTTCTCGGAAATGTAATAAATTTTTCTCCTACTCTTAAAATAATGTACATATTCATTTTTAGGAGGGTTAAGTTGGTGTAGGTCTCGGTGGTACAATACCATGCTAGGGTAGGGTACTTAAAAAATGCTGAGAAAGGCCGTAAGCGTACGTCTAGGTGTGCGGAGCTAGACTATAGGCCAACCAGTCCTATCATACACGTCCTCGCCGCTACTAGACCGCCGCCGCAGTCTGGTAGCGGGTCCGCTCTCCTGAGAGTGGACCGTACTCCCCGGATAATGTTGCGATCATACAGCGAGCCCCGCACACTACATCTACCTCGTGATCGCAATAGCAGAGTATGAAGGGCAAAGGCGAACCTCCAGCGCCATAACCGGATGAGTTAGCTAGGGGAAAACAACCCTGAAGAAAAATGTTTCATCAATGGACGCAAAACCTAAAGAGAATCAACCCCAGGAGGGTACCGGCCATGCCGGAGAATCCCTCCCTGAGCATAGCTCGGGTTGCCCCACGTATTCTGGGGGGGGCACAGTTTTGCCACACGAGGAATCTACAACACAGGACAGACCAAGAATTTTAACTCAACAGATATTTCACCCAGGACTGTTTAACAGACCACGCTCATCATCCTTAACTGAGGTCACTAGAAAAACGACCAAAGATGTCGATATGCAGGTACAACGACATGAACAAAACACTTCTGTTGACAAACCCGCTGTGCCAGACTGGCAAAGAATACCGAAACAGAACCAGAAACGTATCCGCTCGCCTGACAAAAAGATAACAGCAACGAACGCTGCAAAACGAATTAATGTGAAAAAACCACAAATGAAGCCAACAATAATTAAACAGAAGGCTACTCATAAATTAGAACTCGACCAAAATCCTGCAATAAAACACAAAATAGCTTCAGCTTGTTAAACACAGAAGATGCAGAAAAGACCACACAGAAAAAAGTTGTAAAAGAAACCAAACCACCTCCGATCATGCTGTATGGCATTGAAGATGTTGGAAAACTTACTCAATTCCTGGAAGAAGTAGCTAACAAAAATGACTTTTCCTACCGGATCGCATCAAAGAATCAACTAATCATATCTACTAATTCTGTAATCACATACAAGGCCCTGATAGAACACATTAGAAGCAGAGGATTAATTGGACATACTTTCACCTGCAAAGATCAAAAAACTATGTGAATTGTTATTAAAAACATACACTTCAGCACTCCAAAGGATGCTATAATAGCAGCAATGGAGTTGACTGGAAACACTGTGCAAGGAGAGATAGTGACCGCTCGTAAACCTGGACCGAAAGAACCTTTAAGCATATTCTTTGTTAACGTAGTCCAGCATGAAAACAACAAACTAGTCAAGGAGATTAAATACATATACCATCAAAAAGTGCATATAGAAGACCCGAAAAGCAAAAACACCATTGTACAATGTATGAGATGCCAACAATATGGGCACACCAAGAACAATTGTATGCGACCTTATAGGTGTGTGAAGTGTGCTGGACCACACATAACAACCAGTTGCACGATGGATAAGAATACTCCGGCGACATGTACTCTCTGTTCAGGGAATCACCCGGCCAACTACAAAGGATGCCGCATGTATAAAGAAATATACGTAAGAAAACAAGTAGGACAGAACACTTACCTTCAACCAAGAAGCAGCAACCAAAACGCATAGATGCCTGTGAAGACAGCACCTGAAAAACAAAGAAATACGGAGAACATAACAAATACTACTCACCTAGAAGCTACCCCTACAATTACCAACAAGGTAGAACATCAAAAAACCTACAGTGAAGCTATTAAAACACAGGAAAGGTCCACTGCAGGCAACCTGAAAGAAAAAGTTAAAGCATACAATAACAATAGTGAAGAAAAATCACAGAGAACAAATTTCACACAAATAGAACCACATGAGAAATCCAATGACCACATAAATAGATTAGAATCACTTATAATTAAGCAGGCTGAAAGAATCGATCAACTGCTTTCACAATTTAGCACAATGATGAATCTCATCACGAGCCTCATCGACAGGCTTCCAAAATGATTTCACTCATTATTGCCACCTGGAACATAAATGGTTTGTCACCTAATATACAGGAACTGAGTATATTACTGACATCCAATAAAATTGACATTGCTCTAATATCTGAAACACATTTAAATGACCGTAAAACAGTTAAGCTGGACAATTATGACATTTATACCACTAATCACCCTGACGAAAAATCACATGGTGTGACTGCGATCTTTATCAAAAAGAATATAAATCACTATTTTTATGGTGAACTCAAAGAAAACTGGATACAGGCTACTACAATCACTGTACATGAAAAAATGGGCCCTATAAACATTAGCGCTATCTATTGTCCACCAGGAGAAAATATTAAAAAAAACATGTTTGACAGCTACTTCAACACCTTAGGACACAGATTTATCAGTGGTGGGGACTGGAACAGCAAACATACGTGTTGGGGCTCCAGACTAATCACCACAAGAGGACGCGAACTCAAGAAAAGTATTGACAGCAACAGACTTACAACGCTGGCTTCGGGTGAACCCTCAGACCCATGTCGAACTCCGGATCTTCTGGACTTCTTTATGGTGAAAGGTCTAGCGGACGTGTACTTTGACATAGAACCATCTCTTGATGCTATATCTGATCATTCTCCAGTTATAGCAACCTTCAGTGTAACAGCCATTCATAGAGAACAAAGAGAAAGACTAAGTAATAGAAAAACTGACTGGAATGCATTCTCTGAATACTTAAAAGAGACTGCAAACCTAAAAATAAAACTAAAAACCGCAGAAGATATTGACTCAGCAACGTTCTACGCTACAAATCTTATTCAGGAGGCTGCATGGAGAGCCACTCCGACTGAAACAAAGCTCCCTTACAAGAACAATGTACCTTTAGAAATAGGACTAAAGTTACAAGATAAACGGAAACAATGACGACGTCTCCAACAGACTCAATCTGACCAAGACCGAAGAGAATATAACAAACTTGCTAGAGAACTTAAACAACTGAGAAATGACAACCAGAACCACACATTCAATCAATAACTTTCCTCATTGTCGGCTCAAAAAAAGGATAACTACTCCTTATGGAAAATAACCAAAAACTTTAAAAGACCAACAAAGTTTGTTCCACCTATTAAGACATCTAATGGGACGTGGGCTAGAAGTACAAGTGAAAAAGCGGAAACGTTCGCAAAACACCTTAGTGAAATCTTCACCCCTAATCACTCTACTATGAACGACTTTGAGAAGGAAGTTGATGAAATCATCAATAGCGACCAGCAGATGTCACTACCATTGAAATTGGTGACTCCACAAGAAATAATTAGGACCATACGTAATTTGGAGAACAACAAGGCTCCTGGATTCGACCTCATAACTGGTGAAATTCTTAAACATCTACCAAGAAAGATGATAGTTCTACTGACAATGATACTTAATGCAATATTCAGAATTCAGTATTACCCAAAACTGTGGAAAGTATCAGTAATATGTATGATTGGAAAACCAGGAAAGCCACCTACTGAACCAGGCTCGTATAGACCTCTATAAGCCTTCTGCCTGTAATATCGAAGGTGTTCGAGAAAATATTTCTCAGCAGACTCAAACCAGTATTGGAAGAAAATAATATAATACCAGATCACCAATTTGGATTTCGGGAGAAGCATGCCACAGTGGAGCAGGTGCATCGCGTTGTACATAAAATCAGACAAAGTCTAGAGAAAAAAGAATATTGCTCTGCAGTATTCTTAGACATCCAACAGGCTTTCGATAGAGTCTGGCACAAGGGGCTCTTATTCAAACTAAAAACCTTCTTGCCTAACTCATTTTACATTATCCTCAGGTCTTACCAACGGAGATTCCAAGTCAAATTTGAGGAAGAACTTTCAAATCTTTATGAAATGAAAGCCTCAGTACCGCAGGGATCAGTGCTAGGACTGACCCTGTACTCCATTTTCACAGCGGACTTACCCGGTACTGAGGAGGTGATAACTGCAACCTATGCCGATGATACTGCCTGCCTGGCGAGTGACACTGACCCTGATAAGGCTTCTCAAAAACTGCAGGTGCAACTGAACAAGATAGACTCATGGCTGCAGAGATGGAGAATCAAACCAAGTGTTGTGAAATCGATATAGTTCACGTTTACTCTGCGTAAGGGAGACTGTCCACCAGTGTGCATGGACAACAAACCACTACCTACAGACAATAGTGTAAGATATCTTGGTCTGCACCTGGACCGACGTCTCACTTGGGCTAACCACATAAAAATGAAGAGGAAGGAGGCCACCATTCAATTTCAGGGACTGTCCTGGTTAATTGGACGACAATCCCCGTTATCACTACACAACAAATTACTTGTGTATAAATCTATAATAAAGCCTATATGGACATATGGCATTGAACTCTGGGGCTCCTCGAGTAACTCAAATATCAAAATCCTTCAAAGATTCCAAAACATTGCGCTTAGAACCATATCCAGCTCACCCTGGTTCGTAAGAAATACGGAAATCCATGAACATTTGAAGATGTCAACAGTGAAGGAGGAAGTGACCGAGCACAGCAAAAAATATAAAAATAGAATAAAGGAACACAAGAATCCTGCAAGCATAACTCGCCTAAAAAGATGGCAAATATTAGACTTAGAGTCTAGACAATAGTGATTGGTGGAACTCGCTGGAGCAACTCCAATAAATCCTGACAAATAGACCACATCTGATTATGGCCTACGGCCGATCGCAGATATTATAAAAAAAAAAAAAGAAAAAAAAAATCATTTTTAAATTTGTTTAATACATTTATTAATTAAATACAACATACTAAATTACTATCATCGAGCCATCCTGTAGGCGCATGAAAGATTATGGAATCGTTAAATCAGTGACACTACTCCTACTTGTTAGGCATCGTACTTGGTGACTGCTTTCGTTCCTTCACTAACGGTATGCTTGGCCAATTTTCCCAGCAGCATCAGCCTCACCACCATCTGTATCTCCCTACTTCCAATCGTAGATCGTTTATTGTAAGTTGCCAACTTTGACGCCGAAGCCAACTTTTCGAAGATATCGTTAACGAATGACGTTCTTCGAGATTCTGATGTCAGGACGCCCTTGCTTCAGAATCTTATAGATATAGAGAGAATAGCTCCCCTTCCTTCTTACGCACTTCTTTTGTCCCCTCCTCATTATTGTCTTCTTTTCCTTCATCTGCTTGTCCACTGCCTTCATGGATGTGACAGCCTTCGGCGATTCCAGTACCATTGTGAAGTTTGAATATAGTTTGGATGTGAAGAATATAAATCTTAGATTATTTTTGTGGATATAATTTAGTTGTTGTTAGAATAAATTTATATACATAAAGGTGCAATGATACTTAAATTACGTGAAAATGCTATTATGTAACCCTACCTCTTAATCAAAGTAAGTAAAAAAGCATTTTGTTTGAAAGAGACATGTATTTTTAATAATATTGCCAACAGCACACACTCCAAGATGTGTACAGCAATAATTTCGAAAAAGTTACAAGTTAAGGCGATGTGCAATTTTTAGATTTAATATATTTTGATTTTGCCGCCAAATAATATTTCTGCCTCCTTTGTATTTTCACTTGCCGAAACAATAACAATATTGAATCAGTCTTTCAATTGACAGTTGCTAGTAAACATGTGGTGTTGTGATTACAGTATGAGTTCTATCTCAGATTCCGATAAAGATGTTTCCAAAAAAAAGAGAAGAGAGGTAAGAGGGGTACGCCGAAAAATATAAACGCGATGTTATTAAAACGTCTAAAATGAAAATTTTCCCTCACACAAATTATTTTCAACAATATCTTAATTTGAATTTTGAATTATCATTTGCCGGACCACAAATCGACATTTATACTAAGTGTGAAGAACTATATGTTGTGATGAAAGATTCCCACTTAAATGAAGATACTAAAAGAATAGCAACTGCAGAATTTATAGTGCTCAAGAGTTGTGCGAACACCTACCTACCAACTTTACTAGTACAAGAAATATTTTACTACAGTCAATTTTAGGTGTACGAATTTGGCATATATAAAATGACAGATAAAAGGACATTCCATCCTTATCATAAAGGGCAAACCTTAAAAGCCCCAACAAAGTGTTGGCCTTCTTAAATGAATTACTTCAATTAGTATGTTTCAAATTCAGTAACGGATCTCCACCTTTTTTGAGACAGGTACCCCATGCAGAACAAGAACAATACTGTTATTCTTCTCAACGAAATATGACGATCCATATATATTTTCTTGTGTACGGTCACTCCTTCAATGATTTTAACAGAAATTTTTGAAACGTCAAGAGGAAAATTACACTTCATGATCATCAATATGGCCATCTGCAATATTGATTTTATAGAACACTCAAATAAAACAGGGAAATTTAATGTTTAAAGGCAAAAACAGAAGAAATTATTAATTTCACGAAATGGGCTCAACTAAACTATGAAGCTGAACCACTGTCGGCAAAAAGTATGGAAAAGAGATTCGTGAAAATCAAAAAGTTACTCAAACTATGAATTTGTATTTGATATGAGAAAACCTGGCTCGAGAAACTTTTATTCTTTCCAAAGTAAAATTTACTTGTTTTTACTAAACCAAGTCAATTTAGCTTATAATGAATAAGTAAGAATGAATAATTGGAAAATTGCAAATATTGCTACGGTTCAACATTATATACTGGAAGAATTTACTGACTTTTGAAGAAATTCTGTTACTTTTTATTTGGTCACATATTTTGTGTAAAATTTATTTTTAATTTGTTTCCTGTACTATCAGTTTAATAAAGTTTTTATTGTTTCTTTTAATTCTATTGCACTTAATTATTGTACATTTCGAACAGAATCTGTCTCATATCTATACATACAAAACAAAGTCATATTAATTACATCATTTATAACTCAAGAATTTTCATGATCTTTAATTTTTTAGATATGTCTCCCCAAATAGCAGAATAACTATTAAAACATTGGAAAAATTGAGGAAAAAAAATTTATGAAGAAAATTTATTTTCCCATCGATTTTGTATGGAACGACTTAGATAATTGATAATATATCGAGGATGGATTGACTGATTTCGCTGAATATTTTTTTTTTTCGTCTTGGCTTCGAGAAATTTGCTCGTGAATTAGAAAAGTAAGAAAATGGTAAATAATTCAAATGAGTATAAAATGTAATATGTGATAAATGACAGAAAAAAAAAGAAAAATTTGCAGATCCAAGGCCAAATTCACCATCGAATTAGATAGACGCACAGCATAAATTCTTCCAAATTTACTTCATGGGCAATATGGAGGATCAAATTGATCAGTGTCAAACAATCAATACGGCTATGGAAAGAAAAATTCTTCAAGCTCTGATCTGATCTGTAGCTCTGATCATCCAACCGAACCAAGGTTGTTCAAAACTCACATGCCAAGTGATGACTACAAAGTCGTGATCAGATCGGATAAACGATCCACTGGAACACACGAACGCCAATTCAACACTCCAAAAATAGATGTAGTCGCAATTGCGATTGTTGGTGAAAACTTGGAATCGTGCAATATTGTGCTTACATGTCGCAATATTGGACAACTGCAACGAATATATTAAACACACCGTTCATACAATGCATTGCAATACTTGCTGATGTTTTTTCTTTTCAACGTGACACTAATTTCACTGATTTCATTAATTTCATTTCAGGTAAGGAAATTAGCCAAGAAGGTTAGCTTGATAAATTATTACGCATATGATTTGATGATTCGTCAAAATGCTGACAACTATTTGCCACAATTTCGTCGATTGCTTCAGCAATATTGTGTCGACATGTATGTCAAATCGAAACGGAGCACCTCACTATCATTCGGTCGAACCAAGCCAAATTGCATTAGAAGGAATATATTCATTTACTCGATCCAATCAGTATCGAAGAAGATGCAGCTAATGTTGGTCAATTGACTATTCTACCAGCGGTGTACATTGGTACCCGCGTCATATGCATGAATAAGCAACAAGATGCAATAACATATGTTCGTGCACCTTTACGTGCAATTTGAAATGGATAGAAAGGGTTCAACTGCTGCTTCCTGGACGAACATCATGTGATCAGCACAACATCACTGCATGTGTCTTCAAAACAACAAATCCGGTCGCTGATGGAGTACATTGTTAAGCATTGAGTCTTTTCGATGCTGGATGTATTCGATTGAATGGCCAAAACCCGGCTTGCCGCAGGCACACATTTTTATTTTATTAGTCGAAAGAATTCGACCAGACTAAATAGATGACATCATATGTGCTGATATTCCTGATTCCGAAACCGATCCAGACCTGCATGATGTTGTAATTACAAATTGTACTAATTCACGGACTGTGCGTCATCAACCTCCAATCATCGTGCATGGCCGACGGAAAGTGTTCCAAGCGTTATCCACGAAATTTGACGGTGTAGACAGCCACTGGCAACGATGGTTACCCACTGTATTGGCATCGATCACTTGATGATAACGGTAGAACTATTGCAACGTAACTGAAGGGAAATGATTTTATGGTCGACAACACTTGGATTGTTCCGTATTCGCCACTTCCTTCAAAAACATTCAAGGTACATTGCAATGTAGAGTATGGCAATTTAGTGAATTCCACCAAATATATCACGAAAAGCAGTGATATGGTGGCTTTTCGTGTTCCAACTCGCAATATCAATGATGAAATCATGCACTGAGGTGATTTAGTGTATATTCTCATTCCCCATTCAGGAACGTTATCCCACTGTGGCAGAAGATATTTTACATCGATTTACAGGGAATTCTGATCTCGAGGTGAATGAGGAGATACATAACCAGCCTTTGCTTTTGATCGTGCTACTTCATTTGCGGCAGTTTGTTAGTCAAGTTAGGAATATCAATGCCAAATCGTGGAATGAACGACGCTTTCAATCAAGAACTTAAATGTGAGCTTGAATATGATCGAGATGCATTGAACCAATAAGTTCGAATGAATGTATCATTGTTGAACCCCCAAAGGAAGGAATTATAATGTATGTTAATGAAGGAAATGATGGAAATGGTGGTTCATTTTTCTCGATGCGCCTGGTAGAACTGGGAAGACATTCCTCAAGTCATTTATTTTGGCCACTGTTCGTACGAGATCCGAAATAACTGCAGCAGTTGCTTCTTCCGGAATAGCAGCCACGCTGCTAGAAAGATGCCGAACAGCTCATTCAACATTGAAATTGCCATTAAACCTTCAAAAGAATGAAAAACCGACATGCAACATTGAAAAACATGCAGCAATGGCCAAAGTTTTGGTAGTAAATAAAATCATCATCTGGGATGAATGCACGATGGCGCACAAACGCACATTGGGAGCACTCAATCGAATTGTGAAAAATTTGCAGAATGACTCAAGATATTTTGTAGGCGCAATGATTCTACTGTCTGGTGATTTCTGTTCAACACTCCCAATCATTCCAAGATCGACCGCTGCCGATGAAATAAACGCTTGCCTCAAATTATCAACTCTGTGGCATTATGTGAAGAAACTGGTCGTGTTCCTGTCGATGGATTGAACAAATTGATTACGTTTCCATAGAATTTTTGCTATTTCGTTTCTATGAAGGACTACCTCATCAACAAAGTGTTCCCGAACATCATTAATAACCACAAAACACAATTGGTTGAGTGAACGAGCAATTCTTGGGGCAAAGAACAAAGATGTGGATTTTAAACTTAAACTTCACAAGTAAAAATCAAATTGTTAGTCCAATGCATTCCTTCAAATCTATCGAATGTGTTACAAATGAAGACGAAGTGACCAACTATCCAACTGAATTTGTTGCCTAAGGTTTTCTAAGGTACTTGAAATCCCCTAAGAAATCAAACATTTATTTATTAACATTCATGCACATGGATGAAAAACTGGTAAATGGAAGTCGTCGAGACTATTGCAGACATTCAACACTAAGTTCAGACTAAAGTAAACAACATTTTTCTCAAAGTTAAGGGTGCTTTTGAGATGCAGATATTATTAAACCTATTATATAAGTTGTTTTTATTATGAAAGTAGACATGGGGAATACATTACTACTGGGGAAAATCTCCACATGTTAACAAAGTATAATATGTTTTGATGTTATTATTTTTGGAAAAAAGAAGAAAAAATATGTTTTTTTTTCTTATAGAGAGTCACAATCAAAAGTCACCGACTTCATATTACTCAATGCTAATGAAAAGTGAAACACAACTTCTCCACAAAACATAAGCTAGAATAGCTCAGATGTTTGAAAGGAGAAGGAATATCAGAAGCACACATTTACATATTAGATAAAACCGCTAAATTAGAATAGAAATTAGGTTCAGTATGATTAATTTGCCAATTCAAACCTAGATAACACTATATGCATTCAAATAATAGCATAATGTAAAATTAACATCTTGAAGGTCCATAAATAAACACTTACACATTTGAGGCGAAAGCCTTAGTTTTGCGATGATTATTCACAGTGTGCGAAATTTCAGAATCAATTTCATTGAAGGTGCAGACAGCCATTAATACAGCAATGCAAATTATCAGCAATAGAATAAAACTAATACAATTGGAAGGAAAGCGGAAAGTTAAAATTAATTGCTGTTATATACACATTTGAAATCACAACAATATCTATTATGTCACTATTATTACTTATACCATGTGTATACAAATACGAGGTGTGTTCAGAAAATAACGGGAATTTCCATTTTAAAAAAAAATTTACTTATTCGTCTACATTAATTGTGCCAGCACTTCTTCCAAAACTTTTCAAACTCAATCTTTTTGATAGCTCTTTCAGCGATGTACTTTTAATGGCACCTATGCTCGTAAAATGACGGCCCTTTAAGGTTCTTTTTATTTTTGGAAATAAGAAAAAGTCACATGGAGCCATGTCTGGGGAATATGGAGGCTGGGGCATCGTTACAGTATTGTTTTTGGCCAAAAATTCACGAACAAGCAATGAAGTGTGAGGAGGTGCATTTTCGTGGTACAAAAGCCATGGATTGTTTTTCCATAAATCCGGGCATTTTTTTTCGGATTGCTTCACGCAAACGGTGTTGAACTTGTAGGTAGTACTCCTTATTGACCGTTTGACCTTGTGGCAAGAATTAATGATGCACTATGCCATTAAAATCAAAAAACACAGTAAGCATAATATTCATGTTCAACCACACTTGTCTAGCCTTTTTTGGTCTTGGAGAGCCTCCACTGTGATGCTTGAGCCCTAGTTTCGACCTCATATCCATAAAACCATGTTTCATCACCTGTTATAACTTGTTTCAGTAATTCTACATCGTCGTTGACTTCAATATGTAAAAAAACATTCTTAAAAATTGTACTTATTTCAATTTATTCCATTGTATCTGCAATTTAAACATTTTATTGAATGTAATGCGTATTTCTTTGTCACTTACTTTATCAATGTTTACTTAATCAATGTTTGGCAAAATCTATATGCACATAGTATTACTTGAAACATCAAAATGACTATTTCCATATAATTCTCTTTTGACTGCCACTCTGGATAATAATAAACTGTTTGTAACATTGTAAAATATGTCTCGATTCATATATTCCAAGTAATCGTTCACTGCTTTTAAGATTTGAATAATGGTATGTGTAAGAATTACATTACAGCACTTCTAAGTTGTTAGTAAATATACCAAAATAATGATAATGGAGAAAAGACTGAAGACAAGATTTTGAAGACTGATAACGATGAAGAGTGTTAAGAGACTTGTAAATAAAATAAACATGTATGATTTTTTATTTTCTAAACATCATGATTTTTAATTTTCTAAAGCATTTTGCGTAAACAAAATACTATAATAAATGGAAATGTCATTGAATCTTCGTAAACAATGAGCAAATAAATGTTTTGCCAAAATTTGTCAACTGTTAAAACAAATATGATATTTACTACGTTATATATTCAGAGAAGCTTCTCCAGTATATATTTTTCATCATATAAAGGATACAATGAGATCATATTCCAGTTTAAAATATACTGTCGTCGTATGTTGATTTATTTTAAATTATTGTGTATCTCAAAATTTTAAATGTCTTAATAAAATAGGATTATTATGCTTTGTTTTCTTCAACCTTAAGCATCCGGTACTCAGGGGACTCCCCCTAATTACACTAATTGTTGGGCCAACTATGTATACATTCTTAAGCTAATTGTATGCACACTGCTAAACTCATCAGAGTTATGTTGTATGTTGAAACATCGGGAGGATATTTTGGTATTTGAAAAATAATTCAAAGTCATATGCTGCTAAATGTTTAAATCGGTACCAAAAATATAATATTTATAAGTATAATATGTATAAAGGAAGGAGAGAGTATTAACAGTACGATATAATTATAAGGTAAAATAAAAAAAAGATGTAGGCAGTGGCCGTAAAATCATGGCAGGAAGGCATAAGCATTTAAATCATGGCAGGAAGGCATAAGCATTTCCAATATAAAGTGAAGATTTTCTAGAGTTTTATAGATTTTGCTGAATATGAGTTTTGGTTTAAACTGGGAGGAATTTTTTAAGTCAAATTACCTTACCATATAAAGGCTGAATGTTGTCAATTATTTCAAGTAAAATATTGCTTTATTAAAAGGTTAATATAAGATATTTTACTGTAGATGGAAATGAAATTACCAAACTATTATCAACTAGCTGAAGTGAATCAGCTTTGCATAATTTATGAATAGCTAGAAATTTTTTACCTGTAAATTATTAGTTTGGTATAACAATAGATATATTATTATACTTATATTAGATATGAATAAATCAAATAAATTTGACAAATTTAACAAGGGTCGACAACAAAGAAAAAAATGATGCCAATAGGTGCCAATAAATTTTGTAAACAACACTTAGAAACTAACAATTAGAAATAGCAACAATTGCAGTTGAATGGTCCGAAAATCCACTTTTGAATTGCCACTTTGATTTGGGAAGAAAATTTCATGAAAATAACTTCCTTATTTCTGTAAAGAAGCGCTGCTCCGTCTAGTTGATTTCTAATATAAATTTAATTTTTTTTTCAATAAAATTTAATTTTAATTCTATTATGTATATAACACAGCACCATCTCCTTATGTAACAACACTGGATTTGCGGTGAATTTTGTTTTACGTTATTGAAGAATCAAGGAGAAAAGTAAAAAGAAAATATTTAGACGATTTACTTATTTTTGCAAAAACCTACCTTAACCAAACGAGGAAAACTCAATATTAAAATTAATATTGAAATTGATAAATTAGTGAAATTTTGGTCAATGAATGCACTAAGCACATCCAACTTGATGAGCTATACTGTATGCAAGCTTGGAGCTTATGAAAATTTGTAACAAAACTACACAAGTATATTGTCAGTATAAATGAGATAAGCATTGAACTATCTGCCCTCTATATTTTGTGTTCAACCGTTTTAGTGCCATTGTTTTTTAGTCATATATACTTAAAAATGCCAAAGAAATCTTTTGTTTTTGAAGTCATTTACCCTTGTGTCGAAAAAAAAACTGTATCTCTTCCAAAAATTATCTAATTTTAATAATTTTTTGTACAAGGATAATAAAATACAAAGATATTTGTGAACAAAAAGTATAACAAAAACTGAAATCAAGGTCACATCGTCATTTTCGTAGTCTGGTACATCCTACGTATCAGCAAAATAATTGTTATCGTCACTATTATCACTATCACTCAAAATTTGCATTACGCCAAATTATGAGTGCACCACAATGTTACTCCCACTATCACTTTCTTCACAAGTTGAAAAACGATCATTTTCACTCGAATTTTTACTCCGACATTATGGGTTAAAAATGTTCTTTTCCTGGATCCTTTTTATATTGTAATTACTAATAATACTATAATTTGAACTTTATGTGACACATAGAAAGATAAAAAATTAGCTATACGTGCAAGCAACCTTAGTTAAATTGGCAAATTTAGTTAGTATGTGCAGTGCGATGGCGCTCGTCGGCACTCAAACAGTTAAATAAAGTGTTTAAATAAATATCATCATGTAAGGAATAGTTAGTGTTATGAAAAATAGACACATTCAACTGAAAGTTGAATCATAATGAACATATCCAACTGTCTCTTAAAAAGTAAGGCTCTCATTAAAATATATATTTTGGTCATACAAGCCTGTTGAAAAAATTAATCCAAAAACCAGTTTTCAAAGGAAGTAGCTTTTTATATTTTACCGACACGAGAAATTCTCAATGTGGAGTATAAATTCATTAAAGTAATTTGCTTTACAGGTGCCTGCAATACTTTTTCTACTATTTTTTCCTAGAAAATATTTTATAGTTCACAACATTAATTTTTCTATTATTTTTTTAACATGTCCTATTGATTCATGTTAGATGACATTTTGTTTAATATTGACAGTGGCACCATCTGCATCTACACTTAGGGCATTTGATATCACATGATAGTACTTTATATCAAATTTTGCAAATAGAGTCAAGCGTAATCATTTGTATTGAAATTGATATATATAGCAAGTAGCCAAGTGAAAACATGAAAAGGAAACCAATTCTCCAGCTACTATCATTACCCAATTAAGCCTTTTCTTATGGATTGGTCTAAATAAAGTGATTGAAATCTTATTTCGGAATGAAATTTTATTGCGTTGCAGTGAATGCGCCCGACATCCTCTTAATAGATTAATCCAATCACGCTATTCAATCCTACTTTGTGTAACTGCCACCGAAATATGTCTAACTTCAATTGATATTTTAGTATATTTTTGTCCAATACATTGTACATATCAACTTTTTTTTATGAAGAGAGTATGCTGTCTACGAAGAAGCATGATTGTGTGTAAGGAATATTCATTAATAGCTTGATGCCTTTGAGACAAGGAAACTGTGTGTCACTCTAAAAAGAACCTAGAACAAAGTATGTAATTAAAGTACACATTTATTAATATCAAATTTTATTACATACTACTAAGTTATTCAACGTATTTGCTTACTTGAAAGTTAAGTATTTGATTTAGTTTGCTCAAGTCTAAAGTTTACTAACACATTTTATTTATTCTTTTTTAAGTATATATTTTTTGCGATGTTGTCCCAAAAAACATTCAGCAGATGGTCATGTATCTTTGACTTGGAGGGAAACGGTCCAGTGACGCATTCCTTAATAAAATTTATCTGTTATAGATCTCCAGGGCCTTTTCTTTTCAATCGTGTAAATTTGGAGTCACTGTGCATTAAATGTGCAACGAGTATGTTTGGATGATTGACTATCCTTTTTTTGTAGGTTTTTATAGAGTGTTGTATCTCATCCTTGATAGATTGAATTTTAAGACCATGAAGCAGTTGTTGGGTGGTTACAAACCATGAAGCGTTAGTAACTAGTCTGAGGATTTTCGACTGAAACCTCAGTAGAATTTCTATATTTGAGTTTGATGCGGTTCCCCATAATTGGATGCCATAAGTCCATATTGGTTGAGGATGCGTTTGTATAGAAGCAGTTTATTCTCAGGTAAAATCTGGGAATTGCTGTTGAGGAACCAGTACATTTTTCTGAGCTGCATGCCTAGGGCTTTTCGCTTTGTGAAAATGTGTTTTTTCCATGGTCCATTTAAATTCCAAGATGTTTGGCTTTATCTGATTGGGGTATCTGTGCGCCATTAAGCGTTCTTGTGTTAAAGGCCACCTGCACTGACTTTGACTCATTTGATTTAATATGCCAAGTTTTTAGCCAATTTATTATGTTGTTTAGACACCTTTGAAGAATTTTGCTGGCGTGCGATGGATTTTCGTGGGACGCTAAAGCTGCTGTATCGTCTGCAAAATTACCTATTATGGTTCCAGTAGTCAGGGGCAAGTCCGAGGTAAATAAAAGATACAGAGTCGGGCCCAGAACACTACCCTGGGGTACTCCGGCATACATTCTACGTGGATTTGTAATTTCTTCTCTTGAATAGTACCAAGATTTTCTCTGAATCTAAATTGAAGGTAGAGAATTATTTGGAATTCCATAATTACGGAATCCAAGTGTATTAAAAAGAGATTTCCATAATTTTCGATATTATGGGCAGCAGACTAATAGTTCGATAAGATGACACCTGTTTCAGGCAGTTTTCCGGGCTTAAGTATCATTAATATCTGGGCTACTTTCCACTGTTACGGGAAGATGTCTCTTGTCAGTACGCAGTTGAACAGTTGGGTAAAAAATGTAATCGTTACTTCGGGGAATTCGCGTAGAATGTTGGCCGTAATCAAATTGTATCCTAGGGCTTTCTTTAGGTTAAGCTTTCTTAATTCTGCTAAGACCTCATTTTTTGTGAACTTTTTAATAGGCAGATTGAGTTGGAACGGTTCTTCAAAACACTTAAGGACTTTTTCGATATGTGATTCTGATACATCTTGCATATCATTCGGAACGAAGACTTTTTCAAGATGTGAAGCTTAAGCTTTACCCTTCTCTATGTCACTTTTAGCCCAAGTGCCGTCCTGCTTACGAATTGGTGGATTGGACGCGGGCGGTCTTTTTAATTGTTTTGTGGCTTGCCAGAGCGAATGGTCACTGGCATCTGTAGCATCCAGATTTTTTAAATAAAATTGAACATTCTCGTTTCTTTCAGTTCGTAGTGTCTGCATGAGTTTAGCTACAAGGTGGTTTAATTTGGTTTTGTCTACTGGATATCTAGTCGTTTGCCACTTTTCGCGAGGCCTTCATTTTTTGGTCCCTTAGTTCTCTAACTCTTGTCGTACATTACAGTTTTTCACGTTTCAATGTGTTATCCCAAGAGGTGTTTTGGATACATTCATTGAAGTATTCTATTGGTGACATAATCTCGTATTCAAATTTGAGTGGTAGTTTTGTGTTTAATGTAGAGTCCACCAGAGTGCGAACTGCTCCCAGTTTGTTTTATGGTAGTGTAATCTAACTGGTGGTTTTGAAGAAATAAATTTCTGTCTGATTTCGACAATTACGACACTATGGTTGGATGATAAATCTTGGAAAGATGAGCAGAGAAGATGCTTCGGATGCATACCCCTTATGATGCAGAAATATACTACATCAGAGATTTTCCTTGGGTCTGAAGGTCAGTACGTTAGTTCCCCGCTAGATATTGCAGTCAAGTGAAGTTCGCTTAGAACTGCTTGCAGTTGACTGCCTTTTAGGGTTCTCAGTCTTGATCCCCAATTTGTATTTTTAGCGCTATAATCACAGCCTGCTATAAATGTCGGTCCCAGTGTTTCAAAAAATTTTTTATAGTCCTCCTTTTTGATTACATGTGGGGAGTAGTTTATAGGATTCTGCTTCATGGTATCGGATAGCATTCCATATGATTGCAGATCCTCCGTGAGCAGTACCATCTGGGTGCATGGTATGGTAAAATGAGTAATTAGGCAATTTGAAAAAATTCTTATCAGTGAAGTAAGTTTTAGAAATGAGTAAGATGTCAATTTTATTTAGTCCTAAGAAGGCTTTAATTTCATGAACATATTGTGACAGCCTGTTGGCATTTGAAAGGGCAATTTTGAGGAACTTGAATTTGTTAATTTTGTCATGAGTTGCATTAGGACGTCAGTTATTAGAGTTATTTGTTGCATTAACTATTGTGTCCATAATTTCTTTCATCTCATTACTATTTGATGCTGCTTGCTATATGAGGTGTTTTGATTGATTAATGATGTAAGAGGTGGTTTTTGTGATAGTAACAGCTGTTTATAGTGTCATTCGTATTGTTGGTGTTCATGCGTTTGATGTGTATCCCCAGATGTTGAACTGTTTTGTTGCTCAGTTCAGCTTAGGTGTTTATGTTTTGACGACATGGAGGGGGCTACTTGATTTTCTGAAGCTCTTCATACACAGAGCACCTTTATAATTTGCTGGGTGGTTCCCCTCGCATATGACACATTTGACAGAGTTAGACCTCTCTTTGCATTCGCAATTGGATGACACGTGATTTCCGGCACATTTTATACATTTTGGCTTCTTGTAGCAATACTTTTTGGAATGCCTGTACTGTAGGATTTCTTTTTTTGGTCTTGGTGGTTCTATTGTTATTTTGCAATGTAGTAAAGTCTTGATGTCATATATGAGTTTGTTAATATTGTTTGATTCAATTTTGACAAAAAATATAGGTAAAGATTTTTTGGTGGCCCTTTGTTTTACATTCCAGATATTAGTCACTTTATGGTCATGCTCCTCAAATTCTGTTTTGATGCCATCTAGGTCGTAAGATAGGTGGAGATTTTTAATTACAACCTTGAAGATCCTATCCCGCTTAGGCTTGTAAGTATAAAATTCCGTGTTCCTTTCTTCCAAATATTACCTATTTCATATTTAGTTCATTACTTTTAGGCTGTAAGGGAAGAACAAGTAAGGATACTTGTTCCTCTCTTAAGACTCTAATTGAGTAGTTCTCTTCTGCAATTTCATCTAGCATTTTTAACAATGGTTGGATGTTAGTAACTTTGTCCATGTAGATAGGCAGAGATTTTTTTTGTTCCTGTGCAACATTCTCTTCTGGACTATCTCATTATCTTTTTCTTACGACTGTAAAATCTTCATTTTCAGTATCAGCTTGCATAGCAGCTGTGTCATCTAGGGTAGACAGCGATTGCGATCTTGTCATATTGAATAAGGAGAGATGAAAGACTTGTTACGTTAACACTTATTATACCGTAGAATTTTGGGAAAGTTTGGTGTGACATTACTAGGTACTGGAACACTTTAGTCGCACACAGTAATAGAGTTAGAGGATGTACAATATTAAATATTAAATCAGGTCGTACTTATTTTTAAATTTTGTTAAAATTTTAGGCTAAATTTTATTTTTGCGAAAATGGTGTTAATTGTAATCATATAAATATGAAAAATAGAATTAAAACAGTCATTTCAAAAGCTGCGTAAGTCACACAATTATAACTTTTCAGGAATCTACAAAAACTGCATTTCACAAATAAACAAGTTTCAAAAGATTTTTATAGACTGAATATAGTGTTTCAACTTTAAAAAATTGAAATATGGAATAATCTTTATACTTTATGAATAATAATAACAAAGAAATCTGAAAAACTCTTTTTGGACTTATGTTGTTTTAACAAGTGACAGGGATAAAAGGTGAAAAATTTGTCATATTACTTATATTTTTAATCAATATTATTGTTCCATCTTCTTGTTTTACCATTATTATTTTACATAATCATATTCTCCATCATTCTTATTTGGATTATCTTCAACATTTGCAGTTGGCCAGCTAAATGTGTTTGGTTAAAATGGCATAAGTTTTTCCGGAATGCTATCTTGAACTCGCTTTAAATCATTTAATTTGTTACTATTAACTGGCATTCTGAAATTATAAGCTTTGGCTGATGGAAGTGACACAGGCATGGAGAGTCCTTTCAGTAACATGAATTGATGTTTCTGTGTACCGTTTTCCTTTCGAGGTGACCTATTTACAATTTTCCAACGTCACAAGTATATCCTACTCGTTTTTTATTGGAAAACTGTTTATTTTTAGAATGTAAAAATCTTTATCATTCTGATTAAAATTTGCAAAACATTCCTTCTTTTATCTGTAATAAATATATATAAGTACATTTTAAGTAATTATATACTACGTACAAAAAGTATAATAGTAGGAAGGTACATTTTGTGAAGTGAATATTGTAGGTGTTTTTTTGGCGTATTTAATTACTCTGTATGTATATTATAAGTTTATTTACACATTTATCTTGGGCATTAAATTTGTCTATTATACCCCGAATTTATGATTAATAAAATATATTAATAAAATTTTAATATATAAATGAAATAATAATCGATCTTTATTTTCCACCCAGCCATAATTGAATTAGATGTCCAAAATTAACAGAAAAGTAGAACTAAGTAAAAGTTTGTGCAACACACTTGCAGTTTTATCCTACCCCGTTCCCCCGATCATGTGGAGACCTATATTATTTGTACTTGATTACAAATAGATTAACATTTGTTATTTTATTAAGTGTTATGTTGTAACACACTTGCAATTTTTTGGCAATGGACCTGTCTGTTTCTCTTTATAATTAGCATATTCCTGTCCTTTAACTTTGGAATTTTAAATAACATTTCTTTTGTACGTTGATGGATTACATATTCTTTTCTTTTTTGACTCACTATCGCTCTGTCTTTCATTTGAAGACATTTTTTAAAAGAAAAATTATCTCCCAAAAAAAATTTTTATGAAACTTGTAATGACACAACAATGACATTGAATAACACCGAATCATCAATTTCAACATTTGAACTAATCAAAACACTGCACTTTCAAAATGTTAAACACAGACATAACTACTATCGCCATCTGGTACAGCATGTAAAAACCATTTAAGTCACTGACTTTCTTCTTTAAACAATGAACTTCAATTACACAGTATTGTTTGAAGAGGAAGAAATGTACTAACTTACATGGGTTTTACCCAGAATGTGTGTCTACTGTTAAGGAATCATTCGTTGCAAAAAAACATATTTGAGAAAAACGTGAGTAATGAGGGTTGTGGAATAACCGATTCAATTATAATCTAACAATATTTAACCCTGTAATAATGTTAATTTTTGTCTTTCAGGTATTATAGTATCTTGCTTTTCAGATCACGCTATGTATTTATATGTTCACAATCGATCATTTCTACTGTGAGAATCTAACTCTTGAATTTAATAGATTGCAAGTTAATGTCACCAAGATGAAATATTCCTTGTCTAGATATGTCAAATTAATAGGATTTAACATTATCGAATCCTGTTCTTGATTTTTCAGATGCCAACCCTAAATATAAGATGGCGATACTCAGAGAGGTTCTATGTGGATGTGAAAAAGACACATCACAATTTGTCAACTTTCAACTTTACGATTAAATGAATGCCCAGTTTTGTAAATCTTGTTATTATCTTATATTATATTTATTATATCTCTCGTTTTATAAGAATTCAATTATCAGTACAGCATCTGTCTCCTTAAATTTAAAAAATTTGCCATCATTACATAAGATTTTAGTTAAATGGTTAAATACAATTCAAACACAGTATGATTCTTTCACAACTAAAATAGATACTAAATATCTGTATTGATACATATGTATCAAAATGACTTTATTAATGTTTATATACTTATAATATTGAAGTTCAAGTCAATTGTGACAATTTATTATAAGTTCAGATACTATTACAGAATTAGCAGAACTTTGAGAATTTATCTATTTATTCTTTAAAACCCACTTCCAATGCATTAGAAATAGTTATTGTAACAATTTACGCATTCCACACATAATTTGAGGAATACTTGTACAAATATGACGTGACACCTACAAAAAATATACGTATATATTTAAACCTGAAATATTTTATTGCAATATTTAGATTTATTCTAATTTAATGAAAATGTTAGAAATATTTTTAAAAGTACTATATACCTATTACCAAAAAGCTAAACATTTTATTCAATTTCCTATATAATAAATAGTTATAATTGTATTTGGTAGTACAAATAAATACTTTGGATCAAATGTGAGATCAAAATAAGTGTTACTTTGAAAAGAATTGTCGAGTAGCAAATGCATGATTAATAAATTATTTCTAACAAATATTGTTTGATGCTGTTAGACATGAATTGTCTTTAATATAGAGTTAAAATATTCCTTAGTATATATTCCAGCATCATTTCAACGATATTTTCCAGTACAGCTAATCATACAATCAATTAAATCAATTTTGTATTCCAATAAAAATATGTAACGTCGTAAAGTTATTGAAATCATAACGAATATGACTGAAAGGGTTATTTTTACCTTAAAGGCGTAGATTTATAGATACCATAAATATGATAAATTTGGTATAAAATTATACATGATAGATTTCTGAATCTTGCAATTAAAGTAAAATTAACAAAACTTGCTGTAATGGAATGAACACTCATTGAAAGAATCGAGCTGATCAGAAAACACATTATTAAGATATTGATGAAAAGAAGAAATGAAATAATTATGAAACTTTGGTAACGTTACAATATATTAATGGTGCAAGTCTAGAGTATCTAAAAAATAAATAACCAAAAAAACAAAAGGGGTTGCCAAGCTGTAGATCATTTTAAGTTATCTTTTTAAGAATTATCCAAAACATCTATGAGAAATTTTATTTATATCTTGGATGGACTGCATAGTGAGTATGACTGAAATTGAATTTTCAAAAATATTGACTTTCTTTCAGCAGTTGTTGTGCTCCATAGGTGTCTAACAATAAACCTGCCATAAGGCAATGAAATGATGGATAAATAGGTCAATTAAAAGTCATTACATCCATCAGTTCCTTCGTACATCTATCCACCTGTCACAGCTTCACGGTTTCTATAGTTTTGAATGTATGTGGATGATTTACACAATTATATACTTCATACGGAGTCCTGAATTTTTATGAAACAAAATATTTACAAAAAATACATTTATAACCTGCCTCTCCAAGTGAGAATCTTTTTGAACAGAGTGGCAGGTTTTTTAAAACAAAACTGAAGTTTCATTTTAAATCCCGTTAGCAAAATATTAAACTTTAAATTTAGGCGAATTGCATACTAGTCCAAGAAAAAGAAAGTAATAATTCAGTAACAATATATGTCATAAACCAAAATTCATGAAATTTAAATAAAACGAGTGTGCACACGACAAGAAATAATCTCGCACTATTCAAGGATAATACATTATGTTGTGAACTAGGAATGTGCAAAACAAAAGTACTCTGTGCAAACTTTTTTCTCAAATATGTGGAATTTGTATTTAAAGAAGAGACAAAATTCTACAGATTATTTGTTGATGTGTTTACTGAAACCAGGCACTCAGTGCGCATGCACTGAGAAGAAGTGGACGCCGCGCAGCATTATCAAACTTTGCAGCAACATCATCCAAACTTTACATCAGGATTACTGTTTACCAGCTCCTTATTATAATTACTACAACGCGGCTATTACTAACCACTTCTTGGAATTTGAATATTCAGCACTTGAGTATTACTTCACAGAAAGAAATCAATTATACTGATAATTCAGCATTTTTCTTGACTTTATATTTCATGGAGGTTGCGTTTATAATGGGAAAGCTTTTAAAAGTAATTATAATTGAGAGTATGTTTAAAACAATAAATATTTTTTTGGCAGAAAAAATTAATTATTTATCTTCAGTAAAGGCTCAATCTGGCTGCTTAGAAATTTTACTCATTTTTCCCCCTTTAAACAGCGACCGAAGAATACTGTACAATGAGGGACATTTATTGGTTTTTCTTATTTCGTCCTGTTGTAAGTATCAACAGACCACTTCTAAATATCAATGGACAAAAATTAAAATGAAGATATTATGATTATTTCATACAGATTTTCATACAGATGCTTCATACAGATATTTCATACACATCAACACATTAATGACCTTGTCAGGTATGAGAAACAAACAATATTTAACAATAAAATTATAGTCCAATAACTCACATTTTTTATCACATCCATGATGTTATGATTTTATTACATAAAACTAATTTATTTGGTAGATAAAATCAGTAGGAAGATCAGTTTCAAAAAAGTAGTCACATTCCAAGTAATACACAAAGAACCAAATAATTTTATGTATTAAAAATTAAATAAGGTTAAATATTGTCTGTCATAAGACAAGTCTGAGACATAATAGAAATGTCTTCAATGTGTTTACAAAACAGTTATTGCATGAAATGTCATGTTTTTTAAAATTAATTTTAAAAATATCTGCAGTATAATGTGGGTTTCAGACATGCCATGTTATTATCAATATGATAAAAATAAGGCATTTATTCGAATAATTTTATCTGCTCTAGTCTAAAAACTGAACTTATTTTTTAATCAATTTTTGCCAGAGTCCTTTCGGACACTAGGAAGAGTATCACAAGATAAATATATATGGAACGTATAACAATATGAAACTTTTTATTTAAAATGTAACTGCCCATTTGTTACAGATTTTATTTACCATACCACAAATTTTCAAAAATTTTAGTTATGTTTGAAATGATTTTGGGAAATATTTGAACTGAGTTACTGTGAACTGAAATGGTAGTAAAATTTTATTCAACAAATTGACATGAAATGATCTAATTAATAAATAAATAAATACTAATGAGTAGAGCACACAGAAAACGATTAACTTTAGAAAGTTTCTTATATATATTTAGTGACATGGTCTGAAAAGATAGTATTTAGTGATGTGCTCTGAAAAGCAAATCGATGAATTTATTTATCCTCAGTTTTCAATCATTTTCAACAATAAAATTAAAAACACATTTGTTGTTCTATTATTTGTAATTTTTTACAATATTTTCTAATTTAATAAACTTCCCTTAATGAATTTGATTGCTTTATCTGCATTACTAGTCAAATATTACTATGGTGAAACTAAATAATTTTAGCATACAAGGTTAAATTGTTTTAATTAAGTAAAATTTTGATGATCAATTTAGTTGGTAAATTAAAATTACATGGTGAAGGAGACTTATGTTTCACAATACCACCGAGTTTCTTTATTTATTTTAATCATACGCAACAGACATCTACTGTCAGTGTCAGAGTGGAAAACAAAACGTAACACAGACCAAAAATAAGTTAAAACCAGATTATATTTTAAATAAAATAATAATATAAAGTTATTGTCTATTTAAAAATATTTTTTTGTAAGGCTGCTTTAACCTGCCAAGTATTTAAAAAATATTTTTTTATATTACATCAGAGATTTTTTTCACTTTTTGTTAGAGTTTACCAATTTAAATTTTTTGCAAAAGCAAGATTCACATTTTGAATGGCTTGAGTCACTTAGTTTTGCAATATGAATCGAAATTATTATAAAAAGAATTCAAAATATGGAATGATTTCTAATAGTTTTGCACAGTCTGCCCAGTGCATGCCACTGGGCAGACTGTGATAATTGCTACAAGCTGTTTTATTCTGTCAGCATATTCGTTAGTTCGTCACTTCAATCTAAGCTGTTTATTCATGAAATAATACTTGAGGGTCAATATGTTGATAATAATAAATTTAATAATATTAGTTTTGAATTCCTATTCTTTCTTCTTCTATTTTATCCCTCGGGTGACACTGATCTAGATCTCAGTAGCCGTCGACTGGCGTCACTTAAACTTAAATAGATTAAAATGAGAGATTATAATATAATAGCAAAGATTCCGGTGGGCTATTAACAAAGTTCTTTGCTAATAGCCCACCTGAAGCTGTTGTAATACAATGAAACGTAGGTTGTGGTAAAGAACTTAAAGAAAGTAGAAATAATACTACATCATGTAGTTTCATTTAATTGTGAATAATGAATTTCTACAAAATGAACGCCAAAAATATTCAACAAAAGTACCTTGTTGTTCCCGATTGCCCATTTCAAAATGCAATAATTACCACAAAGCTACAAGGTAAAGTGGAGCGAGGTAAGTACAGTACAATTCAAACTCAAAGAATACTTCATACAGCAAAGGCATTTGGTGCAACACAACTAGCCAATATTACAGATATTCTTGCATTAGTTATAAGACACTATAACCAATATGCACTATCTTCTCTTAACTCGGTGTTGTTTCCAATTGCTCACTTCACATTGTAGTAATTAATCTTTTTATGCAGCAGTAAATACAATGAAATATTAAAAATTAAAAAAAAATTTAATATTAGACATTCATGAAAAAGTTTCACAATGTTGTGCAATACTTGATAAGGAGCCAAATATGAAAACTTAAGCTATGTGCACACAATACATTTTTATCAGTTTTTTGTATCATTGTAAATAATTTACAAAATTCACTTTCATTTGTTTACACAAATTATTCACATTAACAATGAGATTTATACTAGTGTTAACATTCACCAGATGGCGACCCTTGCAACTCAAATATCTGTCAAAAACCTTATAGGTTCTTTGATGAAGGTTTACTCACAGTACAAAATGTTTTATTATATTATTTCATGATACCAATTCATTGCACCACATTTCACAATGAGAAGCTAAATTGTAATGGTTTTTTTGACAATTTTTAATAATTTTTAATAATTTTACAAAGATATAGTCCTTGTGTGATGAAATCAACAGTATAATAATATATGTCCTGTTCCCATTGTACTTGGAATTATTGTATGACAATAATTATCAATTTAGATATATTTTTATTTTGTATGCATTGGCATAGCCAGGGTAGAGTAATGTCGGGCACAGCCTCCAGAAAAAAATATATCCAAAATAGTTTAAGTGAAGTTTAAAGGGTTCTTAAGGTCTTCTTAAGTCTTTTTAAGTTTAAGGTCTTTAAACTTCACTTGAAAAAAAATTGTGAGTTATTGATAAGTGATTTTTTTAATATAATATAAATTTTATAAAATGTTTATGAACAAATTGGTCTTTTTGGTTGTATCGATCTTTTCTAGGAAAAATGGTGGCTTTTGTTAAATTTTCAAGAAATCACATAAACATGTGTTGTTGACCAAGTGGTTTTAACAAAAGTTAGAAAATATGCCTCATCCATTAATAGGTTCCAAAATATTTCTATAAGTATATCTGTATTTTTTGTTTGTTTTCAGATGTACGAACTGCCCACTTCGTATATGCAGTTACTGCTTAGTGATGCCAGAGAGCAGTAATACCACTTGTAGAACCCTAATGCTATTCACAGCTGCATTTTCGAATTTATTTAAATTTCCTAAATTGTGTATTTATATTAATTGTTTTTTAATAATTTAAACTGTAACTAGTAATGTTATTTTGACATTTCTTTTTTGATTAAATATTTTTTTGATAATGGTTTGAATAAATTAATTTATAAAAATAAAAACTGCTTTTCTATAAAGGTTTTAAAAATGAATTCATTGTAATACAAATTAATTTCTATTTGATGATGCCATCTATAAGCAATAGAGTGTAAGAGATTACACCATCTATGGGCACTAATAATAATTATACGTCTTTGGCCAGAGGGGGTGAGGCGAGGAGAGAGGGGAGTCATATGACAGGGTTTGGGGAGGTATGAAAAAGAGTAACTCTTTTTTTATATGAGTTAGTATGAGTACTTATCTGTTCTGTGTTTTACATAATGTAGACATGGCTTTATAATGAACAGCTGGCAACGTTCCAAGTGATTCCACAGAATAACAACCGGTCCAGTCATTTATTAGTTCAAGACTAAGAATAGTTAATATAACCTCATTCTAAGGTAAGAAAACAATATTTTTAATATGTATTCCTTTTCTAACATTTGCTTATCAATTTATAATTGTTGGCATAGAACAATTTCTTACAAAACTGATTAAGTGATGTAATATGATGATTTTAATGTAATGTATATGTACATATATTACAATAAAATCATAATCATAAACAAAATTTAATTAATTAATGTGTTATTATTTTATTAAATAGCACACACTCGCATTTTACTTTCCATTTGAAACTTTAAATTTGTGTCTAGGTTATAAATATTTACTTTATAAAACTTATCTAATTTTTTAATTACATTTATTATATGTCTCACATTTTTAATGTGACATTGTTTGCCTTAATTTAGCCAAAGGTATGAGCATGCCATCATGATAAAGTGATTCAAATCTTTACAAACATAATGTTCTAGTACTGTGTGACTTGTGTGTAGAATATACAGGTTGTTTCATGATTTATTAAGGCAAAGAATATGGGCAACATAAAACAGAAATCTACCTATATACTTACCTATATAATCTATCTATATACTTATGTCATAAACTGCTTACTTTTTGACTAAAACAAATTTCTATGTTTTGTTCCCTATATTTCAATAAGTTATTCTGTATATACCTATACGTCATTTCAAGAAAGAATCAAGAAATTTCAAGAAAGAATCTTTGTAAACAAATTGACAGTTAAAATATGGTTGGTACAAATACGTATTTGATCAGCTGGCCACTATTTACAAAAGTCATTGTATTATACCTAGAGTATTACAAAACTAAATGCAAAATAAAAATATTAACTTCAGAAAGTTTCCCTAAAAATACTGTTAAAAATACAAATATTACACCATTATTTTACTAACATGAATTGTCAAATTCACACAGTAAAAATGACAACCATTCACTTTTATTGTGAAATAATCAGGCGTTTTGAACATTTTGTGAAAATAATCGAAATTTTGATGCTGAAAACTTCTAGAAGATATATTCTATTCATTAATTTCATAAGGTGTTCGAGTGAGATAGCTACAATGCTATATTTCTATATTTGATTGCATTATATGCAGATATACTTATGTTGTAATTGGTGTTTAGATAACTATATATAGATAATTATATATATATATATATATATATATATATATATATATGTATATATATATATAATTATAATTATAATTGGTGTATAGATCATTTGTGACATGTTATTTTCTTTTCAAATAACTACAATATTTTCCAGTGTAGGCTACGTATTGTATATGTATGTTAGGAGAATGTTTTTATAATACCTGAACTTTTATTCTCATTTCGATGCATATTTTCTATGATTATTTTTATTGTTAGACATATTTATTTCAAAAATAAGTCCCATTTAAGAGGCCAAGGGTTCAATTCTCGGCCGAGTGTTTCAACATTCATAAATGATTTATCTAATGAATTATTTATTATAGTTTTATTTATAGTTTTTTTTATAGTTTATATTATAATTTTATATAGATTATTGTATTAGAGTTTGGACGAGAGGTAAAGTTAAATATACAGCCGCAGCCCATTAAGCTTAGCCTCAGAAAATGCACTAGTTAGGATAATTTCTTTTATAGGAGGAATTGTATAGGTTGGTTACCCCGGATGTTGAGAGGTGGCCGAGGCCGAAACGCAACCATGATTGTATTAATACATATTATAGGCACTAAATGTAGTGCATTCGCAGGGATTTGTTATGACGCATTTTAGTCTTGCAAAAAGAAAAGCATTATGAGCGGCATAGCATACTAAGGGGAAAATAATATAATAATACAAATATTATTCTAAAAAAAACATATAACTACGTTTTTTAGTTCGCACAAGTAGTTAAAAATAATACAGGTAAGTCAATGGTTGCAGAAAATGTAATGTTTATCTCATCTCATAATCTTAGACCAATGATTAAATATTTATTTCAAATAGATTTATCTATATTAATTGTTATGCTATTTGAAAAATATTTGAACATATATTAGAAAGAGAAAAAATGCAATGCCCATTTTATGGTCAATACACCTTGAGACTTAATTCATAATATTATTTTAAAACTGTACTTTCTTCTGACATTCATAAAATCATTAGTTTGTCAGATAAAGATGCTGATTTGTGCTTAAGAATTTTGCGGGACAATAAACTTTTATTCTCTTTTCAGATATGTATGTTTGATAAAACTAAATTATTAGTTTTTATTTTGAGGATAACCAATGCTCAAAGCTAGTATAATTATTCACAACATTCATTATTTATATGTTCACAAGGGTCACACTATTTATCTGTAGAAGGGTCATACTACTTACTTGTCTAAAGGCATGCACATTCAGAAGATAAATTATTTTTTTTTTTGACATATGTCCATGTATACCAACTTAAGGTATACCATGTATATACAAAGCTTACGTGTCACACTTGCCAACATAACAGCGATTAATTTGCGAGGCGCTGTCACTTTATTGAAATTTTAAATATGCTGGACTTCTGTCATTTTCTAATATTGCACTCTAAATTAATGGCATTTCATAAAATTATTTTATATTATATTAAGTGTATTATATTCTTACGTGTTTTATAACGTTAAGTTCTTGTATTAAATTTGCAATATTTTTAAGTTTGAGTGTAATTAAAATGGCGAATATTGTACTAAGCACAGTATACAGCCTTTCGAGAATACATTTACTAAGATTGCCCTCAAATCACTGTAAAATAAACAAAATGAAATTGATCTGGGCACAAAAGAAATGACATGTGGTGAAAGAAAACACTAATTTTTAAATTAAACAATGTCAAAAGATTTCTATTGTAGGCAATATCATTTAATAAGCCCTGTGGCATGGCTGAGCAAGCATTATTAATGTTGATAAACGATGTAATCGAGAGAATTATAATGAATATGTTCTGTGATAGTATTTCTCAATGGTAATAGGTGTGATATCGGCAAAAGCGTTGGAATGTGAACGCAACCCCACTCTTGTCGGAGCTCACATTTCAACATCTGTGGATATCGGTATCGAGGCATAGTTTCATTGCGATGTATTTGTATTGCAGTTTATTTTTTCTCTGAAATATTATTGTATTTCGTGTATTTTTATACATTATTTTTCATTTCATTTTTAAAACATTTCATTTCATTTTTGAAAACATTTTAATGATTAATAAAAAGTTATGTATTTGAGATTACTTTGTAATAAGTTAATTTTCTGTCTAACAGTTAATTAAATTACTATTGCTATCAAAATTTTTTGTATTATTTTATAATATGTTTTTTTATGTAGCAGTAATATTTATAAATTGTTCGGAACATTTAATCTTACTTAATTGAATATAATTTATAAAATATAACCTGTGTTATCCAAGTTACCTGTGTACACAGTGTAAATGTGCACACTTATAAAAAAATGCTTTTTTTAATCACAAATAACAAATAAACCCATGTTAAATTACCAATGTTACATTCACATAAGAAAAAGGTTTACATCTGAACTCTCAAATCGGTTTGTTTACAAAGGTTCCCTTTTGAAATTGAATGGAGTATAGATTGAAATATTTCCTGGTTATAAAATTATATTTCCAATCATTTTGGAAATAGAATGGATATTATACTGACAAAGAAAATAGACCATCTCTTTTTAAATATAAAGACATGTTTCTTTTGTTTTCAGATTATATCTGAGAAAAACATAGCCAATATGACTTTTCCAATTATACTTGAAGGAAACACATTAGGCCAGAGGCACAAGCAACTCAATGCTCTAACCAATGAAATAATTACGAGCAAACTACCCCTGGAGAATATTAAGGACGCGGCAGAGACTTGTGATGTGGAGAGATTAGTGAAGATCGATGTGGCAAGTGCGCAGCGGAATGTGGAGTACATATTGTACAATTTGCAGAGTGACGATATGCTCTATGTAAGTCGTGCCTTGAAAAGCACTTGGCTGATTAAAGACCTGCAGTATGATCATATCATCAACCCACAATATCTACACAATCAACTCTTCCCACTAATGATTAACAGAGCTATTTGTAAATTCAAACTAACAATTCGTCTTCACTTAAAAGATGAGAGCCGATGTGAAGAGTTCTACCAATATTATTTTGATAATGATGATAAGAGACAATCTTACTTGTATTTACCGCTCTGCTCTGAAAAATTTATTGTACAAAATTTAAAGCAAGTGATAATGGAAATTCCGATGAATGTCGTTAAGAGATTAGTGGAGAAGACACCTTTAATTGTTCAGGAATTTTTTAAGTCCTCCACCAGTGTGTACATGGAGAGAGATTGCTTAGATAAATTCCGGATCTTAATTAAGACTTATACACAAGTATACTTGGATCTACTGGAACAGAGAGAAATCACTTTCATAAAGCTTGGCAAGAGGAGCACTCGTATCATATTACAGCAATACGAAGAGAAAGTCTTCCAGAAGCCAGAGCTATACATGCATGTGTTACACTTGCCGACACTTGCAAAACAATTAGGTCCCCTTAAAGTCCACGAACTTATCATCAAGTTATCGAACGATCCAAAAATGGACCATTGGTTTTCATATAGAGCCATTCACCCCCTACTTAGAAAAGTTAGCACCCATGATAAGTACAAATTACTTCAAAGTGTTTTTGAGGAACGAGAAAAGAACAAAAAAAACAGACACGCAGAACTTATAGAAGAACTTCCGGAATGTTGTGAACTGAGAATGTCAACGAAAAAAAAAATAACAAAGAGATGGGCTAAGAAGAAATATGCAAAGATAATATCCATACATAATGTTTACGAATGGTTTCGTTATGCACCATTCCCCATAGCATTTACTAAACTCAAGAAATTAATTCGGACCGAGGCCCAATCTGACGAGCGGTTGGCCATGCTTAAAGTGCTTATACAATCTACAAATAAAAATAATAACTTCCTACACCAACTCCTGCAATATTTTACTGAGAGGCACATTAATGAACCAATAAATTTCAAAATGCAATTTATAAGGACTTTATTGCAATCTACAGAAGTTCACAGATACGAAGAGGCTAATTGGAAGATTCTAGATGAGCTATTCCATAGCCTAGATGTGTATGAGGAAGGAGGTGCTCAAATTGAGGGCTGTATTGAAGTGATCATACTGTTCTACATATTACGAAGTCAGCCTGTCCCCGCCATAATACTCAATAAGTGGCACAAAAACTTTTCCAACATGCAATTTGTTGTTGATAACTTAAAACCAGAGGAAAAAGAAAGGGTTTTCAATTTTCTTTCTTTACAAATAAAAAAAAAAATTTCTGAGCTTCCTCTCGATAATGTAGAAAACTTAAACAAAGTGATAACACTTATGGATAACTTACTTGATTTAATGCTTGTGTGGAAACAGCCAATTGCTAAACAACCTGATTTATTGGAATCTCTTAAGAAAATTATTTATAAAGCTGAATCATTGTCTCTTTTAAATTCGATCACATACTATGGTCGAAATAAAGAATGGAACCGAATACTGTTCTCAGAAGCGTTGCTAATGAAGCAGACAGAGGATGTTTTCATAAATACGTTGAAACATAACACGCATCTGCTCAAGAAACACGAAGTACATTTACAGCGTGTGATGGAGACAGATGATATTAGTCTGGATCGATTCCTTACCAAAGTCAGAATATATTTTTACAACGATTTGGCGAAAGAATGGACGAAAAAACTGAAAGATCGACTGAATGAGATACGTAGCAAGCACTTAGTCAGAGCTATCTGCATTTTGATGCATAGAGACTCATTTTCTGAGCTGCTAAAGAAGTATATACCACAGAACGACAAGATAAAGTGGAGTGAGGAGAACCCTATAGAACTCAATGCCAAAAAGTACTTCGCACAGCAAATGTTTTTAGTCCGTCCTTTGGCCAACGTGGCTGACTTGATAGCGTTTGCCAAAGGCGATTATATGCAATATGTGCTACCATCTTTAAGATCTGTTTGCTTTCAACTTCCTGCAGTTAGAATCCATGCTCTTTTACCTGAATTGCTAGGTAGAAATGTGTCTACCCAAAAACATGCAATTAGATTGGCCTTTGCCAAGTTATTTCCAACAGAATTTCAAACTTTGGTACTGAAACATTGGGAGCAAACAAAGAATGCCAGTATAAGAGCCCTTCTCTACAAGCATATATTTGAGATGCTGTGTCAGCAGAAAACCGATGAAGATGTCTGTAAAGTATGGGATATTCTGAAGATGTTGACTAATCGATTGACAACGGAAGAGGATAGAAGCATATATGCAATATTAGGGAAAACTGATAATGTTCCCAAGAAAATACTGCCTGAATTCTGTACTGTGAGTTACAGGTATCTTAAAACAGTACCCAAAAAAATGAATTGTGAACAACATGTTTACTCTATTTATGATGCCATGCGTGGTATTGTAGATGAATTGGATGAGGACTTTATCAATGAGATTTTGCAGCAATTTCTGGAATCCGTTTTTATCGAGAAAGATCTCTTCAAGGATTACAATATCTACAACTCAAGTCCATGCTATATTTTCCGCAAGGTATTATTGTGTTGTAAAACTGAATCAGAACAAATTGGAAAATATGAGCAATTTGGAAAACCTTTTGTTAAATATATCAAAGATTTATGGTATACACGTAACGAAACAACATACAGAGCGAGGGTCATGTTTGAAAATTTTGTAGAGGAATTATCGAAGGAGAGCAAAAGTATGATTTTCATTAAGGATTGTAAATATGTAACACCAATAGTTTTGTTCAATAGATTGCGTCACGATGTGGAGGAATTCAATAATCATATCCACATAAATATAAATTTGCACTTGATGGTCGCTGCTCTTGAGATATTTGATAAGCTGATGTTGGAGAAGGCGGATGATATACCAGATGATAATGATGGGTTTCAGCAGTTCTTGCTAAAAGAATTGAGTCTACATTTTGGTACAAAATGTGGGGCTTTACTTGATCAATACCTCATCGAGTTTAATCCCAGTTTTTTGAGCATTTTTATTGACATCCTAACAAATTTCATTAACACGTATTTGACTTACAGTGACTATCGCGAGGAGGGTTTATTTAAGATTTTAATGGCAGATTCACTGATGTCAAATACAGATAATATTTACAATGTTTTACTAGGTATCCATCTCTTTCCCAGCAATTGCAGTTATTTTGGTGAGGAAATTGAAGCAGAATTTACACGAGTTTATAAAAAATTGCAAACTATTGAGGACAAAAATGTTCAAGTCCATTTGCTACATCATATGCCATTTTGTGAGAAATTGAATTGAGAGGTTTTGTTGGTTTTTTACCCCGTCTTTCTTCTTTCTAAAGCCAGCTAACCATTCTAAAGCTTCATTAAAATTCGCCTTCCTTTGCTGCACCGTACTTTCAGTTTATCCACACATTTACCCTTCCTATCTAACCAAATTACCTTTGTATCTGTAATTTACCTCTAATACATCAGAAATTAAAATGTTATATTACATACTTTACAAATAATCAAAGGAAAGTGCACGAAATAAGTGGCTGTAGTTGTCCTTAATTTCACAAAATAACCAATAGGTGGCAAAGCGATATTATAACACAGATGAAGGCAGCAGCGTCAGTGACAAAATACATGCACCAAGTCCGAGCAGCAATTTGTGATGCATTTTTCAGTGGTGAAGGTGTCAAGCAATGATAATTCAGTTTTATGCCTTCAGTAGGGTTATGAGTGATGCAGAAAGTTTAAAAGCGGTGTACCTTCTGTGGAATACACTACAACTTGGGCAGACTCACCCGGTAGTGACGAATGAAACCATTGTTAATGGAAGAGCTTATGAAGGGGTTACAGTTACAACCAAAACATATCATCCATGTACTTCGGAGGCAGTGAAATACTTGCATTCAATATTTTTAATTATTATGATTTCTATCTGTCATCATCCTGAGGTAACTAATTCCAGTACACAGAAATCTGATGTACTGGAGTTAGTTAAGATTATTCATAAAATTTAATTATTTTCTCTCCTAGATTCTCTCTTCGACAGGAATTATAAGCATCAACCAAATTTGATTTCTTAATGTGCCCAATGATTCTGTAATAATATAAAATTCGGGATCACAATAAATCTTTTAATGTCAGGATTCTTAATCGAGAGAATAGTATTCAAAAGATTATTTCATTCTATATTGTATCTATTCAATGTTACATTGTTGTCTATAAATTTAAATGTATCGTCATGGGGGTAAACATACGTTGAGCCGGGGCATTAAGTAAAGCATCGCATATTCTTTGGATAATTTGCTACTCTGATTAAAGCATAGTTGCCTTTCATATGGCTGTATGCAACTATATATATAATACGTTTGAAGAAAGAAATTCTTTAAATTATCAATTTGCCTCGATGCTTTGAACAACTCATTTAAATAAACGAGTGTTAAGTTTTGCACAGAGACTTCGAATTAACAGGCAAGTTTCAACAATAACATCAAGCTTTATTGGGTTTCTGGATATTTTGACATTTCTGGTAATGGATTAATCGCTAGAGAAGCAATGATTAATCGCCAGAGATTCAATCAGTACCAGAACTATTTCACCCCATCTCATATCATAATCATATCATATCATATCATATTAACAGAATATCCTTATCAGATAATACAAATCAAATTGAACCATGCAACTTGTCTAGATATATTTATGTTTAAATATAGTAGACATGGGCGCCGCCAGGATTATTTTCAGGGAGGTGCATCTGCATCTATAAATACTATTAACCAATATAAAATATAGAACTAAATATGTATAGCATGTGGATAACAGAGTTGCGAGTATTAAGTACTTTTTCTATGATCTGTCTGAAAATGACAGATACAGAGTTTTTCAATGGCTACTTTCTTCTAATACTGTAATGACAAAAGCACAATGCCCTTTATTCCGTGATCATTAAAAACTGTCAAGTGGGGGACTTAAAAAAATATTCTGGAAAAACGAAAAGACCTAAAAATAAAAAAAACTATAGTTTCTCGATCCCCAAAAGATACTAGATCTATTGAAAAAAAATATAATATCCTTACGTTGAAAAAACCTGATCTTCCCTATTATCTAAATATTTTTATTTCAAATCAATTTTAATAAAAAAAAAATACTTTGTATTGGTATCTTTAATTTTCTTCATTCTGGAATATTGTAATGTCAGTACTTTTAATGTGCAAATCTCGCAACTATATAAATGCAATGTCAAATTCTAATCACGCGAGTATTTAATTAAATATACTTCGCTCATTGGAAACATACTTAAGGTGCGTTCTACTAGGCGTTCACTACGATAAAAATTCTATCTATCATACAGAACATGATTATTGTAAACGCTTAATCGAACACGCCCTTAGACTATATAGTCGATGGTTGGCATTATTACTTGGGAATCCCCGCTGTAGCGCGACGGATACGGGGGATTTGTTCGCTGATCAATTGTCAGTAATACTCAAATCTGCTTAAACAACGACTTTATTTATTAGCTAATTTGTTGCATAGGTTATTAATTTTTATTCAAGTTATGAGTGACATAAGACGTTTTTTGTGTAAAAAACGTAATAAACATTTTGATGAAAATGATTCCCCTCATAATAAATCATCCAGGCCGAATACCGATAAATTGGATAGTCCAGGTATGTTGTGTTGTTGTCTCTACCTGTCATCGAATGTATTATTCATTATCAACATACATAAAAAATGAGACTTGAAAACAACAAAATAATTCGTTAATTGATTCGTTCTTTTTTTTATTACATAAGAATTCTTTTTGTTTAAAGGTAAAGATTCTCAAGCAGATGCATCGCTCGATTTTTCTAGTAGAAGCACAACAACTAACTTATTGGATATTGGGTTGTGTTTGGACTCTGGTTATCAAGTCAATGATGATCTACGTTTGAAATTACTAAGACATCCTTGGAACCCTAGCAAGACATACAATTTTAAAAATGATGTAAACCTTGATGCTAATCGAGCTTTCCGACATGAATGGCTTACATTTCCGTGGTTAGCTTACTCAGCTCTAGCAAAAGGACCGCTGTGTAGGATATGTGTTTTATTTCGGCCTCCAGTGCAGCGCGGTCTACAAGGACAGTTCATAATTTCTCCTTGCTTCAAATATCAAAAGTTTCATGCAGCTGCTCAGTCTCACGCGACAAGTAAGTGGCATTGTGACGCACTGGCTTCGTCAAATACATTTGAAAAAATCATGGATAGAAAAGGATTTAGCGTTCATGAATCTTTAAATACGGCATATCACAAGGAAGTTGAAGAAAATCGTTTAAAACTACGATCTATCATTTCAACAATTTTATTTTGCGGGCGACATGATCTTCCACTTCGTGAAAAAATCGACAAGGGTTCTGTTTTTACAGACCTGCTACATTTTCGAGTTGTTGACTCAGGAGACGAGATTCTGAAGAATCATTTAGCAAAATAATTGAGGAGGTGAAACATGCTTCAGCTTTTTCGGTTTTAGCTGCTGAGACTGCTGATATTAGTGGCACAGAACAATTATCAATTGGTGTTCGATATCTACGTTATGATAAAGATGCTAAAAAACCAATAATTTGTGAAGAATTCCTTGGATATGTACCGAAACAAGAACTAAATGCACAAGCCATTTCGGAAACTATTACTCACTTTCTGCAAGATTGCGATCTTGATTTAAATAAACTTGTTGGTCAAGAATACGACGGGTGTGCTGCAATGGCAGGTCACATAGGTGGCGTTCAGAAAATTATTAATGATAAATATCCTTTAGCCTTATTTTTCCACTGTGCAAGCCATGTACTGAATCTTGTCATTAATGACCTTAATACTGTCAGTGAAGTGAGAAATACTGCTGGAACAACAAAGGACATTATAAATTTCTTTCGGGAGAGTACGTTGCGGTGGAGTAAAATTCCAAATATACCACTATTTTGTGAAACGTATTGGACAGCAAAATACTAAAGTATCAGAATATTTTCTGAAAATTTTGTGACTATTATACAAGTTTTAGATGAACTTTCGCAGTACGCACCGAATTCTAAAACGAAAACCAAAGCGTATCAGCTCTGCACAACTGCAACTACTCCAACATACATTGTGATACCTTTAATAATTGCTGCTTATTCTGCCAAACTTGAGCCTGTGTGTCATCAATTACAGGAAGTAAATATGGATATAAAGGCTAAACATGATCACGTTAATAAATTAACTGATATGCTTCAATCTCATCGCGATAATGCATCTATGGAGTTTGCGGTCATTTTTGAGAAAGCTCAGAAAATTTGCGAGAAACTGAACGTTGAATTTAAGCGTCCTCAAGTAGTGGAAAAACAGACTTACAGATCAAATCACCCATCTGAAACTGTGGAAGAATTTTTCAGAAGATCTATATATATTCCATATTTAGATTCTATTATTTCTTCACTAAAAAATCGATTTTCTTCAACACACAAGAAAGCATATTCGCTTATGCAGCTTCACCCAGAAAATATGAGAAAATTAAACAAATCAGAATTTTTATCGATAGCAGAAGATATACAGAACCTTTACGGAGGTCTTCTCCATAATTTTATTGCCGAGGCTACCACATGGTACGAGGTAATGAAAACAAATGAAGCAAATAATGAGATTCTAAATGAATCTGTTGTTGAATACGTAAATGTGATTGCTCAAGCCACTCCTTTTTACCCAGCGGTATGTGAGGCAATTAAAATTGCTTTAACTATTCCAGCAACAACATGTAGCATTGAACGTACATTTAGCACGTTACGACGGGTGAAGACGTGGAATCGCTCAACGATGGGAGATACGAGGCTAAGCGGCCTGTGCATGCTCAGTGTTCACAGGAAAAGAGTAGAGTAGGATACTGAATTTATTGACAAGGCGTTGAACAAATTTGGACAGCAACCTAGACGCCTTCAGTTGTTATTCAAATCATAACTCACTATACCAATAAATTTCTAATCTTTTTTCCATATAAAATTGACTTTGTTGATTTCTCATGAAAATTATATAGCCTATGTCACTCGCACGGTCTTCACGAATCTAACGACATGTCGTTTGCTAAATTCTGTCAAGCCGTTTGGACTGTAGCGCGTACTATCGAAATGGTCATATATACATACATACATACATACATACATACATACATACATACATACATACATACAAACATACAAACATACATACATAAACTCGAAAGCATTACTCTCCTGCTGGTTCAGTCGGGTAAAAAATATGTAATTTTTTCTATGTATTTTCTTTCCCGACAGGGGGGTGCAATTGCACCCCCTTGCACCCTGCTGCCGGCGCCCATGATAGTAGACATGATGAAGAAACACTTTGTGGAAAGTAATACTGCTTCGCTCTGTCTAGAAGACGAGTCTTTAGAAATCATCTGATTAAACTGTCAGCAATTTCACTGAATGTTATTAACAAGTTTGTCTGAGAATGAACTTCTCACACTGCAAAGGTTATTCGGAATACTAGGATCTTAATAACCTTCAGGATATTAAGGATTACATCCTATAGGATGTTAAGGATTACAGGGAATTATTATAAATGTTTTAACATTTTACTGTATATGTGTATATGCGGAGCAATTATGTGAATAGAGATCTTTTAAATGACACAAAATGAGCGTTATGTTTGCTTTATAAGTAATACTCTTTTTTTAGCAACTAAGTTCATTTGTAGTACGCCAGTTTTTAACTCTTCTTTACTTTTATGATATAAATTTAACCATCATGGATATTTTCTTAATAACCTTCTATCTATCTAAAAAATTATGTCTTGACATGATGGCTAAAATTTACCTCCTGGTTAACTGTTGGAATGCTTGGAAAACATTGCAAATTTAACAAACTATTAACATGCTTTAAACATACAAAAACATGGTAATTAATGGGTTTATAGAATAAGCTATATGCATAAATATTGTGTATTAAGAACATTATAATATTTATGTTAGTTATTTTTATTGTGCAGATGTATCTTTATTCTGGAAATATAATTTGTGTGGGCTTTATTAAAAAGGGTTAATAAAGATTTTTTTGTTAGAAACATTTTGTTTGACTTACGTTGAAACTTTTCGTTAAACTTTTCTTGTACATATATACATACATATATATTTTGTATATTTACAATATATATTTAATTATTATAGAATGTATAACAAGCAATGTTATAAATTTTGCCGTACTGTTCTACACTTAAATGAGAAAAAGATTTAAACTAGGGCAAATATCAGTTAAAAAATTAATTTAGCTATTAATTACTATGTTGCCCAGGTTAAGCTAAAACACGCATTTGATTCACGCAAATGTTATAAATGCAAATGTAAATTTTTCTGTGTATCTGATTGTTAAATCTTCACGGCTAAACCACTAAATCGATTTCAATTAAATGTGGTAGATAGATAACTCGAAACTTAAAGAAGGGTATAAGGTGTATAAAGTGAATATAAATTCAATATGGAGAATACTCTAAGGTGACAGATTATTTTTTTCAGGGTCCACCTTGATACAAAAATATGTAATTTACCAGAACACAGACAAAAATAAAACTTATCAATATGAATTTTTTTATAAAGTGTCACACTGCTTATTCAGTAATAAAATTAAGGTCCTTATTAATTGCATCTTTGCTACACATAGTAACCGCAAATAAATAGATAATACTCAGTGAAGCCCCACTATTTGCTGACAGTAGACACGCAACAAAGTGTGGGGTGTACATATTAAGCTACGTCTACCCTAATGGGGACATCGCGTGGCCACATTTTGTTAATGAACGTCTGTGCTTATCATTATAATAAATTATTATCTTTGAATTTTTACAACACAGTTTTAATAATTACAAAATAGCACCTACGGAATATTAAATGTTGTTATAAATTAATTTTATGTTGACAATTATAGTACAATATAAATATGAAGAAATATTATATCATTATATGCTCCTTGGCAAAAAAAAACAGGTACCTAAAACTTCACAGCTACGGGAATTTTAAAGAAGAAACGTTTTAAATTTGAAAATTTTAAATTTATTTTAAAAATTTTCCATTGGAATTAAAACATTTGTTAGTGTTATGTGGTCAGATGTTGTGTTGTTTATTTATAAATAACCTTTTAAGTAATTTTAATTTTGAAAATTGCTGTTAAATTGTCTTGAAAAATTTTATAATCATGGCAGACATAACAGTTATTGCTGGTAATATAATGATTCTTCTTGAAGAATGCTGTTCTCAATGTTACGTTTCGCAAGGGTTTGGTATAAGTCATGCTACTGATCATAGGAATAAGTCATGCTACTGATCATGGGGATCATGCTCTCTTGAAAAGATTTAAAGAGAGTGATTCATTTAGAAAAGGCCAGTATCAGAAAGAAAATGGCGTACTGAGCCCAGAGACAACTCATATATCGTGAGTAAACTTTTGGTAATTTACAGACCAAAAGTTTTTTGCTCTTAGTAGATAATATTTATTTAATTTTGATACATGAAATTCAATTTTCTTACACTTTTACTTGAACTAATAGAAAAAATCATAAGTGTCTACTTTTTTGCAAACGAGTATATTTAAATAAAGTCATTAAATACCGAAACGTAAATTATTTGTGTTTAGTTGCCATTGTAATAAAAATATTGAAAGACACCATATTAATTTCCCTTGCGACCGTAGTGCACACCTTAGGGGCTGTCAACACGGCTGTTTGTTATGCATTTAAACGGAAGATACATTAATAAAGTGAACTATATACTTTCATATTACATGAACACATAGTTTAAGTGAACTATAAACTATGTGTTCATGTGTTTATGCTATTCCCTTTTTATCTTTACATTACGCAAGATATTTTTTTTAATAATTATCAGCAGTGAGATTTTAGTAGAAATTTTATAAATTTACAATTCTTTAAATGATCCTAATACCTTATAAATGGTCAAAATTTAATCTTCTTTAACTGGACTATTATTATCTCTCATGAAACAAGGAAGCTATACTTTCATCATGTCGGTCAGTCTGTCACAGGTTCACAATTTCCAGTTCCAATCCTACATGCATATAATTTTACAAGTAGTCAATTAATATGCAGCAAAATTTAAAAAAATAGTTTTCTATGTTCCGCCTCTTTCATATAAAGTGAGTTGCCAATGCAATAAAATCAGCTAAAATGTTAATGATAAAAATGTTATTTGTATTGGTTTAAACATACTAATATATTATTTTCTTAAAAATCATGTCAATAACTTGGAGATTTTTATATGTAAAGGCAGTTCAATTATTGCAAGCGTTCTACTTGAGATGAGCATTTGTACCATACAAACGATGTAATAAAAGAGTTTGTGTCCAAGGGTGAGTATAAAAATAGAATGGTAACCTTTACAAAAGTTAGTTTACACTCTAAGGTAAATTAACCACTCCACTGCCCTTTTAAATCTGTCTTGGTATATGTGAATCTAAAAAACTAGTGATAACAAAGTATCATCGGTATAATGTGATTACATTTACAGATATATTTGATTTATTCCTGATTAACCTAACTCCTATTCTAAATTCTGATTAATTGATAATAATGAAAAAATATAATTCAGTCGCTACCTCCATAATAAAAGTTTTAGGAAAGTTCCTTCTCTTTGAAACTACTTCCTCTTTGAAATATAAAATAGAAAATTGAAACAATTTCCAGAACAAGATAAATTATAAATCTTAGTAATTCAGTAATAATCTTAGTAGTTCAGTAGTAAATATGACATTCTTTTAATACTTTTTTACATAAATGGGTAAATTTTTCTTACAATTTTAATAAAGAAATTAGAAACGTTTATTTTCTCAAACCAAAGAATATGTAATTTAAGTTATACCAAAAGAAAAAAATACATTGTGATAACTTGATGTAGGTGGATACAAATGTGACTGATGTGTTTAATTGAACAATTTCCTACAGTTAGTATATATTTAATCATGAAAAGCAATATAGTTAGTCGCAGCAATTACGTTATCATTTGAAGTTAACATACTACAAGCAGCAGCTATTATTTGGCAAAATGTAAGTAGGCAAATTGAAAATAGAACAATTTGTGTTCACTTTATAATTGATATTGTATTCAGTCGATAGTTTAAAAAACAATTGACTTTCAAATATTTTACACCACATAGATATTTGCTTCTGTTTAATAAAAACAAACGCAGGTTATGAAATTGCAGAGGGAAATAATAGGAAGACGTGTTTTTATTGAAAGAAAGCTTTTGAATAAACAATTTTGGGTAAAGTTTAGATGGTTATAAAAGTCCCACATAAGATTGGCTGGCTGCTCGATAGAGCCGAAGAAAGTCCAGATTTTTAATGTCTGTCTAGCCAAATTAGACAGTGTCCGGCCTGTCCAGCTTTTGTTCGGTTTTTACCTTTCTTGTCAAATCAGCTTGCCCATGAGAGTTGAGCAGTTTATGTGCCATTCCCACTCCGCCATAAAGTCCCTCACTTCAAACAAGTCACTGGTTACGTTATGCCACCGGCTTGAGCGAACGCGTGCCACTGCCCCTCACGTCAGCGATCTGTCCGCCGGTTGACAACAAATCCGACACTCGGTCAGTGGCATTTGTATTTCAATGGTGAACGCATGTAATGCTTTTCTACTGCAGACCACCAGCAATATGTATTTACCAGCTTTTTGAATGTAGCTGCTACAATTTTGGTAAGTGTTTCTACTTTTTTAAATGATTGCCTGAGACAATAAGATCAGTCACCCAAAATATGTATTTTGATGATCATTTGAGTGCTCCCTCAACTCAACTCACACCAAGAGAGTTTTAGACATCCAAGTGTTAAAGGGTTATATAATGATAATACTCTATATGAATTGAAATATTAACAACTAACATTTATTTTAATACCAGTGTTTTTTTTTTCTATTTTACTACCTGTAGAAAATGTATTACAAGTCAGAAAGTAATGTTAAGCACATTTCATTTTGATTTCATTACTCTGAACATAGCAAAACCAAGTTTTGTGACAATCAGTATATGTATCCATTTGTGCAGTATAGTATACTCTTTGCAGCTCAGTAAAAGTTTTGTTTTCAGAACAATATTGTGAGTGGAAAAATATTGTTTTTTAGTGTTTTTGATTTATTTCCAGATCTCATAGTGCGAAAGAAATACCTTATATCTTTTCTTAATTCAACTACAGAACCATGGCAAGAAGGTGTCAGGTTTGCAACCAGGTTATATTTATACCTAGTAAGGGCAAAGTTGATCTTCAAAAGTATTCCTCTCCCGAGAAACACCTCAAAAACATTAGTAGTGCTACGTCTTCATCAAAAATTTTCAATTTTGTAACGACAAAACCAGGTTTGATAAAATATGTATGGGTAGCTAGCGCTACCATGGTTTTTGAAACTGTAAAGCATAAGCAATTGATTAATTCATTAGCCTGTACAATAACACTTCAAAAGTGCCTTTATACCGATTCTAATATAGCTAAAGAAGTAACATGTGCCTGCGCAAAGGTGGAGGCTATTTTAGAAAGTGTTTTTTTATCATTTATACTAAAAAAATATTAGATGAGCTTTCTGACATAAAATACTCCATAAAAATTCTAAAATATGGAACCTCCACTGATGCTTGTGATCGTAGTGTTGTAAAGTTAATCTCCACTGTTGATTCAATATTTTGGTCTCCAGTGAGACGGAATTCAAGTTTCCTTGATTGATATCCAAGCACAACAAAATGGGACACCAGAAACAATTTCTAATTACATATTTGATTCTGTATGTACCAAAAACCTATTTGACAAGCTGATAGCATTCTCTGCTGATAATGCTGCTGTAAACTTTTGGTGGTAAAGATAGGGAGGGACAAAATGATGTTTCTCTTACAATCAGAATATGATAGGAATTAGCTGTGTTGCGCATATTTTTAGCATTGCCGTCCATAGTGCTATTGAAAGTGTCATCTATTTTGAGCAAAGTTGGAGATAATAATGAATACTCTCAACAAGTGACAGCTTTCAAAGAAAACATTAAACATGTACAATTTTTGCTGTAAATTATTTACGATCTTGGATTGAAAACTTACTATAACTATACACTAAACATGTTAATTGGATAATCTTAAAAAACGTTCCTGAATAGAGCTAAGTGCCTGAAACTATAAATATTCTAGTATAAAACAGTGTTGAAATTGATCATAGCAAATGTTTTGACCAATTGCAGAATTTAAATTTAATTATGAAAATGCTAGTTGTGGAATTTTATCTGAGACATTTAATGTGCAAGCAGTTCTACGACAAGATTTTGACAGAAACCATGTTTCCTCAGATGAAGAATATTGTTTATTTTGTGTCCATTATTCATAATTGCTACCAACTGTTTTGGTTTCTGATATTTTTTAAATAGAAGTTAAAGTGCATTAGATATATAAAGATCGATTCATTGATAAAAAGAAATTAATAGACGGTATGTTTTGTAATTAAGAGGACTAGTTCTGTTACCTAACAGAGGAAGTTAAGTTTTGTAGTGACAAAATGTTTATTATAGAAGGTAATTCTTTATAGTAATGATTATAGAGTAAAGTGGACGAATTATTAGCAATCACTAAGGTTTAAGAAGACTTTCATATTGATTGTTAAATAAAGAAGACTGATTGTTATTATTTGCAAAAAAATATGGCTTTCATTTTAGGACTAGGGCATAAAATCCTTGGTTTTAGGTGTAGCAGACTTTTGGATATAGTCAAAATAACCAAAAATTTAGGTAAACTTGCTGGACAGTCCAGCATTTTGGTTTTAGCACCTGGCAACCCTAGTCGCACATGAACTATTTTAATAAAAAAATTGAACTCAATTTTTTTTCTATTATCACCAATTAATAAATAGCATTTTTTCGCTTATGGCATATTTTTAAGGTTTCACTGCTGTTTTATATTATCAATTTGTATATTTAACAAAGTTTAGTAACAAGAGAAAAAGTGTATTAAGTCAAAACAAATTATAACAAATCATAAATTGAAAAAAAATGTTTTAATGAGAGCTGTGTCAAAAAACTAAAACTATTAATGTGCATGAACAATCAACGCTGTTGACAAAAATATGTGTTAACATTTGATCAATACTTGCATTTAATAAAAGGTCGATGTCGATGCCTGTTTATACTGATGCACATTGAAGCACTGTTTCACTATCGCATTAAGGTTGATCAACGTTAAGTGCTAACTGTTAACTTCTAAGTGTTGACAATCGTCAATTGAATATATCAAATCAATGGCTTATGCAAAATGATAGGCCAGTAGCCAGTTTTTCGTAGACAAATATTGTATAATGGCGGTTAATGGGCGAATAGTTAGAAATTTATCTGGTAGTTTATTATATGGACATTTTTTATTCCATTTTAAGGTTAGTAAGACATTAATGGTGATCTATTAGTGCCAATATTAGACCCCGTATTATTAGTACTCTCACAGATTTAATATTCAAGACATTTAAAATTTTTTTATGAAATTTGGAATTAAACTGTAACTTTTTAATGTTAATAATCAACATTTATTTATTGGATATGTTTGTTGTATGTTTACATTGTACATATAATTTTAATAATAGTTAGAAATTAATTGTGACCTATTAGTGCAAATATTTTATACATTGTAACTTTAATAATCTTATGAGAAAATGTGATTCTAAGTACACTTTTTTAAAAAGTTGGAAGGACACTAAATTTTAGTGTGTTTGATATTTATTGTATTTATGTGTGTCCATGTTTACATAGTTTCGGTACTTAAGGTTCCGTTTTGTCAACAAACTTTGCAAATTTATTCAAAATATCAGAAACGTGTAACCAAAAGTGACATTTATAATTATTTTATGTCAGACAACAAAATTTGTTGGAAATGTAATGATATATAATAAATTTAAAAATTATTCTTATGTTAAAGTCGTGTCAAGTTCTAAACATTATATTCACAATACACAACTAATATTGGTTAAAATATTATAATTTCACTTATATTATTCAATATTAGGAGAAATATTGAAAATGTGTCTAGCAAGTTCAGTAACAGTTTGTATAGTTTTATTTGAAATGTTTAGGTATTAAATGACTCAAGGTTTATATAATTATCAGGGTTAATTTTATTATGTTAATATAAATTGTTGACGAATGCCCAAGTTCCGAACACTTAGAACTTTGTAAGCCACCGTACCGCCATTTTCGACGTGGTGTTATATTATCTGTGGTGCAACGTCTAAACATGTTAACAATTAATATTAACGGTTTTAATACAAGTTTCGTAATAAGCACATTAAAAATAAACATTTTTTGTGCCTTATCTGAAATATTTAAATACTGTGGCATTATAAAAAATACCAATTGGTTTGAAAAATAATTTTAGGCCGCAAGGTCAATCAAAACATTTTTACTTGATTTAATTACCAAAATCAATATTCATCTTCAGAACTGTTATTCAATTGTAAATGTGAACTTGTCACTTTAATCAGAATCATCATATAAATTTATCACGAATCTTAATTAGAATCAATTTTGTTCAACTTTCATAACAGGTCAGTGTGTATTTCACAATTATTAGTTGTGTCAATTTAATCAAATTCAGATTCTAAGTAATTAATGCTGTATTGTTCCTTAATTGTAACCTTATTAATATTGTCTATGCAATATGTGAAATTATAGAAACTCGAAAGCATGAGCTTTCAAAATATCATCAATGTTAAATTTCTAAGCCAAAATTTTTTTTTTTTAACATTTCATAAAGTTACACTTTTTAGGAAGTCGTGTTATATCCTATTCCAATTCCAACCAATAATTTTTATATCGTTGCTCACATGTAGAATATTTTTCAACAAATAATATTGTGGCCTCCATAACAATTATCAGTATTAGGCATCAGTTTCTCCTTCAGCTACTTAGTTGAAATTTTAATAATAGTCCCTCTAACAATATTTAGACTTTTGTGTAGGCTAAAGTGTACTTGGCAGGAAGCCATTCACAGCATGTAAGGTTATTACTTTTAAACTTTTTAATTTTTTTTTTCGGGAAAATATTACTGTCGTTTTTTTTTTCAGAAACTGTTTGATGTTTTCATTGGAAACATATTTTTTTATTATTTATTTCTTTTTTACAAAATACACAATATATTGATTCTAGAAAAAAGTAATGTCCCACTAAAAACATGTTATTTTAGAATATAATTACTTTGGAATTTAATACTCTTTTCTTGGCGTTCTTGAAAATTTGTGAATTCAAGGAACATAAATCGAGTGAATTGTTCGATGTTTCATTAAAGCAATGAAATAGGCATAATTTTCAATAAACACGAATTATTTTCATATATAATACAACATATATAGCAAAAACTCAGCACACTTGTTGCATTGTTTACTATGGCAGTTTCAAGAAACATATGCGCAATTTCAATATGGTTGACAAGTGACTTCCATAATTTATTCATACTATTTAACTGTCACAACGGCATAGTAAAACTAACTAATATGGTACTTAATACATTCAGCGCTGCACAAAAATTTACTTCAAGGCTCTTACCATTCAAAATATTTTCTTTTTTCATCCCAGAAATTAGCTGCTACGACTTTGAATTTCGGGCCCGATATCGGACCATCAGTGAAAATTTATGTTTGGGCCTTCAAACTGCCTACTAGTTAAAGAACTTAGTTACTTTGATAAAATACAACAGCTATTGTCTAAACAGTATTGTCATATAAAGGTTCGGTACGATATTACAAATATTGGTTAAACTCAAAAGCTGTTATGGAAGTTAAAACAAAAATATTATGATAGTTACATAATTGTAATGATAATATAACAGTTACATTTTATGTAGCCCATTCCGTCTGACTATAGGAACTCACAATGTTAAGTGGATTTAATTAAATGATCACTTAAATTCACAATTCAATGTACCCTTTAAAACGAAGACTGCTAAGCAGAGCCTATAAATTAAGGATAATATTTTGTTTATTCGGAGACAGAAATAATGTAATACCTAATTTAACTCATTTTCAGCTCAATGTGAAGTTCACCCCAGAGTAAATAAACTAAGACACATTTAGAACTATGGTTCAGCTGAAAAAGGAAAGTAAGATATTTGCAACATTCTGACAATAATACGAGCAAGTGGTCTGATGAACTTTGATTTGTTCAAAGTTAAAGTTATCATTTCAGTAATTAAGACAGGTTGCACATATATGTATGTAATACAATGAAGGTAAATAATATGTACATTAAATATATTTTAAGCTTTCATCGACTATAAGTAAAAACGCCTCACAACAAGCTACAAAAAAACTACCAAACAATTTTGATGGGTTTGCAATATTGTGCAATTAAGTAGTAAAATAAATTTTTTTATCTTGAAGGAACATGAACTTCTATTATGGATAATAGAAGTTCATGTTCTGTGATATATGTATTATTTGCATCAACAGTTTCAAATATTTAAACACATCCGTACATAGTTTACATAGGAAACTTAAATATTTTTATTCGTACACAGTTTAGAAAGATTATAATGCGAATGATTCTGTTTCGACTCGCTGTACATTTATAAGCATTAAGAAATTAAGTATTCTTTCATAAGAATATTACAACTTTACGGTGCCATTTTGTAAAACACTATTTCAACATTTCTTTTGCACACAAATTATATTTGTGTTTTACGTTATGCGTTTGTTGTTAGTTCGTTGATTCATGTAAAAAAAATAGCAACCAAATTTGAACATTGTTTTCGTTTTTATGTTTACCTAGAGTTTAAAAAAGAAACTGAGGTACATTTTGTGTGACAAATCGAAAATAGCTGCACTAGAAATTTGAGAAACAAGTAATGTGTGTCTCACACTTGTTACTGTTGAAAATTGGTTTCATGAAGTTCTTTACAAAAATTGGTTAAAATTAAAGCATGATGTCTTTTGTACAAATGTTTTTTAAAAAGTAGTTGAAATAGCTTTTATAATTTTGGATAATTTCACTCCACCTGCCTAAAACATTGTTTTTTGTGTTCAATTTTATGCTTCTGTTCTGTTCTGTTTTTGTCCGTCCGTTGCCATGGTGTGTAGTCTTTGACTGCATGGCACACCATGGGGACCCAGTTCCGATTCCTTGCCGCTCATCGAGCAGGGCTGGACTGATGTTTTAGTCGGCTGTAAGAGATTACTCTAGTAGCAATAAGTCCGCCATGTGTATTAATTATATACATTAAAATACTTGTAAATCCAAATTCATTTTACAATTTACAAATAAATAACTAATTAAATATAATTTAAAAACATGGTCAAAAAATTATTTGTCAATTATTTATTTTTTCCCAATGTGTTTTTTTATTTGATTTTATTTTATATAATGGAGATTGTGCTTCGTTATCCATACAAAACTATCCCAAAGAAACTCATTGTTAATTACGTGATATACAAGTTGTTTCCAACATGTTTAGGTGGACAAAAAAGATATTGTGTAACATGATACGAAACATAACTTAATTGATTTATTTGATTCTAGATTTTTCCAGCAGCTCTGCTTATGTGGCAGTCGCGATGTTGAACTTTAACTTCCCACTGGTAGAATTACTTACCCTTCCATGTCTTAGCACTGCTGCTATTTTTGTGTCATCCATAGCATTTCTAACTAACCCACTTTGCAGGATACATTTGTAACCTAGCAATCTACACTAATGTTAAAACTTCCAGGATGATGAAAACCACATAAAGTTCCATCCAGTGGCACTCAAGTTATAAGCAAATAGAGAGAAAATTATTTGTAACATGAGATGTAGAGGTCGGTTAAGAAGAGTGTGAAATGTATAGCAGTATACGGATGCGGGGGCGAGGAGGGAATAGGTGAGGAGAGCTAACATAAAGAGGGAAGGCGACAGGAAATAGTGAATGTGTTTATTAATTAACAGAATACTTTGTATCATGCTGAGTTTGAATCATGGCTTACAATTTTTTTTTTTTTCAAATTTTCCCTTTAAATATTGAACATTGATGTTAATATAGACGACAAGATGTGAATTGAAACTCATAATTTTATATTTATGGTCAACATTATTATGAGTAGACTGAATTTCACTTTCGATATGAACAAACCAAGTAATTCAGTACTTGTGACTAGAAATGTGTGAACTTTTTTCACCTTGTTGATGTGAACAGAATGTCAAATTATATTGTTTAAAATATGCAATACTAAACACAGAACTTTGTTTCAAACTAAAAAAAAATGAGTTAAGGCATTGCTGACCAGAAATTTTACCCAGAAACAATAGTATCAATTCTAAATATTACGAAGGTTTACTAGAGAGGTTAAGAAATGATGTGTATAGAAAACTACAAGAAAAATGTTTCATTCTTCAACATGATGCAACAATTTCTGTCAGACAAAAACATTAAGTTGTGTCCTCGTTTATCTTATTAGCCAGACATGAGTACCGCATCGAATGGTGCAATAAAATTTTTATTCATTAAAATCATGCATGGTTGTTATTTTATCTGTTGTTGCGGTTTGTTTAGAGTCATTCCTTGAAAAATGCAACAAAGTACAGTAAACCAGTATATTGAATCTTGCTTGCTGCTGCTTTTCAATACATCTAAAGAGTTGCAAACAAAGAATCAATTATGCACTTGCCTGCGGCCTCATGACAATGCACCAGCTCATTGGCTCAGAAAACAATAAATTTATTCAAGTTATCTGACGTCAGATTATTACATTACTTCTATATAATTAAAATTTATTACCATTTGATTTTACATTGTTTATGTACATGGAAAATCAACTAAACAAATGCGAGTATCCCACTGATCAGAACTTTTAGTGGCTTGAGAAAAAGTGGAAAGAATGGTTTGTTAACTTATTATGAACTGGCACTAAAATGGTTTGGAAAATGTATATAAACAAGTGTCCTCATAATGATGGCCATTAGTTTGACAAACATCATATTTGAATAGCTAGCATATGGCTCATCAAGTGAGTTGCATATCTTCCCCATAGAGTGAGTACCTGGTATGCGACTTAGAGGTACGTTATCAAGAGGAAGAAAAGATATGTGGTGTAAAATTTTGTTACCGCTTTTTACTCTGTAATGAACTTTTTAGTTTGTGGAACTATATAAATTTCTAATGGTGGCAATTTTTAATTTTTGTGGCCATTGTGTATTTACGGCTTACAAATAACGTAAAAATGATTAAAATGCATGCCCAAGGTTTTCACTCTACAGCAATGATATGCAATTTTATTAAGTTCAAATGTGTGACACATTTACATATAAAAATTTCATGAGTGCTAACTAGTGAGTAATGAAGTACATTACATTATGCACATAGATATAAAAGAAAACTGGGGAACAACTTTATTGAATATTTTTCATATACCCACATTTTAAACCAAAAAATTGGTCCAATTCTTAATACGAATTAAGGTATCAGTATCAAATTCCTTTTCCTTATCAGGTGGTAGTCCAATTACTATTAATTGTACGTTCATGTAGATACAAGCATATTCATGGAAAGGAACAAAAGTTTCCTCATCCTTGAATAAATTGCTTTATAAGTGATAACGGTGTTCTGTGCTTACGATTCCTCATTAAAATAATCTATTTATTTTAGAAAGTTGTAAGTTTAAGGAATGTCTGAAATTGTTTTTTTTCTTAATGGTAGTTATCATTGCTAATGTATTACAATTTCTTGATGTGGTTTAAACCAGAAACCATTACTCACAATTAAATGAAACTACGTGCTATAGTATTATTTCTACTTTATATATTTTAATAATATTTTCTGTGTGAGTAATATTTTCTGACTATCAGCATGGTAGACATTGCAATGCCTTTTAAAGTTTCAACCCAATCTCAGAAAGTACTTCACATAGCAAATGCATCTGGTGCGACAGCTGGTCAATGTGGCTGATGGCCTTGCATTTGCTAAGGGAGATCACCTTCAGTACATAGTTAACATCTATTTCCTTGGGCCCGTTGCCTCAGAAATGCGTCCAGAGTTATTGACTTGACAACTGAAAAGTCCACTGTTGAATTTATCGAGTGCGAGAGAGAAAAAGTAAGGATGTGAAACAAAATACTTGAGTGAAAATTTATTTACATTTGGAGTAGGCCACCACATAGATAATCTATGACGTTAATCTATAATTCATGGCGCTAAATTTCTCCAAGGTGTCAGTTATTGGAATCGAGCCAATAATTACGGAGTAATTGAACATTGGCATTTATTTGAAATAAATTATTTCACAATGATTTATTGTATTGTGTAGCTTTGCTTAGTTTAAAAAATGAAATAATGTAATATGAATTTTATAAAAAACTCTGAAATCATGGTTATGTGGATGTTTCAATCAATAAATTGTTTTGTTTTCCATAAGAAATGTGAATTGTCTGGTTTTCAATGTAAACATATTTAAAAAATCAAAATATTGAAACAAGCAAAAAGATCATGTAAAGAGAAGTTTATACAATTTATGTTTGATAGCCAGATGACAGCCGTTTCTTTATGGGAAGAGCATATTTCAAATTAATTTATTTATAATCAATTAATAGAACCCAAGCTCTAATTTTTAAATAAGTCGCTTTATATATATATATATATATATATATACATATATATATATATATATATATATATATATGTATACATATATATATACGTATTCTTTCATATAAACCAAAAAAATGAAGAAATTTGCATTTTTGCCAAACCAGACTTATAACAAAGTTTTAATTAACTGATTTTCATTAAAAAGGTATAGATGTTTTCTATTTCTCTTTCGAATGAATTTTATATACAACTAACTCTACCTCCCACCGAAACCACCTCTGGTTAGTAATCATTACTTCAATCAGGTTAGCTTTTGTTAAGTCGCTTTCTTTTAAATCTCCTAAATTCATTCCCAAATTTCTGGAAGCAATATTTAATATTTTATAATATTATTATTAACTTGGGTAAAACCCTACCTTAAATAACTTGGTAATAAACTTAACATCCTAGAAACATTAGAAATAAACAGACATAAAAAAGATATCAAGGTTAATATATTAAATGAACAACTAAATATAATATCATCACCCATTCTTAATATCTTCTAGATATTATATAAATATACAACATTGATACTACAGTACCCTGGAAATTGTTTCACTAATACACATATAAATATAAGTATATATAATAAAAACAAAAAAAAATTAAAAGAAATAAATAAATATATGAATACACAAAACCGGAGATATGTAGAAGTAGTGTGTTACCTTGTCCTTACTTTCAAATACCCTTGCTTTTGTATAAATATATTATCGATAATAACTTCCATTTAATTTTATTACATACACCGTAAAGTTTGCATTGTATAACCTCACATAATAACAACAATTGAATTTATTACCCTTACTAAAATATTGGTATATTGTATAACTCTCGGTAATATAATAAAACCTACTCTGCGCCCCTGTAATAAACTCACTAACATAAACAATGAAAAAATCCGCACAAAGCAGGCTTCCGCTATTGTGTTTGTAACATATAAATGCTGTTGGTTGTTCCTAAGATTTAATCTTTGCTAATATCCCACCTGAAGATGTTGTAATACAACGAAACCTAGGTCGTGGTTAAAGAAATTAAAGAAAGTAGAAATAATACTACATCACGTAGTTTCATTTAATTGTGAATTATATTTGATGCTCGTTGTTTAGAAATTAATATATAGAGACATTTTTTTAGAAATCAGATTATGAATTAATTAAAAAAGTATTTTACTTTCAAGTTTTGAAACTTTAGTAGATAGTATTTTCCCTCCTTTTCTGTGAAATATTTTTTAGTTTAATTAATAGTAAATAAGAAAATTTAATTGAGACAAGGTACTGAGTACTTTACTTAATAACTAATTTATTACATTTCTTTACTTTCTTCTGTTACTTAATAGGACATAATTATACATGATTCTAGGATATCACTACATACTACTTAATGTACCTCCTTAAAAATGAAATTGAGAGTGTAAAAATTTAATTTATGTCAACAATTTCATATGGACAACTACGGAATTCTATTTTTATGTATTTTGAAACAAACTAGGCCGATTCTCTTTTAACCACATAATTATTGGTTGTGACATATGAGTTGCAAAGACCCAGCCTTCAGTGTTTCAATTCAAAAATTTTGTAATTATTTATGTTATATGCTATCTTAGTCATTGCCTGCAAATAACTATGTGAGACATCTGCATACTGTACCTAGTCAGTTTGTGCAGCGCGCTCAAGTAGAAAGGACGTGTAAAGTGAATAAGGGTAGATTTCATGGTGAATATATTAATTTTAAAAATCTACATTTGCGTTTTGTATTGATATCACGGAACATTGTCAGGACTTATTAGATTGCAATGATGTGGCTCAGCTCCTTATTTGTTAAAAAATACTATATTCATATGTGCTAATTATGGTGAAAAAGTTAGATATTAAAATAAAAAGAATAATTTTGTTAAGAACCGACCAAATTATACTTGGGTTTAGTGATTGGGTTTGTCAATGTTACAAACCTTACCTTAGAATTTCTACAGTACAGTCAAATAAGGTAAAATAAAGGCTACACCTCGAATGAAAGGAGGAAAGCTGAAAATTTGCTTGAACCTTTGGTTTAACTTTCTGAAGATGGACTCAAAAGTCTCATATTAAATCCGATAGTCAAGATACGAAAGGTTTTTACACCTCACATGTTAAAACTTGGTTATATACATTCTTTGTGTATGACTAACCATTTTTGTGATATAGCGTGGAGAGATTATAGGATAACACTATTCATACCATATAGATTGATTGACTATATATGATAAAAATGTTATTATTATTTCTGAAGTTAAAAGAAATTCTTTGTTATAAAAAATATGTAGTCATAAATATATTCGATATGTAAAAGGTATGAAGGCATTATTGTGTTTTAAATCTTCTAAAATTAGTGATAATATATTAAAATTATTTAATTTCAATAACATCATTTATATATATTTATATTATTTTTTATTTACAAGTACTTTTTTATAAATAAACAGTTTTTAACTTTGATAATGATAAAAATATTTTTATCATATAATTAACTTTGTAAATTGTACCTATGCATTCGACTCTGCAGTTTATATAGGATTATCCTATAAACAACTACACACTTCCCACTTCCTCTGCGAATTTTAAAAATTATTTACCATACAAAATAAATGCACATAAATATAAAAGTTGTAGAGCATAAACTTATAAAAGAATTTTATGCACTACAACTTTCTTTAAAATCTTGCAACACAAGAGGTATTTGGAAAAGTCCATTTTCGTTATCTTGAATAGAGGATACAATATCTTAAAACACATAATACTATTTTTTACGACTTTTCAGCATATCTGCAGAATGCCAAAACAAAGGTCTGTACACATTTTCAACTTTCCTACATTCATTCCAAGATTTAATCCTTATTTGTAAAAACATTTTCTTATCAATTTATAAGTATAATTGTTGACATGGAAAAATTTTTTTGCAAAACGAATGTACTACAAACATGTTGGTATCAATATATGTCGACGATTTCAGATTAAGTGATGTCATTTGATGATTATAGTGTAGTGTGTACGTATTTATAAGATTTAATTAATTCATCAGCTATTTTTACATTAAATAAGCACACCCTCCCATTTCACTTTCTATTTGAAACGTTCAAATTTTTCTCTAGGTCATAGACATAAATTTTATGAAACTTATTGAATTGTAATAAATGTAAATGTAAATTTCTATTTATTACTATAATGTAGAAGACATAAACAAAGTGATAACACTTATCGTCAACTTACTTGATTTAGTATTGTTGTGGAAACAGCCCATTGCTAAACAACTGTTCTTGGAATCACTTAAGAGAATTATTGATAAAGCTATATTATTTTCTCTTTTAGATTTAATCACATATTATTTAAAGAATGGAATGGGAATGGCGTTGCTGATGATGCTTCATCAGAGTACGTTTTCATAAATACATTGAAACAAAACGCAGATCTGCTCAAGAAATACAAAATACAATTACAGCACGCAATGGAGGCGAATGATGCTAGCCTGCATTGTTTCCTTACTAAAGTCAGAATATATTTTTATAATGATCTGGCAAAAGAATGGACGAAAAAACTAAAACATCAACTGAATGAGATATGTAGCAAGGGCATACATAGTCAGAGCTATCTGCATCCTGATGCATAGAGACTCTTTTTCTGAGCTGTTAAAGAATTAAGCAAATGTTTTTATTCTGTCCTTTAGCCAATGTGACTGACATGATTGCATTTGCAAAAGGAGATTACATGCAACATGTGCTACTATCTTTAAGATCCGTTTGCTTTCAACTACATGCTGTTAGGTGTCGTGCTCTTTTACCTGAATTGCTAGGTAAAATGTGTCTACCCAAAAACGTGTAATTAGACTGGCCTTTGCTATATTATTTTTAACAGAATTTCAAATTTTGGTGCTGAAACACTGGCAGCAAATAAACAGTGTCAGTATAAGAGCTCTTCTCTTCGAGCCTATATTTGAGATTCTGTGTCAGCAGAAAACCACTTTTTAATATGCCAAATGCTATAATATTATAAAATCCGGGATCATAATAAATCTATAAATGTCATAATTCTTAATTGAGAGTAGTATTTAAATTATTATTTCTTACTATATTGGATACACAGGTGGCCTATTTATAGTGGTCCTGAAAATTTTTAGGTAGAGAACATCAGGACAAGTCATTAAAAAAAAGTCAGTTCTGCAAAAATCTATAGTTTCAAAGTGTCAAAGCGACAACACCTATTTTTATTGTTTATAATCCATTTGACTAGTTGCCATTACTGGTCACTGGTAACTTGTCAACAATAACAGAATTCAGCAATTATTGTCTGTTTCTAGCTTGCACTTACTAGATTTATTCAATAGTATTATTTTCTAGATGATTTTGGTTTTTTATGGACAAGATCATTACTCACCTAACTACTCGGCTTTTGTGATTTGGACTTTTGAGAGTGCTAAGTGATTGGGAAATATTGCTGTGCACGTGGTTGAAAATTGACATGAGCTTCATGCGCCCTATACACCCCGTGAATAGGGCGCATGATGCATTATTTTTATGTCAGTGAAGCCACATTTTTTTTTATCAATTTGGTGAAAACGAACCAAGCCCAGCAAATAGATACTTCTCAGACCACAACATTTTTACATGCACAGCAAGCTGTACTGGTAGCCTGAGATCATTAATTCAAAGCATTATTAGCGCTAAAGATCTACCCCCATACCATTATGAACAAGTTCAAGTGCTTAAACTAGAAGCTTACCCTAAATGATAGCGTTTTGTAGAGTGATGCTGACAATAAATCAGGAAGATCCAAACTTTTTCGATAACTTTTTTGGTCTGATGAAAGTAGGTTTGAGTTTGATTGTTTGACACCCACAATTCTCATTATTATTCAGTTGGAAATTTACACTTAGTAAGAGAATTAATCTTTCAAAATGTTATAGTTTAAATTTATAGAGTGCCATTAATTAACAAGGAATTATTGGACCCCGTTGAACTGCCATCACACTTAAATGCAGATGTCCATCTAAAGTTTTTACAAAATGTGCTGCCGAATCTTCTCTACCATGGCTTCCCAACAAATGTACAAAAAGACATATCTAGGGAGGTGAGGCCTAAACTCTATCAATATTTTTCATCTGGGGTTGATATAAAGAAATTGTTCATGCCCAAGAAAGCATAACAGAATGAGATTTGCACCAAAGAATCTAAGTGGTGACAGCAACAATCAAACAGAATTAACAGCCGTTTTACGGGCCGAAAAAAACTTATTACGTTGTATGTGCATTGCTAAACAAGCTAAAAACTTTAATTTTTTTTGTGAATTTTGATTAACTTCTTAGTAAAATATTTAAATAATTTTTTGCTGTCAATCCTCATCCTTTACAATGGGGGGTATGGGGAGAACGGTTCATAACATCTTAATCGACCCAACTGTCAACCTCACCTGCATGCGCCGAATGGCGGCGGCGGCCAACTGGACTCCGTGGTGCTCCCTGCTAGACAACAGACGAGGCTCTGGCGACCGAGTCAATAGCGGTATAACTATATTAATAGGCTACCACAAGCCCTGGGGGACTAAATACCTCTCAAAAAGAGTGGCTACAGGTTACTGAGACAGTACCAAATTAATTATTAATTATGGAAGCGGAACATAAAACAAAACTACCCCAGGAGGGTACCAGTATTACCGGAGAATCCCTCCCTGAGTCAACCTCGGGCAGCCCCTCAGGATCTGAGGTGGGGCAAAATTTTGCTCTCTATAGAAGATGGATATATTGGGAAGGCGACTACAAATAGTAAGGCAAAAGAAAGTATAGACTTGACGGAGACAACGGAAAAATCAAAATCTGAAAATCAACGACAATTTAATCAGATTGAGACAAAAAAAACGCTGACACAACAATTATTCCACACGAGCATGTTCCACAGGCCAAGATCGTCATTGACCAGTGACATTCGGGCAGAACCCCAACAAACGACAGAACTGGAAACGGACTGGGCTCAAGTTACAAATAAAAAACGACTATGGTCTAGCCCTGAACCACTAAGATCCCAGAAACAAAGCAAACTTGATTCTTACTGGCTATCTCAACCCTCACATATACCTACATCAAACAGCTTTGCTCTCTTGGATGATGAAGCAGTACAACATCTTAATACGGATAATGACACTAAAATTGTAAAAACAAGTAAGCCACCTCCAATATTCGTTGACAGAGTGAACAATATCCAACCACTAATAGACCTATTAGAAGCTCATGCTCTCAATAAATATGAGATGAAGATACTTCATAAGGAACAGGTAAAGATTCAACCGAAAACGTCAGAAATGTACACCAAAATCGTCAAAGAGCTGGAGAAAAAAGAAACTGAATTTTACACATACAAACCAAAACAAGATAGGAGCTTCAAAGAGGTCTTAAAAAATATGCATCCCTCCACAAACATTAACGAAATAAAAGAAGCATTAGCAGAACTTGATCATGAAAGCACCAATATTTGGAATATAAAACAACATGCGACTAAAAAACCACTACCAATGTTTATAGTGGAAATAAAGCAGAAAGAAAATAATAAGTCCATTTATGACATAAAACATCTACTGCACTGCAAAGTAGTATTTGAATCTCCTAGACCTAAGAGGGAAATTCCTCAATGTGGAAGGTGTCTTCAATATGGACATACAAAAGCTTACTGTAGGAGAAGCCCAAAATGCATAAAATGTGCAGGAGATCACTTATCAGCTGACTGCCCCCGTAAAAGCAGATCTGAACAGGTAAAGTGTATACTGTGTGAAGGTAACCATCCAGCAAATTATAAGGGTTGCAAAGTCTACAGAGAGCTACAAAATATTAAAATCGCACAGCCACCAGAAAGAATTAATAGACCTCCACAAATCGATAAGACAAAACAATTATCTAACATGACAACAACAACAGGCTTTACATATGCAGAAATTACAAAAAATGCAACTGACAAACAGCAACCTAAAGAACCTATGAATAAAATTAGTAATAGTAATGACATAAGTAATAACAATGACATAAGAGAATTAATGACATTAATGAAACAAATGATGCAACAGTTAACAGCTATGACAAATCTTATTCTAAATCTCACGTCCAAATTAACTCCAAATTGGACTCCATAAAAATATCTCTTTGGAATGCAAATGGACTGTCAAAACATACCCTTGAGGTTAAACAATATATGTATTTAAATAACATTGACATAATGTTAATATCAGAGACGCACTTTACTAGGAAGAATCATTTCAGTATACTAGGACACAAATTCTATCACACAACGCATCCTGACGGTAAAGCTCACAGAAGAAGTGCAATTTTAATTAAGAATGATATTCGACACTACTTGGTTAACCACTATTGTACAGAAAAACTGCAGGCTACTAACATAGTTATAGAAGACTGGTCTGGGCCTGTGACCTTATCAGCTGTTTACAGTCCCCCTAAACATAACATAAAACAAGAGGACTATGAGGAGTACTTTGCAACATTGGGGCCAAGATTCGTTGCAGGTGGTGACTTTAATGCTAAACACACGCACTGGGGTTCTCGGATAATCTCACCTAAGGGATGGCAATTATTATTGACTATTAAAAAATTGCATCTTGGAGTCATTTCTACTGGTGAACCAACATACTGACCTACTGACACAAAGAAGAAACCAGATTTAATAGACTTCTGTGTCACTAAAGGTATCAACAGCGTATGTTTTAGCTGCAATTCCAGTACAGATCTCTCTTCTGATCACTCACCTGTTGAGATAAAATTGAGTCGTACAATTCTTAGAAGGGAAAAACCGTGCAGACTTCATAACCGGAGAACAAATTGGAAATACTTCAGGGAATTAATAACAAACTCCATTAATACAACGATACCTTTAGAGTCGGACGAGGACATCACACAGGCAGTGGAATACATTGCCAATAGTATCCAACAGGATGCATGGGAAGCTACACCTCAGCCTCCTCCCACCACTAACGACGGTCTTCATTGTTCTCTATCAGGGAACTGTTGGCTGAGAAGCGTAAGGCTAGAAAAAAATGGCAGACTACAAGATATCCAGGTGATAAAACAAAATATAACAAATTGACGGCACAACTTAAACAACTGCTAGGTGATGACCGTAACCAAAGCCTTAAGACGTATTTACAAGAGCTGGATAGTAAACCCTCGACTGATTACTCACTGTGGAAAGCAACCAAATATCTCAAACGTCCTATAAGTCACCAGCCACACCTTCGCAAGGCAAATAACTCTTGGGCCTCTAACGATGCAGAGAAAGCTCAAGTATTTATGGAACAACAAGAAGTTTTTAAGCCCAATCCAGATGTATGTTCCACAAAAATTGAAATGGTCTGCGAATTTCTAGATACAATACACCAACTAGAGCCACCAATTGAAAAATTCAACAAAGCCGAAATAAAATCAGCAATCCGAAAACTAGACGTAGGGAAAGCACCAGGCTACGACCTCATAACAGCGACTGTTTTAAGAGAATTGTCTGATGACGGTATTAGAGTCCTAACACAGTTGTATAATGCCAATATAAGGAGAGAATTTGTGCCATCACAATGGAAAGTGGCAAAAATTATCATGATTCCTAAGCCAGGTAAAAGTCCGCAAGAAGCTAAGTCATATAGACCAATTAGTTTACATCCAATTCTCTCCAAAGTCATGGAGATCTTGTTCCTGAAGAGGCTTAATCCTATAATCAAAGAGTCCAAATTGATACCTGACCATCAGTTCAGCTTCAGAAGACACCACAATACAATTGAGCAAATTCACAGGCTAGTTGAAGGAATCGCCAAAAACATTTGAACAGAAAGGTTACTGCACAGCCTCATTCCTTGACATATCCCAGGCGTTTGATCGAGTTTGGCATGACGGCCTGTTATATAAAATAAAAATGACATTGCCAATAAGATTTTACAACTTTATTAGATCGTATCTGATTGGTAGACACTTCTTTGTGAGCCAAGGAGAAGCAACAACAGAGCTAAAAGAAAACCTAGCAGGAGTGCCGCAAGGAAGTATAATGGGACCTACTCTGTACCTTCTGTACACAGCAGATTTACCAATATCAGATGATGTCGTTATGGGGACATTTGCAGACGATACAGCTATTATGGCTTCTGACGATACACCAAATCGGGCATCTTACAAACTGCACGCCAGCTTAGACAAAATAACAAATTGGCTAAAAGACTGGCGCATTAAGGCGAACTAAACCAAATCTGTTCAAGTCACATTTACTACCCGAAGACAAACGTGCCCGCCTGTAACACTAAATGGTATACCGATCCCACAAGCAGAAGAGGCCAAATACCTTGGAATGTATCTAGACCGTCGTTTGACATGGAGGAAACACATTTTTACTAAACGCCTTGCAATGGGTCAACAAGTACACAATCTGTACTGGTTAATTAATAAAAACAGTCCACTGTCAATGGAAAATAAACTCCTAATATATAAAGCCAATATGGACATACGGCATACAGCTGTGGGGCACAACTGCGAAATCAAACCTGGAAGACTTACAAAGATTCCAATCAATAATATTAAGAATGATAGCTGATGCACCATGGTATGTCACAAACGAGAGACTTCACCACGACCTTGGTATAAAATCTGTGAAGAAAGTAATAAGAGACACCATTAAAACTTACAAAGAGAGACTACAGATACACCCAAATGAACTGGCACACCATCTTATGGATGACATATTCCCAAGTGTTCAGAGACTGAAAAGAAGAGTACCACAGGACTTATATTAAATTGATTAAGGAAATGTCATAGGATGTTTACCTTGCAAAACCTATAATATTGACACAAATATTGCTGAATGTCTCTTGGACAGATTGTAATATGAAAAAAAAAAAACCTCATCCTTTACATCTATATATGCACAATTTTGATTAATTTTTATGGTTAAAAATGGAGAATGGAGCAAATCTGAGTTGATTAATGCTTTTTTAAAAGAAACACAGTTTTCCCAAAATTATAATTATGTTGGAAATTTCATATTTTGGGGTTAGAGACTTAGTGCATATAATGTTAATTTCTAAAGAAGTCGTAATAGTTACATCACTACAAATTTTTCTCTACACTATCATCATATCCTAAGGTAGGTTTTAGGATTATAAAAAATCTCTAGTAGTACCGATTTTACGAGGTTTTTTTTAAATGTACTATTTTTTCAAGGACAGAGAAAATCTACATAAAGTTTCGAGTTATGGCAGAAGGTAAGAATAAAAAACCAAAAACCGCTCATTGCATGCTTGCTGCTTCAATACCCTCCTTCTGTGCCAAATTTCATGTTATTTAATATAATAGTTTTCAAAAAAAAAAGTGATTTTTGTAACTGGAGTAGAGATTTTTCAAAAAAGTACAAAAAAATTTATAACATATAAACTATTGATTTTTGCGAACTAACATTTTTTTAAATGATGTCTAATTATCCTGATGCAGAAGTAATCATATTTTTAACTATGGTATCAAATTAACTGTTGCAAATTTTATGGAGGACTTGCCACTCTGTTTCAAGTGTGCTTGCCTTTCATATAAATGTATGCAAACTATATGTACACTGTATTCAAAGTAAAAAATCAAATCAAATTATATCCATTTTTTTTGATAATCAATTTGCCTTGATGCTTTGAAAAATCATTTAATCAAATGAGTGTTAAGTCTTGCACAGAGACTTTTAATCAGCAGGCAAGTTTCAACAATATTATCAACCTTTATTGAGTTGATAGGCATTTTCATACTTCTGGCAATGGATGGTTTATTGTCATAGAAGCAACAGAGATAATCCAATCACGACTTGAAACATTTTACCCCATCTCCCATCAAATGATTAAATCGAGAATCAGAACATGGATAAAAGACATTAGGAGGATTGGAAGAAACATTCTGTCTGTCGATAATGAAAATCAGCCACAATATCATTCTTCTACAAAAAGATATTGAATATTTTAACAGAACAACCTTATCCAATGACACAAATCAAACTCAACACTGCAACTTGCCCAGATACCTTTATGTTTAAATATAGTAGAGAGGATGCAGAAACATTTCGTGGAAAGTAACCCAGCGTTGCCCTGTCTAGGAGACGATTCTTTGGAAATCATCTGATTAAACTGCCCAAGGTAATTTCAACAAAATGGACTTCTTACGCTGCACAGGTTATCTGGAATACTAGAAACTTAATAAGTTTAGGATACTAAGGACTACTAGGATTACACACAAATATTATAACATTTTACTGTATAATGTCAAACAAACAACTATGTGAAATAATGATTTCACCTAACTTTCTGTTTCAGGAATATCAAACAGAAATTGAGCCTGTCAGTTAATATGTTAAAGAGACATGAGAAATATTAAAATCACTTTATAATGATATTGTAGTTATTAGAACAAATTAAAAGTTCGAATAGTATTTTGATTGAATAGTGTTTTGACTGTCAAATGAAAACAATAGCGTTTATTAATTTAATTTCAGTTGTTTTATCATGCCACTTCATATGTTTGCTTTTAAAAAATATTAATCAAACCTTCTCCAACACAGACATTTTCAAAAATTTTAATTTTTTTGACTATGATTTCAATCAAAGAAATTGGTTATATATGAATTAATTTGCTTTAGAGATAGCTAATTTATATGATGATAATATCTATATCTTGGACTCAGAAAGCCATCAATAAAGAAGTTCTATAACGTATTGACCAGAAACACAAGCTTTTGTAAACCATCAAACGAAGTAAAGTTGCAAATCTGGGGTGTATGCTCAGACATGTTAGATATGAAATCTTGCCACTAATAGTAATGAAAAAGTTACATGAAGAAGAAAATCCTGTAGTAGAAGAGAGTCATGTTTGCATAACATCCGAGTACAGAGAAGGATTACAAATGCTGCCAAACTCTTCGGCCTTGCCATGGACAAGACCAAATATGCAGAGCTGACTGCCAACCACTAGTTGGAGAGGGAGGTATCCTCAGAAGAAAACGGAGAATTTTTATTGGAGCTGAGTACAGTTTAGTATAGGATATGAAATGAAAAAGTAAATAAAAAGTAGAATTAATATTATTTACTTCTGCACTCAAAGAAAAGTGGGAATTTCTTGAGAATTCTCCACAATCTCCATCATTCTTCAGTTTTTTCTTTTAAAATTACAACCAATATTACAACTCTTCAAAATAATTATGGTGGAGTGTATCTGAAAAATCATACCATTGATACATCTCTGATGTTTAATTTAGATGTGATAAATTGAGGGTGATGAGGTAGTCCGAAAAAGTCTTTCAAATGACTGCCAATTTTTCTTTGTTAGAGTATGTATGACCATATGTAATTAAAAGTGATGATAAGTCATTGAAATATTTGTCAAAAACTTTTAAACATTTTTATTGGAAATGACCACAATTCTAGTTTTGTCTATCGCTTATTTTTAATGGCACTTAGTGAGTGTTATGTACTTTATAAGTATTGCTCTTTTCTTTTATCTACCAATTTCATTTTTGGTACGCTGGTTTTCAACTCTTCTTAACTTTTATGATATTTATTTAACCACTGTGGAAGACAAGTTTTTTCCTAATAACCTGTTACCTATCTAAAAATGAGGATATGACGGCTATATGACGACTATAATTTGTCTCCTTTTATTAATTGTTGGAATGCTGAAAAACTATAACAAATCTAACAAACAATTTACATGCTTATATTATATATATATATAAACATGGTAATTAATGGGTATATAAAATAAGATATAGGTATAAATATCATGTAATAACAACATTATAGTATTTATGTTACTATATATCAATAAAAACTTTTAGTTTTTTTATTGTGGGTTTTATTAGGGGTAATATAGAATTTTTTAAGAGAAAAATTTTGCTTGACTTATATCGAAATTTTCATCACAATATTTCTTCTAATGCTCCAATAAACAAGGGTGTGTTGTATATGTCTATATTGTGGAAATAATACATAAGAAGGATTTAATTAGAGGCAGTTCAAGAGTGTTATTTTGGATTACTTGTGGCCAACAACTTCTGAAAAGGTGCAACCTGTACATACATACATATATATAAATATATATATATATATATATATATATATATATATGTATATATATATATATATATGTATATATATATATATATATATATATATATATGTATATATATATATATATAAATATATATATATATATATATATATATATATGTATATATATATATATATATATATATATATGTATATATATATATATATATATATATATGTATATGTATATATATATATATATATACATATATATATATATATATATATATATATATATATATATATATATATATATATATATATACGGTAACTTTTCATTTGTTTTACACCTTGAACTAAAGTTGATGTCTGCCATTAAAATACTATCTATTCGCAATGTTAAAGTTATGAAAAAAATAAATTTTATTTTGAAAAAAAATATTACTATCAATAAACAATTAAACATACTATACATAGGAAGCGTAATGTCGAGACGGTCAGTGGGGGACGAGGGGGAATGAACGAGTGGGTGCGGGCTTGTGAGGATGTGTGCACTATAACAAACCAGCTGATCGTGAAATTGTATAAAGTTCTAGGTGTCCTAAAGCTAAATTGTAAAAAAGAAATATAATTAAGTAGTTTGGATTGTATTTTATATTGTTTGGACTATTCCCTGCAACTGTAATATAATGTAAAAAACTGGAGTCAACTTATTTACAACAGATTTGATATTTGCAACGATTGAACCATGTATGTACAACAATGTACTACTCACTTATTGATATTTTAACAGTTATTCAAAATACATGTCATTCTACTCCATGCGCAAATGAGCACGTCCCTGAATGTTTTCTTTCACACATATTACTATCATTCTGCCACGTTTCACTGTGTCAAATGCAGCCAAAATCTTATATTTAACTGTTTCGTCTATACTTTGCGCCTCTTCTACAAATAAAAGTCTACAGGTGTCAGATCGGGGCTTCGAGTGGGCCTTGAAACTGGGCCACCGCGTCTGAACTAACAATCGCCAAATACACTATTAAGGTATTCCCCGTACTGTAAGTAGGTACTGACCATGAGCCGGACAAGTAGTGTGGATCGAATAGTCTCTGGAGTCAAAAAAGCGTTGACCACGCAGCGCATCAGGAATCAACTAAGAATTGCATATTGTTTTAAACGCGATCACGGAAAGATGGGTGGAGTCACGGTCACTCCATTGTCACCCTTTTCTTATTGGTCTAATTACCGAAGCCACTTGGTAATTAGACCAATGAGTCTAAGGTTAGTCTACGTGGACAAACATTTTATTGGTTAATTCTTACTAAGCAAGATCACATCGGAACATTCTCCATTACGTGTGTTAAACTTAAATACAGGTCGGTTATTTTTTTATTTCGGATTTTCGTTTAAATTTTCTTCAACGTAGATTGTGTTTGCTAATTATTTTAACGTTACTAATAGTTAGTATTCGTGATAAACATGATGTAAAACTATGAAAAAAATCACATCATACATTATCTTAGAAAATTATTTAACACTGCGAATGGATACTATTCATAATAGAAATCAACTTTAGTTCTAGGTGTAAAACGAATAAAAAGGAGAAAAATTCTTATAACATGTTGGTATCTTTAAACTGGCTGGCACCTGCACGGTAATGGCATTGACACAACTCTAGCAATGGTATGGCTCCAACACAAGCTTTTATTGCTTTACTGTAAGGATTTCAAACAGTGAAAGAAATCAACTGATATTCTAATAAATAAAAAGTATATAATGAAGTAAGAAAAATTATTATTTCTTGACTAAAAATTACAGTCAATGACAAACTTATGTTTATCTTTTCGTTTTGGGACATTTCTCGATAACTGCACTGAAGAAATTGAAATATGGAAAATAATATCAAAATATATTCAAGGATAAAAAAATAAGTTCGTAGAAAAATTTACTTTTGTATGCAAGTAGTACAGAATAAAATGTCATTTCACATTAATGGTTGAAAATATAATTGTGTTGTTGTTATAAAAAGATTTCTAAACTTTTAGTAATATTCCTTTAGTGTTAATTTTTTAGTAAATATGGATTTCTGCAATGGTAGTATGTTTAGAACTGTAGGTATATATATATATATATATATATATATATATATATATATATATATATATGTATATATTTATATATATATATATATATATATATATGAAATTGTTTTTAGAACTCTATGTATATACATCAGCATTTAATTAAAAAACCACATTGAAATGTATATTTCCTTCTCGAAAATCTTATTTGATTTTTTTACTTATTGATTGAATAAATATCTCTTGAAATTTTTTAAGAAACTTAACCTAGAATTTCTTAATCTTTTTCAAGTTCATTATTTCAAAAATTGGAAATTGGACACATTGCAAATCGTTTTGAACTTTCATATTTTGCAAATTGGTTTAAAATAAAAAGTGGACCTTAATATCATCGTAAAATATTAATTTATTGATATCCAAATTAGAGGAGTGTACAAGAAAAAAATTCACTTCAGTTTACACACATGAAAAGTATATTTTTGAATATTTTGTTACATAATAGATATTAAGATTCCATATTAATTTGGAACTTTTCTAGCCTGCTACCATTAGCCAGTACAATTGGTATCCCAATATAAAAACATGATATTTTGTCGGTTATTAATATGTAGACCAGTTAAAACTCCAGATAGGGAAGGGCACTTTGACTTTTGCAAAACGCCCACACACAAATATCCTCCGAATTGAAAAAGCCATTTGGCTTAGAAATTGGCATTTAATCTCTTCATACCCCTGACATGATTTTCCAGCAGGGAGAGCTACATGTTCCAAGTGCTTCTTTATGAAGTGTGTCTCTGTAGTGTGACTCTGTGTCCTATATACCAAATCTGAACCTCTTATACTCAATGCGTTCCTATAGCAGATGAGTCCGCCTGGTCTGGAAATGGGAAGTATCTTTATATACTGATCGTCTTCATGATAAATACAAGGATTGACTTATGCTCTTTTAATAAGAAAATTTAATCTATAAATAATTTCATATTATAAATACACTCATGGACATGTTTAGAGGAATGCAAAAAAAGGTGGCAAATTTACGTAAAAACAGATTTATTTGTGTTATATGGCTTATTATAACAATTAAATTAACATTTTTGAACATAAAAAAATTTAAACTTAACGAAGAAAGAAAACAAATTGGAGGGAGGATCTCGGTACCTTAATTGTAAGGAGTTTTGATCTATCATAGTGAAAATTGGATATTATTCTAAACATTGATTTTTTTCTTAATGATTGATGCACTCAGTATTTAGTGTTACCTTCTCTCGCTTCAAAAACTGCCTCCATCCATCTGGCTATATTTTTTATTAAATCATCAATGAAATTATGCAGCATTAGGTTCCATTCTTCCATCAATACACTTTTGAGGTCCCTTAAGTTAGCTGGTGCCGGATTTCTTTGCTTAATTTGTTTTCTCAGTTTATTCCAAACATATTCTATCAGATTAAAAGTCAAGTGATCACGCTGCCTACCCTAAAACTTCAATTCTTACCTCAGTAAGATACTCCAAAATTATTGCTACAGTGTGAATATGAGCACTATCATGCATTAAAAGAAAATCATCTCAATTTATGGGAGAAAAGACACCACAACCTGCTCTAAAATATCCGTTACATATTTTTCCGTAATCAAGGACCCGTTTTCTATGAGCTCCGTACATGCTCATAAGGAAATACTGCCCTATACCATTGCTAATCCTCCATCACAAGGCTCTCTTCCAATAATATTCCACTGAGCGTATCATTCTCTGGGTCATCTCCATACTTGAATCTTTCCTTCATCTGACTTACGACAATCTGAACTCATCATTAAAGAGCACAAAGTTTGACAGAGTTACTCGATGACTTACAGTGAGTATATAATAAGTAATTATTCCTCTTTTTCTGGTTTAGTGCTGTCACTTTTCGAACTTCATGAGTTTTGATTCTTACCTCGGGGAAAGTTGAATTGCGGTTTCTTAAGACACTGCCTACAATAAATCGGTTGTCCTCCTCTATTATTACTCTTTTGCAAACTTGCCCTTTACGTCTTGAGTACTTTCCAGTCTGCTGGTGTCGTTTAATATTGGAAAAAACCACAGTCATGAAAATTCATAATGTTTTGAGCCACTTCATTATATAACCATTTTTAATTAAAGCTTTTGTCACTTGAGTAACACTGAGATTCAGTGCTATCACATAAATTTATTAAATAATGTTCCCTTAACGCAATGATAATCAATTTATGAGGAAAGCAACAAATACAAGGTGTTTGTTGCAAAATTTCTTATACTTCTCGATATTGAATATTTAACACAATAAAAAAATAACAGATAACCAAAAAACAAATGAAAGTTTATCTTTATCTTTATCTTTGATTATATAGCGTTCGTTCTCTCCATAGAGAACCTTTGCCAATGTCAAGTGTGGAAAAAAGGCTATGGCAACACTGATTAAATCAAATTTCGGATATTTGTCATTGTTGCTTGATAACAAAAGAATAGACTATACAATAAAACAAAAACTAAATAAGAAGTTGGCTACAATTAAACTAAAAGAAGAAAACGACATTATAATATACAGAAAGTACAAAATAAGTATATACAAATATACAAACTTAAAAAAATAAATATTAACATAAGTATAAAAATTTCTATATTTTGATGTCTTTCTTTCTTATGAACTGAGTGATTAATCCTAAAATGGATTTGTTGGCAATAAATAAAAGTGATCTTATGTTGATGGGCAATTGAATTTTATATATTTTAATAATTTGGAAACAAACGAAGGAAATCTATTATTTAATGGACATGAAAAAATGAGATTATTTAAATCGCCTTCTCCAAACCCGCAATCGCAAATTGGAGACTCTCTGACCCGCAGTCTAGTCAAATGAGTAGGAATAGAACAATGACCCAAACGCATGCGAGATACCACATAGGATTCCTTTCGAGAGAAAGTAAATGTTGAGAACCAAGGTTTTGATGGTATAAAAGGTTGGATCTGGAAATATCTCGCACCTGTAATCTAGGATGATCTTTCCCACGCCCTCTGCCAGTCAGACGCCATCCAGAAACGAGTCATGGGAAGAAGATCCTCAATGAAATTAGTAGTGAAACATGGATCCCCGTTCACTGCAGCAAACCGAGCTTTTGCGTCGACTATTTCATTACCTACTATGCCACAATGACTAGGGATCCATGCAAGAACGACATCGGATCCCGATCTCTCCAAATCAAGCGCAAGTTACTTGATCCGAAGAATCAGGAAACTACAGTTTGAAGAAAATGGATTAGCAAGAAGGAACTGTAAACAACTTAAGGAATCAGAGAAGATAAGGAACCTGCGAATCTTTTTGTGTAGGGCATAATTCAAGGCCTCCACAATAGCACGGCATTTCCCGGAGAATACCGATCATTCCTTAGGAAGGCGAAAGTAACTGAATGAGCGGTGGATGGACAGTAAAATGATGCTCCGACATAGCCATCTCTACCGGTTTTTGATGCATCTGTATATATTCGCGTCCAATCCATCCAAAACGAATTCAAGATAGAATTGAACAGCGAATTAGCATTTTTGGACTCCTTATCAACTCCAAAACACAAATTTATATTTGGCCTGTGAAATGCCGAGTCAAATGGGAAGCTATAGAGAGGGAGAGAAGAATTTTGATAAACGGGGTTAGTGAGGGATTTGAATCTTTGGAAGCTAACGATAAGAAGAGGTCGGGACTTAGAACGCCAAAAAGGAGTATGTTCAGTAAACCTAGAGAGGATGGTTAGTTTAGGAAAAATAGGGTGAGTAGAAAACCTAGCTGCTTTTAGTAAATAACGATCAGCTAGGTATTGTCGCCGGAGACTTAATGGAGGATCAACACATTCTACTTGTAGGGCATTTATGGGACTGGATTTCATACCACCTGCTATGATCCTCAGAGCTTGAGACTGAATGCGGGTCAATTTAGTGGCATTGGATTTGGAAATAGGATCAAGTAGAAATGAACCATATTCTAGATGACTACGGACTAGAGCGTTATATATTAACTTTAATGTGGAAGGGTGAGAGCCCCACCACACTCCCGAAAGAGCGCGGAGGATATTCAAATTAGTCTGGCATTGGGAGATGACATATTCCATGTGAATGTTCCAGGATAATTTTGAGTCTAGGAACATACGTAAGAATTTGGTATTGGAAAGAACAGGGATCAAAGAGGAATTATAAGAAATAGATAACGGAGGGGTAATTCTCCTTCTCGAGAAGATCACGACAGCGATTTTGGAAGGGGATAAATCAATACCATGAGAGGTAACCCATTTATTTAGGTTAACAAGGGCAGAGTTCAAAGCATTTTCGGCAACAATTATTGATTTATCAGAAGAATATAAAAGAAGGTCATCAGCGTATTGAAAAACACGACAGAAAGGATTAACTGTTGAGTGAATCATACAAGAGTAAATATTGAAAAGTAATGGACTTAAAACAGAACCTTGGGGAAGACCCTTCCATATAGTTCTTGAAAAGGGGGGGGGGGGATCCAGGGGATCTAAGAATAATAGATCTTTCTAAAAGAAAATTGAGGAGAAAATTTATAATCTTAATCGGAATCCCAAGATTATGAAGAATTTTTTGGAGGACTGGAAGGATTATTTCTTTTAGGAAGAAAGATCTAAAAAAGCAGCAACGAGAAACTCTTGTCGAGAGAAAGCAAGTCTGATGTCAGTGGTTAGGACGCTGAGATTGTCCAACGTACTTTTAGCTCTTCTGAAGCCAAATTGGTTCCTTGGAAAAATAGAATGGTGTTCAGTAAACCATTCCAAACGATTTTTAATTAAATGTTCCGTAATCTTCGCTAGAACAGGAGAAAGGGCTATGGGTCTGTAGGATGAACCTACATTGGGATCTTTATGAGGTTTAGTGATGGGAATTATTATTTGAGTTTTCCAAGACTTTGGAATAGAACCTGATTTGAACATACGGATAGAATATACCATATACATAGGGATAGAATATACCAATGGGTAGATGGTAAAGTATTTTTCACAATTGAATATGACATTCCGTCAATACCAGGGGAAGAATCCTTAAGATGGTGTAAGGTGAAATCCAATTCGTTAATGGAGAAATCTTCTTCTAAAAAATGATTGGCGCCAGTAAAGTTATACCTGAAAGGTAATTCATCTAAATTTGGGACGGATGGGGGAGCAAGTTTATTTAAAAATTGATCAATCCAATTCCCGTGTACAGATTTGGGAAGATCAGGCTGAAAAATAGACCGAAAGCGTTTTACATTAGACCAGACGACACTGGAGAGAGTAAAAGGAGAGAGGGATTGACAGAATTTCTTCCAGCCTTCCCTCTTTTTTTAAGGAGAATTCGTTTAGTCTGAGCTTGGGTCTTTCGAAACAAGAGGAAGTTTGCTTCCGACATATTAGATTTATATATCGCTTCAGCCTCTTTACGGGTTTTAACCGCTGCGGAACAGTCTCCATCCCACCAGGGGGAAGAAGATCTGAAGTGACGGTTAGATCTTTTAAGTGGGATAAATTTCCGAGCGGATAGGTCTATAGCCTTTACAAATTGGTCATAGCAAGTGTCAATGTTATCCAAGTCCACTGGAGGGAGGGAATCCACTTCGACACTCAGAAAGGTACGGAATCCCACCCAATCTGCCCTATGTAGGTTGTATTTTTGAAGAGGGGGAGTTTTTTCAATATGTAAATTTACGTGAGGGAAAGAAATCAAAATGGGGAAATGGTCGCTTCCAAAAGACTCAGAAAGAATATTCCAGGAAACCAAGGATGCCAAGGATGAGGAGCGAAGAGAGATATCTACTGAGCTCGGGTTCTGAAATGGGACAGGAACTCGTGTTGGAGAACCATCATTCAGTAAACACAGGCCAAAATCGTCCTGGAGTTCCACCAAGGAGACCCCAAGAGGGTTGCTTCGGGTGGAACCCCAAGACGGGTGATGAGCATTAAAATCTCCCAGAATAATATACGGGCCAGGAATTGAAGATAAAATATCCCGTAGTTCTAATGCTACGGAACATGTTGGAATGGGGACATATATGGAGAGGATAGTGATATCTTTAACTCTCGCAGCAACAATATTGAATTGACAACTGCGGGAGCCAAGAGAAATCTGGGAGAAGGGAAGAGATTTGTCAAGTAATAGGGCGGATCCGCCCTTACCATCCGCTCTATCATCCCGGAGACAGACATAGCCTAGGATCTTAAAATGGAATCCAGGCTTCAGCCAAGTCTCCGAGATGGCAGCCACGGATGGAGAATACTTGACAAGGAGGTGACGAAGATCTGCTTTGTTGGAAATTATACTGCGACTATTCCATTGTAAGACCCTCGCCACTATTGGCGAAGCCATTGGAAAGGAGGGATTGAAGGGAAGTAAGAATAGATGAGGCAACGTTGGACGGTATTTGATTGGGGGAACTCAGAATTTTGACAAAGGTGGTCAAAAGAAATTGAATAATACTCGTAAAATTATTAGTTGAAGGTTGTTGATTTAAATCGCAACCATTTTCAGATTGAGGAATTCGGAAGTCTGCCCAGGCTTGTTCTAGAGCAGAGCGGTCATAGCCCTGGTTGGAACTAGTCGAAGAGTGGGATCGGGGTTTCAGAGATATAATTTTTTTATGGGAAGAGTTGGTAGGACGAGACAGAGAAAGCAAACTTTGGGAAGAAATTGGAGAAGGAAGAGTTAGAGGGAGATGAGCTGCAACTGAGGCGTATGATTTTTTAGCAGAAGGGACCAATTTGGACGCTTCCTCATAGGAAATATCTCTTTCAGACATTTCGAACTTGATTTTTCTTTGTCTTTCGAATTCTGGACAATTTCTATCGGTGGAATCATGATTTCCATTGCAAAAGATACATTTTGCTTTGTCAAGAGGAAATGGGCAGTTTCCCCAACGTGACCTTGACCACATCGGAAACAACGCTCAGAGGATCGGCATTTGTCAGCAACATGTCCAAACCTACAACACTTGAAGCACTGTATTGTAGGGAATTCATATTTTGAGACTGGAAGTGATGAATAAGTCATATATATCCGTTGGGGACGAACTTGGCCATCAAAGGTAATGACCATTGTCTCAGACAGAAAATATTTAGGCTGGCCATAAATTATCTTTTTAAAATTTAAGCGGTGGAGTTTAGTAACTTTACCGCACCCTTCAGGGACTTCTATATTATGTAAAACCTCCTCGTCAGACCAATCAACTGGAACATTGCGAACAATTCCCATACGACTGACGTTAAAGGAGGGGATAAACAATTTGTTTTGACCTGTGAAGGCAGAGTGGTTAACGAATCGGTTGGCGGCATGAGCAGATGAAAATTCCACCGACATCCTGTTTCTGCCAATTTGTTTCACTCCATCTCGTATAATTCCATCAACATTAAAATTTTTTAAAGAGGAACCAAATTTCACAGCATGGAATGAAAATCCGGAATTAGGCTGGGGTTCTTTTCTCTGAACGTGAACGATAAATGGACCAACGTCGCCAGGGACGTATAAACGACCCTCAAAAGGATTCGGAGGGAGAGAGGGAGGAGAAGAGGTCGGGGTTGGAGGAAGAGATTTTGAATTTGCTTCTGAAAGAGGAGTGCGAGGGGTCTTACGAGGGATTGTATCCTCTGTTTTAGTACATGAAGAATCAAAAGGATGATAAGAGGGATTATTATTAAGCTTATTTTTTTTACAGTTACAATTTTTATTTTTTCGTTTCAGTTCCTGTTGGGAATCCTGGAAACTGTAATAAAACTGGCAGGCGATGTAGGAAAAGCAAATTTATTGAAACGTATAGGAGACTTAGAAGGGTCTGGAGGTTTCGGGGGAATAACTAAGTTCATTTTCCCAAAAGACCACCTGAATCACAAAAATAAATAATAAAACAAATGAACAAAAGAACAAACTTACCGAGAACTGGATAAGACAATAAACGGGATACAGATAAAGTCAAAAATTAAATGAAAATAAAAATAACACAAATCTAAATAAGTTATTGCAACAGATTAAGACTAAATATCACGAAAAAAGTAAAGAAATAATAGAGTTGTGAAAAACCTTTCCACTTTGTTTGACGGTTTCTATGGCAATCCCAAATGAAAGTTGGAAATAAAATTCAATCGAAATTCTTTTTTTTTGCCAATTATGGTATACATGGCCAGTGCAAAAAGAGAAGATATTTTATGTGATTCTACTTTTTTTGCATTCCTTTAAATATGGGTGTAGTTGTGTATTAAAATTAATTGGGATGATAATAAAACTTGGTAAACCATTTTTTCCAATATGGCTTTATATATATATATATATATATATATATATATATATATATATATGTATATATATATATATATATGTATATATGTATATATGTATATATCTATATATGTATATATATATATATATAGTCACAATATAGAACAAAGTACATGAGGGGAATTTAATATAATAATGTGAAACTTCTTGAGAAATGGTTAGAATTCGGGCCAACATGAAAAATGCAGTGTCACGAAATGAACACCAGAAATAAGATAGTGCATAGCTCATGTATAACAGCAAGCCAAGTTTAGTAGGTTAGAGAGAAAATGAAAAGGAAAAATAACAGCCTGAGAAAGATATACATGCACATGTTTTGTGCTATGTTATTGTATCCTAGTGTCTTCCATATCTATTGAATAATAGAGAAAATAAAAGGAGTGTAACAAAATCATTAAATTCAATTACTTAACAAATATCTTATCGTTCCTTTAAATGTTTTTCATTTATCATTAAATACATTGAACTGCTTTTATAATTAATATATACCTCTAGGCAAGATTCCAATCTAAGATACAAATTTTCATTCCACAACTCTTCCTCAGATTCACTTCCAATGCTTGTAACTCTTTTTGTTACATGTATCAGAAAAATGTAAATATAGCAATATTCGTATTCTCTCATACAAGCACTCTTTCCAGATTAAAAATGCACAATTTATCATAAGATTTCTATGAAGCAAAATTGTCAATAATTTGCACAATGCAAGTGTTAAGAAGACTGTATATTATATTCAATCATGTCACAATATTGTCAGCCAATTTTTTTTATGCTAACTAATCTTAATAACTTGGAAAACTGAAGCAACGCACTTCCATAACAAAATATATCATTAATAATGATTCTTGATAGCTGTCAGGTTAAAAATTGTTTTAGAACACAGCAATAAAAATATTAATTACAAAAGCTTAAAAGTTAAATTAATATAGAATGACAAATGTACAAAATAATTTCCCCTTATAGAAATTTGTACCCCCAACTGAAACCTCTTGTTATTCATATATCACTTTGGCAAATGATTTGTGTATAGCCATTAATAATTATCGTAAGCTAATATGAATTCGAGTATTTTCATAGAAAGAAAGAAAGTCTCTACAACCCCAAGCAAATGCTTTATTAGTGGTAATGTGGTGGTTTCTTGCGATTCCTCATTAATATATTCTCTGTGAAACAAAGTATTGTGTATTTAAGGAAAATCTGAAATGGCATTCTCACATGATAATTGTTTTCCTTGCTATAACATACCACAATTATTTAATATGGATCACAAGTGATTGATAAACCCTGTTATACTTCTAACATTGTTTGTCTTCCGATTTGTTGGTCACTAAGAAGTTTTGAAATACCATTCAGAATAAATAGTTATAATGCATAGAATTGGTACAAAAATCTTTCTCTGCATAGGCCGAATGCAACAATGAATTAACAACTTCACACATATGGCATTATGAATCTTAGAACGCCCAGCTTACGGTGCAGAAATCTGAACATGTTTTCTCAGAAACATTTTGTGGCTTTGGAGGGTAGAATAAATACTGCTATCCTCATCTGTGGTCAATTTGCTTATAAATAAAGGTAGCAGCTCCCAAATTTAAACTATTTTATCATCATCCCTTCCTTTAAACAGCACCTCACATGTAATTTTCTCACATGTAACTACAACTCTTGTGGCAGCATTGTTGGCTTGCTGCTAGAGTTTTAGGAACAAATTTTAGAGCTTTGATGGAGGCAACTTAGCAAAAGCTAACCTGATTGCATGCTTCTAACTCACATGCTTTTTTCAATTAACTGCAGTAACAAGTTACATTTCAGAAGAAACTATATTCTGAAGCCATCAATTAGAAACAAACAGAATTGAGAGAAATCAATGTATATTAGAGATAATCTCGCTTAGTGAAAGAAAGAATATCAGCTACATTAGTCAGTGGTCATACTAGATGCATTTGTTGTATGATATATTTTCTGACATTAAGTTGTGCTGCACTTTCCTCGCTCCATTTCATCTTGTAGTTTTGGAGTATATATGTTTTACCAATTCATACAGCTATTTCAAGCTACACGTTTACCACATACTTAATTCAGATTAATTCCTAATTTCTTTGCCCATTTTAAGGCTAGATAATTATAGAAATGTATTCTCAGCTTGGAGAGAGAGATCCAGATTTGTGCTTCTGCCTCAAGCGCACATTGTACTTGTGCCTCTTCTTCTTGATAAGATCTATATTATATTTCAATGTATTTATGAGAACATCTTGCGTTTGTAGCACCAACAATGCTTTCAAGAAGAGTAGCCAATTCCATTTCTTGTTCTAGCTATTTAAGAGATTCTATCAAAGAGAATGCTTGAACCTTGTAAATGATGATCTAATAGATCCCAATGTTGTAACAGAGGTTGCTTTCATTTTTTCAGCAGCTTTAATGAGTTATTTATTAGTATAATTACTTTGCCCAAATCATTTAAATCATGTAAAGACAGTTCAATAATTTTTGCCTTCAACTGTGCAGCAAGTATTCCAAATATCTTCTCTTTTTTGTTCAGCTTTACCTTTGGCTGCAAGATTGAGAAAGTATTGTGCCATTTTTCAAAATTATTTTCGATGTGGGTGAATTTCTCAATATATTATAGATCTTCTTAGAGTTTCTACATTTCCTAGAGTTTCTATACAATCTTCGTTGTGGAAACTGCCTTCAACATATATTTTGCAACTGTGAGAAGGCTCTTTTAAGGTTTTCCAACATTTATCAGTCTATCTGAATGCTTCAGTAACATACAAAAAGTTGTTTACAAATTTCTCTCTGAAATATTTAGGTTCGTTCACGTGATGGTCATGAAAATACTGAAGTAACTGTTTTATGTGTATATAAATTTTTCATGGCGGAGTCAATGAGGACTTTCAGCAAATGACTAATCATTCATAAGGTTGAGGTTCATTACGAATTAATTTTTTTAGTTTTAGGAAGGTTGTGGAAAATGGGCATAGCGATACCATGCATATATGTTTGATATAGAGAAATCTGGTGTTGTACCTGCTGCAAACTCCATGCCTAGATCCAGATTGTCATATTCCAAAAAACTTAGTCTCCCTCAAGCCTATTACTTATTTCTCTTTCTTCAAAAATGCTTTTCAGAAATTAAATTTTATTCTTGTGATTCACTACTTTCAAAAGTGGCTGAATATTTTTGTATGAAAACTACTTATCTATATCAGGATCTTTTATAGTTTTACTATCAATTCCTTCACTTTAGCAGAACCTGAAACTTCTGCAATGGTAATCAAGTGCAGGATGCGCATGTGATATTTAGGTTTGCCAAATACTCTCTCTCAGTGGTTCTTCAGTATAGCAAAAGTGTATATACGCTTATTATCCATTATGTCCAAGAAAATTTCAGTATGATTCATTGCCAGAAACCTGAGTTTATATGCATTAATCTTACATTTTTTTGTAATTCCATATACTGCCTTAGGCACCTTTCCATTTAATTTTATTACAAGGCACATGGGTATTTTCAACTAATTGTTCAGTGAATTTTTGAGAATAAATTTCTCAGAAAAAAGCAGTAAAAACAAAAGAGTTTTTATTATTAGTATCAATCTGCCTTCATTTGTTAGCTGGAGTCTGACATCAGTTTGAATCTGCAAACAGCTCTGTTGATCAGCAGTAAGAAGAGTTGAATGTGCAAGTATTGAGCATTAACAATGTGACCAATCTGTGGTCCTTAATTTGCTTTCTAAACTGCTTCTCAGAGATGACTCATATAGAGCATATTACTACTTTGTAAATTGTACTATATGTATTCCAAATTCCTCTGTGAATTTGGTATGATGATTATCAAAAACCTATCTACTCTTTCTTCTTTTATCACCTCCAAGGGTAGTTTGCTAACAAATAAATTCATTTATTAGGATGTTAAGTTGTTTGTGCCTCTCTCAAATTACAACCATTTAAATTTATAGGAAATACCATCATACTGATTGCTTCAAACCATTTTTGTCTGAAAAGATAGAAAAAAAAATGGACTACGTCACATTGTTGAAATTACAAATAAAAAACCTATCAAAAATTACGAACTATGTTACGTTGTTGAAATTACAATTAAGAAACGTATAATCGACAATTTCAGTTATTATAAAATGTCAGTTAAGCAACGTACAAACTGTGTTTTCTCTTTTTTATATACCACAATTTATAGTAATTTTTCGAATGGCGCGAAAACTGAATAAAAATTGTTGAATAAATATTGATGGGCGAAAACTGAATAAAAATTGTTGAAAACCATTTACAATTTTTGTCCCTATTTGTCATTTATGACATTTTTTTCTGTCATTTATCACATATTACGTTTTATACACAGAACAGATAGGTTTTATACTCATTTAAATTATTTGTGATTTTCTTACTTTTCCAATAACCGAGGAAACTTCTCGAAGCCGAGACAAAAAAACAAAATATTCACCGAAATCCGTCAATCCATTTTCGATATATCATCAAAAAGCCGCTCCATACAAAATGCATGAGAAAATGAATTTTCTTCATAAATTTTTTTTTCGTCTATTTTTCCAATATTTTAATATTTATTATCCTATTCCCAATGAAGACAAATCCAAAAACACAAAAATCAAAAAAATCTGTGCAGCCGTTCTTGAGTTATAAATGGTGTAACTAACACGACTTTGTTTTATATATATAGATATACATTTTCATCGAAAAAAAATATCAGTCAATTCGTTCTCGATATAACATCAAAAAAGTCATTCCATACAAAATGTATGAAAAAATTAATTTTCTTCATAAATTTTTTTTCGTGAATTTTTCCAATAGTTTCATATTTATTATCCTATTCACGACGAAGACAAATCCAAAAACACAAAAATAATAAAATTTGTCCAGCCGTTCTTGAGTTATAAACGGTGTAACTAACACGGCTTTGTTTTATTTATATATATATATATATATATATATATATATATATATATATATGTATATATATATATATATATGTACATATATATATATATATATATATATATATATATATATATATAATATTACAATACAGATCGATGCCCAAGCTCTTCACTATTTTCTTTTTCATCATGAGAAATAAAATCAGAAATAAATCAAAATTTAGTGGTGAATTTGTTCTAAAATGATCAACTAGGTACATCAGTTACCAAATGTATTGATGTCAAGGCACTTTTCATTATTTTATTTCTATCAATAGAAGCAAATTAACATTCTCAGATGTGAATTTGTTGAAAAATCATCCGCTGGGAGCATTAACACTTTATTGGTCGACGGCCAAACCATTTTCAGTATTTCATATAATCATATGAAGTGAATTCACATTTTGAGTGTGGCATTTTTTATAAATTTATCATACGCCATTCAATTTGAAAAGAGAATGTTTGTAAACGATCAGATTTGACAGTTCAGGTATTGTAAACCTTTTTCTTACATTCACTTTAGTAATTTAACATGGATTTATTAGGTATTTGTGACTAAAAAAATATATATTTTTTCATTAGTGTGTACATTTATACCTATGTAATTTAGATTATATAGGTTACATTTTATATTTAAGAGAAATTCAGATAAAAAAAATGAAGTGGTTCGAACAATTTATAAGTATGATTATAAGATAAAAAAAATATATAAATAAATTAATACCAAAAATTTCGATGAAAATAGTTTAATTAAATGTTAAGTTATACAGAAAATCAAATATTTTTTAAAAATGAAATAATGTCTAAAAATACACAAAATACAAAAATATTTCACAGAAAAAATACACTGCATGTGTATACAATTACATCACAATGAATCCGAAGATCTTGGAATACTAGTGCCGATGAAAGAGCGGGCCGGCACTTAATCAATTACAGTCATCCACCAGAAGGTAATTGGCGAAAAAATTAAATAAATTTTAAATTTTTTTTCACAAATTGTCCCACAAACCTAACCACCAATCGGTATTTTCATCTGATAAATTGAGGATTTTACAAAATTCTGACGAAAGTACGGTTTTAAAATAATAGGGTAATTCAGTATGATATCGCCAGTCTGATGAAATGGCCAACTGAAAAATTTCAGTGTTTTTGCTCTTGATGTTGTGAGTATATGTTGCTTTATTGGGAAAAATAAGTACTTTTTAATTTCAATTTACCTCAGTTTTTTAGTATGTTGATATTTGTGTTTGTAGTGTTAATCTTTTCAACATTTATCACGTTTTTATTGTTTTTTCATTGAATACAATAATCTGTCTATAACATGACCTCAAATCGAATAACAAATTCATAAGTGGCGCTAAATTTAGATTCCAGATTACATTTTCCAAATTATGCTTACATATCTTATAAGCTTTATTAGATATGTGAGCATAATTCATAATAGTTTATCAGATATGCAAGAATAAAAATTATTATAAAAGTTATTGAAGAGGTTTCATTGATGCTTGAGAATCCTACATCTGAATGGGTTCAAAAAGAACTACCACCAACAGTGCCTTCAACACAGTGGCGTAACGTGAGTGTCGGCTGACCGGGGCGGAAGACAATTTTGCCGCCCTCTTATTTAGGTGTTTTAATTTAATGTATACTATACATTACATACATTAATTATAGAGAATTTTTCGGCGAGAACTGTCATCATTATTTTGCATTATACAGGTTAGATTTTTAAATAAAAAAGTTTGTCTAAGTTTTACAATCACGTTTATTAATACAAAAATGATTTTACTTTAACCACTTAGATACATTGATATAACTTAGGTACCTATCACTTAAGATTAGGTACACCTTGACGATCGACAAGATTAAATAAAATCAATTTTTAATTAGAACTAGAACGATACTATAATGTTATATTTTTATTTTTATTGAAAAGTAATATGAGTATTTGTTAGAGTTAAAAACAGAACTTCCGCCTTCAATTAAAAATTTATACGTCTACTTTTTTTTAAGAGCAAAGTCTTTTATTGCACCGTCAATGTCTATCGCATCACACACCTCTTGCTCAATAGACAAAATAGCCAAATTAGTTAGTCTTTAGAGCACTCATTGTCGATCTTAAATAATTTTTAATCAATTTCAATTTTGAAAAACTTCTCTCACAGCTGGCATTGCTTATGGCAACTGTGAAAAATATTCGGTAAATTATTAAAATATTGGGCAGAATATCTTCCAGCTTGGATTTAACAATAAATTTAAATAATTTAAGTGAGTCTGCCTTAATCAATTTATTTTCGTTCCCTGTAGCAGCAACGAAAGTCCACAGTCAAAGTCTTTCCAGCTTGAAATCCTACTCGTCAATTTTGTCAGATGCGTAGTCTAGATTACATTCAGTGTTTTCTGGATCTAATAATATAGCCGGCGTTAGATAAGCAACCTTATCCGTTAAATTCTGTAGCTGTTGAAAACGCTCACGAATTTCTACAATAACTCTATCTAACGAAGAAAACAGCTTTCGTCTCAACTCATTTTCACAAGACAAGTTAGCATCCGTCATCAAACATATGCTTTTTGTTATGCGCCTGCCGCCTCCAAGGTTTTATGGAAATTCCAAGTTCTTCACACATATTTTTTGCATAACCTACAGCGCCATTTGCCCATTCGTCTCTTTTCTCTGTCAATATCATTTGCAAAGCATTTACTTTCTGAGCGCACAATCTTATGTCAAGTCCCCTTGTTTGTAAATATTTTTGTGCATCATTCCCTTCATGTAGCACCGGTTGCCACAGGCTCAAAAAACAAAGAAAGGAAAATGACTCCATCAAAACTAGTAAAGCATCTGCATCTGTCCTAGTGTTTAAGCTTTCACCTGCCTCTGTCAGTTTTTCCAAAGTGACGAGAATGTCTTTGTAATGATGCCATGTCACATTTACGGCATCGCCTCTTGCACTCCACTGCGTGTCTTGAACTCTTTTTAAGCTTTTGCCTGTAGCTCCTATCAGAACTTCCCAACAATGTGTCGATGAGGAAAAAAAAGAATAGCAACGTTCTAAAGTGCTGAAAAAAGTTACTGAATCCACCTCAACTGAGACAGCGTGTAAACAAATTAGGTTTAACGAATGATTTGAGCAAGGTACGAATTCAGCTTTAGGGTTTATTTCTTCAATTCTTTGCTGAACTCCTGAATACTTTCCAGCCATAACAGCAGCATTATCATATGCTTGACCTCTACAGTTGCTTATATCTAGGCCATCAGCTTGAATCTTGTCCAAAATCATCTTTGAAATTCCTTCAGCAGTTTTGTCTTTAGTTTCAATGAAATCTATAAAAGATTCCATTACTTTTACTTCCTGATTTTCAATTACTACATATCTTAATACCTGACTTGTTTGATCTTTATGAGAAAGATCTGGAGTGCTGTCGAATATAATTGAATAATACTTAGCCTTTTTTATTTGTCCGGTGATATGTTGGTGAACATTATTTCTCAAAATGGCAATAAATTCGTTTTGTATTTGTGGTGACATATAAGTTATTGAAATTTTGCCACACATTTTAGACCTTACAAGGTGTTCACGAAGTACAGGATCGTATTTTGCAATTAAATTAACCAATCCCAAAATTTCCTCTATTGGTACTGGTGTCGTTTTCTATATGTCCACATAAAGCCAAATTTTGTTTGGCAAGGAATCTTATAATATCAAACATTCTGATAAGAATTTGCTGCCATTTCTTTATTTCTTTTGCCACTATGCCTTGCTATTTTTTGTCAATAGTCTGTCCTTTTTGAAGTCTGCTCTCCGACTCCTTCCATTTGCAATAATTTTGGATGTGTAGTGCACTTGATTCGGGACTTGAAACGTTAGGATTTAATTTCCACCAAGTATTAAATCCATCAGATGTGCAAAATTTAGATCCATTCGGTGTATTTACATTCTCAAATAAACGACAACAAAAGCAAAATAATGATGCTTTAGATGGAGAATAAGCCATCCAAGTACGTAAAACTTTTTCGCCGTTAGTCAATGTACGGTAAAACCATTCCTTAGTAAGCCGTCTTGTCTCTCCTTTTGATTTTAAAGAGCACGAATCTGCTTGTTCTGGGTTTGAAGGTCCAGTTGTCTGTGATGAATCTGACATCTCAGGAACAACACTTTTCACATATTTAAGTAAAACTCCTTCATTTGCTCTAATATTTTCCAACTTAGCTCTTCTCTTATTATGGTAAGATGCCCCACTTTCTTTTACTCTTTTCATTTTTGATGCTAAAATCAAAAAATATTAAATGATAAAAGTACAAGTTAGAGTTTTAAACAAAACTGTCGAACATTTCAAAAGAAGTACCTAGTAGATTTTAAAAAAACCTTGCTTTACTGAAATTTTCCGTTTTTAGGGTTTTGTACCTCAAAAGGAAAAAATTGAACCTTTATCTATCTTTACTTTTATTAAATCATTTCATTGACCGTCTATCTGTCTGTCAAGACCTTTTTTCATAGGAACGAGTACTTACTAATACATATTAAATTGAAATTTATATCAGAGTTTCCGGTCTAGATCCCTTTAAAATGTGAAAACACTTTATGCACTTGGGCGGTTTTTTTTATTTTAATAAATTAAAGTTTGAACAACATATCAGATAGTCCAACAACAATTAGATAAATATAATATTTAATACTCACAAAGTTGAAAGTTGTTCAATAATTTCACAACCACTACACGTACTTATTTGCACAAAAATCACAATTTGGAAAGCGTAACATAATTAAAATACAAGACAATGTGAATTGGACAACTGACAATCCATCAATAAAACTTTCTTTGAATTGTCATACTTTGTCAAAGCACGTAATTCCCCGTACTTCAAAGGGGCTTCCCCGTACGTATAATAAACTATATTGAACTTAATATATATGTAATAGAAGTCATTCTCGGTGATTGTTAGTCAAAAACGGGGAATTCCCACAAGTCAGTATAGACGTTGTTGCCAGTCGCTACAAAATATCATTCAAAGGAATTCCCCAAATTCATCACAAAATAAGTAATGAAAAATTCCGTGCTCCTTTCAATCGGTCCGAATTTGTAGATGTGATAAAAATATAAAATGGTTCAAATATTTACAAAATATTTTTATTATTTACTGTTAAATTTTGCCGCCCCCTAAAAAGTGCCGCCCGGGGTGGACCGCCCCTGCTGCCCACACTACGCTACGCCAATGCTTCAACATCAATATCTAATAACGATGCTCACAAAAAGATACCGCTAAAAGACACATCTTCAAAGGACCTCACTGAAATGTGTCCAGTTGTAGAACTGCTTTCTAACATTCGAAAACGGTTCAAGCAAATAGTAAAGGTACTCACAAAAAGAAGAGGAAATTAAAAATAACAACATCAGGAAGAAAAAAACTTAACATTATAAAACAAAAAATTAAATTAGATTCAAGTTCTGAAGAAGGAGAAATGATAGAATTAGCCAGTGAAAATTCCGGTCTCGAAGATTATATTTTGGGATTTGGCGAAAATTACTATGAGACTGAAAAGATGTAGCAAGAAAATGAAGAAACAAGAAACGGAAAAGAAAAATTAACACTAGAGAAAAGTAATGAAAAAGGCAAAGGGAGAGGAAAATGACCAGGAAATTAAATGGCTATCTTATCCTTACATGAGCGGCCAACTTATTATGGACATTAACATTAAAGCTTTTCCTGTTTTTGAAATATGTCTAACATTAAAAATAATTATCGAAAATATACATCGAAATAAGAGTGAAAGCTCAGTTATTATATAAACATTATCCTAAAGTACGTATACAATTTGTGGGCTACACTGGAAAATATTATAGTACCAATGCTTATTTGGAAAGAAAATAACATGTCATCAATATTTGTTTAATTATCTATATGGCAAATATAACATAAGTATATCTATATATAATGAAGTGAAATCTGAAAATATAGCAGCGTAAGCTGACACATTGTAGCTATTTCACCGTAATGCTTTATAAAATTAATGAAGAGCATATATGCCTTCGACTTATTCAGTGTCGAAATTTCCATTATTTTCATGAAATGTTTGAAATGCCTCCACATTTTGCAAAAGAAGAGGAGGATTGTCCATTTTTATCATGTAAAATTTCAAAATTTGTATCAGGAAAGTAATGGTGTAATAATTGTATTTATAACATCTTTTATGGTGAAACTTTCTTAAGTTAAGGTTTTAATTACGTATAATTTAATAATACTCTCGGTATAAAACAATGAGTTTTACTTTTGTTACTTTTTTTTAATTACTTTTGTTATAGAATTATCTCCTAGTTATGCACGAGAAGCGAATTCATATTTTCAGTGAAAATTTTCATCAAATTTCCTGTTGAATACATCAATTACATAATTAGCCGACATTCAAATTCATAAATTTTTTGATTTTGATCACAAGAAACTCATTCAGACTTTCAGTCTTGGATTTGTTAACAAAAAATCCAATAGGAACATAAATTACTTTATTAATCAATGGCCAAACAGTTTTTGTTATTTTATATTTAATTATATAATCTTAATTCACATTTTCATTGTTGGAATTGTTACAAAATTTTCCATCAGGTACATGATTTACATTATTATATACTACCTGAACCGTAATTACATTATCTTTTATCATGATAAACAAAATCATATTTCCAGTAGTGTATTTGGTATAAAAATATCCACTATATTCATTATTTACTGGTGCATTTGTCAAAAAAATTATCCATTAAGTGCAGCCCTTACATTGTTATTCAATGCCCTTACTTTTTCATCCGATTTTTCACAGATTTTCGGTTGTGGTTTTGGTACGAACTATCCAGTGGAAACGTTAATTATATTATTTATCGATGGCCAACCATTTTCATTATTTTATAGTAACAGGAACCTAATTCACATTTACCACGATTACCAATTTAACATTTTCAATGGTGGATTTGTTGCATAATTTTCCATCAGGTAGATAGGTGATTTACATTACTAATTGCTAATCAAAGTTTTGTTTTTTATTGTGATAAAGAAATTTATATTTTCAATGGTGCAATTTTTATAAATATACCCACTTCATACATTATTTACAATACAGATTGATGTCCAAACACTTTTCACTATTTTCTCTTTTATTACGAGATTATTTTTTTGTTTTTATTTAATCGTTTAGTGTCATTGTTTTTTACTCATATATACTTAAAAATGCCAAAGAAATCTTTTGTTTTGATGTCATTTACCCTTGTCTGGAAAAAAATGTTTCTTTTCCAAAAATTATCCTATTTTAATAATTTTTTTCGTGTTTTCTTAATAAAAACTTGTACAAGTATAATAAAATATAAAGAAAATGATGGAAATATATATTGTGAACAAAAATTATAACAAAAACTGAAGTAATTTTCGCAGTCCGGTACATCCTCCGTATCAGCAAAATAATTGTTATCGTCACTATTATCACTATCGATCAAAATTTGCATTGTGCCAAATTTTGAGCGCACCACAATGTCACTCCCACTATCACTTTCTTCACAACTTGAAAAACTATAATTTTCACTCGATTTATTTTCGTATTCCGACATTATGGGTTAAAAATTTTCTTTTCCTAGATCCTTTTTATATTGTAATTTCTAATAATATTATAATTTCAACTTTATGTAACACATAGAAAGATAAAAAAATTGCGATGCGGGCGAGTGACCTCTCTACCGCATGCTAAACAGCAATTGATTTTGCGAGCACCATCGCACTCGTGGCAAATTTAGTTAGTACGTGCACGAGTGCGATGGCGCTCGTCGGCACCCTAACGGTTAAATAATATCAGTTTGTCAGTAGTAAATTTGTTTTAAAATGATCAACTAAATATATCAGTTATAAAATCAATCAATACTCAAGTGATTTTCACTATTTGATTTTTTATTACTGTAATCAAATTTACATTCTGAATGTCGAATTTTTCAAAATCATTGACATTCTCATCAACTCCCTAACTATTTGCAGGCTAAACCATTTTCATTATTTTATATTATATCATGTAAACTAGTTAAGTTCACACGTTATCCCATTATCGTTAATACAAATTATTAAAATTATGAATTTAAACCATCAATTACCTTATTGATAGATGAAAAATGTTTTTAATTATTTCATTTTTTTCAATTAATTGTTATAAATTTATTTAGAATATACAACAATTAAATAGATTTAATTAGATCATTTTTATTATAGAAAGCAAATACACTTTTTCCCTGGTGTACTTTTCATAAATTCATCTATTAGATTCATCAATCACCTTATAGAAAGATGTTCAAACAATTCCAGTTTTTTTTATTTATGATTAGGAAAATATATTTCATGTTGTGGTGGTAAATTTTTTATAAAACTGTGCACTAAATACTTAACATATATAACTGATGGATGAGGACACCGAAAAATTAAATAATTTTTTGTCACCCTTATGAAATTTACATTTTCACTGTTGTATTTATTATATATTACCTATTGGATATGTCAGTTACATTGTTGAACAATGCCAAAGCCATTCATATCAACAATGGCATTCATATATTTATAAGCAGGTTTGTTATAAATATTCAACCAGAAAGATGATTTACACTATTATTTGCTACACAAATCGTTTCATTAAACTGTTTTGTATCAAAAAAATCAAATTGATATCCTCAGTCATAAAAACACCCACCACATACACCATTATTGACCAATGACCAAAAACTTTTCACTATTTTGTTTGTCATCACGATAAACAATTTCAGATTTTACTATTGAATTTGTTTTAAAATTAACCATTTGGTACGTAGACCTTTGACCGATGGTCGATGACCAAAAGCCTTTTGGTCATCGACCAATATTGGAGTAGATGTATTTTATTGGAGATATTTTATCTAATTCGCTATTGAAACTGATAATTGAGTTCTATTTATTAAAAATAAAATAATGAAATGATTTTCGGACTCTACGTACCAAATGGTTAATTTTAAAACAAATTCAATAGTAAAATCTGAATTTGTTCAGTTTTTTTTCACTTCATTTCATTTGTTATAAAATTACCTACTTGATGCAACCTATAATTTGTTTGTGCATGGACCAAATGGATTTCATTGAATTACTTTTTCTCACGGCAACCAAATTCACATTTTCAGTGATGCATTTACTATAAAATTATTTATTAGAACCATCAATTACATTACTTATGGGTGTCAAAATGGTTTTCATTATTATATTTTTCATTACGAGTCTCAAATTCACATTATAAATATTGAATTTTGTATTAAATAGTGAAGTGAATATATCAATTCAACTGGTATCCCATGGCTAAATTGTTTTATATATCATATTTATGGCAATGCGAAGCCAATTCTCATTTTCAAAGGGGAATTTTGTTATAAAACTACCCACTCAATGCACTAAATACATTATTAATCGATGAACAAATAATTTTCATTATTTTATAATGAATTATGTAAAGCAAATTCATATTTTCAGTTGTGCATATTTGTAAAATTATCCATATCAATTATCATTATTTCTACTTTCTTTAAGTTCTTTACCACAACCTAGGTTTCATTGTATTACAACATCTTCAAGTGAGCAATTAGCAAAGATTAAGGTTGTGGTAAAGAACTTAAAGAAAGTAGAAATAATACTGCAACACGTAGTTTCAGTTAATTGTGAATGATGAATTTCTAAAAAATTAATGCTAAATATATTCAATATATTCTTAATATTTTATTTACTATCAAGAGTATCGAATTCACTTTCTCATCGTTAGATTTGTTAACAAATTTTCCATCAGATAGATAATTTACACCTTTATGATCCGTTTAGTTATGTCATTTTTTATCATGATAAACAAAATCATGTTTTCATAGGTTATAAAAATACCTACACATACATTATATATTGGTACGTTTGTTATAAAATTACCCATTAATTACATCAATTATATTGTTATTCAAAGTCTTAACCATTATCAATATTTTACGAGAACTTCATTTAGATTTTCAGCAACGGATTTTGTAAAAAATATCCAATAGGAACATTAATTATATTATTTATTGGTGACCAACAATTTAAATTTTTTCATATTTAATCGCAAGAAAAGATTTCACATTTGAATCGGAAATATTATTACAAAATTAACTAATATTACATACTATGTACATCAATTACATTACTACTCAATGCTCTAACTATTTTTAATATTATATTTACCATTGTGAGTACCAAATTCTCATTGTCATTCGTAGATTTATTCCATGATTTTCCATCAGACAGATGATTTACATTATTACTTTTAATCATGTAAAATTACTCACAGCATACATGAATTACTATATAGATCGATGCCCAATCACTTTTCACTATTTTTTTTATTACGAAAAAGAAAGTCGTATAATTATCAGTGGTGAATTTGTTTTAAAATAGTCAATTAAGTACATTAATTATACAATTGATAAGTGTCCGAGTGATTCTCGTTACTTTGTTTTTTAACAGTAAAACCAAATTAACATTCTCAGCGATGAATTTGTTAAAAAACCATATACGAAACCACCAACTGCCTACATTACTGAAATTGGCGGCGAAACTATTTTCATTATTTTATATATATTCACTTAATTCTAACCTACATTTTCAATGGTGCATTTGTTTCAGAATTATGAACTAAAGACATCAATTAAGTTATTGAACAATGACAAAATGATTTATATATCCCCTTTTTTTTCGACAACCAAATTCACAATTTCAGTGTTTCATTTTTAGACATTTATTTACAAGGTACAAAAATTACGTTATTGAAAGATGAACAAACAGACTTAGATTATTTTTGTCAGCGGAACTTTTTTGCACTTTTTCAATGATGCATTTTTCAACAAATTATCTACTAGGTACATCAGACACATTATTGATTGGTGTTCAAACTGTTTTTGTTATTTAATTTATTATTACGGATATATAATTTATATATTCAGTGCTGCGTTTATTATAAAATTATACACTAAATACTTGAGATACATAATTCAAAGATCACGAAACCTATCTATCTTTTTTGTCACTGGGAAGAAACTTATATTTTCACTGGGGATTTTTTATGTAATCATCAACTGGTTACATTAGTTACATTACGGATTAATGGCCAAACGGTTCTTGTTATATAATTTTTTATCACGAGTACCAAGTTCACATTCCTTTTATGGTGATTTGTTATAAAATTTTTGACCACATAAATGACTTGCATTATTAATGCCACCTTAACCATTTCATTATGTAATTTTTTATCATGAGAACCGAACTGACATTTTCAATGGTGTGTTTTTTATAACAATGCCCACCACATACATCAATTACATTATTGTTGCCCAAAGAAACAAATTTAGATTTTCAGGGATGAATTTGTCTTAAAATTATCTGCTCAATGTATCTGTTACCATTTGAATAGATTCGAAAACGACAGTCGTTATTTAATTTTTAATCAATGGAACTTAATTAACAGTTTCTTGATATCAACAGAAACCAATCAATTTTTTAGCAGTTCATTTGTCAGGAAATTATCTACTAGATGCAGCAGTTAAATTGTTGATGTATGACCAAACAGATTTAATTAGTGTTGAATATATTTGGCTTTAATTTTGTAGAAATTCATTATTCACATTAAAAGAAACTATGTTAGGTAGTATTATTTCTACTTTCTTTAAGTTCTTTACCATGACCTAGGTTTCGTTGTATTTACAACATTACAAGATGTTGTAATACAGCGAAACCTAGGTTGTGGTAAATAACTTAAAGAAAGTAGAAATAATACTACATTACATAGTTTCATTTAATTGAGATTTAATTCGATTATTTTTCCCAAGGGAACCAAATTGATGTTTTAGTGGTGCATTTGGTATAAAATTAATTACTAAAAAAGTAAATTACATTACTGATCAATGTTAATATCATTTTCATTATTTTATTTTTTTTCACAAGTCATTAATTCACATTCTTAGTGTTGTATTTTGTATAATATTAGGCAATAAACTCTCTAACTCTAATTACTGATCCATGACAAAATTGTTATAATTATTTTTTCTAATGGCCTTGAAATCTCAATTCATATTCTCAATGGGGACCTTGTTATAAAACTGCCCACTGAATACACCATTTACTTAATTGGCCGCTGATTAACTTATCCATTTAATTGTTTTTCATCATGAGGACTTATTATGATATTTTTAGTTGTGGATTTTTACCAAAAAAATAGAATAGGAAAATCAATTACATTTTTTGTCGATGGCTAACATTATTCTATATTCAATCATGTGAACCAAAATCACATTTTCAATGCTACATTTGTTATGAAATTATCCACTATGTACATCAATTACATTATTATTCTATGCCCTAACTATTTTCATATTTTATAAAAATCTTATTCATATTTTCAATCGTGGATTTGTTAAAATATATCCTTTAAGGACCTTAATAGACATAATAACGATATTAAAGAATCACGGGACAAATTATTTTAGATAAAAAATATGATCAAAATACTGCAATCAGCTATGTTAACTGAAACACCAATAGAGCGAATGACGTCACGACCAAGTAAACATTTTGCTCGAACTTTCTTTTGATTACGCGCTTCGATTATTTTTTTCAATATTTAGTTAGTTGATTTGTGGTTTAAAATACTTCTGCTATTTTATCGTAATTTTGTATAATGATCAAAACATAATCAGTTTTATCATGATGATCAAAAAATAATCAAATTTAATTTGACAATAATCAAACAATCATTGTATAAACAGCCAAAACAGCTATTCGCCTTTCTGTTACAACAATAAACAGTTGATGCCATTTACACTTTTTTGTTTTATTATAACAACACAAATGGGAATCGTATCACTGAATATAAATGAAAATATTACGGAATATACAAAATTACATATATATATAATCAATACAAAAAACATCCTACTAAATAATTGTAATACCACCAATTTCTGAAAGACGAAAGTGGTACATGTTAACACATGAGAGGAACATTAAATATGACTGACATAACAAGCTACCAATAAACTATTGATACACTTTAGAGTCATTCTGTTTTTTTAGAACAATATACAAATCGAAATTGCATCACTGAATACAATTATTTTTTCTGCCAATACAATTATTTTTTTCTTCCCATAGTAGGTACAGTGCATGCGGAGATTATGACAGGAACGAATGACGTGAATGGAAATCAATGACAGCCGGTTATGCAGCCCAGGTGCGCCAGCGATTACCTGTTTACAGTGTTTTATATTGGACCCTCAAACGTTATTTTTGTTTTCCGGTCATAAAACGTTTTAATTAATTTTATAATTTAAACGCAACTTATATTAATAATTAAAAGTAAACCAAAATATTAGGATTATTTAATGTATTTTTTTCAATATATGTTAATTATGGATAATTTTTTATCTTTTATCTGTGGTGTGCCCATTTTGAACATACTCTTGATATGTTATATATGTAGACTTTATGAAAGGCAACAACCAAATAAACTACCAAATTTTGTCATTATTTTGTTAGTTACATAATACTTGAAAAATATATATTTGAAATTCCAGATGAAATTTTTTCCAAATCGAAATATTCCATAACCTTTCATTCTTCTAATTGTTTTTCACATTCTTCTAGAGCCATCATCTTTTGTTACTTAAGTATATATGGTCTTTCCATGGTGTTTCCATAGTGTTGTTCTATCTGATTGCCATTCAAATTTTGTGGGAATACATCCTGGTTTCACACACACTTGTGAGACACTAACCTCATCAAATAATACCGCATTTAATTTTCCTTATCATTTGGCAGCTGAAATGAGAATAAAGTTGTCCATTGAAATTGAAATCGATAAAGAATGATGACAAAGAGTGAATTAAATATAACCTCAAAAATAATATACTTATTGTCAAACACTTGTTTCATTTCAAACAAAGATTTTGAATTATACACATCAATATAAAATAAATATTTACATAAAAGTGGTCTCCACAAAAATCAATTGGTATTATAATTTATATATAATTCACAGCTATAACTGCTGGTTGGCACCGTACATGCTGTACTTACTTATCTCTCATTATTTTCTTGTTTGGAACGTAAACAAATAATTTGTTAGGTGTTTTGTTTTTAAATTGAGGAACTACACACTACTTGCAAATTTTCCAATTCTTTTTTAATACACAAAATGCACAATATAATATTTATATTTCTTTGTTGAATATAGACACAATGCAATGTTTAGTTAGGCGTTACGTCACAAATGGATGCAATGGTACCTGTGAGGCTTTTAGCGCAAAATTCAATGTAGGTAAAATAAAATGCAACAATTTTCTATTAAATATCTTTATTGCTGAATTAATGTTATTTTCGGAAACAATAGATGCGTACAAACATTATAGAAGGGGGTTTCAAAATTTATCATCATGGCTATTACATTATTCATAGATGGCAAATTTCATAGATCAAAAGGTTTTTAATATTTTATATATAATACCATCAACCTAATTTCCATTTTCAGTGGTACATTTGTTGTAAAATTGTTCACTATTTACATAAATTATATTATTAATCGATTCCCAAATTATCTTCAATATTTTATTTTCTATCACAGGTACCCAATTGACATTTTCATTGATGTACTTGTTATCAAATTTTCCAGCAGGTAGATGGATGATTTATATTATTATTCGCTACCCAAACGGTTGCGTTGAGTAGCGAATAATGGGCAGTATTTTTTTATCACGGTAAACATAATCACATTTTTAGTGGTGTTTGGACATCGATATATTTTGTAATTGATAGGGGTATTTGTCATAAAAATACCCCTATTAATTACAAAATATATCGATGTCCAAACATTTTTCCTTTGATTTTTATTATGAAAAATAAAATCAGAATATCTGTAGTGAATTTGTTTCAAAATTTTCAACTAAGTTTATCAATTACAAAATCAATTGACGCTCAAGCGGTATTCATCACTACATTTTTTTTAAATATAACCAGATTAAAATTCTGAGAGGAGAATTTCTTAAAAAATCATCCACAAAACATCAGATATATTAATATTTGGTCACCAAACCATTTCCATTATTTTATATTTAAGCACTTAAAACTAATTCACACTTTCAATGGTGCATTTGTTTTAAAATTATGAATTTAGTACATCAATTACCTTATTGATAGATAACCAAACGGTTTTTGGTTATTCAAATTTTGTTCACTAGAAATAGATTCATATTTGCAGTGTTTCATTTTTTTTAAAAATGTCTACAAAATACAACACATACATTAAAATTCATGGATGTCCGAAGTCCCTTACAGATTTAATAATAAATTTAAAAAAAAAGAACAAATTTACGAAAAGGATATCGAAAATATTAAACTTCATTAAAAACTTCAGAAAGACCGAGAAATGTCACAAACATTAGTCATCACACTGCGCAATATGTCTTCTATGATTACCCAACAAGTTTGTCTGCAGCGAGAGCTTGCGTCACCCTCTTATAGGATGGCTGTGGTCTCCCTCTTTTTCTTTTACTTCCCATATATATATTATGCCAAGAAACATTTTCACATTTACAGTGGCGCATTTTTTATTAAATTATGCTATAATTAGTTACATCAATTTGATCCTAGGTTGAAGCCCAAATGGTTTTCTAAAGTTTATTGTTAATCTCAAGGACTGCATTCACATTGTCAGCGGTGAATTACTTAAAAAAATTTTCAGTAGACACATCAATAAAATTATTTATCTTTCCCAAATGATTTTATTTATTTTATATTTAATCATGAGTATACAATTTTGGTTATAAGTGGTATATTCGCTACAAAATTATTTACCAGACACTTTAATTACATTTGGATCAAGACCCATGGTTTTCATTAATTTAATTTTTGCCACGAGAACCAAATTTATATTTTCAGTAGTTCGTTTGTCGTAAAATTACCTTCCAGATGCAAAAATAACCATGTTTATGACCAATTGGATAAAATTGGAGTATTTTTCGCATGGGAACCAAATTCTTATTTTCAGTGGTGCATTTGCTATAAAATTACTAGAAACAATAATTATACTATAGATTTATGTCAATCATTTATCATTTTCACTATTTTTTTTTATCACGAGTCCTAAATTCACATTTCCAAAGTTGTATGTTGTATAAAATTATCCAGTAAATATAAAAACTCCTATAATAATCAATGACCAAAGCGTTTAAAATAATCAATGACTAAAGTCTAATTATTTCATTTAAGTCCATTAGAATATAATCATATTTTCAAAGGGGATTTTGTTATAAAACTTAATACACCAATTACATAATTGGTCGCTGATCAAACTCTTCATTTAGTTGTTTTTCATCCCGAGGTACTCATTTACAACTTCAGTCTTGGATTTATAATAAAATATATAATAAGAATATCAATTACATTTTTGATCGATGGACAAACTATATACATTAGTCCATATTCAATCACATGAACCTAAATCCCATTTTCAGTAGCACATTTGTTATAAAATTTTACACTAGTTACATCATTTGCATTATTAGTCAATTATCTAACCATTTTCAATACTTCATGAGAAATTTATTCATGCTTTTAGTGATAGATTGTTAAAAAATACCTAAAGCTTCGTCCAAATTTGTATCATTTTGTCGTATTATATATCCGTCGCGTTGCACCGACCTGTATCATGATTGTTAGTGTGGATGCAAAAAGATCGCGATCATGCTACGTGCCGTATATGATCGCTCACAATCCATCATGAAACTAGCTGCAACTATTAATTTAAAACACAAATTGTATTTCACACTGTGTTTTATCACAATCGGGATTGCACTGTGTTCTCAGCTTGCGCATTTGATTATTTCTTTCCGTTGTAACACACGTCTGTACACACCAACGATATAATATAAACTAGCTGAGGCGTGCTTCGCAATCCTCGTCGAATACCTTCAAACGCCGCATGATGCGTAAATTTGTTTGTGGCGAGTTGCATATCCGGAATATTATTTTAAAATACAAATTTATTTTCACACTGTGTTTTATTTAATATACGCCTTTAAAAACAATCACAACCTAGAATGCTCTGTGTTCTCAGCTTGCGCTATTGATTCTTGCTTGCCGCAATAACACACGTCGATACACACCAATGGTCCAATATAAACTAGCTGTGGTGTGGTTCGCAATGCTTACCGAATACCCCCAAAAGGCCGCATAATTCGTAAATTTATTTGTATCGGGTTGCACTCTAAATCCCATTAAATAGATAATAAAAAACAAAAGACCGTGAATAATATAGTAAATAAGATTGATTATGATAGTGAGACTAATATGGAAGAAGAACGGATGGAGTCTGGAGGTAGTTTAGATGATATATCTAGCGGCTATGATGATGAAAATTATGATAATTTTGTGGTTAATGATACTAGAAATAAATGACATAAAGTTATGCAGAGTGATTATGTTATTGTCAGCTTTTCAGTTAAAAAGAAAAGTCATAAATGTATTTGCATTATTCAGAGAATTATAGAATATAGATAGAAGTTATGGCCATGGTGTGCTGCGATGAAACAAATACAATGTTTAGACAAAATGATAAAGATAGCACTATAATTGAATCTCAAATCATTGAAATACTTGAAGCACCAAAAATCATAAGATCTGGTGATAGAATTAAATACAAATTTGATATTCCGCTAGATATTGATGGATAGGTACCTATGTTGATTTAAGAAGTGTTTAATTTTTGCTAAAGTTTATTAAGTTTATATATGAAAAGATTGTTTTAATATGAAAATGTTCGTTATGAAAACATTGTTACTTTTTATTCCTAATTTTTAAAAGATTTATATAATGTGCCATATTTACAGCTCAACTACAAGTTTAAAAACGTGTGTACCTGACTTTTATGGAGATGCAAATTAAACTGCATCATCCATCCATACGAATTTATTGACATGACTGAAAAAATGCAATACTGATTCTAAACACTTCACTAGTCACTGTGCGGATAATGCAAATGTGATCTTTGGGTGTCGTAATTCAGTTTTCCAGTTATTGCATCATGATAATGGCAACATATTACCAGTGGGATGTCCTGCGGACATCTTGCGCAACAGTATATAGTCTGGGTAAGAGTGAGTTTGATTTAGAGAATTTCATCCTGGGCAAAATCTGTAAACTCTATGCAAAATGAGTTGACACTTTAAAATACTTTTATAAGATGTACGAACCTGAATTTGCTTCCGTCCTACGGCATGTGAAAACAAGATGGTTGTCGCTTCTCTCTGCCGTAGAACATGCTACCAAATATTTCGATATACTGAAAGATTATTTTATATCATTAGGAGAAGACGAATGTCCAACTGCACTGTGGTAATTCTTTAATTATGATGACATAACCTCGTCTGGCATTTTACTAAAATGCATTGAAAGTTTTACAGGATGCAGTAGTATATATTGAAAACTAAACATTGCTGTGTTTCGAAGGTCACGAAATAATGGTTGAACTGAGTGAAAAATTGAGGCAGAAGGTTGAAGATAAATTTGTGGGATTGACATGCAGCAACTTATTTAAAAAAATTGCCAGATAATAAAGTTACGAAACTAAAAAAAGCTTGAGCGTGGTACAAAAATATTCTAAATGACTTAGGAACTAACCACGAACAAGGATAGCAGATTGGACTTATTTAAACCATTTTCTCTCCAGGATGACTAATTCACTTACGCGTCAATGGTTAACTTTATTGAAAATCTAAAAATTGTTACGTTCTTCCACATGGATCAACTTTATGAAGAAGTGCGTAAAGTCAAAGAAGTAGTGAAAGCAGTAGCGCAACACAAAGACTTGATGCCGCTACAAAAATGGCACAACATTTAAAGACAATCAAGAGTTTGCAAATCTTTAAAAGTTATTTTCTTTTATGGCTTCAATACCAGCATGAAACACGGCAATGGAAAGGGCATGTTCCCAGGCTAATTTAATTTAGTCTGAGAGGCGAAACCGTTTGACACTCGAGCATGCCAAAGCAGAAATTTAAATTAAAACCAACTTTAGCATGACTTGCTGTGAATTCTATAACTATGTTATAAAAACAAGGCAATCCCAAAGGTAGCAAAATTGATCGAAAAATATAATTTTAATAAAAAATCAATTATTTAAACTTATAAACCGCGTCAATAATTTATACTTAAATTGTGATTTTATTGTAATATTTTGTAATGTCTACTGTTCCAGTAAGTTTGACTATTATTGTGTAGGATTAAATTCAGATTTACTAGTAATATTAGTTGCAAAACCTTAATTTAAAAAGACTATTCCTTTGTGTGTTTCAATCCACAACCCTAAATCGCAATTTGTTTTACTTTCTGCCCTGATTTAAAACAAATCAGACCTAGCAACACTAGTCGTGACAGAAGGTGGAACATACGGAAAATATACAATGTATATTGATTGTGGTTAGAAAATGATCAGTTAGGCAGCATCGAAAGCAAAACCTACAATGAATACAGTATTAGAAAACTAAAGGCACAATTAAATAAGTGTGTGAAAAGATTTGCAAGTTTAAAGAGCATTGCAAGTAACCTTTCATTAAACGTAGAAAATCCAGGAATTATGGCTAAAATATTGGACTTCCAAATTGACCCAGCTGCTTTTTTTTTAGATAAGATAATTATTAGGTAGTCCATCCAAATTTCTAAAATTGAAGTAATTTAGGATATTGATTTCTTAGGAAATGTCAAGGGGAAACCCAAAAAGAATAATTAACGAAAAATATCTCTGGAAGATTGATAAGAAGAAAATCTCCAAGAAACTTAAAAATTAAGAGAAAGCCGGAGATGTAAAGGTGAAATAAAGTCAACAGAACACTCCATCTATTAGCAGTTAGGCATTTAATGTCAAGCATTTAAGTGTCATTTTATCAAAAAATTCATTTAAAATTACTTCAGGTGAAATTTGCTGTGTTTGCAAACATTACTTGACGATATTCAAATACATACGGCCAACTGAAATTAGGTCAACCAGCTTAATTATTCACCAGTTAATAGGAGCAAGTAAAAATATTCTTCCCATTGGGATAGATTCAATAGGTAAATCCACCAGATTTAACCGATATTGCGTCGTCTAATTAGGTCTGAGTAAACGTTCACAGGATAAAAATAAACACTATTTTAAGATCCTCAAAACGACCGCTGATAATTTTTAAAATTTTTCTCCCTTGATTTTTACACTAAAGGCATATAGTCACTACCCACCACATGACGACTGAACCCAAACTAAACTAAGATGTTGCATGTGCAATTTGATGGTTTTGTTACATTTATAATTTTAAATATTTTGATAACGAGTAAGGGTTGAAAATTTATTAGTAAATTAATAATTAAGAAATATCATTATGAATATCTCACTATAACTTTCAATGTGTTTTCATCGAAACAACTTTTTACATCCTGACTGACATTGGATATCAAAAGATATAATACATAAATCGGCTTCCAATTCAAAGACTATTTTTCGTATACCAATTTTCATGCCGATCTAAATTGAAGTTCTTTTCTAACTGTTTGAGTGTGAAACATCACCCAATGGAAGGGCATTGAAAGCGTAACAAAAATTGCAATAACCAATTTTAATCTGTTCGTAAATTCTAGTGATCTGGTTAATTTTATGTTTTTCTCATCCGCATCTACAGGTTAGTAAACACGTTTAACCAATTTCCATTACCTTCTATATTACCAACAGAAGTATATGACATGAGCTTCCACTTCTAAATACTATGTTTAAAAAATTCTAACAAGTGACTACTATTGGAACACACATAAAGTTGGGTTCTATGGTCAAATGAAATGCTTTTGAGTAAAACTCCTAAAAAAAGGCTAGAAGCTAGACTTTCTTAGTTTTTCTACCCATTGCCTGAAAATTAGAAAGGAGCAACAGGAATTTGTAAACGGAGCTAAAAATGTAAAACGGTACATAGGAGCATGATTTAATTTGAAACCCCTGTCGAAAAACATAAACAAAACACAAAAAAAGTTTCTGCTTCGTTTTACATAAATACAGAGATATTTTTTAAATATTTTGCTATATATATATTAACTCGGATCTCGATATCAAGTATTACTTGTACAAGTTATTCGCATCTTTTTAAAACTGTAGAAATTGTGAAACCGAGACTAACGAATAATAGAATTTACAAAAGTCAACTTTTTAATTAAAATTTCCTTTTGTGGTTTTAATTTACACCTATTATTTATTATTAAAACTACCAAACAAGTGCAGGAACCATAAGGAAACAATAAAAAGTGCAAGAACCATAAGGAAAGTTTCAAGGCATTAACATTTATATTAAATAAGAAACTATATTTGTACATATCGCTAAAGTCATAATAACAGTAAACAATAACATACAACCAGTCCGTCTAACTTTAAATATTCATGATAAAAAATTTCACTCTGTCTACTACAAATATTAATTAGAAATATAAAAGAAACTAAACAAAATAAGACTTAAGTTGAAAAGCAAAAACAAGTAGAAGTACAATTTAAAGTTTGTTTACGACTTAGTAATGTTATTGTTTTCTTCACAAAACTTATTTAAAAATAGGTCTAAACCAAAATTAATGTAATTAAATTTTTAACAACTAATGAAACTAGTTGATGTAGTATTATTTCTACTTTATTTAAACTCTTTACAAAGACCTAAGTTTCGTTGTATGACAATATCTTCAGGGGAGTAATTTGTAAACATTATTTTTTGTGTTAGGGGATTCTAGATAAAGATTCTTTCGAAAACATAATAAAAACTACACGGCTGTGTTGTTTTTATTATATTTTGGAAAGTTGTACAATATACAAGTGTTTTAGTGAGCGTAATAAATTAAATTGATGTTATTCTATGAGATTATACAATGCAAATGTTCCCGAGTATGTAATAAGTTAAATGGATGTTATATATTTATACAATAGTAAGGGTATCTGATGGTTGGAACAAGGTTATACAACAAATTATACATATCTTCTATTTTGTGTTTTCTTTTGTGATGGGTTGCCTTAGATGTGTGACCGGGCTGAAACAATTTAAAGTGCACTGCAATATCAATGTTGTCAAATTATATTATGTCTAGAAGACATTAAGTATGGGTTATGATATTGTATTAAGTTGTTCATTTAATATAATAATATTGGTGTGTCTTTTATCTCTGTTTATTTCTAAAGATGTTGATTTTATTGTTTTTCATATTTATTGGAAATATATAGGGAGCATTGTCAGTATAAGGGTGATATACAAAATTCAGTTAAAATTTGACAATGGAAATTGAAGGAACACTATAGAACTCCTTATCAATAAACAGCAGAGGGGTTGTGATTGAGTTGGGACGATATAGTTCCAACGATAATTTAGTAATGAGTTCTTCAAAAGTTTTAACATGACTAAGGGCTGCATGAATCCACTCCTTAACAAAATCTACCCTTTAATATATTTCGTTAAATGCATAAATTTTTTGTAAATATTACACCTATTAAACTTTGATACGTTTTATACATATATGTACAATTGCTTTGTTTGTTGATCTACGCCAGAATTAAATCAATGATCCAGCTGAAATTGTGTATGTAAAAATTATGTTCAATCCTTTAATGCATGGGCAATACAGAAACCACATTAATTGGATATTGTAGCTGACCTATATAGCCTTATTTTTAAAATTACAGTAGGTTTTTCTTGAACAATATATTAGCAATATTATGATATTATAAATAAGGATAAAACCTTATTTGAACAGATTCCTAAAAGAAAAAGTGGATTGATATTAATGAAACTTTCGGAAATATATGCAAAAACGTTATTAGTGTATTAAATTGATATACCGAGCTGCAGTGAAAAATTTCAATATATTTAGATAAAAACAGGGGACAAGGCTATATTGTCGATGTTTAGATGAAAGAAACCATGTAATTAATTTACCTCACGTAAATCGTTTTACGTTATTCAAACGACTCAAATTACAACAGTTTTCATGCTCGCAGATTTTTTTAAAAATATAATTTTTTATAAAAAAAACTGAAGCAACGTCAAGTAACCGCTGTTTACTACTATTAATAATTACTTTGAAATTTTGTGGTAAAATATCAGTACTGAAAGACACAGACGAGTGCTTTATTTCACTTGGCAACGACACTAAAAAGTTCTACTAGTAGCAGCGTCTTGAAAATTTGTTTAAGTCTGGAAACCAAACTCTACTGGAAAATTTCCAACTAAATACTCATTTCATCATTATTCTATAATTTTCAGTGCGTTTCTTATTCGGTGGTTATGTGAAGTTGGTTAAATTTTTTGGAAGTGTTTTATTTTTTTGTCTTTATCTAGTTAATTTGATGTCCTGTGTTACCACTAACATAACGAAATTATCATAAATTCATTAATATCAATAATATCTCGTTTTCAGAAATTGAAAAAATTGTTTGCAGCATAAAATGAACATAAATATATTCATATATATATATATATATATATATATATATATATATATATATATATATATATGTATATGTATATATATACATATGTCCATATGTATATGTATTTAAATGTCCGCATCTGTGTATTATAAATGTGTATGTAATGTACATATCATCACACACACATTTATGATACACAGATGCGGACATTTAAATCACATTCTCTTTTAAGGCATCACCTAAGTACCTGGATATACTTACTTACCCATTTATTTTATTATTTTCTTCCTAACCATAGACAAGTGAATTGAGTACACTCAATTAGCTTAATCCTCACCAGTTAAAAATTTCTGTCAACAATTCCCAGTTCCATAATTGTACACTGATATTATTAAAGGGTAAATTCATGCAGCTCTTAGTCATGTTAAAATTTTTGAAGAACTTATTACTAAATTATTGTTGGACCTATATCATCTCAACTCAATCACGGCACCTCAGCTGTTCATTGGTAAGGAATATTATAGTGTTTGTTCAGTATGATACCACACGGGGCCCACTCAAATACAAGAAGACTCTTCGAAATTTGTTGACTAGTGCCTGAGATGTGAGTTAGTATACACAAAACAGGGCGTACCACTGCAGCATCTTTCTGGGAAATTGGAAAACGGACGGTAATGCAAAGTCTGAGATTTCAAAGACATAATCTGCATGTGATCTAAAATATTAATTTAAAAACAGCAGTTCCTCAAGTGTCACAATTTAAACTGACAGTACCCCCTTCCAACAAGTATGATGGTGGAGGAGTAGGAACCCTGAGTTTAGTGACAGAATATCTGCTTGAGACCCATAATACTATTTTAAAAACAATTTACCTCAATTCTCACAATTTAGGCAGGCAATACACATGAAGTAAGATATAAATAAATACACATGAAGTAAATTATATTCTATGTACCCAAATATACTTACCCATTTATTTAGTCAAACAGATACTCCTCAACATTGTATCATTCTTGTCAACAACATCCAGCTCCATCATTTCGCCACGCTTTTGCCAAAGAATTCAATTAAATATAATTTATGCCTCCCTTAACCAACTCTTATTAGATAATTAATAGACTTATATCATCCATACTCAATCACAACGTAGTTTCGTATTTTTTGTAGTCAAGTTCTAAACAAACCTTGATGGAATCCTACTGGGAGTATATCATTTCGAATAGAAAAGTTTTGTCTAAATTGGTTGATGAATGCCAGAGACATGAGGTACTATGCAAATAAAAAAATAGAGTCGAATTGAGAAAATTATTCTCCAAACTCTTCTTTCTTGAAGTCAGTTAGAAAGAGAAGATAATGTAGCACGTATCATAAATAATAAAAATAACAACTGTCATAATAACTTACAATAACCATTTTACATTGAATATTGCTGTCAATTTATCTTTAATTACATGTAGCGTTATAAATTAAATAGTATTAAAATTCTTCCAAATTTATACCGAAATTTAAATTTAAATAAAAATTATATCCGCTAAATTATATCCGTTTAATATCTTAAATTTTATTAGAATTCTAAAATTTTATTTAAAAAAAAAATGAAGCTGATACATCAATCAAACGACCACCAGTGATTAATAAAGTTTATATCTAATTGCCGTTAATAAAATAAACTTTGGCAAGTTAATTAAATATGTTTTAGACAGAATCCTTATATATCAATACTGATTATCAGTAATTGGATAGGACAGAAAATAAAATCCTGCTCTCTTGACAGCAAGCTAATAAAATGTTGACCTATCTTCCACATATCAAACAGGAGGCAATTTAATTAGGAACAAAGTATTGGATACTGATTTGGTGGTCCATAATATGTGGCCCATTTTGCATTTCAAGGACTTGAATATGAATAATTAAAAAAAAACTGTTTATATAAACGTCTTTGCTTTTAAAATATTTATTTAATATCAAATATTTTAATTTAATTAAATTTAATGAAATGCTTATGGAAGTTGCATATTTATTCATTGAAATTAAACCATTATAAAATTACATTATAATTTCCAAGAGAATAAACACGATCTCAGGAGAGTACCATAAAAGATGGTTTCGACATAAATATTACCATCGAGTGGAGACTTACTGTACTAGTTTATTCATAATGTGTATTGTAAGATTAAGTTTTAAAAACCAAAAAATTCACCATCAACTATTTTTATTATATGTCAGCTGTCTTCCTTTATAAGCATCATGATCGCTGGCATGCCAGAAGTGTGCAAGTGTCGTAGATTTTATTACGAGATATCTGTCCTTAGCTTTATCATTTCACAAATTTATAAATAATAGTGAAATTACATAGAAATGAAACGATTATTACGGTTGTACTTTTTCTTGGTGTGGAGAATGTCCCATCATATACACATTAAACATTCTTCCATTAGCCCATAGTTTTTACAGAAACGTAGAATTGAACTTTCTTTAACTTTAAATAATAAAAAAAAATTTAACTTTACCGTCAAAACTTTGCTCACTTCACTACTCCAGAAACTACAGGACTGCACCAATATAAGCATAGTGTGTGTTCCAGTGTTACGTGGGTCCATTATCTTGGAACACTTATTCAAATTGGTTATTCCCATTGAACAGGAAATGGAAGATAAACGAGCGCCTATATCTCACCGAAAATATTTTTATCTCATTTGTTTCTCGTTTGTATGTAATAATCTAGATTCTCTGTCTCTCAGTGATTTTCAAACTTTTTTTATATTCTTCTATTTTTCACTCCAAATTAATTGTTACACATATCGTTTTTCTTGTACTTATCTTGAATGTTAAATTTACAAGACAGCCTTATTGCTACAGGAACAATCTTTTTCTAATACATGAAAGGATTAAGTGAAAAATATATTGTCACCTAAGAATGTAAATCTTTAATTTCCTCTTTAAGTAAAACAAGCTGTTTAATTATCATTTCAAAGAGAATGACAACTCACATCATCAACGAAAACCAGCAACAAAACCTTTAATTAAATAGGTAAAAATAATCAAATCTATATTGTGTAAATATAGCAACTAACTACACATTTATCACCATATCGTACAGCGTTTTTGCTATGGGTACGTTATACGAAATGCTTCGTCTAACAATGAACAGGAGTGGTTTTTGCCATTTTTCCAACGTTTACTAATTGAAGTCACTAAATAAGTTAATTTTCCGATTAGTTTGTAGTTATGTATAGATGTAACAAAGATCAAGGCAAGCCAATAACTGATGCTTTTTCTTTAAAAATGTTCTTTAAAAATGTTTGCATAATACTTTATTATTTTTGGCCTCATTATCCAGTAGTAAGTTTGCATGACTACGGAGCACAGTGAAAAATAATATATTTCGTCTGTACCAATGTTGAAAAAAATCTGTAAGTGTTGTAAAAATTTTGTTCGAAATTCGTAACGTACAGTATCTTGCTGTTATTACTTTTAAAGATACATGTGATTACAGAAATTTAGCGTAGTGTTTCAATATAAAGTTTAGCGCAATAGATGTTTTTAAAACAAACAAACAACAAATTTAAATATCTAACCCTTTAGGAGAATCTATGTGTTCAAATTTTAAAAATTCATTAGTTCTAATTGCAATAAAGGTGATGCTGAACTTACAGTTGTAAAAGTTCTTCGCTACGCTCAGAAGGTGCTGGTACATATTTTAAATGTGTATACTCGTAATGCAAAGAGAGGCGTTACTCTTACGTAAATATAATTACATAGCTTAGTCCTAGACAATTATTTGTTTTGCAAATAAATTATTGAGCAAATTAATGATGAACGGGCAATATGAATCCTAACGAGATTTGTGTAGGCCAAGAATGCCAACAATATTCCGTACATTGGCAGATTATAATTATTTTGTATGCTTCTCCTTATCTTTCTATCCTTATCTCGTGTTTCTAAGTTATGTGTAAGTAATGTGTTATAAGTAATGTGTAAAATTTTCTAAAGTATTGATATTTCACATTTTATTTTGACATAATTTATACATATAATTTCAAAGACATAATTTTCCGTATAATTTCAAAGGCTTATTTGTCATAATAACAGCTAGGATTTTGTTGACACATTTGAAATAATCTCTTGTATTTGAAGGAATAAATAAATTTTTTTCGAGACTAGAATTTTGTTTAATGGGGAAGAATTTTTTTAATTGATTCCACGTAATATTTTATGAGTATATCATCATATTTTAATATTTCATTGATTAGATCATCTTAAATAGATAAACTTTCATTTATTATGCTTTCGCAAATTGTCAACATATAATTTTCTGTGCCATCATTGTTATAAAATATATGAAAAATGTCACATGCAAATTGCAAATTGAGTTTGCCTAACGAGTGCAATGGATTATATTATGAATTTGCTCTATTTATTTGCTCACAACTAATTTAATATATTCAAATTCTTCAATTAATTAAACTTTAAAGTTTTTTTATTTTTTTTTAAACCTAATTTTTATTACAAAAGAAAATATTTTACTCTTTTCATTACTTTTTATAATATTTGCTTCCGTATTAATTCAACACTTATCCACAAAATACTTAATAATAAATTAGTTGCACCCTTTTAGGGCTCCGTTTACTTTATTACTAAATTTAACTAATTTCTTATATCAACATTTTATCTTCAAAGGTTAAGAGACAAAATATGTGACACAGACAGTTACGCAAGAAAATAGTTGCTGTGTTGATTGAACGTAGATTGCGATCTTCTCGTTGTAGTACAGAAAAAGATATTTGATATTTTCTGAATTATTATTTTAGCTACTAAGTTTCTTTTAATTTCGCGTGGTGGCCAATAATTTCATTTGCTGATAAATTTTATTTATACGTAAATAATCTTTAACTTTCATTTAATATTGCACTTATGGCAACATTTGCCTTTTTAACATAAATAAAATTGTTTTAACAAATTTTTTTTTTTTTTTGTTTTATTTTTGCAATCTGTCATTTGAGACATTCAGCAATTGGTGCGTATGTTAGCATGTCTTGTACTGAGTTCGTCCTTTTGAACTCATTTCATTTTGCCCCTATATAAGGTCTTGGGGAAGTTTTTTCTTAAGCCTTCTGGGTGCCGTTATTGGGTTCATCAGGTTTATAGCCAGTGGATTGGGATGATTAGCGATTCGGTCTCTGTATGTCTTTATCATCTCTGAGATTTCTTCTTGGACCAATTTTATGCCAAGCTCCAAATGGAGTCTGTTGTTTGTGACATACCAGGGTGCACCAGCTATCATTCTAAGCGTTTTTGATTGAAACCTTTGTAGTATTTCAATATTTGATTTTGCCGCGGTTCCCCACAGTTGTAGGCCATAAGTCCATATAGGCTTGATCGTGCAATTATAAATTAATAGTTTATTTTCGAGCGACAATTGAGAGTTTTTGTTAAGGAGCCAGTACATGTTTCGCACTTTTTGGCCCGCTGCACATCGTTTGGTCAGGATGTGTTTGGACCATGTCAGACGTCTGTCGAGATACACTCCAAGGTATTTCGCGTAATCGGCTTGCGGTAACTGTACTCCACTTAGGTTTACTGTCAGACACGTATCTCGTTTGGTAGTAAAAGTAACTTGTATTGATTTGATTTCGTTAACTTTGATTCGCCAATCTTGCAGCCACTGTGATATTTGGTCAAATCTTGTTTGGAGTTTTTGTGAGGCTATGTCTGGTCGGTGGTCTGCTGTGAGAATTGCTGTGTCATCAGCAAAAGTGCCCGTAACAAGACCTTCTGTGACTGGGAGGTCAGCTGTGTAATTTTAAACAGCAGTCCCTCGTGCCATACCCGATCAAATGCCTGGGATATGTCCAAGAAAGATGCAGAACTATATTGGTTTGACTCAAAGGTTTTAACAAATGAATTTATTTAAATATTTTTTCAATTCTACTTTCAATCACAACACATTCATTTAATATTTGTTTTTTTATATTATGTCGACTCCATAAATTTAAATTTTATCATAAATCGTATTAGTGTGAAAAAATTAAACATGTCTATCTCTCGGATCACGGAGTAAGTTAAACATTTCTCATTCTATTCTAAAATTTGTCTAAAAAAAATTAATTTTACTAATTACGGTAGAACCTTGGAAAACATTTATACTTTTTTTCTAATGGAATTTGATTTATTGTCACTTGCATTCTTCTAAGAATTATGGTTCATCTAAAATCTATTGAGTGTAATTGTCACGTAAGAAGAAATGGTTAACTTATCAATAGACGTCAAGTGCTAATTTTAACAGCAAAATTGCTTCATTTTTATTGAACATAGGAAATATTGAACATAGGAAATGTTAAAAATTTAAAGTAATTTTGGCGAGTACTTTCTGATTGTCTTGGATTAAAAATACTCGCTGATCTTAATTTCGTTAGTATTGTGGCAAATAGCAAATTGTTATTAAAATTCTACAAGTAAGTAATTGATTACAACTTAATTAAACATTGTGTGTGTATTACCGCTTGAATAATGATAGTTTTCATTGGGATTTACATGGAACATATTTAGTTTCTTGACTTACTTATTATACTCAACTTATTTAAAAATTTGTCAGCCTTTCCATTCAGCTTTATTTTCAACGTATAACGACTATATCCAATGACGATTTTTCATGCACTGATGACTGAACTAATGTTAATTTTCAACACAAAAACCACGATTAGCACTAATATTTAATACACACACACACACATACACACACACACACACACACATACACACACACACACACACACACACACATACACACACACACACACACACACACACACACACACATATATATATAAATATTTTTTTACTAATTTATAGAACGTTGGTAATAAGTGATAACACAAGGGTACAGTTTACAAAATAAATTCATCAAGGTTGAATAAATATTTGACACAAAATTACTTATTTTAAATAATTATTACAAATTATTTCTAATCGAAAGGGGGTTCCGTGCAAGATCCATTTTTACTTCTGGCAAAGTGGATTGGGCAACGAGGTGGAACAAATACAGCACTTTCGGCGGGGATATTGTCGTATTCAGTTATCTCAGCAAAGTTGTCTGCAGCTGCATTCACAGGAAATGAAGTGACAACCGACAATATAAAGTATATTAAAGTGACGAACAAGAATTTCCAGTTTATCAACAGCGTGATGTTCGATTGGACGCGACTATTCCACGTACCGCAATATACGAGACTGCACGATTACGGCATTGTTTTTGCAAAATTTATACCAAAGACGATCAGGAAAAATGTGAAACACGTTTATCAAGATTAAAGTTTTATTGCAATATTTATATTATTCATTCCGTTTTGTCAATTAATCAAAATAAACTAATTTAATGAACGTGTTTTTGCTCAATGGCCGAATAGGAAATTATGTACCAGTTTTTATAAGAATTTTAAATAATTCTCGAGCTAGAAATTTAATAATTTCTCGCCTGATAATATAAAAACCCAAAATAGAGGCCTGGGACGATATCAGCTTGATTTCAGCCTGGTGGTTGACCATTTTTTATTATGTTTACCTTACGGGAAACTATTAATGATCGATATATTCTTATTCAGTTCCATTTATTTCGCAACAAATATCATTTTGTAGCTGAATATTTTTATTTTTTCATAAAAACTCTCCTAGGCAAACGTACATTAAAATGGTTGAAGTAGATAATTTCCAAGTTTAAAAATCTCCTTCTTGGGCGAACTATGTAACGACACCAGTGTAATCTAATATCTACGTATCGATACGGGACTCCTTACCAACCACCTCGCCCTCCCTACCTCATGAACTGTTAGTGTAGTCAATTCATTGCGGTAGTTATACTCGTTAACAATATAAGAGTTATGTTTCAGTTAAGGCTCTAATCGGTACTTTAAAATTAGCTACACATACGTAAACACGTATATGGGAATAATATAATTAATACATACCATCATTGAAATTAATATCGCGCACATATAATTCCGAACAGAAGTTGGAAATATGTATAGGTAAAGCGTTCCTTTACTGTCAAGGAAAATGTAACAATTATGACTTATTTACGATTTCAAATGTTGAGCATATAAAACTGAAACATAAAAACCAACAAAAATCACAACCGTCATATTCCCATTGTCCTACATTTGAAATATATGAGAAAATACATAGGAAAACAGGCATCTAGAAAAGTTCTGTTGGCTGCAGCATTCAAGCTTGCATCTATACACACTGCCTCTGAACTTGCACTCGTCAGCCAGCAATTGCTCCCTCTTCCATGGTAGTCACTTACATTTTCGGGAATATCAATGATAGATTAATTTTATTTGCGGAAAAGATGAAAATTTGCGGTATAATTACGACATCTTTCTGGGTCTTTATTAGATATTTAATTTCACATAATAATATAAAATAATAGTATAACTACTCTGTTTTGGTAAGGAGAAATTCAATTATTTTCCCTACAAGTTGCTCGATATTTTAAAATTCTAATTTTGCATAGCGTACATTAAAATAATAAGTGTAAATTAAAACAATAAGTAATTATTGTTACTGTAACACTACATTAATTCCTTTCCAAATAATATTTACTTTGAAAATGTATATTTTTTTGCTTCAGGTAAGGTTATATTATCTTTACGCTAATAAGCTCTATTCTACTCGACTACTTTTTACTATTATCAGTAATTAAATATTACTAAATGAAACGCACTGAGTTGCATGAAAACAATTCAAGATAAAAATTATGTACTTAATATTTATTCCAAACACGTCAACTTCTCCCCATTAAACATAACGGTCGTAATTTCCCATTATACCTACCAGTTGCATCGTTAAATACAATAAATTGAAGTTAAATATCGTTTAGTAGGAAAGACAGATAGAGGATATACAGAACATTCGTAAGAAGCCATATACAGACTTTTTATAGAATACGACAGAAATTTAATATTAGCGTATTAATAACTAGTACCGGGTGACCGAGCGTTGCTCAGTGTATTTCGAATTTCCCACAGGTACATGAATTTAATTATTTTAGGGTATTTTCTTCCCCTTCGCCTTCGCCTTCGGCCGGGATTTTACTTTCGCGTTCGCCTTAGCCTTCGCGCCTTCGTGCCTTAGCGTTCGCTCCTTAGCCTTCATGCCTTAGCCTTTGCGTCTTAGCTTTAGCGCCTTAACCTTCGCGTCTTAGCTTTTACGCATTAACCTTCGCGTCTTAGCCTTCGCGTCTTAGCCTTCGCGTCTTAGCCTTCGCGCCTTAGCCTTCGCGCCTTAGCTTTCGCGCCTTAACATTCGCGCCATCGAATAATATTATTTAAATATACCTGATAATGAACAAAGTAATCATGCAAGCGAATAAAGTAACCAATAAGTGATTCGATTGATATTGTACCGAGATAATAGGTGATGACGATGACGCATTTCAATTGTCTGAACATATAATGAAACCATACCGTGAAGATATATATATATATATACATATATACATAAATATATATATATGTATACATATACATATATATATATACATATATATATATATATATATATATATATATATATATACATATATATATATACATACATATATATATATATATATATATATATATATATATATATTCCGCACGAATCCACCACTGTGCTGGTGAGCATGCATGTGTGGCGACGGAACGCTAGTATGTAGTGTTACGTGAAATACTTCACTTCAGCGAAGGGCGCCGAGTACCGCTCAGTTTTAATATATTCCTCAATTCGTAATTATTTCCTGTTATTTTCCATTTTTTTCCTTTTTCCTTGACGTGTCAAATTTGTATAATTTTTTTAAAACACAACGATTTTGGTTGGTAAAATTTCTACAAGCTTACGCAATGCACTTTAATAATAACAGTTTAAATAATTTATTCATCACCGATTGAAAAATACTCCTTTTATAGCAATGAAAGCAAAGGTTAGATTATAATTGGAATTTGTGAAATAAATACGGTTTTACTTTTATTTTCCCGATAAAAACAGGTTAATTTTCCGTCATTCTTTTCTTCTTGCGTATTATACGATATCTTATTAAATATATTACAAATTTTGTATCGGTATTGGAGATTTACAATGATAATAATTCTCACATACCCAAACTAAAATAATTGTTACATAGTTATGGTTACCTGCGTAAAAAAAATTCGCTTGGCATTTAAACATTAAGATAGTATACAACTGCACGCTATATTGAATAATTCATTGCAATTACAACTAAGTTAAGTTGTGATGGAAGATATAAACTGTTTGGGAGAAGTTTTGGAATATTCGTTTCACAAATATTATTCTCAGTTGAGATTACAGAACGTTTGTTATTTTTATTATATAATATTTTTATTTTTATTACGAGATAGGGAATTTATCTGTAACAGGGAAATACATTAATATAATTTTATTCCTCCATGCCCTTTTATTTATACCACAGTATTAAGTTTATTAAAATACAGCTGCTTTAGAATTACGTATATATAAAAGAATGATGTTATTTTAAGTCAATGATCTGAACATTGCACCGAGCTACAAACGAGACAATAACATTGTCGCATCTCATTTGTACCATATTAATTATGTATTCCTGTTATTTCCATCCCATTACGTTTCACGAATAATCATTGTGTGGACATAGAACTAATTTATAAATTTCTATTCTTGTTACCTTCATACCAATTACCAAAAAAGTTATATTACACATATAGACATTATAAACTTATGAAACACCATATAATTCAGATATTACGTCGGGCTTATGCATTTAACACTGGTTTCATTGCTGGATTTAATACTCGTTTCATCTCTGGAATGCCTGCGGTGGTATGATAGACCCAGACTGGCTGCCGTGATAAATTGACGTCATTGTAATTTCCGTTGGTTAAACGCGTAATGGAATTCTGTCACAGATTATGTTCGATTTTCGTGCTTATGTATTGGCTATATTTGTAACTCGGTGAAGGGGAAAATCGTCGACGTGTGTTTACCACGATTGCTGACGGTCGACGAATTAAAAATAAATAACATATATTTTGTACTTATTTTTTTTTACTTTTTCGCTTAGTTATTACTGAGTCTATAAACTGATATTTAATGGTTACAAAGAATTTTGCAGAATTTTGATACAAAAATTTAAATAAAATCGATTAACAAATTAATTGTAAATTTAAAATAAACCTGTCAAGCGATAATAGAACTCATACTATGCGGGTTCCGTGACATTAAGGTATTTGTATATATCTAAGGGTATCTAACATTTGTATTAAATTTCTATAAATATTAATTTTTGACAACGTAAAATATATTGCTTGATATATATTTAAAACGCATAAAAATATGGTGCAAATTTAAATAGTATTATTTCTCACCACGTTAATAAATAAATATATCGTGTCGTATATACTCCACAGATATGGATATCCTTCGTAGTTATAGTAAATGTAGTAAATTTTAAAATACAAGATGACTCTTGAAGTTGATTTATGTCACTTGTATAGAGGTTCAATGAACTTTTTACAGGTGTCGTAAGTTGGTCGACGGTTACTCGTAAATTGGTTGAACCTACTTGCCTGGGATAAGTTTACTTATAATTTCGTTGTATAATGTACTTTTAAATATTTAACAAAACGGTTTAGGAACACGTAACTAATAAAAAATACGATTATATCTTAATATTACGCAAACGGGACCCAGAATATTCATCTGATACCGTAAATATTTTTAAGACTTATTCAACAATACCCTAATCAACGAAATAAGCAAAAAAATCATATCCATTTTATATGGAGGATTCTTAAAAATTTGTTTAAAAGGTTGTTTTCATAATCTTGTAGGCGTTAAAAATATGTATAACCATACCAAATTTTAGCTTTATATTACTAGTATTATGTGATTAAAATGGTTGTGACAGACAGATAGACGAATATAACAAAATTGTAAGGATTTCTAATTTTGCTACGGAACCCCAAAAATCGGTCATCCGTTGGCCCATAGTCTTAATTTCTGACGGTCCGGCTAGCAAACGCCTGTTAGTTTATAGTGAATATTAGCTTACGATAAAGGTATATCAATCGTATTGAATGAGGCAAGCTTTACGTGTTATTCAGTATATTTCCAAATAGGACAAATAGAACGAAGTAATCATAAGAATACAAAGTACTTGATAAAGATATTATCGATAATATCAAATAATTATCTGGTCAACAAATGCCTGTCAGCTTAGATTGCATGTTAGCTTATGACCAAGAGATATAAATAATCTTGAATGAATGCAAAGAGCAGGTATTATGTACTTAGTATTAATAAATGAAACAGTATAGAATTATTGGTAATAGTAAAAAGTAATCAGATAGGACATAGCTTGACAGCCTAAACACAATTAATATAAACTTTATTCGCAGAGAAATAAACATTAATTGAAAATAATTTTCATTTTTTATTATAATTCACATTACTGCCCAATTATTTTTTGATAAATATGTTGTAGGTAACATTGCAAATTCGAGATTAAATTTGAAGTCACATAACTCATTCGGGACAAGTTGTGGAGTAAGCCATTTTGGTTTTATAATTTGTTTTCAAACTGTTTAAATTTTAATACCGTGTTATGTATATTATAAATCTGCCATCGTTTTTGACAATTACGTACAAGTTGCTATGAACAACAGTAAATTTAGTGGGTCATTGACACATTTTGCAGTCGCAACCTCTTAGACTTTTTTTTTAAAAAAAAGCTACGTTTTCCAGTTCATTTTATTGCATCCATTATACGTTTTAAAATGTTTTATTTTCTAGAAAGAAATTTGTAAACAGTTACGTTTTGGAAGCACCTATGAAGAAGGAAGTAAGCGCTAATCATTGAAGGAGAAACAATTAACGGAGCTAGCGCAGCGGAAGTGTGTACAGTACTTTTGTAGTAAACTTGTTTTCTGATCAGTGTTCCTTCAGACGCTTCAGGCAACCGTTGCACTCAGTTAATGTATGCATATTGTCTGGCGAAGCTATTCATATTATTCAATAAATTTGTAAACAGTTACGTTTTGGAAGCACCTATGAAGAAGGAAGTAAGCGCTAATCATTGAAGGAGAAACAATTAACGGAGCTAGCGCAGCGGAAGTGTGTACAGTACTTTTGTAGTAAACTTGTTTTCTGATCAGTGTTCCTTCAGACGCTTCAGGTAACCGTTGCACTCAGTTAATGTATGCATATTGTCTGGCGAAGCTATTCATATTATTCAATAAATTTGTAAACAGTTACGTTTTGGAAGCACCTATGAAGAAGGAAGTAAGCGCTAATCATTGAAGGAGAAACAATTAACGGAGCTAGCGCAGCGGAAGTGTGTACAGTACTTTTGTAGTAAATTTGTTTTCTGATCAGTGTTCCTTCAGACGCTTCAGGCAACCGTTGCACTCAGTTAATGTATGCATATTGTCTGGCGAAGCTATTCATATTATTCAATACATTTGTGTATAGCAAATTATTCAATACATTTGTGTACAGCAAATTATTCAATACATTTTAATAATCTTATATAGCTGAATTATACTTCATTCTAACCGGGAAAATAATGATTTCTCAGTCGATCTTATGTTCAAAATGTAAAATTCCACCAATGAATCATAATTAAAATTTTACGCAGAAAATAAAAAAAATTACATTCCATATTTATTTCTACATGAAAATATAAACACGTGGCAGTAACCTTGTGATCAATTTTATTAAATTAATTATACTGCTTACATACCAATCGACCGGGATCTTGAGTATCCGAAATACAGTCAAATTACAAGTACTATATCATCTAAATATTTCTGCTTAACAAAAATATAAAAATAATTAGTTTATGGATATCTACCATCGGAGTATTGTTCTTATATGGACTGTACCTGAGAGGCGGTAGAACGAAATGTTATAATAGTATTAAGGAAGTGCTAAGTAACACTGATTTCATTTTCCACTCCAAAACAAACAGTATTTTGACAAACGGAACTAAACTTGTAAATCAGAAATTTGAAACATCCTCAGCTGTGTCGTTATAACTTGTCCCCTCCGTACTTTTGTTATTTACTGTTGTTAGATAAATACAATTTATTTTATTTTGAATTAAAATACAATAAATAAATTATTGACACTCGGACACAAACCGAAAACAGCGGCATAAATATAGTCGACTTTAACACACAAGTTATGTTCTACGGGTTCATTCATTTCGTTGTTCTGGAAACTGTTGCCCAGAACATATGAAACCTGTTGCCCAGAACATATGAAATCTTGTATTAAGAAAAAGATACTCTATTACATGTGATCGGGAATACGTTCACAACCTGCAATTTCCAAATTTGATAGCTAGATTGTTAGCAGAAAATAGTATGCTATGTGAATATAAATTAAATTATCTTTCATTAGTGTTAAATTACAAACGTTTACATGTCGGATTTATTCAAATCCATCCATCTATATGCATTGGCATTAGTTAATACACTGACCCTGCTTGCTTCTATTTACCGACGGACATTTGCTTGCCATTAGTAACATTTGTAGCTCTTGAAGGGATATTGTCAGTCTCGATTATTGTAAGTGTTGCCAGTATTCGCCGTGTGAAAATCATTCAAAACTAATTATTCTACTGTGACGGTCGCTAATATAAAAAGCAGGGAGAAGGCTACAGGAAAATGGAAACGCTTGACCGGTGACATGACACAGAGTCAGACTGTATCCCACTAATAAAATGCGATAAAGACGGCGCTTTTAAAGAAAAGAAAACGTCAATAAAAATGAATAACGCTCAGTAAAGGGAAAACTATATATAAATATGTCGATATTGTCCGATATCCGTTTGTTTACATTACTTACTCGCGTTTATTATCCTCCGTTACATAAGTGAGACAAATGCGAACAATACAGCCCACATAATTTAAGGCCAAATCTATGATTCTTAGAATTATTATTTAAAAATTAGTAAGCACGTAGTAAATATAAGCTTTAATAAATAGAGGGATATAAATTTTTATATGTAATTCTAAAATTTAGGTACATTTTTACAACTTTTTTGGCCATATTATACCATAATTTTCCGACCCCGTTAACGAAATTAAATATTTTCATTATTCTGTCTTTAACGTAGAAACTAAATTGATATTTAATATAAAAATTGTAAACTTATTTATTTGTAAAATGAAGTAAAATAACATCTTTTTTTGTTGTAAATTAGCGTTTTCTGCATCACTTTCCTTATTTAACATAGCAAAGGTAAATAAGCAAAGTGATGCAGAAAACACATAGCATAGCATAAGTGCCCATAGCATAGCGGCTCTAAATTTGCTGGGTCTTATTAGCTCCAAGCAAGCGTCATAGGTAACATAGCTTTTAAGAAAATAAACTTTTATTGTTATCATGAAATATGTCTTGATTATTAAATCCACCAAGCGTAAGAGGAACTTGCACAACAAGGATTCTCTACATAAGACTTCATTCAGGAGTATTATATAATTTAATATGTATAAATATACTAAATGAATTTACGATTAAAACGTTATGTCTCTTACGTAAATTGTTACTAACCTACAACCAGCGCGATAAGTTGGTTCCTAAGTATATTTCTTGTCGACCTTATTTTTGAAAATGGTAAATTCTCAGTCTCCTGGTATGTCCCTTGTTTGAAACTGAAGTTTGAACGAAGAATAACTATTTTAAACTTTTTGGCAGAAATTACTCTAAACTATTAATCTATAATAATTATGCTTTATTCGGTCTTTAGAACATTTTAATTCCTGTGAATATTACTAGAAATTACTTCGTTTTATTTCGTCTCCTCTTTTTATCAGTCCCCTGTTAAATAGAAACATTGAAAATACTTGTATTTACTATATCAAGCTGGTTGCAATTCTATTGAAGTGCAGAATCAAAGTAAAGCCAGCATAATAATGCAGGTAATAATCCCAGTTCGCGGTTTCCACAGCACGCGTGGCGAACTGGTGAGTGAGGTTGAGTCTTAATAAATGTAATGAGACCATGGTAAGTACTTGCATAATAGACGAATATAACAAAATTGTAAGGATTTCTAATTTTGCTACGGAACCCCAAAAATCGGTCATCCGTTGGCCCATAGTCTTAATTTCTGACGGTCCGGCTAGCAAACGCCTGTTAGTTTATAGTGAATATTAGCTTACGATAAAGGTATATCAATCGTATTGAATGAGGCAAGCTTTACGTGTTATTCAGTATATTTCCAAATAGGACAAATAGAACGAAGTAATCATAAGAATACAAAGTACTTGATAAAGATATTATCGATAATATCAAATAATTATCTGGTCAACAAATGCCTGTCAGCTTAGATTGCATGTTAGCTTATGACCAAGAGATATAAATAATCTTGAATGAATGCAAAGAGCAGGTATTATGTACTTAGTATTAATAAATGAAACAGTATAGAATTATTGGTAATAGTAAAAAGTAATCAGATAGGACATAGCTTGACAGCCTAAACACAATTAATATAAACTTTATTCGCAGAGAAATAAACATTAATTGAAAATAATTTTCATTTTTTATTATAATTCACATTACTGCCCAATTATTTTTTGATAAATATGTTGTAGGTAACATTGCAAATTCGAGATTAAATTTGAAGTCACATAACTCATTCGGTACAAGTTGTGGAGTAAGCCATTTTGGTTTTATAATTTGTTTTCAAACTGTTTAAATTTTAATACCGTGTTATGTATATTATAAATCTGCCATCGTTTTTGACAATTACGTACAAGTTGCTATGAACAACAGTAAATTTAGTGGGTCATTGACACATTTTGCAGTCGCAACCTCTTAGACTTTTTTTTTAAAAAAAAGCTACGTTTTCCAGTTCATTTTATTGCATCCATTATACGTTTTAAAATGTTTTATTTTCTAGAAAGAAATTTGTAAACAGTTACGTTTTGGAAGCACCTATGAAGAAGGAAGTAAGCGCTAATCATTGAAGGAGAAACAATTAACGGAGCTAGCGCAGCGGAAGTGTGTACAGTACTTTTGTAGTAAACTTGTTTTCTGATCAGTGTTCCTTCAGACGCTTCAGGCAACCGTTGCACTCAGTTAATGTATGCATATTGTCTGGCGAAGCTATTCATATTATTCAATAAATTTGTAAACAGTTACGTTTTGGAAGCACCTATGAAGAAGGAAGTAAGCGCTAATCATTGAAGGAGAAACAATTAACGGAGCTAGCGCAGCGGAAGTGTGTACAGTACTTTTGTAGTAAACTTGTTTTCTGATCAGTGTTCCTTCAGACGCTTCAGGTAACCGTTGCACTCAGTTAATGTATGCATATTGTCTGGCGAAGCTATTCATATTATTCAATAAATTTGTAAACAGTTACGTTTTGGAAGCACCTATGAAGAAGGAAGTAAGCGCTAATCATTGAAGGAGAAACAATTAACGGAGCTAGCGCAGCGGAAGTGTGTACAGTACTTTTGTAGTAAATTTGTTTTCTGATCAGTGTTCCTTCAGACGCTTCAGGCAACCGTTGCACTCAGTTAATGTATGCATATTGTCTGGCGAAGCTATTCATATTATTCAATACATTTGTGTATAGCAAATTATTCAATACATTTGTGTACAGCAAATTATTCAATACATTTTAATAATCTTATATAGCTGAATTATACTTCATTCTAACCGGGAAAATAATGATTTCTCAGTCGATCTTATGTTCAAAATGTAAAATTCCACCAATGAATCATAATTAAAATTTTACGCAGAAAATAAAAAAAATTACATTCCATATTTATTTCTACATGAAAATATAAACACGTGGCAGTAACCTTGTGATCAATTTTATTAAATTAATTATACTGCTTACATACCAATCGACCGGGATCTTGAGTATCCGAAATACAGTCAAATTACAAGTACTATATCATCTAAATATTTCTGCTTAACAAAAATATAAAAATAATTAGTTTATGGATATCTACCATCGGAGTATTGTTCTTATATGGACTGTACCTGAGAGGCGGTAGAACGAAATGTTATAATAGTATTAAGGAAGTGCTAAGTAACACTGATTTCATTTTCCACTCCAAAACAAACAGTATTTTGACAAACGGAACTAAACTTGTAAATCAGAAATTTGAAACATCCTCAGCTGTGTCGTTATAACTTGTCCCCTCCGTACTTTTGTTATTTACTGTTGTTAGATAAATACAATTTATTTTATTTTGAATTAAAATACAATAAATAAATTATTGACACTCGGACACAAACCGAAAACAGCGGCATAAATATAGTCGACTTTAACACACAAGTTATGTTCTACGGGTTCATTCATTTCGTTGTTCTGGAAACTGTTGCCCAGAACATATGAAACCTGTTGCCCAGAACATATGAAATCTTGTATTAAGAAAAAGATACTCTATTACATGTGATCGGGAATACGTTCACAACCTGCAATTTCCAAATTTGATAGCTAGATTGTTAGCAGAAAATAGTATGCTATGTGAATATAAATTAAATTATCTTTCATTAGTGTTAAATTACAAACGTTTACATGTCGGATTTATTCAAATCCATCCATCTATATGCATTGGCATTAGTTAATACACTGACCCTGCTTGCTTCTATTTACCGACGGACATTTGCTTGCCATTAGTAACATTTGTAGCTCTTGAAGGGATATTGTCAGTCTCGATTATTGTAAGTGTTGCCAGTATTCGCCGTGTGAAAATCATTCAAAACTAATTATTCTACTGTGACGGTCGCTAATATAAAAAGCAGGGAGAAGGCTACAGGAAAATGGAAACGCTTGACCGGTGACATGACACAGAGTCAGACTGTATCCCACTAATAAAATGCGATAAAGACGGCGCTTTTAAAGAAAAGAAAACGTCAATAAAAATGAATAACGCTCAGTAAAGGGAAAACTATATATAAATATGTCGATATTGTCCGATATCCGTTTGTTTACATTACTTACTCGCGTTTATTATCCTCCGTTACATAAGTGAGACAAATGCGAACAATACAGCCCACATAATTTAAGGCCAAATCTATGATTCTTAGAATTATTATTTAAAAATTAGTAAGCACGTAGTAAATATAAGCTTTAATAAATAGAGGGATATAAATTTTTATATGTAATTCTAAAATTTAGGTACATTTTTACAACTTTTTTGGCCATATTATACCATAATTTTCCGACCCCGTTAACGAAATTAAATATTTTCATTATTCTGTCTTTAACGTAGAAACTAAATTGATATTTAATATAAAAATTGTAAACTTATTTATTTGTAAAATGAAGTAAAATAACATCTTTTTTTGTTGTAAATTAGCGTTTTCTGCATCACTTTCCTTATTTAACATAGCAAAGGTAAATAAGCAAAGTGATGCAGAAAACACATAGCATAGCATAAGTGCCCATAGCATAGCGGCTCTAAATTTGCTGGGTCTTATTAGCTCCAAGCAAGCGTCATAGGTAACATAGCTTTTAAGAAAATAAACTTTTATTGTTATCATGAAATATGTCTTGATTATTAAATCCACCAAGCGTAAGAGGAACTTGCACAACAAGGATTCTCTACATAAGACTTCATTCAGGAGTATTATATAATTTAATATGTATAAATATACTAAATGAATTTACGATTAAAACGTTATGTCTCTTACGTAAATTGTTACTAACCTACAACCAGCGCGATAAGTTGGTTCCTAAGTATATTTCTTGTCGACCTTATTTTTGAAAATGGTAAATTCTCAGTCTCCTGGTATGTCCCTTGTTTGAAACTGAAGTTTGAACGAAGAATAACTATTTTAAACTTTTTGGCAGAAATTACTCTAAACTATTAATCTATAATAATTATGCTTTATTCGGTCTTTAGAACATTTTAATTCCTGTGAATATTACTAGAAATTACTTCGTTTTATTTCGTCTCCTCTTTTTATCAGTCCCCTGTTAAATAGAAACATTGAAAATACTTGTATTTACTATATCAAGCTGGTTGCAATTCTATTGAAGTGCAGAATCAAAGTAAAGCCAGCATAATAATGCAGGTAATAATCCCAGTTCGCGGTTTCCACAGCACGCGTGGCGAACTGGTGAGTGAGGTTGAGTCTTAATAAATGTAATGAGACCATGGTAAGTACTTGCATAAAGATTTGGTTATAACTAATTATTATATGTTCATGCATCGTGCACACATTCTTTTGTAGTGTAAATTACATAACTTCAACTATAATATAAAAATAACTAAAATATCTCGATCGCCCAAAGTATAAAGGCCAGGGAACTGATAATTATCCGGGATCCTAACAAACTTTAACGAAAATATTTGCTATGAGAAAAAACAATATTAGTTAAAAAAAATATTAGTTTCGCGAAAGTTTTATTTTAAAAACTTTAGAGAAACAATGAAAAGTTCAAAGAAAAAAGTACTAGAAAATCAGTACTGGAAATGACTGATCGTGGAAACTTACAATCTCCAAGGAGTTCAGAATTTATATAGAAAATTATCGTACAAAAAAACTGCTGCGCAAAACGCAGGAAATTTTATTGGAGTGAATACGCCATCCAGTTTCTGTGACGAACTGATGTTGTGGCAACAGGTAGAACACGTGCAAAATATAACTCCCAAATTAGTTGTGGCAAGAGGAAATTCGCTTGGGTAGCGTCGAAACCGAAACCTAAAGCGGATTGTTTTCCTTCTGTTGGGCCTATCATAAGACAAAAAATAAAATCATATAGTTTTAATAAAAGGTTTGCGAGTATGAATATCATTGCGAGTATTCTCTCTGTTAACGTGGAGAATCCAGATGTTTTATTTAATAAGCTGGAATTAAAAAATGGCCAAATTGTAATCTTTCCAGTTAATCTAATTATTGCCCAACCAAAAATTCGAATATCGAAAGAATATCATTATGCTTTTACGTGATTCACTCAGAAAAAATGATGACGAAAAAGATAACAGGTTGGTAAGAAAAAGTCAAGGAACCTAGAAAAGAGAAGAAAAGCAAAGAAGACAAAAGTAAACGAAAGCCAAAAAGACAAAAGACTGATAACTGAAAAAAATTAAAAAGGGGTACAGAGAATGGTTAACTTATGATTAGATTATTGTTAAAAATGCCATGGGCAACGGTTCGATATTTTACCTAAGTGTAAAGTTTAATAACTGTTTATTAATTATACTACGTTTGCTTTTAAATACCACGTCTTTCCATACTAAAAGCAATACATTTCGGAGTAATTTGCTTTATTTTTTTATTGACTAGCTTGTTGTACGCAGGAAAAGGCGACCAGTTATATTTGTTTTCAGGTATTGTATGCCAAAAAATACAAATCCGAAGTTAGCTGCATTGCCTTCATTCATATATATATATATATGTATATATATATATATATATATATATATATACACATATATATATATATATATCGCCGATCCCAGCGCGTAGCTTCTCGCACCGGTTACGCTGCTGTTCGTTATTATTTTATGGAATTTTAGCTGCGCGATTTTAAATATAATTCCAGCACCGCGCAGCTAGCGGCTGGTAATCGGTTTCTGTGCATTGCAGTTTCTGCACCGTCAAAGGCCATAAATCTTGTGACTAACTCCGGGAAAATTTAGTTTTATAAATCCACCATTAGTGATCGTGGACATTACCGAAATGATTTGAGCTATCCTCAAGTAAACATTAAAATCTCTTTGGAAACCAATATCGTCCCCAGCCTCTTACGTTAGAAATTAAATACATAATTTCATGGCAGTCGGTTTGTTTTGCATTGTGGAATATAATTGCTGTTTAAATTAACAATAGTTAATATCAGACATAACATATTATTTGTTTTTTTATATGCTAAATATGTAAATTGATAATTTGGTTTCATAAACACAAAAATGTTTCATCATCATTTCGTCGCATTAATGAAAAACAGTTTTTTTGATCAGAAACTTCTAGAATTATTCAAGATGTGTCGATTTCAAAGCAAAACAGAGTAACACAACCGAGGCAAAAAGTTGTTTATGCGTTGTTTAAAGCGGATTAGCTCATCTCCATTGCAAGTAAAGTATAACTTCTTTGTGGCTTATTTTGCATAATGACTTTTTTTAAATCATATGGTATTAAATTTGTATTTAGTTACAAAATTAATAATTTTATCATAAATTTGGTGTATGGACCCAAACTTGCGTCAGCTAATCGCAGTTAGAGCCAAGCCTTCGAAGGTTTTACATTAAAAAAATACTTAAGTCGATATCAAGTACCGAATCTCCTATTTTATGAATTAATATTCATTAAATATTTTAGATATTAAAAGGATAATTTGACTGGCTACAGCAATTGGTGACTGATAATTAGAAGTAGCTTACATACGTTAATAACACACGCTAAACTCAATGGCAGGGCGTAGGAAAAATAGGAATTCCAATACCCAAACCTGAAGCGAATTGCAAGAAAATGATTGTGAGTTGTTAGTGGAATATGAAGGTCGTTATTCCTTTTGAGTTAATTCGGGAGAAATTTGCAGTATATACCAAGATTATTTGAAGATATTTAAATACGCACTTTCAGAAATTATACCGTCTGGCTAATTAACTACGTAGTTAACAGGACTTTTATTTTCTTCATGATAATGTAGTCAAAAAGATAGAAGTTGGACTGAATTGAACTAGTAAATAAAGGTGATTTACCCGACATTACGCGATTTGATTAGCTCTAAGCGAGCGCTGATAGAAAAAGGAATTCGGCACTGTTGAATGTCTTCGAAAATGCGGCCAATTTTAATTTAATCCATAACAGCTGTTGTTACTACTTAACAGGTGGCAAAAAATTATCGATAAATATGCTATGTTTGATTCTTCTGTTATATTTAGATTTAAAAGTATATATTGGTGGGCCAAAAACTTATTAACCAGGTATTAACCTGAATAATTAATTAAGAAATATCGTTATAAATCATACTTTCCACGCGTTTCCTTCGAAAACATTTTTCCTAACCAACTCCCTAACGTGATACTGGGTATCAAAAACGTACTACATAAATTGGCTTTCCTGTATACACATATATATTGTAAACTAAATATATGTTGTTGTCTAACCATATAAGAACTTAAGATATCACCGAGAGGATACGCGTTTAAAGCTTACCAAAAATCAGTTATGGAGTTATGGACGGAGTCAGTGAAAAATTTAAAGTCTTTCAAATCCATATCTACAAGGCGACAAGCATATTTAATAGATTTTCATTAACTTCTAAACTACCAGCAGAGGTGTATGACATATAAACTATTATGCCCAGCTCCATTCGATTCTTATAATCGCACGAAATTGGGTACTGAGTTTTGTTTCTTACTTATTTTAATTATAGGCCATTCCGCTTGTAATCTCGCTAACTGAGCCGTCTGTAATGTTGATACAGAATAAATACAATATAAAATATTTATTCTCAAAGCATGTTTCAAAAATCCGGCCAAGTTCGTGTTACAAAAAATAACATTCCATAGTCATCTGCATCTGGTACAATTATTGATACAAGTCTACTAAAATGATTTTACGTAAAACTCCCAAAACAATTCCAAAAACTAGAACTTGTTCAGATTTTATTACAATACTTAAAAATTGAAAATCGTACATAGAAGCCAGATTTCGTTTTAAAAATATGTCGAATAAGAAACACCAACTCAATGCTACGCACAAAAAGTGTGTCTTTTTCGTTTTACATAAACGAGATGTTTAATTTTTTTTTATATTTTGCTATAAATACATTGAGATATTCTATGAAGCATTTACAATTTATTCGTATGTAAAGACACATAGAAATTGTGAGACCGTGAGACGGGTGAGGGTTCATTATGAAGAAAGTCTATAAAAATTAAAACATTACGAATGCTCTTGCAAAATTTTCACACAGATTCAAAAGTAAAAAGATTGTCATGATTGTAAGAGACGAACGAACGGGCAGACAGATGGATGTGTGGAATGACAAAGATTTTATAGATATTAAAATAGTATTTACAACATTTATATGAATTCAGTAACTGTATTTACACATATTGCTAAAATTACGACAACCATTTTGGAGCTTGTTTTCTAAACTTCGAGTTATGACTGTGACGGGTCTGATTTTAAATATTTTCAACGGAAAATATCGTTCTACCTTTTGAAAATATTAAATTTAGTAAAATAAAGTAAATGTAAAAAGAGTTATTTTTAAGAAGGCGAAATAAATTATATTTCCATTTTTTTATTAATTGATAATTTTATTACTCTTATACGAAATCTGTTCAAAATGTTTCTGAATTCAATGAATCAAAAAATTGGACGTTTTACATAAAGCATAACATTCTTAAAATATTCGTAATAATACTGCATCTGTAACAGCTTCTATTAACTTGAAATGAAATCTATCGAAGTTATTTGTTAAAATTAAATATTTTTTAAAAAAATAGATACTAAAACGTAGAAAATAATTAATTCAAAATTGGTACTAAGTTGTCATAATGAATAACTAATTTAAATACCAAAATGTAGATTTTCTTCAAAGAATTAGTCAAATAGGCTAAGAAGCCACAGTTACAAATGATGCAGTTTTAATATTATGGGTAACTTCTTAAATGTTACTGGAGTTGTAGCAAAATGTTAATTATTTATTCAGCCAACTACCGAGCTGAGATATGTTACATTTAAATTTTGCTCACTTATATTAATCGATGAAACCAAATATAGAATCTAAATAATTCAATAAAACTTAAATCTTGAAAACGTGTTCTCCGTTTTTTTTGTTATTCGTATAATTGTTATGGACGACAGTGACGCAATCAGTTTTTCAACCAAACTAATAATGCCGGTAATAAATTATATATTTTTTAAAATTCTGTGATGTTATCCGCATTATATTATTACTTCTTGGTTATGAATAGAGCTAATAATTCTAATATGTTAAGGCGAGGACAATTCAGTTCCGAAATGCGCTTTACCTCTCAAATTTTCATTATATAGAACCAGAAACAGGTATGCTTCAAAAATATGACGTATCCATTGAAAGTGAATAAATTCACAAGTTCAATTTCTAGGCTAAAGTGTCGCTTTAGTTCGTACCATAATTTATTTACGAAAAATATACCTGGGATGTCTTGTTATATGCTAACGAAGCAGTCTTTGAATGAAGTTATCCTATCATTCGAGAACGGACCCCGAAATGAAAATAAAACCCAATAGCAAATTTTACTGATACAACCATCACCTATATCGGTTAAATGACCCTGTCTGTGTTGAACTATATGTTAAATGACTATCTGTTCATTACTTGTTTATTGAAGTTTACTGATTTCTATAAAAATAGGTAAACAAATGGCGGAGGCAATATTTTACAAAAAAAAAACTGCAGGGGCATTATTTTACAGTCAACCGTGATGCGATAATGAAGAAATATCAATACTCTGTAATGACTGATACGGGCAATGACTGAAGGGGAATGTTATGAAAAATATATAAACAAGAAAATACGGGCCAGAGGCGCGAATAATGTAACTAAAGAAGAATATTTAATTTGTAGTTTATCGAACCATGGATTACTTCATCGATCATATTTCCGATGTTCAGAAAAATGATCGTATATAATCAAGCCTCAAACTTTCGATAAGTTCCTTGGTTAAATTGAAATAACACATATCTTGATAGTCAAGAAAAGGGAATTTTTTTTTAAATATTTGAAAGGGAATATTCTGAAAAAAGCTAACAAGTAACTTTGTTCATCTGAAGACGCTCATGTGTAATGTTAATAAATTAATAGACCAAGGTATTTACTAGCAGAAAAATAAGGTTGACACCTTATTTCAATAAATACATTTATGTATACATATATATATATATATATATATATATATATATATATATATATATATGTATGTATATATAAATGTATATATATATATATATATATATATATATATATATATATATATGTATATATATATGTATATATATATAAATATATATATATATACATATATATTCCACACACATATATGCCACACAATCCAGTTTCCTTTGCATTTCAAGCAGTTGCATACAAATAATTGGTACAAAAAGTAATTTATGTAATTGACTTACATCACTTTATGATATTTTTTAAGATCTTCAATTTAAATATTTAATAATTAAATTAGATAATAATAAGAAATGCTCCACATTACAAAAATTAAAAATAATTTCCAGGTAGAGTGCACTTAATCTCAATGGAGAGTGCTAACTGTATAGTTACTGACAGATGAATGGTTTAGCTACATATTGTTCAATTGTTTTCAATTTTGTGTTGTACACTCGTCGGAAAATTCTGTAGAAGTCGATGCTTTTTTATTGAAATATATAATTGAACTAGAATTTAACTGAGTCGTTAACTCTATGGTTATAGAAAACACATTTAAAATTATTAATGATTATACATATATATATATATATATATATATATATATATATATATATATATATATATATATATATATATATACAAGCCACACAATCCAGCTTCCTTCGCATTTCAAGCAGTTGCATACAAATAATTGGTACAAAAAGTAATTTATGTCATTGACTTACGTTGCTTTATGATATTTTTTAAGATCTTCAATTTAAATATTTAATAATTAAATTAGATAATAATAAGAAATGCTCCACATTACAAAAATTAAAAATAATTTCCAGGTAGAGTGCACTTAATCTCAATGGAGAGTGCTAACTGTATAATTACTGACAGATTAATGGTTTAGCTACATATTGTTCAATTGTTTTCAATTTTGTGTTGTACACTCGTCGGAAAATTCTGTAGCAGTCGATGCTTTTTTATTGAAATATATAATTGAACTAGAATTTAACTGAGTCGTTAACTCTATGGTTATAGAAAACACATTTAAAATTATTAATGATATATATATATATATATATATATATATATATATATATATATATATATATAATTTTTCATTCATAAATTTGTTTATATCTACACTTTCTTATCTATGTACCTATTAATACGTTAGTTGCTTTATGCCTTTTTATGTACCTGTATATACTTAACCCCCCTGTTTATTTTGTTATATTCTTGCTTACGTTGACACAAGTGAAACGAGTCCATGCTCGATAAGTATACTCTTCAAGAGTTAAAAGCTTCTTTCACCATCTAGCTGCTTCATCATTATGTTCTCATTTATGTCGCCCTTAGTCGTATCGAAACTTTAGATTCTTAATTACGAGATTATCATTAAGAGACCTATATCCTCACAACACCATCATTGTAAGGGTTCTTTATTTTTATGAATTCTATAGTATATCTTCAATATTCATGGTAGAATTCTAAATTTCTTTACGGTATTACGTTGGTGAATCATCAAAATTAGTTAGTTAATGCCGGAAATATGATTTAAATACTAAAAAAGTATCACTTCTGCATCAAGCTGAGGAGTTGAAATGTGGAGTGCAAAGGCAGATTCTCTGCTTGAGACCCGCACTGATAATTTAAAGAGGTCATATCCTCAAGTCTCACAGTTAAGGTAGGTAGTACCCTTGTTGTATCAAGAAAGCGGATGAAATTCTATGACAAAGTATTTGCATGGGACCTACAATTTCATTTTATATACATCAGATCAACCAGTCTCACAGTTTAGGAAACAGTACTCCTGCAGCATCAGGCTGGAGAGTTGAAATAATTATAATATATAATAGCAGATCTTCAACTCTTACGATTTAGGAAGACAGAGCACCTTTGTATAAGGATTTATGGAGCAAACATTATTTTTTTTCGGTATTAATTTCTCGCCACGTCGAGATAAATCAAACGAGTCCCTATCGCTTAAAATTTCCTGTGACCACCACAACTACACCCCGACTTTGCTAAAAAACAAATTTATGTTGCCATTAGTCGTGTTTGGTTAGATTATAATTAGACTTGTATCAGCCAATCTCGACTATGACACCTCTTCGATGTTGAGGAACATTTTAGTATATATTCAATTGACTATACTACTATTACAACTATACTACTATTACTAATTCAATTGACTATAATACTACTGACTATACTAGGAGTATAGCCTCTTGAAAAATTAGTTGGTCCTATATCATTCAAATTCTATTAGGGTACCTGTGCTTTTAAATTTTAAGAAATTCTATCATATTTCTTAAATTTCCATGGTCTTTTCATATTTCTTAAATCTTTTTTATTTACCATATTTCTTAAATTTCCATGGTCATTTCTATCTATGAGATTTTACTAGAAGCATGATTCACACCATCCTCTACTTTCTAGATTACTGTTGCATCTCTTGAAACTAACCCATAAACTTTGAAGTAATGGTATAAAATTAACTATGATGCGAGATTTGAGAATTTTACATCACTCAGAGTTTAAAAAACAAAGTTTGTTATTTGTCGAGATTTTATATTTTTTTGGCGAAAATAAAAGTGTTTCCGGTATGGCATTTTGTTCATCTATTTTCATTACTATTCAAGAGCATAAAGCTAAAAGCCATATTTGTTTAAAAATCTAGATAATTTAAAGCTAGACATGGCAGGATTAATCAAAATTTAGTCAGAATAAAAGCTAAATGTTCTATTATAAACTAGTTAAATAATATTATACGAGCTGCAAACGATATTACTCGAGCTCCAGAGAATGCAGCAAGTACTTAGAAAGTAGAGAGGTTACTGAAAGATCACCAAAACTTGTAGGTTATTTCTTTAAAATTTCATGTGCAGTGCTCACGACAGCAAAAAAACGAGAAGTCAGTTATTCAGGAATTACTGGCTAGAAATATAAACAAAGTTTACGTTATTGTACCTAGAGAGTTATATCTGTAGTGGGTTTCTACGACTATACAACATTTGGTACAATTGCCCTGGTTTTAGCACACATAAAATAAATCACATATTTGAATGTTCAGTATTATAGATTCTATGAGTAATTTTATGATAATCACTTTTTATATCATGAGGCATGGAAAATTTCTTTATATACGTCAATCTTTTGTTTGCTTAAATCTTTTTATAACAGAAATTTTATTTACATGAATGATTTTAATAATTTTAATAATTAACACAATATCTTTAAAAAGGATTTCATTTTGAAAGATATGGAAATATTTATGACCTAGAATATTTTAGTTTTAAGTTTCAAAGAAGTTTGCTTTTGTCAGAGGCAACTTTTGTTTTAAGTACGATTTTTTTAAATTTTTCGTTATATAGAAATAGGTATGTATGATAAAAAGATCTCCCTAATGTGAACATATATAGGGAAAGAAATCAAGTTTATAAATCTTTAAGATGGTCAGAAAGGTACCCATACGATACAACATGGTAAGCAAATATTCTGTTTATGGAAGTATTGAGTGTACTATCAGAATCAGATAAAATATTGCGCAGCGTATATGCGGTGGTTTTCAGGCAAAGAGCTTCAAGTGCATATCTACAATGTCATGCTCCGGATATCTAGTTACGGATCGTATAATCTCGGACCAATTCCAAGGTGACACAAGTGATCCTGTGTTTATTTAGAGGCAACTTTTTCTGGAGTGATCCAATTTATGCAGTTTACTTAATTAATTTTGACCTACAGACAATAATTTTTCCTTTCATAAGATTTTAAATGTTGCAAAGAAAAATAAAGGCTAAAAACCAATATTTAACGCGACCAACTGTTTCTAAGACCTAACATATCAAAAAAAACGGAAAAAGAACAGTCAAAGAATACTAACACCTGAATAAAACATAAACATTATCGTTACTATATCTTCTTTTCAGAAATGAAATCCCATCAAAGCGTTGCTGCCAATAAAATAAAATTTCTCTTTAAAAAGTCAGGCGTCGAAGAAACTAGTGAACAAAAGTCAGACAAGATGTTTGAGAACTTTGCTAGAAAATTTGTTTAATTCTTATTTTATAGGAAAAGACTGATATAAATTATTAAACATATGCAATTATGTTAATCAACGAGGTATTGTGAGAGGCGCAAAACCTTCACATTATCTTCGCTTAATTGGCTGCTTTACGATTACGTAGTTGCTTCATAGTCCATGTTTGGAATTAATTAATCTTATATTTAATTAGAATTAATGTACTTTTTTTCTTTTTTTAATATTATTATTGCTGTTGTGTATAATGTAAATTGTTCTGCTTTCAGTGTTTACACATATTCAGCGCTTCAGTGTAACTTATAATTACAACATAATTATTACAGACATTTTTTAAATAAATAAATAAATTTAGAAACTATTAATTTCAATTCAACAAGTTTAATAATCTTGTATACAACTAATTACGCCTATCTCCCATTTTTTTCAGATGCATAGCCGGGCTGAAACAATTGAAAGTATACTGCAGTATCAATGTTGTCTAACTATATTATGTCTAGAAAATATATATGAATAATGATATTGTATTTAATTGTTCATTTTGTGCCTGTGTAGTTTTATTTCCCAATTGCTGTCAATTGGTCTATTTAATTTATTGACTTGAAAAATAATAATAATATTTCATTTATAGTACTTCAATATTGTACTTCATAATATTTTGATGTAGGAACTTTAGGGACCATTCCCGAAGTGTCAGCAAGTTAGACAGAAAACGCATACGAAAATATAATTATGAGCCCAGATTATTTAAAGTCATATATTGACACAAAATACATCAAAATAATTTAAACAAATATTATTATCATCCATAAATTATGAATGTGATTCTTTGGAAAAAATATTTCTTCACAAATGAAGAGAGTGACTCTAGATATCCTATTTATTTAGGATTTTTGCTTTCATTTTGGTTATCCTAAGACAAATAATGTGGGAAATACATTTTCAGTACAATTGTAATCCAAGAAGTATTAATATTATTTTTGTGCGAAGAATATTCTCCTTTATTATTATGTACTTCATTATTATTAATGTTTTTGCCGCAACCCTTGTTTACCATCTAAACAACGCGAACTGAAATGAAGTATCAACAAAAAATTGAAAACACTTTTCAATGTTACAAAAAAAACTTTCAATTTGCTAAGAACATGGTGTTTAACTGGACAGAATACCAGAATATTGAAGACTACACGATTGGCTCAGTGTTTTTGTAACATATATAAAAACCACGACCGGGAGAAACGTGAAATAATTTTGTCAAGGTTCATATTTTATCACAATAACTAGATTCCAAACCAGCTGCCAGGATTAATTAAAGTAATAAAAATTCAAATTAACGTCTAGACATCTACGTTGATTATATATTCTCCATATTTTTTGAAAGTTAAATCGGTAGAAACAGCATGAAATTATTTATATAAATTTCATACAGTGAAAGAACATATTTCTACTTGCTTATGAAAGAAAATTAAAGGTAAGTACCGAAAATGGTACTGAGGTTAAAGTATACCCAGAACAAATTGAGGAATAGTTCCCCTTCTTAGGTCTTCATATAATAAAGTAATAATCTCTTTATTTAAACTGTAAACAAAAATCTGCAACAATAAGTAACAATTGATAAAAATATAAATAGTTTACAGTTCCATACACAATTTTATTCACCAACACCCATGACACAAGAGATATTAAAAGGGGGAATATAACATAATCCTGGAATTAACAGATCAAAGTACCTAAAATGCTCGTGATGACAAAAGAGATGAAAATGACACAGTAAAATAGAAAACCCAGTATCTCCGAGGGAGTTGTGCACATACCAGTGCTGTAAATGACGATTTTAATTATTGAGTGCATTATCCAATGTTTTCATTTTACTTTATTTATTTTATTTCTTTTTTTTAAGGATGATTACATATTATAATAATTTAAACAATATATTTTATCTGAATAATTGAATTATAGAACATATTTTAATTAGATTTTTTATACTGAGATGCAATTACGAATTATTCTTCAATATTTTAACCTGCAGCATATTTATTAGTGAGAGCTATCATCTACAATAAGCATGAGACTATCTGAGGGTTGCACTGCTCGGCTCGAACGGAGCAACGTGACACATTAAGAAAAATATTGAATATGCGTTGGCCAAATCCTATCGGATATTGGGTCATCGATTTTTATCTAAACGTTTTTTCTTTGTTATCTTGGTACTTTCGCAGTGGAGATTAGTTTTATTTTTGTTATTTGAAAGTAACGTAAATTTGTACTGTGACTTCTGTTTTGTTGTTTATGCGTGATTTTTCTGATTTATTCAGTAGTTGATGTTTTTGTATGTGGTTGTTTAAAGTTATGACTTTGTTCTAAATTATTTTGATTACTATTTGTTTTACGATATTATAGTATAATTTCCAAAACATATATAAGTAAAAATATGTATTGGAAATTTAATTGCTAGGTATTTTCTAGTAATTGTGTTTTGAGAATATGCAAATTATGAACAATTTTAAATTTAAATGAATTTTTATATGATCTTTTAACGAATCAGATGCCAATCGAGAAGTGACTTATTATAAATTCATATTTTCATTTAACTGGATTATTCTTTTTTTTTAATTGATCCTAATAGATTGCAGCGTGGATTAACATATGGACCATATTAGATAAATTTGCAATATAAAAACAGGACTTTTGTCTCGGAATCTGAAGTAATTCCTTAGAGATAACATCTTATGTGTTATCACTAGGTTTATACTGGATCACGTAGTATGTATGTTGTCTGTAAGAAAAATTCAGTAAATTGAATATTAGCATATATTAAATCATACCGTGTCTCACCAATTCCAGAATCTGGGTCTAGTTCCAGCGGGATAATGAAAGAACTCGATAAAAATATGACGATTGAACGTGAATGGATTTTGAAAAATTGTATCCGGGGTTAATTTTAGTCTTGTTTAACACAGACGCTACATTTCTTGGTGAAATATATTTACGAGTCACTCATTTTACACATAAATAAATTAGTAATTACTGAATTATGTACATCGCAGTTACTGGTCAAATAAAAGTTCTGTTAATTTAAAATGTTGCTAAGCTCATCTCTAATTGATACAGTTACATTTAAATATTCATGACTTACAATATTCTCCGCCTTAAATTTTCAAACATTTCTAGTCAGTCCTCGGCGATCAACGTTGTTGTTTCCGGTTCTACCTAAAAGTGTTTCCAAGAGTCTCCGTCGCACTGAGATCCTCCCCCTCGAAATTTGTCGAAACGGCAAATGCTAATATCGGTATGAGGTGAAGATCAGAAAAACAACGTATGCTTGAAAAGCGACACGCAGATATGTTCAGCTAAACTTGCTAGAACTAATTAAAACGCAGTTGGGACATATTTTTTAAAGCAAAGTATAAATTACAGAATAAATTAAATGTCGACCAATGACACTTCAGTTATACATTATTCTGTATTCTTGTTTAATATTATCTTCAGTTATACATTATTCTGTATTCTTGTTTAATATCATCTTCAGTTATACATTATTCTGTATTCTTGTTTAATTTAAGGAGGGGATTAAATTCAGTTGAATTTATTTACGAATGCAATTATTCAACACATGAATCAATTTGTTTTAAAAATAAAATTTTATTTGAGTTAAAATCAAATACGAAATTCATTAATAATGGAAATATTTGATTTTTGCTAGATTTTGAAAAGCGTTTAAACGTAGCTGAGGCGCATGACAACAGAGCTTTGTCATAAGGCGATACTCTACCGATGGAGAGCTACGTTGCGTAATTCAGTTTACGTAATTCAGTTGCCAAGTGACGTCATCGAGAGGGACATTTTATCGTTTTCTTGCTTCATATCTTCCCTAAATTTGGAAGCAACTGTGTGGATTCTTAAATACTGAAATTTAATTTTATTTGGGTTATGTTTAGATGTGTCGTTCAAAGAATATGTTATATAATGCGAATTAATGCTCTCTAGTGCTTGTTTATACATTCGGTATTTTGCAGGCCCACACCAAAGCATCGATATTTGAAGAATTCGGTGTTAGAATTGTGTTGTGATTACATACTTGACATTTCACAACACGAGTTCTTGATGCAATCCATTTTAATTACTTAAATTTTTAAGTTTTTTAAGTTTATTTTTTCAATTTTAAATTCTTTTTTATAAAATAATCGTGATCGAAAATTACCACTAATACGTCAATTTTATTGTATATTCTTTTATTAAAAAACTGGCAGCGAAATTTTCATTGGTATTAAAAATTATTTATTTCAAATTATTAATTTACAGGCAAGTATAAAAAATCTATGGCGCACTGAAGACTTCAAAACGTATCCGTGACATTGGTAAAATTCAGTGTTTTCTTTAATATAAAGTGAAATAGACTTCACAATATTTTTTTTTTAATACTTTACAAAGTTTTCATTTTTTTCCTTCGTTTAATTTAATATTAAACATATCTATTTATGTGTTTGTTGAGTGTGTAGTGTCTAATTGTAATTTAAAAATGAAACTTCAGCAATACAACAAATTAAAAACATTTACTATGACTTCTTTTTCTTTCTTAAATAAATTTTTAATAACAGAATAATCACGAGCTGTCGAAAGTCACATTAAATGTCAATTTCAATTTACTTATACCTTGATTTTCTCGATTTTCAGAGCAATATTTTTACCAAGTCTACGTCAAAACCAATATTACACCGGAAAGTTTAAATCTGTTCTAATATTTACGGCGTCCCGCGTTTAAACAAAAAATACGAAAGAAGATTAAAAGTAAAGTAGCAAAAAAGTTATGAAAATAAAACCAAAATATGTTTAAAAAATTAAAAAAGTTATAGGCCTGAGAAATAAAAAAGAATATTTTACAAAATGAAAAAAAATATTTAAATCTTGATATATACGTAAGTAACCTAATCGTGAAACCTCGTCGTGCGATTCGTAATTAACAGGTACATTAGTTGTCTCGACAAATTTTCAAACAAACAAGTAATCAAACAATTTATAATTGTTGTAGCGCTACAGCGTATATGGGTTAAAACTCCAATATTATTAATGCTTATATGGTATTCAAATGGCTTCGAAAATTTCTATTAATTAAAGTAAGATGTTATAACTACACCAGTATTCTAACTTCTTATTGTCTTTAGAAATTGTACTTTTTGTATCCGAGATCAATACATGTAGAACAATTGTTCACATTGTCATATAACATTCGATAAAGAGTGGAGAAATACTACGAATACAACACGCTTATGGATCTGTCTGAACACATGTTTGCCCTTCTGCACTTTTTATAAGTAGACAGTAAATAAATACACAAACCATGTGTGCATTCTATCAACGATTCTTAATGAATACGAAAAATACATCATGAGATTAATACCAGCAAGTTGGGTTGGGTATATCAACATAGGAGGTGTAAACAATTAACGAATGTATATTATACCCATAATTTATTTATTTGTTTATTTATCTACTTTAATGTATCTAATTGATACATACGGCGGACTTATTGCTACAAGAGCAATATCTTACAGCCAACCACAACACCAGTCCAGCCCCGTTCGACGAACGGCCGGGAATCGAACCCGGGTCGCCGCAGTGCGTCGCATCGTCAAAGGCCGTATGCCTTGTGATCGACCCAACACACCACAGCGACGACAATCAATCGTCAAAACAAAATAATACAATCCTCCTAGAAGCCAATAAGTCGGAATTCATGTCTCTCTTGAAATGCGATTAGTATCGACTTGGGACTCTCCTTTGTCGTAGAAGCTTTGAATTCGGCACATTAATAAAATATATTTTCCCATGTATAGGTCATTTCTTAGTTAATACTCTAAAGTACTCATATGAAAGTTTTAGAGGGATCAAAAGATAATCGATTTTTCTTAAATTTCGTGTATCTCCTGGGGTAAAATTAAAACTACTTGTTGAGTCAAAGATCATTTTTTAGAATTTTAGGTACGGGGTTTTAAGTTTTCAGTTGTCAGGTTAGAAGTGAATCTTTTTAAAATTGTTTTAGTAAACACATTCGGTAGAAAAATTATCGACACAAATTTACTTTCGATTCTCAGTTAGGATTATGATCAACCAATAAATTTAAGTTTAACAGACAAATGTGACAAAACAATGCCGTTTAATGAAAGTCTTGGTAAATTTAATACAAAAATTAAACAAATGCGTTGCTTGATTTTAAGGTTTTGACTCAACTAGAAGCACCTAAATAATCGCGCAAAATAATCACATAAACGTTTTGTAATGTTAAATATCAAAAGTAAAATTTAGTTTACGATACCTACATATAAATCAGAGATTGGTTCAAAGAGACCCAAAATTATGGATATCAATAATCTAATTATTATAAATTCTGTAACAAGCGGCATCTAAAATAAAGATTTGTGGTAAAAATATTTCAGAAGTCGGAACATAAAAATCGAAACGTCTGTTCTTAAATCATTCAATTCCGAACAATCGTTTGGTAGGGTGACTGTTTGCCATCGTAAAAATTAAGCTAATTTTGATAAAAATGCAAAATATAATTTAAAATATTAATCGATTATAAAATATAATTATGATTTTTTGTTGAAGTGAATGAAATTTCCATATTTTCTGTTGATGTCCATATAACGCCATAGATTTAATTGTCTTTAGCCAAGTGAACCTTTTAACAGTTTTCTTTTTTTTTAATGAAACTATACTCGCAGATACAACAGTTGCCGTTGCCGTTTGACAGTTACCAGTCCGCTTATGATTAATATTTTTAACGTTATGATGAGGAACGTTTTCTGTTTATTTTTAAGGCTTAGCTTTTTTAAGGCTTATAATTTTCAAATTGCAATAAGTAATGTATATCGCATTGTGTAACTATCGAGATATAATTAATAATGCTAATATAACGTGACAATAAGTCACTAGTCTCGTCGCTTTCGCGACGAAACCCGGCAAATTGGTTACCGACACAATAACACTATGCGTGAAAGAATTGCGTGAAGGCGTTACAAACCTCTATGGAGAAGTCGGGAATAGCAAGTGTCCATATTTTGTAGATAAACCGCAGTGACCGTATTTTAGTTTAACAAGTGGTACATACCCAGGTCCGACAAACAAATCTTTCACTTCCCACCCCCACTTTTGTTGCCCAGATAAGATATTTTACTTCAAAAATAAAAAAATTACAATTCGAATTGTTAGTTTAAAATAAATTAAATATTTTTTGAAAATAAAAAACAACGCGCATTTTGAAGATGTTTATTGGGATATATTCGCGTTCGGAGAGGAGAAATGAGCACCCGTGACCCGGGAATATCACAAGTGCATCACGGCTGCATGGAGAGTGGTCTGCCCGCGGTCTGCCCAAATATTGACGAATCATTTTACTGTCTTACGGAATATGACTTAAATGTATGTGTTTTACGTTGGACTATTAAAATTAATTGCGTTGCTGGCAATATATTTTTAAGCTCATATTGTTTAAGTGTTTCCGAAAGTTTACATATTTATTTTAAGTTCTTGAGATTTCTTTGTTATTTTGATAATTTGGGTTTAGCTTTTGGTCAATTGAAGAGAACGGTTTGTAAATTTAAAACTTTTTATTATTTATTTTATCTAGAACATATGGGAACGTTCTTCAAGCTTTCATGATCGAATTTATAAGAAGGACGAGGCACACTCTCACTGATTCAGAAATAAATAAGATGCTGCACTGTTGACACACATAATATGTGGACGACATTTAGACGCATGTCAGATACTTTTACTGAAATTTGATTTCAGATACTCTACGAGTACCAATCTAGTCACTTTGCTGCCGAAGCTACCCGTAATATGTGCCAACGAGTAACTCCTGAAGCAATATCTGAAGTTACCGAACAACATTGATTCCGGCAATTTCGCAGCGGTGATTATTCCCTGAGTGATCAACCACGCTCTGGTTGACAGGTGGAATTGTATGGCAATTTCTTAAAACTATTACGTCGGTTAGCAACTGAGCTCTGGTGCTCCCACGGAACTATAAAGAAACATAACTTTATTCCATACCTAATCGTTTTTTAAGTCTATGCTTATTTTCAATTTAAAAATTGTGCATCAATATTAGCTAATCTAGTTTGTTTTAATCAAGCAAATTTGAAAGTTATTTATAAAAAAAAATTACTGAAAATGTTTGAAGCCACAGACCATGAATTTATTCCTAAAAAACTAATATAATACGACACAATATGTATAAAAAATAGACAAAACGTCAGATAATATTTAAAAAGAAATATAATTAAAATTCATAAGTAATTATGCTTATAAAAATATGAATTAAATTTATAAATGTGAAATTTACCTAATTATAAAAAAAATAATAAGTACATATGAATATATATATATATATATATATATATATATATATATATATATATATATATATATATATGTGTGTATATATATATATATATATATGTATATATATATATATATAAATTCATATGTATACATATAATACATTGAAGATTAGTAAACAATTAAGTCCACGAATCCATAATGTAATAGAATTCATTATAAAATGTTATTACAATTTCTTTTAGATGTCCCGCCAAATTGAATATTCAGCGGATTTCAACGTGAATAGACAAAATAATAAGTTACGTATTCTTTACTTCCTTTTTATATATTTTATATAAATGTTATAATTTTAAATTGTCATTTTAGTTACGATAATATATCTCGGGTTGACAACTAGGCTATATTATTTCCTTGCGCGCCAACCATCTCTGTGCAGAAAAATACGTTGATGTATTGGTCCATTGCGACGTCAAAGAAGGACAAACAAACACATTTTCAAAGTTTTAACATTCGTTAGAATTGTAATGTTAGTTATGAAGAAATGTCTCGTGTAACCATTTCTGTGCCGGAAGTTACGTAGATCTGTCGCTCCGTTGCGACGTAAAAGAAGGACAAACAAACATACTTTCGAAGTTTTGATGTTATTTGGAAATTTCATATTAGGTACGATGAGATTTCGTGTGTTGGCATTGCATGTTTCATTTTGTGATCTGCCCTCTAATTCTGCACCGAAAGTCTGTTGCTCCATTGCGATGCGAAAAAACTACAAACAAACATACTTACGCAACTTTAATATTAGTTGGGATTGTAATATTAATTAGGATAATATTTCTTACGTTGGTAAGTAGCCTGTGTCATTTACCGGTCCGCTAACCTTTTCTGTGCAGGAAATCACGTTGAACTGTTGCTCCATTGTAACGTGAAAGAAGGATAAACAAATATGCTTCCTGATTTGTAAATTCTTTGCTGTATTGGTTAGCATAAGATTATCCACGTTGGAAAGTAGCCAGTATTATTTTCTGGCCCACCAGCTATCTCTGTGTATAAAGCCACGTCGACCTTCTGCTCCATTCGGACTGAAAGAAGAACAAACAAATATACTTTTGAATTTTTTATATTTTTTGGGGTTATGATATTAGTTAGGATTCCGGGGATGGTATTTTACCTATATTATTTCCTGTTCCCCCAATTATCACTGTGCTGTAAGTCACATCGTCCTCTTTCTCTGTTAAGACATGAAAGAAGACCAAAGAATCCTTTCAAATTTTTAATAAGTTTTTAATAATAAGTTGAGGTTTTTAGTTTAGTTAGGAAAATATTTCCTAGACTGAAAAGCAGTCTAAGTAATTTCCTTACATGCCTTCCATCTCTAACCGGAAAGTTAGGTTGATTTATTGATACAATGCGACATGAAAGAAGGACAAATATATACACTTCCGAAATTATTAACATTGATTGGGATTGTAAAATTAGGTAGGAAGAGATTTCTCAAGCAATTGGTTTATGTCATTTCCTGGTGCCCTAACTATTCCTGTGCAGAAACTAACGTCGATCTTTTGCACTATTGTATCGTGAATGAAGGATACAAAAACAGACTTTTGAATTTTTTATATTAGTTGCTATTGTTGTTTTAGTTAAAATAAAATTTCCCTGGTTAGAAAGTAGCCTATGTAATTTTTTGATTCGCCAATTATATCCATGCTGAAAGCTACGTTAATCGTTTGCTCCATTGAGACGTGAAACAAGGATAAACAAACTTTCAAATTCTTAATGTTGGCCGGATGTGAAAAAAGGACAAACAAATACACATTTGAATTTTTAACACTAGTTGGCATTGTCATATTAGATAGGATGATATTTCCAGCGTTTACAAGTAGCGTACGTTATTTCCTGGCTCCCCGACTATTTCTGTCCAGAAAGTCACGTTGATATTTTGCTACATTATGACTTGAAAGAAGTACGAATAAACACTTTTTTGCATTCATATCATTAGGATTATAATATAACTTAGAATGATACGAATTTTATTTTATTTTATATATGATTGAAACGAATTTAGCCTAGGTTTTTCTTGGTACGCCAACTATCACTGTGTAAAGCTTTTAAATCCAAACACGAATTGATATAAAAAACAAACCAGAATTTAAAAAAAATTAATAAGCGTAATAAATTTATAGACACAAACCCAAATGGTTAATTTAAAAAAGGCCAAACCGAAAACGTAAGAAATTAAGTGTGCAAAATGGATTACGTAAAAGAATATAAATGCAAACACGAATTGATATACAAAAAAAAACAAACCAAAATATCCAAAAATTTAAGAAACAAAACGAGTTACATGAATGAAATTTATAAATAAAGACACGAATTTATTATTAAAAAAAAAACAAACTCAAGACATCCAAAATTTAGCAACTAAAAAGGATTGCATAAAAAATATAAATACAAACACGAAATGAGATTTAAAAAAACAAACCAAAAATATCCAAAATTTAGTAAGCAAAAAGGATTAGGTAAAAAATATAAATACAAACACGAATTGATATAAAGAAAACAAAATATCCAAAAATTGAATAAGCAAAAAGGATGGCGTAAAAAACGTTTCAAATTCAAACGCGTTATTGGTATAGGATTGGTAATAAAAAAAAATAAAACCTAAAACGTTCAAAATTTAGTAAACAGAAAGGATTATGTAAAAAAATATTTAAATACAAACACGAATTGATATATTAAAAAACCAACCAAGGTATCCAAAAATTTATTAAGCAAAAGGAGTCATGTAAAAAAGTTTATGAATAAACACAAAAATGGTTAATTAACCCAAAACATCCAAAACTGAGTAAGTAAAAAGGATCATGAGAAAAAATTATAGATACAAAAACGAATTGATTTAAAAAAAAAACTAACTCAAAACGTTTAAAAATTTAATAAGCAAAAAGTATAACGAGATAAAATTTATAAATATAAACATGAATTAAAATAAAAAAATGACAAACCCAAAATATTCAAAAGGAAGCAAAACGTATTAAAGAAAAAGTGAATTAAGTGAAAAAAAAAGTTTCAAACATATTCCCGCGCAAACAAATGTATGTAAATTTTCATACCGATTTTTTTTTTAATAAATCATCGCAAGCTACAATATACGAGTATATTCTGAAATACACGAGATATTTTAAAATATATATTGCATTTAATATATAATGCATATTATTTTATTTCCTATCAATAAATGTCAAAATATCATTGGTGCTAAACTAAACTTATTCCTACGATATTAAAACACAGATCCAAACCTAAAATTAAAATTAATTGACTTGTATAACTTTTTATTTTTATTACTCTTTGAGCTGGTGGGAAAACAAGCGACATAAGTCCAACTAGCACTGTGCCTCAGGGCACACTGTCGGTTTACCTGGGAGTAAAAAAAGCAATAGACATCGCAAGAAAGCGTCTTTATATTCGAAAGAAACAATGTGTTTTATTTTTATTAGAATTCTATTTACTTTAATGAATATAAAAATTAACGAAAATTTTAAATAAAACGTGAACAGTTAGTCTTTTTAATCCTATTCATAAAGTGTTACAAATAACGTTGTTAAATTGCCTTAAAATTATATTACCAGATGTTTTCGAATTATTTTTGAGTTTAGAAATATTGTCAAGAATACCATGTATTTTTTATGGCCATAAATTTAATGGATTGTGCACATTTGTTTTAAATAAACTCAATCTAGTGTCGTCAGAGCCTTAAAATCGCCAATATCATTGTATTTTTAGTTTAAAGCTGTATTTTTAGCTAACGTTTTGTCCGGAGGGATAAATAAAAAACAAGCAAAGCACGTACGCTAAGGCGGAAATAGAGCAAGAGCAAATTACATCTCTCCTTTTGTTTTACCATTGGCTTTTATTTGTTTATTTTATCGACATCATCCCCCAGTAACATAAAATAGGCAAAGAAGTTCTCGTGGCGTCGGTGTTAACGTGACATTTAAGTACGTATCGATTCAGCCCCACTCCAAGTCTCATACCGTTGCAGTATAATTTATATGTGGGTATATAGGTGGACATAAAATCTTTCATTGGTAGACTCATACATTTAAAACTTAACTCGTTTATAATAAAACTTTAATAATAATATTACTTTTAAAATTACTTTGTATTATATTTGTTATTTCCACTTAGACATTTCGTAATAAGCGCCAACATGAAGGTTTCTTAACACTGCAGGTTTTAGTGCTTCAACTATATAATAAAGCCTACTTGCAAAGTAAATGATAAATTTGCTGTAAACTTGTCAGTTTAAACAGAATTCACATTACTAGTATTCTGTATACAATTAAGTACATATAAAAATTTAAACGTCTAAGGGTATTTAAAGGGTATTTTTATTTCTAATAAACTATTCCCAAATGTTAATTATATTTTTACTGTGAATTAAATTAACATTTATTATGTTTTCTTAGGCTTAAAAATATAGTGGAATTTTCAAAATTATTTTGGATTTATTACTCCCAACTTTTTAGGCAAAGGGCATATATGAGATACGAATAATATTTTTCTACAAGACATAAATTTTCTACACAATCCAACATTGCAACAAAATCGATATGAAACGCATTGTAACAAAATCGATATGAAATGGCCAAAAAATATTAATTATCAATGAAAAAAAATTGATGTGCACATGCATATGTAGAAAAACAATTTACATAACGACCTTGGTGTATTACATTTTTCATATTATTTGAAACTTCTTCTCAACCAATCAAGACCATTTAATAGGATAGTTAAAATTTCGTGCGTTAAAAACATTATTTACTATGTTAATTTAGGATTAATGAGGGACAGTAAATTTTAAATTGGACTTTAGAGACTCTTCAAATTTTTAAAAGATTTAATTTTATATATATTAGACTTTTGTACATATATAAAAAATTCATAAATTAATAAAAAAGAGAAAAAGGTTCAGAAAATGCCTGTTTACGCTATAAATAACGTCTTATTAAAGTGGCTCGGAAGATATTTTAATTCCTTTATCCGATGGCCGAGGTTAAACTAATTTTGTGTTAAATATGAATTTAACTTCTAGGTAAAACCCGCGGGAAGAATTTTAAATTTTGTTGACCAATTATATTCACTACATCGCTAAATAACTCCCCGACATAATTTTTTAAAACATATTTATATTTTAGAATTAAATATAAATACAATTATTTTCTTATTTTTTGAAATTCCTCAACCAAACGGGGTTTACGTTAAATATAGGTTCTATTAGTTCCAAATAATGATTACACAAATTAGACGGGCCTTATTTCTTTCAGGTATCTTACTTCATCTGTGCATTGTGTTTCTGTGTTTGGTTTTACAATTCAAATCATTCATACATCTAATTAAAAACAAAGCGTTAACAGAACGTCTGCACTGTTGCAAGATGTGATATAAAATAGGAATTTGCTCTAGAGCAAATATATTTTGTTCTCATCGTCCTTTAGAGCATATTCATCTTCATATTTTATTAATCCGAACTTAAATAAGTACAAGGAAATACCTCCGCAGATCTCGAGTGTCGCATCTCATGTACGCAGCTCTTATTGTATATTTGTCTATATTTTGTATCTCGTTATATTGCACGCGTATGTTTCATTTGCATATAAAATTAATATATTACTTCTTTATTTCGCATCACCGGTATTTTCTGTTGATTGTAAAGAAATATCCATTAAACGACTACGTAATTCAAATATATTTACGCACCTCGTTTCTTATATCGACCGTCGTTAAATTTTATTGCAGATTTCTCAGCTTCACCTTTTAGTATTTTGGTTAGATCTATAGAGTTCTACTTTGTGTTATGTCGACCTTGAAGCATGTGTAAGTTTTTATCTTTTTACTCGTTTCCAAATTAGCGCGTGTGGAGGCAAACAAGTGTAATTCTCGTATGTGGAATATTTTGACTCGATGACGTCCGTACATATTACAATAAACCAACCTGACCGCCATCACCGACCACCATCAGGTACACCACTATCACCCACACACAAACACTATACATCTGTATAACTCCCAATATTTAATACTGAGAATATTTATATTGAAATTTTAATAGTCCAAATAAACTATTTGGATTTTTTTTTACAATTTCATATATCCTTTGGATTATAACCAGAAATAAAGGGCTTTTTAGAATTATAGAAGTTATTTTAAGAATTTTATGGAAGAAAGTTCTAGAGGCGTTGCTATAATGTCCACAAAAATATATCTCCGTCTCCTCTTTTCCAAAGCTATTAAAACCCAAGTTATGAATAAAGGATATTCCTAGTAGTTTATCTGATAATTCCTGTGAAACTTTAACGATGATTCTAAAGCCTGTATTCATAAAATGAACTAGTGTATTGGGGAAGAAAAATTTAGTAGATGTTTAGAAGAATATTCTCTTGTTTGATTCTATTGATCACGAAGGGATATGGAAGAGTAAGAGATATGGAAGAATCTAGATATGTATGAACATAGCATGTACCATTTCAATTTCAAAACATTCTTCAATATTTAGATCAATTCGTTGGCGATGGAGGGAAGTTGTATGAGGGAGCGAGTGGTGGGGTAGCGAAAAATGCAGGTTTGTATGTGAAATCTACGACGTTGAAGGGCAATCAACGGGAATACGCGATCTACGCGAAATTCGAACGAAATCTACGCGAGTCCGCTAGGCGCTTATGGATAAAACTAAGCAATTACGAATATCTATGTTCGTAATGGCTAGTCTTATATATATATATATATATATATATATATATATATATATATATATATATATACACATATATGCATACATACATACATATATATATATATATATATATATATATATATATATATATATGTATGTGAAATCTACGACGTTGAAGGGCAGTCAACGGCAATAAGCGATCTACCCGAAATTCAAACGAAATCTACGCGAGTCCGCTAGGCGCTTATGGATAAAACTAAGCAATTACGAATATCTATGTTCGTAATTGCTAGTCTTATATATATATATATATATATATATATATATATATATATATATATATACACATATATACATACATACATATACATATATATATATATATATATATATATATATATACACACATACACAAACATATATGTGTGTAAATACGGACACGGTGTTCGGGAATAAATGTCGGACAAAGAAAGACGCTATTCATTGGCTATAAAGTGATAAATAGTTGCTGAAATAAAACGTAAAACACGTCCTTTCTCTGAGTGCAAAAAAATTACACATAACTCTTTTTAACACACCTAATACCGCTAACGCACGCACATAAGCTGACGCTAGACTTAAGCAACCACTACATGAATCCGAGCGGTGCCGACTGGCGTGCGCAAGTATCATGTGTATGAAAAAACTGACAAATACTTATGAATATTGTTTTGAATTTTCTGAAAAAAGGCATCTTTTAAATGTTGCTTTGACGATAATCAACTATAGTTCAGTCAATGAATAACGTTTTTATTGTCCAACATTTATTCCCGGGCACCGCGTATGTGTATATATATGTTTGTGTGTGTGTGCGTGTGTGTGTATGTATGAATACAATGTATTTAAAGATGAGAATAATACGAAGAAACTGTACTTTTCCTAAATTTGCACTTATTGGCAAAACCATTCACAGTCGTCTTCATAGTAATATTACTGCATGAGACTTTCTATGCTCAGTTTAAACAGAATTGTCTAATTGTATATAGACTAGTGCTGATTATACGTATACGTATATATTTTTTCTCGTAAGTATTAAAATTATTACAGGACTCACACATAAATAATTTTACATTCATAAGTATATAAATATTTGAATATCGTCAAATAAACTCTTGTTATATCAGATACATGATATGTCGAAAGGGGCTCATAATACAACTGTTAACTTTTACTCTCTCTTCCGTTGTACACTTATAACGTTTGTAGTATTGCTGATACATTCAAGCGATTATTAACACTCTAGTTATAAAAAAAATGTTTTTGTAAGTAGCTTATAACACACAGATTACAGGAAAATATTATTTTTAATGTAAATTAAAATTGCAATATAAATATAAACAAATTTAAATAGATTTGGAAGATTGTTAATATTCCTGTTTTCTATATTTTGGTATGTACACGCCCTTGAACACAACTTGAAAGCTTCCTAAAACAATTATTTTAAGTTACTGTGATGGATGTTCTCTTGGTTGTTTACAATGCGTGTCACCTTATCTTTAACTGATTCGTTTTGTGGAACAACCTACGTGCGTAAAATTTACCGCAGTTTTGAATTTTGCATTTTCATATCAACGACAAGAGAACAATCTTCCTTCCCGTCCATCTACTTATTACTTTCCAGTGGATTTGCGTAAGTTTTATTGCATAAATCATCTTTTTTCTCATATTAGCATGTGTTCAAATATGTGTACGTCTTTATTTTTCTTTTAATATTACTAACACTAGTTCAAGATAAACCTACTCTAATTTTAAAATACGGAAATTAATGTCTGTAAGTATGTATGTACCAATTAATGACGATCGTGTATTATCGAATTGGGCATAATTTTTGATATGAAATTTCAAGTCGAATGTTTCTTTAGTTCTTACGTGATTGAGTAAAAAAACAATTGTTCACATTTCATTAAATGTATGGAAGCTATTATATGAGCAATGTTTTTATGAATATTTTCGGAATGTTATCCGTTAGGTAAAATGTGTTAATGTTATTTTATATATAATTTTAAGCAGGTTTTGTATAAAAAGTGATAGGATTATGAAGTCGTAAAAAATGGAAATGTAATTTATTTCGCCAGTTTGACAATAAATCTTATTACATTTATTAAATTTTACATCATGATTATTGTTTCCAATTCACGGGGCTATATTTTCGCTCGTTTGCATCCGTTTTTCTTTTTATTTTTTAATGTTTCTTTATAATGAAACCTTCAAAGATGATCATGTCCATTCGTACATCACAGATTCACAATACCTACATTTTTTATTATATTCGAAGAATTGTGTAAGTAAATGCTTCATATGAAAATCTCAAATAATAAACATTTAGCAAAATATAATATCTCATCGTTAAAAAAAATGAAACAGATACATTTATTTGGTATAACATTGAGATGGTGTATTTCATTGGACGTATTTTTTTAAACAAAGTCCGTTTAGGGAATATTAAGGTCCAAAATGATATGCAATATTGCCCTTCTAATTTTAAGGATCTGAGAAAGTATCAGCTTCTAGCCTTTTCCAAGTTTTACTTAAAATCGTTTTAATTCAATCAATAATTTCACCGGATGTAGATAACTGTGGGGTCCCACTTGATGCGTGTTCCAATACGTACTTGGCCTTTCGAACAGAGTTTTAAGAAATTGAAAAATAAATATTTTATGTTATTATTGTCTGTATCAATGTCATACAAGGCCCAGTTAACGTAAATATAAGCGGATTGGACTGTAAATAATTAATAAGCAAACTCTCAAACCTCAAGTTTGTGGTAAATAAATACCGAATGGATTTGGGCGTAACAGTTGTTCAGTCATACACTTCTGTTGATAGTTCAGAAGCGAATGGAAATCGGTTTGACATCCTTATCGCCTTGTAGATTTTAGATACTTTAAATTATTTACTGACTCCGAACATAAATAGAACTTAGAAGCAAATCACGGTTTTTGGTAAGATGTAAACGCGTATCCACTTAGTGATGTTTTAGGTTCTTTTGTAGTTAGATAACAACGTATATTTAGTTAAGGATGGAAATATGTATACAAAAGATACGCTTCAATTATACCTCTGATATTCTTTATTAATAGCAATATATTACACGTGTGAGTATCAGAAACAACCTGATCTTAATTGTATGATCTGTGAACCGGATACCGCATTAATTTAAACGTATTAGCATATCGTGTTTCTTCCACAGATGATTAATGTTTTTATTATCTATTTCTTTGCTTTAAAAATTCCATTTTTCTGTATTTTGAGTAAATTTTGCCTTTTAATCAGGCCGCCTTCCAAGGACTCGAATCAAAGTCAAACTTTATACAATTAATCAAAATAGTACGTAAGTTTTTGTTATTTTGCTACTTTTTGTGTAAGCGTTTGCAGCAACGGAATACTTTATATGAATGACTTTTAGTTTAGATTGGTGACAGTTACAATAAACAAGGTGAACGATATACCCTCCCACCGTCATTAGTACCACCACCAATAGCAACAATTGCACCAAGCAAATATTGGACCGGATGTAGAAACAAACAGAATCAACATATTTCCGTGTTAAATGTTCCGGGTGTGGAGATGGAATTTGTGTACATTCGGCTATTGAACGTTTGTATTTTAAGAATAATTATAAACATCTTTTCACCACTTATATATTACCTTTTGCTAGCAATGCGACTACTCACTTAAGAAAGTATTGATTTCAACTGTTTTCATAAACATAGTAGAAAAATGTCTCGTAAGTACAATATTAAATTCATTTTGCAACTAAAACAATTATGACGGGTTTCAATTTAATGGTATTTATCATCCGTTTTTACATTTTAATTTAAAAATAGATAACAAGGAAACATAATAATTATAAGTGGGAACATTTTATATTTTCAACAAAAAAACCGATCGAGAAATAACAATTTTGCCGATTAGAAGGAACAAGGAAGGAACAGGAAGGAAGGAAAATTTAATAAAACCAATTCGAAAACAAACATCTTTTTTTAAATAAAAGTCTAATAAAGCATGATTACAAAGTCTGTTAATGATGAATACAATAACTGTTTGTGAAATATTTTTATATTCGGTTTGTTATTTTAAATAACCTGTATCTAATCACAAAATGAAAATTGTTCATGTGCAAAATCACTACTGTGTATTCTACAAGTCTATTACATGACACTAATTATGCAGTCGTTTGAAAAAAAAACAAATAACAAAATCAATCCATCAAATCCATCCATTCGCTTTAGAAAATTTGAAATGACTCAAATTTTGCATCATTGGTATGTATATGGACATATTTTTTTTATCCAAGGATAGAAATTATGTTAGTAAATAAAAATTACTTTTACTATCTGCTTATCTCTATCCGAATAAGGTTTATTTTGCTAAAGCTTGATTGCATTCTCTTGATTGTGAGCTAACATGAACACTCTTTTGAAGCTAATTTTCGAAAGTGGTTCCGAAGAAAAAAAACTACTCAGATAACATTTAGGAGCAATGACCGCGTTTGAAGTCATGATCTAGTACATTGACCACTTGATTATTTAAACTGATTAAATAACTCTGCAGCAATAGTTAACGTTACATATAAAAATAAATCATTTATAATTCCATACGCTCTTTGTTCATTAGGTATAGTGGTAGCAATAATTTTTCGCCATGTGATTCTATTTGGTGATTTCACTACTTTATGTATCAATATTTTGTTTAGATATATTTAATGTTAATAATTAGCCACAAAAAAACCAATGACCTGGAAAATTACTTTTTCTGAAAATTTATTTTGCCTCATATGTATGTGGTACGCCTACACGCATTTAATTTTCACTGAAAAATAACAATTTCAAAAAAGGCGTTACATGGGAAATTATAATCCGGCTTTAATATTTCTCACACATGATAAAATATGGTAAAAAACTTCAAAATAATAAAACTAAAATATTTTTGGAAAATTCATAACATTTTTATGCCTACATAATTTAAGAGTTTGAAAAACTGAAAAACACACTTGCAAATATTGTACTAGAAAGGAAATAATAATTTCAACCTGTTTTCTCTCTCTTCTTTGTAGGGACTTTAGTGTAAGCCTTATTAGTTATTGATTATAATAATTGAGTGTAAAAGCGTGGGGAACTTCTTCTTGAAATTCAACTGAAATGTTAGCATATTCATTTATATAGAATTAATTTAGGTTGAAAACTAATTTATCGTTGAGAAAAATTGCCCCACGCGTTTGTACCCAATAACAATAAATACAAATATGCTTAATAACAATCATGGCATAAACTAAAGTCCTTGTAGAGTAGATTCAACGGTCGACTCCTCCCCTAAAGTTGTTTTTAGTTACAACAGGGTGCCCACAGGTGATACTTGCGATATGATATTTTTAACCAGCCTGATACCGGTCAGCCCTCATCATGTTTCTCAATTTAGACTGGACGGCATTTTTATTTAAAATATATTTTGTACTTTACCGATATATAAATTTTTATTATACAAAAAATTACTAATACCCTAAGATTTCAAACAATCTAAACAAGCCCAAACACAGCTAATATTCGTTATTCTGAACTTCTATTATTAGGCTATATGGAGTTCCTATGTCTAATTTCCGGTTTATTGTAATGTAATAAGACTCAAAAATCATATACTAAATAAATGGCTAACTTCAAGTAATTGTGTAAGCGAGATAGCACTTTCGCCTTTCCAAATAATGCAAACTTCAATATTCTCCTATTATATAGACTAATAAAAACTGCAAACAAGACAAGACAACAAAACAAGACAACTGCAGCGAGAGCCCAGTTGCTGAGCACTCGCTGCAAATTCATTAGTGTATTTCGTAACTATCTTACATTTTAGGTTATATAAATAGATACAATTGAAACGACAATTTTTAATTTAAAAGACTTTATTGTCAAAAAAATGTCAACCAAGAAAGACTAATAAAAAATTTAATAGCCATATACAAACACATTGAATAAGCACTTCTATTTTGCAAAGGTATCCGCTGCTTTTAGATATCAAAATGAACTGATATAGAAACTAGCTTCAATCAATAAAGTAATATGCTAATAGTTTCAATTGTAATACGGATTTTCGTTAAATAAATTGTTAACTCTCTCTCTAGTGTATTATAATTCTAAGAGTTTTTAACATCGATTCATTTATTTAACTCAAGGTTTACATTATGATTTAAGTAACTCACACCCTTAATAGTGAAAAAATATCAATATTGCATACTTTAGTAACGTAAAATGATTACCCTTCCTATGTATAATTTTCAATGTAGCCATTAAACTCCTGAAACTGAATAAAATATACTTACTGGGAAAATTACGCTTTATAAAAGGAAAAAAGTTGTAATTTAGATGTACTTCAGTTTTGTGCAACTGAATTTAAGAAAATGCTAAATCAGGAGGGTAATTTTCCAACCTATTTGATAGGAATTAAAACTATCTACTAAATGTATTAAAATGAAAATGATGCGGTGCTGTGAATAAATTTTTATTTTAAATGTTTTTTTTTGTACTCGTTATAAGTTAATTTCTGTTTCCTACTTATCTTCTTAAACGTTCTGTATAATATTCGCAATGTAAATAATCGACACCACCTAATAAAGAATTAAATACAAAAAGTAGAATCCACTAATATCACAATGATTCCTGTGTAAACATTCTAAAAAAACTAAAGTCTAACCTGATACGTATGCGATCGATTAAATTAATTATTTGAAAATTATTTCTCAGATAATCTGTTATTTATTGGCTACTTGCTTTTAACTTTTAAATCGATGTAGCTAAGTTGTGTATTATATATTGGTATTTTTACTTAAAATCTCATGTTACAATAATTTCTTTTTGATCAGAAGCTTGGACGCAACCCAACCTAATACATATACAGTATTTGGTTCTGTCACATCTATAGGAGTTGATGGTATTATTTTGGCGTTACCGATTTGTGTTAAACTTTTACTTGGAAAGCTGAATTTTGTCATGTAAATCACATGAACTATTGGATATAAAAGAAATAAATTTTGTGAATAATAAAATTGTTTAACTTTCTATCATCAGTTGGGCGAATAAAATTTACGGTGTTTTTGTTTAACAAACAATACCGTAAATTTTATAAATCCAAAACATTTTTGGAGAAATCTATTTCACAACTGGGAAGTCTGAATATTTCCAGCGATCACTCCATTTAGAAATCTCTTTTTTGTTAAAAAATCATTTGTAACTGTTATTTAAACGCGGATCAAATTTTGAAAGCGAACGCAATATACCTATATATTATATAAAATATTGTGTAAATTTTTTGTAGCAACTTGTAATTTGGAGTTGATGGTGGAAATGTTCATTGCGAGCAACGGGAACTGGGGCTGCAATTCTCTACATGCCGTAGCTTCTTTAATATACTCGTCTAAAATGAAAATAAGATTACTACATTCTTCTCTGTTGTTGTTTATTAAAATACAAATGTAATTTTTATAATTTTAATAATATTAAAATTAAAATTAATAATCGATTCAAGACCATTTTCAAATTATAATAAAAATAACTTTCAACTTACCATGAAAAGTTTGACTATAACCTAATAGACGTAGAAATAATAAAAAAATAAGAGAATATAAGCCTTAATGTCATGGTTAACACGCTTTCAGTAGGTTGACAAGTAGCTGACTAATTATGTAATGGAAACTACCGAACTAAATTTCATGCACTTCTATTTGTTGTATAATAATAGCACGCGACAATTGTGGGTAGTTTTAATGACAATACGACAAAATGGCTCCATTGGACTTGTTCAATATAACCAGAAGTTAAGCACTGAGCTCGATAACAAAACAACATATCCTAATGTTTTTTGGGCGTCTATTTATTGTCTGATCATAAACTGGCAGTTGTGTGTATTTCTGATGACAACACAATAAAATACTACCGTCGAACTGATTGAATGAAATGGAATCGGAAATCAGACACTGAACTCGATACCGGAACAACGTAATGTTGTATTTGGGCTTCTGATTATTAAATATCATCATGAACCTTTGTAGTTTTGTGTAGTTTTGATGACAAGACTATAAAATGGCACCGTCAAACCGATTCAATGAAATAAAACTGGAAGCTAGGAGCTAAACTCGATAACGGAAAACGTATCCTAACGATGTTTGGGTTTCTGATTGTTGCATCATCACGAAACTTTTCAGCGGCGTGTAGTTTTAATGAAAACACAATAAATTGGTATAATAGAAATGATTTAATGAAATGAAACCAGAAGTTAGACACAGAACTTGATATTGGAACAAGGTACCGTAAGCGTGTTAGGGTTTCTAATTTTTTATGAACATGAAATTTCGTAATTAGGTGGTTCTCATGGCTACGCAATAAAATGGTACCACTGATTAATTAAATGAAAAAGAACTGGAAGTCAAATAGGAGAATAGGATTGATCCAAGTTCACCGGAGATGAGGAGGATGCGTGCTCAGTCGCCCACAGACACGGACTCAAGAAGAGACACCTCAACCTAATCAAATATATCGCTCTGTTTATTTGAATTTTGTAGAAGTTGTTTATTTATAAAAAATGAATGTTTGTAAAAGGTACTCCAAATATATTATAAAGTTAAAAACATATTCTTAGTAAATAAATTTAAAAAATAAATGCATTAACAAGCAAGAAATAATTATGGAATATGTTTTAACCGTCTACTATCTAAGGACTTAACTACTACCACGATTGTTGCTGAGTTCAATATTTCAGTATAAAAGCACGGTGCGGTCTTTCTCAAAAATAAATAAATAAAAATAAGCTTATATATATATATATATATATATATATATATATATATATATATACATATATATATATATATATATATATATATATATATATATATATATAATAGCTAAACATTTCACTTAGATTGCAAGAAAAACCGTATAAAATTATAATATTTGAATTTAATATTTGCGTATAAAACCCTGGGGCTTTTATATTCAGATTTAATACTCAGTAATAAACATGGCGTACATTAAAATCTTTACAGTGTAGAATCTTTACAGAGAGAAAAGGTCCTATAATTATTCTTTGCTTTTGTTGCAGCATTTTTAAAAGCATGTATTTCTAAGTTTTTTAAACTATAAATTTTTAGTTTTATATGGTATATTAGCTAAAGTGTTTTTGAGGCAATTTAAAATACCAAAATATCTTTTGCAATTTTAAATTGCCTCTTGAAAGTGATTTTCCGAAAAACAAGCCAAAATACACCATTTCTTTCTTTATTTTAAAAACTATTTAGACAAAAATCATAACGAAAAGAGCAGTGGTAAAATTAGATTAAGAGATTGCACGGAAACTATAGCGTTTGTCCTAGACCTTATAACTTTTGGAATGTGCACTATATTTTACGCGTATGAATGATATAGTAGGTAATATATTTATGTTGTTAAAAATTAATATTTGTAAATAGTTTAATTGAAAGAATACCTACCCTTAAAGCCTGAGTGCATGCGTCATCGTATTACGATGATTCCACATGCACTATCTATAATTCTCCCATGCTCAGTGTTAATATATCTAGATATTACGTAGTTTTCCCAGCATTCGTCACGAAGGCAGCTAGATTAGTGAATTTCTCATCAGTGAATTATATATATGTGTATATATATATATATATATATATATATATATATATATATATATATATCCTGTGAAATGTAATAAACTATGAGGTATCATATTATGAAAGTTGTGTGTTAATTGGATTAGTAGTTTTTCCGTGAATTACTGAGAAGTGAAAGTACAACCAAAGAAACAAAACTTTTCTACTAACAATGTTTGCGAGACTGTACCGTGAAAACGATGTTGTCAGGCTGTAAATAGTTTCAGTTTTTATCAAATATTATAAGAGTTCCAAAGACAAACCTCATTTTAATAAAACTACAATACCATGATATTATCTCAGCATAACATTTATGATTTCTGGCAAATATACGCATGCTAGGGAATGTGAACAAGTTTATTTTTGTAAAATTAAAATATATACAAATTATAATCGGCTTAATGTTATTGTATAAAACTATTGTCAATTTTTAGCGAATAATATTGGTTGTGGATTGCAAATCTAAAAAAATATAATTTTTTTATTTATTTGACAATGTTTTGAATCTGTTTACTTTTTAACCGACTTTAAAACATGAGAAGATCTCAATGCGTCGAATTCTTTTTTTTATGTTTATTCAGCGAACATTCTTTACTTAATGGACCGATGCAGATTATTCTTTTTTATTTAGAAGAGGGTACTTTAGAGGTAGTCTCACATAAATATGATGAGGATCTTGTTATGGAGTCCAGTAAAGACCAATGGAAATCCTTAACGAATGGCAGTAAATCAACTATAATTCAAGATATTTGCTACGGGTAGTGGTTATTTTGCAAAGTACCAGGCCAGTGTCTGATGATGAGTTCTGGAGACGAACAATGGAACTCCTTAACCGATGGATGTAAAATAACTACAGCATCTAATTACATCATGTCAGAGTCTGATGAGGCATTCTACAAATGAACAATGAAAGTCATTATAGAATGGTAGTAAATCAAACGTAATACGAGATGTTTGCAACTGGTAGTTTTTAATTATACAAATAAGTACAGCATCGACCAGGAAGACGTTTGATGATGAGTTCTGAAGACGAATAATGCAACTCCTTAAAAGATGGTAGTAAATCAATCATGACTCAATATATTCGCTACTGATTAATTGTTACTTTAGTTATTACTTCGCAAAATCTGATAATGGCTTTCGGATATGGAGAACAGAATCCCTCAAGTGTAGATGTTACTTTGCAAAACCCGATATTGGACTTCGGATATGGAAAATGGAACTCCTCAACGGCTAACAGCTGAATACTGGCGGCTACTACCGTCGTTATATTTTTATATATAGTTGTTATTGACAAAATTTAGACAAAGAAGAATTTTTGAAATGAGTTTTTGAAAAGATATTTGATTAAATAAGTTAATTTCAAACATAAATAACATTTCAACGCTATTTCAACGCATTTCAACGCTATTTTGATCTTACTTTGGAGTGTTTGATTTTTTTCATAAGCAATTGACTTACTAACTAAATTTCTGCTGTTTGGCTAAGCAATGCCTTAAATTATTCTGGATTATAGTGAAACAGCGAATGAGTCTTCATTCAACATCAAAGTAATCGATATTATATCCGTCTAATATGTTATTTTATTAACTTAACGGGTATAATATTAACGGTTAATATGTAACCCGTTAATATAATATTATATTAACGGGTGCACGCTCTATAATATTTTTTGGTCGCTAAAATTGATTATGTATCGCTTAATATGGTAATATGGATATCTGAGCTATTGCTAATAGCAAGCCCAACTTGTTTCGAATACAAAATTGAATCTCGTACTTAAAATCATTAATGGAAAACTGATAAATTATTAATGACGGAACAACGTGAATCATTAATGGAACAAATATTTATACTACCTGTGGGACGTCGCGAACGCTGCAGTTTTCACGCCGTTTGTTGGCAGCAATTCCGTTCAATTGAATTAGACCAAACCTTTAAAATATGACATAGTACAAAACAGAAAAATGTATACTCCAGATATGCGGTTGCGCTTAACACACTAGTTAAATATAGAAATTGTTATTTATGTAAGCCCTTTGTTTTTGTTCAATTTTCATTTAAATTTTAATAATTTATTTGAAATATTATTAAATTTTATGAATAATTTCATTTAATAATACCGCAGCACCTGACGCCAGTACTGGGCACTAGTAGGTATAGGTCGAATACCAGTTTATTTCGGTTTTAGTTGCTTACTCTCAGTTGGTACCCCTTAAATAAATTTCCTTAATCGATAGATGGCGCATCATAAACTAAAGATTAAAGTACTTTTTTTCATTTTACACGGCATTTAATAGACGGCGCCGTTTGATAAACGTTCAGTCGCAATCTAATAATTACAATAGTTATTATTTAAAACAAAACTACAAAATTGAATAAATTTGGCGTTAATTTTGTAGAAATTTATTATAACTTAATTTTTCACAACTAAATGAATCTACGTGAAGTAGTATTATTTCTACTTCATTTAAATCCTTTACCACGACCTAAGTTTCGTTGTATAACAACATCTTCAGGTAGGAAATTTGTAAAGAGCTTTCTCAATTCAGATCTGTACAAATTGTCCACCTGAAGACGTTGTCATCCAAAGAAACTTAGGTCGTGGTAAAGAATTTAAATAAAGCAGAAATAACACTACATTAATTATTAATTCGCGTGAGTGTACCCATTGATCATACATTGTTGCAAATATTGAAACAAGGTGCTTTAATAGATTCAATGCGGAATGCACAAATTCAATTAAAAAAAATCAGTGATTTTGTAAGTATTGAACTGGGCTTGCGTATGCGTACTAAGGTGAATTCACCTAGTACTCGTACTCATCTGCATTTTTCTGTTTTCGACTTCTCGTAACTTTAAAATCAGCTGTTCTCGGGTAACATATCTATAATATATATCGATAAATCTTTCTGTTATTATATGATTTAGTCACTTAGTAGTTTTATATTGAAATATTTTTTTTTTACAATTTTTATTAAAACTAACTGTCCTGTCTAAACTAAGATTTTCCTTTGAATCTTTTAGTGTTCTAATGTCTAATAAGCTCAAAAGGTTTTATTCTTTTGAGCCTTCTAATAATATTTTGCACATTTGAGAATCTGGACACTTCTGGATTAATGTGGTTTTGGAGTCTCTTTTGGTGAGAACTAGTAAATCTACTAATAGTATCCTCCACCGTCTCAATCTCAAGATCGCGATGGTGATCACAGTTACGGACATACCTAGGCGCGTTAACACTTGATTGAGCACTTTGTTTTGGAATCTTTGTATCACTTGGATATTACACTTATTCCATAACTCCAAATTGGGTGTAGGACTTGCTTATACAAAATAAGCTTGTTGTATTTTAAAGCTCAGAGTTACGACCAAACAACAAATATATTTTTCTGAACTTGATTTTAAGTTCATCGTGTTTCTTCTTAATATATTCTTTCCACCGAAGCTTGGCATCAAGAGTCATATCAAGATAATTAGCGGTGTTGGCATATGGTAATTAAATGTCATTAATAAAGACTGATTTTTGTGTTATGTTTTTATTTGTAAAATTGAAATGTGTTGATTTTGGATTTGTTCATACGCCATTTTTTTGTCCAGATGACTACTTTGTTGAGAGCAGATTGGAATTTTCTAGTTGAAGCTTTCACAGTTTCTCCCACTGCCATTATTGCCGCATTATCTGCAAAAGTGACAATCAAAAGCCGCATCATCTGTATCTGTTGTACTATATAAAATTGTTGGAACATCATTAATGTATAGCAAACACAAAACTAGGCCTAGAACACTACCCTGAGGGACCCCAGCATTAATCAGCGTGAAGTCTGAATACGAGTCTTTGTATTTAACCCGAAAATATTTTTAGAGTTGGTAGAAGTTATCAGGAAGAAGAAGTAATTAATTTGTGCAGAAGACCTTCGTGCCAAACTCTATCAAATTCCTGCGCTTCATCCAAGAGGACCGCTGAGCATACATTTTTGTTTTCTAACACTTTTTCAATAACATCAGTACTACGATGTACTTGATCGATTGTCGAGTGATTGTTTCTGAAACCTAATTGATGAGATGATGTCAGGTTTCTTTGATCAAGAATAGGTTTGAGACGCTTTAAAATTAGTTTCTCAAATAGCTTTGACATGATTGGTAAGAGTGATATGGGTCGGAACGATTTAACTCCACTTAGATTTTTGCCAGGTTTTGATATCATAATAACTTCAGCTCTTTTCCATGCATCTGGGACATAGTTTAGCTGAATACAGGCATTGATCAGAGTAATTAATTTAATCAGAGCTTTTCACTGAAATCTTTTAAGTATGTCACCTGTAATTAGATCAAATGCAAGTGCTTTCTTCGCATTGAGGTTATTTTTAATTTCATCCGCAGTATTTGAGAATATAACTACAGAGAATTTTCAAACTTTACTTACAAAAAAAATGTCCAAATGAGAGACACATGATAACAACGAATTAAATTAGTAGTTACTTTATACTTTTTGTAAAGTTTATTCAAAATTTCAAATTCGACAATTTGTTTCTTTTGGTTTTATATGATGCGTTACATGAATTTGTCAGCCATAGTATCAAGGAAATTTCAATTCTAAACGTAATGATAGAAAAATAGGTTATATTTAATTATAGAAACTTTGAACGAATAAATTAAAATAAAATCTCAAGTTTTTACAGAAAGTAACCATAATTTTATTGAATTTTAAATAAAATTGGGCATTCTTATAATAATCGTAATAATTACACACATATTTTTTTTCAATATTGTTTGGCCATAATTAAATGAAACTACGTTATGTAGTATGATTTCTACTTTCTTTAAGTTCTTTACCATGACATAGGTTTCGTTGTATTATAACATTTTCAAATTTCAACACATTACACAATAACATTTACAAAGATCTCTATGCTAATTGCCCACCTAGGTCGTGGTAAACAACTTAAGAAAAACAGAAAAATAATATTACATCACGTAGTTTTATTTAGTTATGAATAATGAATATCTAGAAAATTACCGCCAAATATATTCAGTATTTTTTGGCCATTATCTGACTAAATTGCCTGTACATATTTGTACATATATTTGAATAAGGGTTAGAGGCAACAATTGAAATTGAAAAAGGTGATACCGTTTTATATTGTGTTAAAATAGACACCATTTCATCTTGTAAAATTATTATACTGCAATTGAGGTATTTTTGGAAAGTTTAAGTAAATTTTCTAAAAGTTTAAGTAATCGTTTCCAGATTTAAATGTTTGTTCTTTTTTGACACGCCTTTATTAGGTCAAACCGTGACTATCAAAAGACGTAGTAGAATATACGGAACTAAATATCGTGCGCTTCTAATTGTAGTATCATCATGAAATTTGACCTTTATGTGTAGTTTCGATGACCGTATCCTAACCGTGTTTGGGCTTATAAGTCTTGTACTATCCTAAAACTTGGCAACTGTGTGTAGTTCTGATGACAACACAATAAAAGGTACTATAGTACTGATTTAATAAAATAGAACTAGAGGTTAGACACTGAACTCGATAACGGAACAGCTTATCCTAATCCAGTTTAGGCTTATAATTGCCGTGTCATCGTGAAACTTGGCAGTTGTGTGTATTTTTGATGACAACATGATGATATGGTACAATCGGACTAATTTAAAATTCGTTTAGACTTTTAATTTTTGTATCTTCATGAAACTTGGCGGTTGTATGTATTTTTGATGAATATATAATTTTACCATAAAAAATTGTACGATCAGATTGATTCAATAAAACAGAACTGGACCCACATCGAAGAATTGGGTTATTCCAAGCTTGCCAGACGGACGCCTTGCAATACTGATGCATTGGTGGAGATGGAGAAGAAGCAGGCTCCGTCGTCTACAGACACAGAATCAAGAAGAGACATCCAAATTTAGTCAACTATGGTGGCTCTGCTAATTTGAATTCTGTATCAGTTTTTTAACAAAGTGTTAATATTGGTAAAATTATTTTCAAATCTGAAATAAAGCAAGTTCAAAATAAGTCCTCCCCCCAAAGAGTGAAAAAAGTAAAAAGAAATTAATTGTTTAACAAATTTAAAAAAACACGCTTTTAAAAATACTACAACAAAAGGTAAAAAAATAATTATCGAAACTTTTTTCTCCATCCACTCTGTAAGGATAAAGTGTAAACTATATTTGTGAGTATAATATTTGAGTGTAAGAGCTTGTGGCGCTTTTTCTCAAAAATGAATGGTTATGGTGGATGGTTGTGGTCTTTCACAAGGACACATCGGGATACTTCTTTTTAGAACATGGCAGTAATTTAAGGTTATGTATTATTTATTAATCCCTTGAATAGCTTTATGTACACACCCCAAAATTAAATGTTTAATATACGGGAGAATCTGATTGGCGGAAGCTGAAAAGTGCATATCACTTTTTCCAAACTATGTGTATATTATAAAGCGACATATAAAAATAGTCACAGTTTAAATCAAGATAAATAATATAGTGACGATTTATTGTAGGAGATAAAGTTATTATTATTTTAGTCTCAAATTCGGATGGAGAAAAATTATAAAATTCCGATTGAGAAGGTTAGACGAAGTCGAATATAGTGTCGATTTATTGTATGAGATGGAGATGCCGTCGTTATTACTAAATCTACAGAAGTCACCATTAAGTGCAGCGCATTAAAGTTGATGGTAACATATTTGATGGTAAGCAGCCGCACGCCCGCCATGGCTACACACGATCTTGAAGAAAAACTATTAATTTCATCCCCACTGTCCTCTACCGGAGTCGATGTCGCTCTTTGAAAGTTTCCGGTGTCAGGTGCTCTATCTTTATCGAGCTCGGACGTTGCCAAACTAAGTAGTCTTTGGAAAACGAGTATAATAAACTTAAAAATATGTATAATTTCATTATCTATGTAGATAATACAAATTGAAAATACATGATTACCCTGACCATTCCTACGGAGTCGATTCCAATATTGCAAATGTTTTCGTATTAAAATCTCTATACTTTGTCAAGTTAAGGGTGTTTTAAATTACAATATATTTTCAAATTCATCATGTTTGGAAAATGAATGTAAAAAGTCTTGCTTAAGTTCTTGCTTCTTTGCTTTTATTCAGTAAAATAAATTTGATTACATACGTATTATAATATGTAGAAAATAATAAAGTGAAAAGGTATTGTTGTACTTTACTAATTTGTAAATATGTATATATATATATATATATATATATATATATATATATATATACATATGTATTCCGCAACGAACTTATCACTGTGCTAGTGAGCATCCATATATGGCGACAGAACGCTAGTATGTTGCTTAAAGTTACGTGAAATACTTAACTCCAGCAAACGGCGCCGAGTATCGCTCGTTATTAATGCATTCCTCCATTCGTAATTATTTCTTCTCATTTTTCATCTTTTTCCTTTTCTTTCTTGACGTGTCAAACTTTGGTAAATTGGTTAAAACACAACAATTGGTTGGTATAATTTCCACATTGTTATACAATGCACTTTGATAATAATAGTTTAAATAATTTATTCATCACTTATTGAAAAACATTCATTTTATGGTGATGAAAGCAAAGGTTAGATTATAATTGGAATTAATGAAGTAAAGACGGTTTTACTTTTATTTTCTCGATAAAAACAGGTAAATTTTCCGTCAATATTTTCCTTTTGAATGTTACACGATCTCTTGTTTTAAATATGTTATGAATTTTGTGTCGATATGGCAGAATTACTACGATGATAATTCTCAAATCCCCAAACGAAAATAATTACTATATTACTGTCTCACTACTGTAAATAAATAAAAATTATATTTCATTATAGCTTTTTATGACATTTATTTTTATATTATTTCGAATTAGTTGTCTTGCAATTAATTAGAAATAAATAAAAATGAATAGCGTAAAAAACTAAAATGAAATATTTTTTTAGGTATTTACGAACTAAAAGTTATAGTTACTGTGCTTAAAAAAATTCGATTGATATCTAAACATAAAGATAGTATACAACTACACACCATATTGCAAAGTTCATTGTAATTACAGACAAGTAAAATTAAATTACAGACAAGTAAAATTGTGATGGAAGATATAAACTGTTTGAGAGAACTTTTAGAATATTTGTTTAACAAATGTGATTCTCAGTTGAGATGATGGAATGTTAAATATTTTCATTTTTATTCTCAGACGGAGAATTTACCTGCAACAGGAGAACCATATTAATATAATTTTATTTCTCTTCCATTTACACTTTGGACAACAGCGTTAAGTTTGTTAAAACGCACAAAAAACATATTAAAGCCTTTAATTAAGCCACTAAGAGAATTACAGAAATAAAAAAATAATAATGTCGTTATTTTAAATCAATGATCTAAACTTTGCATCGAGCTACAAAGATAAAAGAAAATAATAATATTCTCGTGTCTTATATATAATATCCTATATATATATATATATATATATATATATATATATATATATATTTATATATATATATATATTTATATATATATATATATATATATATATATATATATATATATATATATATATATAATGTTTCACGAATAATCAATATTTAGACATATCAATATTTTACGTATTTCTCTTCCTGTTACCTTCATACCAGGTATTCTCTATTAATTGACAAAAAACACATTACACTCACAGTCATTATAAATTTATGAACACTATATAATTCAGGTATTGGATTCCTAAGGCAGATTTACACAATATTTGTTTAGTTGCTGGATTGCCTGAGGGACGCTATGATAGACCCGAACTGGCCTCCTTGATAAAATGACGTCATTGTAATTTTCGTTGCTTAAACGCGTAATGGAATTCTGTCACAGGTTATGTTCGATTTTAATGTTCATTTATTGGCTATAGTTTAGGTTAGCGAATGAGAAAACCATGGGCGTGTGTTCATCCCGACTGCTGACAGTCGATAAATGAAAAATGACTATATCCCAAAAATAAATAACATCAATTCGTGTTTAATTTTTTAAAACTTTTTTGCTTAGTGATACTGAGCTTTACAAACTGAAATATGTGTACGAAAATGGAAAAAAGCAATCAAAGCTTGACATTAGAATTAATAGTTAATTTAGTTCAGGCGCATAAAATATGGTGCAAATTTAAATAATATTATTTCTCACCACGTTAATATACCGCCTTCTATATCCTTTACAGATATAGTAGATACAAGATTAGTTTCGCAGCTGATTTAAGACACTTGAATGAAGTTCCAATTAACTTTTTACGTACCCAAGTACATGTCATAATTTGGTCGAATATTAGTCGTAAACTGGTGGAGCCTACTTCCTTGGTGTAGTTTCACTTCTAATTTCACCGTATATGCTACTATTGTGTTTATTTTTAAATATTGTGGCGGGCGCACGTAACTCTAACAAAAATGACGACTTTAAACCTAATTTTTTTACAAACGGGACGCCGCATCGAAAGAAATATTCAGCACGTACTAATATAATATTTTTCAAAGGCCCATTCATCGATATCCTAAACAATGGATTAGGCAAAAAAATTACCCCCATTTTATATATAAAGAAATATCCTTAAAAACTATGTTTAGAAGGTTGTTTTCATAATCTTGTAGGCAGTGTAAATATATATAACCATATCAAAGTTCAGCTTTATAATACTAGAAATCTGTCACTAAAACGGTTGTGACAGACAGACGGCATGTCCGTAGATAGACAGATATGGCGAAACTATAAGGATTTCTAGTTTGGCTGCGAGACCCCAAAAAGCCTTTCATGTAGTCTTAATTGCTGACGGTCCGGCCTATAAACGCCTGTTAGCTTAGGGTGCATATAAGCAATAGTATTGAATGAATTCAATTTCGTGGCGTTATTAAGTATATTTCTAAATAAAACAAATATCGAATTATTCATAAGAGTGCAGAGTATTTTGTAAAGACATTATCGATAATCTCAAATATTTATCAGCTTAGGGTACATGTTAGCATACGACCAAGTGACATCAATCATCTTGAACGAATGCAAACAGTTCGCGTTATGTATCAACTTTACTAAATGAAAAAATGTAGAATTATAGATAAGAGTAGAAAGTACTCGGATAGGACACAGCTCGACCGCCTAAAATAATATAATACAATTAATATAAACGTTATTCGCAAAGAAATAACCATATTTTAAAAATAATTATTATTTATTATTATAATTCCTATTACTGCCCAGTTATTTTTATTGATAAACATAGGCACGATGCGAATATGGATATATATAGATATATATATATATATATATATATATATATATATATATATATATATATATAAATACAAAAGTACCGCACGTATTCACACTTCCGTTGCGCTAGCACTCGTTTTGCCGTAAATTATTTCTCCATGAATGATCGTCTCTTATTTCCGTCTTCGAAAATAGGTACTTCGAAAACGTAGCTGCTTATTAATTTACTTACTAGAAAACAAAATATTTTAGAATATATATTAGACGCAGTAAAACGAAGTGGAAAACGTACCTTCTTTTTAAAAAATGTCTAAGAGGTTGTAACTACAAAACGTATCAATAACACATTAAAATTACTGTTGGAAAATATTTTTGGTTCGGTTTGTTATTTTTAGTAATTTGTACGTAATAGTCAAAAACGATGCCAGATTTATAACATGATCTAAATATTTCATATCATCATATATCATATATCAATATATCTTCTAAATATTTCTGCTGAAAAAAATTTAAAAAAATAATTAATTTAAGGATACACCTACCGGGAGTATTGTACTACCTACAGGAATATTATTTACCTGCAGGAATATTGTAATAACTTGTCCCCTTGATAATAAGTTAAAGTTTTTATTTACTAATGTAAGATAAATAAAATTCGATGTATGATTTAAGAAATTTATAAAAAAATTTAAGAAATATATAACGAAAATCAAATAAATAAATTGTCGAAATCCGGACACAAACCGAAATTAGCAACGAGAATGTAGTCGACTTTAACACACAAGTTATGTTCTACGAGTGGGACCATTCACATCGTTGTCCTGCAAACTAAAACCTGTCGCCCAGAATCAATTTCATCTTGTATTAAGGAGAGACATCTCTATTACATATGGTCGTGAAAATGGTTAAAACCGTTAATTTCCAAATGTAATAGTCACATTGTTAGCAGAATATTGTGTGCCATGTGATCATAAGTGTAAAATAGAAATAAAATATACTAGTATATAAGACGAAAATATATTGCATTGTTGTTTAATTATAGACGTTTGCATGTAAACTTTATCCAAATCTATCCGTCTCTATACCTCGGACTTGATCAATACACTGACCCCGCTTTTTGCTATGTCCCCACGGACATTTGCTTGGCGTTAAGTTATTTGTGGCTCTTGGAGGGATACAGTTAGCCTTGATTATTGTAATTGTGGCCAGTATTCAATCTAGTCAAAATTCTTCACAACAAAATATTCTGATCGATTATGGGAATACAGAAAGCAGAAAAATTGTACATACGCTTGACCGATGACACGACACGGAGTCAGACTTTATACAAACAATAAGAATGCTATAAGAACGGCGCTTTTAAATACAAGAAAACGTCAATAAAAATGTATGATGCTCAGTAGAGGGAAAATTATTCATAAATATGTCGATTTGGCATTCGTTTCTTTGTAATACTTACTCACGTTATTCATATATTTTTTGTTCTTCGTTACACAAATAGAATAAGGCCAATACAAAAAATATAGCCCACCTAATTTTACAGCCAAATCTGTATTTCTAACAATTATTATTTTACAATTAGCAAATATAATCTTATATTGCCTATAGTAAATATAATCTTTGTTAGGAATATAACCTTTGAGGGAAATAAGTTCTTATATATAATTACAATTCTTTTAGTCACATTACACTATAGTATTCTGTAAAACCAGTCCACGAAATTAAGTATTTTTATTTAAAAGAAATTATAATTCGACACCTGACTTTAACGTAGAAACTAATTTTATATTTAATATAAAAATTATTGTAAACTCGGTCACCTGTAAAACGAAATAAAATATTTTCTTCTGACAGCCTAGATGAGAACTTTTTGTTATAAACTAGTATTTTCTGCATCACTTTCCTAATTTATGTCGAATTATTTCATATCCGAAAATAAGGATAGTCAAGTCTCTTAAGGCCCAGTTACAAAATTACTGGTCTTACTTGCCCTAAGCAAGTATCACACAGAACTTTGCTTTTAAGAAAATAAACGTTTACTATTGCCATAAAACGCATCTTTATTATTAACACACACATTGTCAAATAAAAGCCGCCAAGTGTGAGTGGAACTCGCGTACCAAGGATTATCTACGTAAGGCTTTATAAAAGGAATCAGAGAGGAAATAAATTAAAGTTATTTTTTTCAAAACTACCGAACTTCGTTTTATGCTGTATAATTTCGTTTTTCATGTAGATTCTGCTTATGACATTGAGACGTTTAATACAAAAAAAATATTTCTAAATCAACCTAAATTATTTCTCTGGAAAGTATTTCCAGACAAATCATCTTATTTCATACGATTATTTTAAATACACTGAACGAATTTACGATTAGAACTGTATGCCCATATACTTAAATCGTTAGCAGTGCCATACTGACACAATAAGTTGGTTCCTAAATATATTTCTAACCGACCATATATACATATATATATATATATATATATATATATATATATATATATATATGTATGTATATATATATATATATGTATATATATATATATATATATATATATATATATATATGTATATATATACATATATATATTTTTTTCTCGATCTCCTGCTGTGTCCTCGTTCGAAATTAAAGTTTAAAAGAAGAATAACTACTTTATTTTAAACTTGTTACCAAATATTATACTAAAGTTTTAATCCATAAAAATTATGTTTTATTTGGCTTTAAAAAAATAAGAATTCCTTTAAACTTTATTAAAAATCACTTCGTTTTATTTTTTCCACTGCTTTTAGCAGTTCCCCGTTAAAACAAAATATTGAAAATAGATGTAATTATTATGTCGAGCTGTTGAAGTTCTATTTGAGTGAAGAATCAAAGTAAAGTTAGCATAATATCGCACGTGATCGTTTCGGTTTGTGGTTCCCTCAAAAGCCGCGACGAACTTCGTGTGTGAGGTTGATACTTATTGAGTAGGTGTAATAAGACCACGGTACTTGCCGTACCGTGGTTACGTAAATAACATTTTATAACTAATTATTTTTAGTATAGTGCATCGTGAGTCAGTTCTATTGTAATGCAAGTTGTATATATATTTTAACAAAAGTTTATAGAGAAAAAGAAATATTAATAAACAAGTGGACAGATTAAAAGTTTAGATTAAACAAAAAAAATAAATAAACATCGAAGATTAACAATTCGAAAAAAACCTAAAGAAAATTAATATAAAAATGCCTAATCGTGAAAACTAACAATCGCCAATAAATGGAGAAATTACCCAAAAAACTATCGTACAAAAAGAAAGCGGCTGCCGAAATAGCAGCATATTTTATATCCAGTTTCTGTTACGAACTGAAGCTATGGCAACAGCTAGAATATGTGCAAAATATAACACTTAATTTAGGCAAGAGAAAGTTCGTTTGAATAGCGTCTCGAAAACGAAAGCTAGAGCTGCAGGATTTTTACTTCAGATTGAAATATAATAACACAAACAGCAAGATTATATAGTTAAAAGAAATGTGGTCAAGATAATTCAATTACTGCCAGATCAAAAGTTCAAAAATCGAAAGATTATCAGAATGCTGATTACATGATTCGCTGGGAAATATGGATAACTGCCGAGAAAATTATAGGTTGATAAAAAAAAATGAAGTAATCTAGAAATAATAAAGATACAACGAGCAACAATTTGATCCATTATTTAAGTGTTCACAATCTTTGTTTTTAAATACCACGTCTTTTAATACTAAAAACAATAAATTTAAGAGTAGTTGGATTTTAAATGGCCATAAATTTGATTTTTTTTGACTCGTTTTCTCGACTTCGTTAAAAACGAGTCAAAAAAAAATCAAGCTTGAATGTATGTGTGTACGATTCCGTTTTTAAATTCACATTCGATAATGTCAGACATATCATTTGTTTTTTTTGTATATTAAATATGTAAATTAATGATTTGTTTTTAAAAAAAGAAAAATGTGTTTTCGTTATATCGCTTTATATACTCAAAACGCATTAAGTAGAAAAACAATTTTTTTTAACAAAAGCTTCTAGAATCGTTCAAAGTATACCACTTTCAAGGTTTTCGGCTTTTCGGAGCTGCTCGAAAAAGCTGTTTATGCGTTGTTTAAGGCTGATTAGCTGATCTCCATTCCAAGTATTTTATGTAAGAGTAATTTTTTTATGGCTTGCTTTTGCATAATGGTTTTTTTAATAAATCAAATAATATTATGTTTGTATTTAGCCAAGGAATCAGTACTTTTTTGGAAATGTTTCTGCAGTGTATTTTATCATGAGGCGTCAATACACCAAAATTTGATCGGTTATTTGCAGTTAGAGTCAATCCTTTAAGTGTTTTATGTTTAAAAAAGAGATTATTTAAACCAATATCAAGTGCGGAATTTCCTGTTTTTCGAGCTAATGTTCATTCGAAATTATAGATATTGAAACGTTAATTCGACTGGCTTCAGCAATTAGTGGCAGATAATTGGAAGGTAGGTTAGATACGTCGATAACACATGCTTTTTCAATAGACAAACCTGAAATGAATTGCAAGAAAATATTGGTGAGCTGCTATTGAAATATCAAGGTCGTTATTCTTTCGGAGTTGATTCGGGGCAAATTAGATGTGTGTGCAAAGATTATTTGATTATATTCAAATGCATACGATCAGAAATTAGATCGACTGGCTAATTAACTAAGCAGTTGATAGGACTAAATTTGTTTTCTTCGTGATAATGCAGACTACATACCACAAAATAGAGTCAAAATCACGGGAGTTAGGCTGGATTCAACTAGTAAATCAAGCTGGTTTACCCAATGTTACGTCATTTGATTAGCTCTAATAAAGCGTCTAGAGAAAAACAAATTCGACACTGTTGAATATCTTTACAAATTCTATCAATTTTTGTCTAATTTCTATAACTAGATTTTTACGCCGAATTCAAATTGTTACTGCCTACCAGTAAAAGGCTAGAAAAAAATCTTAGATTACGATGGTACTCGTAAATTTAATTCCTTTGTTATATTTAGATTTTCAATTATCTTTGTAGGATAAAAATTGATTATCCAGGCTAATAATTGAGAAATATCCTCTTAAATCATGAAAGTGTGATTTGGAAACAATTATTTCCAACTGACTGACATAATACTGAATATCAAAGATCTATTACATAAATTGGCTTTCCATTTTAAGCGTATCTTACGAATACAGATTTTTATTCGGAACGACATATACGTTGTTACCTAACGATGTAAGAAGTTAAAACGTCACCGAGGATACGTGTTTGAAGCATGCCCAAAATTAAAATCTACTCAAGAGTTCTAGTTATGATCGGAGTCAGCGAAAAATTTAAAGTCTCTCAAATCCAAGTCTACAAAGCGATAAGCAAATTTAATAAATTTTCATTAACTTTCAAGCTGTCAGCAGAGGAGTATGATATGGAAACTATTACACGCAACTCCACTCGGTTATTTTCATAGCACGAAATTGAGGTTTGAGTCTTTGCTTATTACTTATTTTTAAAAATAGGCCAATCTGCTTGTAATCGCGTTAACTAAGCCTTGCGTGACATTCATTTAGAATATAATATGATAAAATATTTATTTATCCACATCTTAAGATGTTTAAAAAATCCAACCAAGTGCGTATTGCAATACGCAGTAAAATTCTAAAAACTAGAACTTTTTCAGATTTTAATAAATACGCACGATTACGATTTTAATAAATTAAAACATTGCTTTCAGAGCTTAATATTTTGAAAACGGAACTTAAAAATGGAAAACCGTAAATAGAAGCAAGAGTTTATTTTAAAAGTTCCTATAATATACTTGAACTCAATGCTCTATATATTAATAAATGTTCTGATTTATTTTACATACGCGAGGAGATATTTTATATTTTTTAACATGTTGCCCTATATTAGTTGAAATACTCATACGAAGCATTAATAATGTATTAGTATGTGTTTAGAAATGTAGAAATTGTGAAACCGTGAGACTTGCGGGGTTTCATTATGAAGAAATTCGAAAAAATTTAAATGTTGCGAATCCTACCGCAAAATTTTACGCACATAGATTCAAAAGTGAAAAAATTGCAAGGGATGTAAAAGACAAACAGATGGACGTGCAGAAGGACAAGGTTTAACTAGAAAACCATTAACAAGTCAAAAATCATAACACAAGTTTGAAAACAACAACATTATGTTAATTCAATAACCGTATTTATACACACTGCTAAAATCTTTACAACTTTGGAGCTTATTTTTAAACTTTGATTTAATTAACTGCGCCGGGTCTGATTTTCAATATTCACGACTAAAAATATCGCTCTGTCTTTTAAAAATATTAATTATTAATATAAAATTAAGTAAATGTAATAAGGGTTTTCACTAAAAAGTCGAAATAAATTACATTTCCACTTTATTACGAATTATTTTTTATAAAAAATCTGTTTGAAAATATATCTAAAATAATATAAATACATTTTACCTAATGGATAATATTTCATAAATATTATATCTCTATCTACTTCGATACACGTTATGTACGATACACTTAATGTGCATTAATGTTTGCTTATTAAAGTTTACTGATTCCTAGAAAAATAAGTACTCAGATGGCTGATTTATTGCTGTGTAGCAATATTTCACTGCGACACATGATGTCATAATTGAGAATATCAGTACCCTGTAATAACTAATACGGGCAATGACTGAAGGGAAATATTATAAAAGATATGTAAACCCAAGAAAAATTAAGTTTGTATATATATATATATATATATATATATATATATATATATATATATATACATATATAAATATATATATATATATACATATATATAAATATATATATATATATATATATATATATATATATATCCAGTTTTATATTTGAAGCAATTGCATACAAATAATTGTTACAAATAAGTAATTCATGTAACTGACTTACGTTATTTTATGATATTTTAAGACCTCCAATATAAATATTTTCAATTTTGAATTTTTTTCTCAATGTAAAATGCTAACGATATAAATGCCGACATGTCAATTGTATAGCTACATATTGGTCAATTGTTTTGAAAATTTCGTATCATACACTCGTCGACAGATTATGTGGCAGTCAATATGTTTATTGAATTATAGAATTAAACTAGAGTTGAACCGAGTCTTTAACTCTGTATTGGAAAAAAATATTTTATAATTATGAAAGTTAAAATGTTAACAGCAAAATGTTGCTCTGTTCAGCCGCGCAGTCAGACACAAAGTACTCGTTCCTCGGGTAACTGATCTCAGTACACTCATTCATAGTGTTTATTCTCAGCGAACTGGAAACTGGAGAGGAATCTATGCCTGTACATCATCAAGTATATCTATGTATAAAGCAAAGCCAAATTATTTTATTGCTTCGGGAGCAATCTCTCTGAACCAAGCAACAAGTAAAATATGTATTGTCAGTGAAGAGTGTAGACTTCCTAACTCCATTTTTGACCTAATATGACGTTTATGTTTAATTCTAAAGAGAACAAAAAGCCGTATAATAATTATATATTATACAGATTTTTCTTCCAGCTACCTTCAATTAAATTCTTAAAATTATGGAAACATGTGATGTATAAAACAATCTAATCCATGTTGTTCAAATAGAGAGGTTAACTCTACGATTTCCGCCATTTTGTACAATGTATTTACTCCAGTTCAGTGTACAATAATGTACACTGTACAAAAAGAACAGTTTCGAGCTTTGTCATTGTCCCAATATTTTATTATTTATCTGTGAGGAGGTGTGTAATGAATATTATTTGCTTGCCATTTTGAATGGACTAAACTTTAAACAAGTTAAACTTCGGAGGCTTAATTTATTTAAAGGTTAGCACGACCCAATCTTTGATGTATAATTTAGAGATACAACTTAATAGTTTTAGACGTAACATAATAACCACCAACGCCAACCTGCAATTGAATATTCTTTCTCAAAACAATGCAAAGACCTTATATGAGCTAATCAACATTTTATAAATTCCGCATAAGCACCAGCAATAACTTAAAAATATTTTAACGTGATCCATGTGGGAAAAATGTGTAATTATACGTAAAAGTTTGTTTCGAAACATGTAATGTGTAGACTTTTTCCGTCACTATTTTCAGTGAGACACTTGATTACAGAAATCAAAGACTATATCTCGCTAAATCGGATTGGTGCAAGAGATGTGCTTTTAAAGTTAAACAAAAAATAAGGAGTTAGAATATAAAAAAGAAATATTGTTTTGACAATGGTTCTGTTGATGGCCAGAAGACTGAAAATAGTTTTTAAGATGAACAAAACTAATTGAAATGACTGCATTGAAATGACTGCAGAATTGATATCAATCTGGAGATGTGTAAGAAAAAATAAACCGCTTACAAAGATTCATATTTACTTATCTCTAACTTTGGAAGAGTTTTGATGAGGTTCAATTTTATAAAAACAATAGTTCTGACTGTGTTAAAATTATGCTAAAATTACAGGTATAAAAACTCTTCACTACGCTCGAATTGGTGGCATATATGTTTAACCGAGTTTCATGGATGAGTGAAAAACATTACTACAAAGAAAATCTAGCGTTTTCAAAACCGCCTTTTCCATTTACTGATGAACATAATTTATACAGTGGTAAAAAATAAGCATGAGAAAGTTAAAAGAATTTCAATGTTTGGATAACATCTTTCCCGTGGGCTATCCTCAGTACTGAGACAAAAGTGAATTGTTAAAATTTGTTTAGTTTTACCCACCCCTACATTACTTATATCCTATAACATTCATGTGATTTGAGACCCTAATATTCTGATACTCATACTCCCGTTCATTCCGAAATAATCTGAAGAACAAATATAAAAAAACATTCAACGGTCAGCCTGAGAAAAACAAAGGTTGCTTAAAAGATGCTGGAATTCGATCAATGTTCAAGGTCCTCTAGAGAAATTGCATTTTTGAAATTAAAACATGGTACCGGAATAATATTTAGACACATTCGGAATCCGATAACAGTGAAGAGAGATTTGATAGCATTCTTATCAGCGATCAAGAGGAATAACAACGTGGTTGTGAAGAGCCAAAAGACTGCATCCATCAAAAGTAAATTTATCTCTTACAATAAAGTAGCTGTAAAAATATATCACAGCGTTGCTATAAGTTAGGTAGAAATTGTTTAATGATTATATATATATATATATATATATATATATATATATATATATATATATATATATATATATATATATGTATATATATATATATATATATATATATATATATATATATATACATATATACGGATACGGATAGTGAATCTATCTTCTAATAATAAAGGGCCACTATCAGGCCAATACCAACAAGGAACCTGGGTCATCAAGTACTAGCTATATTTGATTTTTTGTGTAAGTTTAAAATAAAAATTCAAGGATTGAAATTTACAATTACGATGATAGTTTGCCTTCAGCCTGAATGCAGCCCCTTTTTAAAAATGATCGTTTGGTTTGATGTGCATATCTTCAGGAGTTGGTAACTTCAATGGCTTTCGCAATTTTTTGGCGCAGCTCAGCTAAGTTTTGCATGGGTTTGGAGTACACTTTTCCCTTCAGAGATCTCAAGTAAAAGAAATCTAGTGGATTCAATTGAGATGAACGGGTCGACTACGAAATTGTAGGGGAACACTCAATCCACCTGTGCGGGTATTCTTCATTGACACATTCTCTTACTGGGAAACCATAATGGGCTCGGTAGTCGTTACGGCATATCTTCTAATAAATTGGTGATAAGTTTCGTTCTCTTAAGGCATACGGGCTCTTCTCTCACTAGATTGTTGTTTCGGAATTTCAACCCTCGGAGAATGATTGGTTAACATTTGTAAACACGCGCTGATACGGATAACGCTCTTTAGATACCTCTCGCGATAAAGTGTAACTGTTGCTGGCGTTTCATCTACATTCCGCAAAAATGAGGTGCATGTTAGCGAATTCCTGCGCAGTGAACCGAAGTGGTATGGTGGTATTCACACGTTGTACACAATCACGCGTTCAGTGACTGACAAGTTAGTTTCGAAGAAAGCCAAGTCCGTTAGAAAATGGTCAGATAACCAATAACTGTCAGATAATTTCAAGTCATAACGCAATTAAGTCAAATATACAAAGTCAAATTCTAGTAAGTTAATACATAAGGCCAAAGTTGTTAGTTAGAGAGCAATCTACGGAAAGATGCATTGTAAACGGAGGAGCATAACGTACTGTGGTCTTGAGGCTTGCGAGCATATTACATTTTACTTGAGACTACTACCTAGAACTGAGACCACTACCTAGACTAGGATGGTACCGCTACGTCTCACACTTGACAAAATAGCGTGTTTATTCGTCTCACTGACACTTTGCAAAAATGGCGTCAGTATCCATCTCACTGACATTTGGCCAAGTAGCGTCTTTATCCGTCTCATTCACACTTTGCAAAAATGGAGTCACTATCCGTCTCATTTATACTTTGTAAAATGGCGTCACTATCCGTGGCACTCACACTTGGTAAAATGGTGTCAATTTCAGTTTCACTCACAATCGTACCTTAAAATTAGGAACTTAGAGAAAGCCTAGCGTGCATTAGCATCATTATCACTAAGTACGGAAATTAACTAGAAATCAGGATTCTTTGCAAGAAATATTTATAGTTGTTTTGAGGAAACATACCAGTAATATTTATACCATTTTGGAATTTGGACTAAATGCGCTAACTTCTAAAGTAACTTACTAAAAAATGTTAGTACATTTTGTTCAGTTCATGCAGTCAAAGTTAGGTGGTGGAATATCTTGAGCGCGTGATTGGAGAAAAAAGATGTTTTTTTTAAACTAACGGTTTTGTTTTTAGTTTAGACTGTGATTAATTTATGGTTATTCAGGATTAAGTGAAAAAAAAATGAAAATTATTTTTCACAGTACATGAAAAAATGTCACAATTTCCTCAATTGTTTAATAACGCCTATAATCTTAAAAGTATATGACCTAGATTTACCTATCCTCCATTTCTGGCTTGATGATGATTTCTGGGACACCTGTATATAAACATATATATCATCATACATAGCAATACAAAGAACAACAATTGTAACAAATTTATTCGAAATCAGATTTTTTTATATGGTTATAAAATATCCTGATAAAATTTTGCGACCTCGTGTATTACCAGTGTAGAATTACTTTTCGACGACGTGTGTTACCAGTGTAGCATTACTTTTAGACGACGTGTATTACCAATGCAGAATTATTTTTCGACGACGTGTATTACCAATGCAGAATTATTTTTCGACGACGTGTGTTACCAGTGTAGCATTACTTTTAGACGACGTGTATTACCAATGCAGAATTATTTTTCGACGACGTGTATTACCAGTGTAGAATAAAGTAAAAGTATTTCCTTACTCTATCGAGAAAACTATCGAGAGTTCGAACGAAATTTTTTTTTGTTTTCAATACTTCTAAAACAGTTTTTTGTCTTAGATAATGTGGTGTTTCTATAGTAAGTTACAGGTCAAATTGTTATCTCTTTAGACCAGGGGTTCCTAACCTTTTCTTGGCCAGGGACCACTTTTATATCATTCTTGTTAGTAGGGACCATAACGTAAGTATAATAAAAATAGACTGTAAGTAATGTAATAAATTTTAATTAAAGACTCAATAGGACCTTACATAAAAATAAATAATAATAAATTTAGGATAAACTTCTGTAATTTTGTATTAATGTGATTTCTGAGCTTGCATCTTCTTCACGAGTTCGGCTATTCTAGGACTAATATTGTTACTCAAAGCTACATGCAAATCATCACTTATTTTCAAACGATTCCTCGCCTTGTTTTTAATTACTAACAAAGCAGAAAATCCTTGCTCACATAAATAAGTTGTTGAGAAAACCATAAAATAGCGCAAGGCGATTTCTCGAAGTTTTGTATAAGAAATTGGTTTTTTACACCAAAACGACTCGAGAGAATACGATTCAAAAGTATCCTTGCAGTCTCTGTCATTTTGGAATTCAATGAGTTCTTCCTGGATTCCTTCAGTTACTTCTCCAACGTCCGTGCTAAAAGGGTTACGAATCAATTTTTGATCCACTTTAGCTTCTTCGGTATATTCTGGGAAGTAACGATTGAATTCATCAATCAACAATTGTAAATGAGTCTTGATGTTTTCTTGTATATCTGCTTTACTAGCGTCATACTTTTTTGTCTTGAAGAAGTGCTTTCAATATCGCAAACGCAGAATAATTGTTTTCTTCAATTTTACGTAACCACAACTGTAGTTTGCAAATAAAAGCGCGAAGTTTATCTTCAAAAATAAATATATTTGCGGGTTTTCTAATTGTTTATCCCCGGAACCTTGCAGTTGCATATTCAATTTATTTAAGTGTGAAAATATCCACAAGATAAGCCAAATTCACCTGACACGCCGGATTAGTAAACTGTTTTAACAAATCATTAATTTTTTTGTCAACCAGAAAAATCTCAACCTCTGCTCTCAGTTCATATAATCTTCCCAACATATTACCTTTCGATAGCCATCGAACTTCTGTGTGAAAGAGAAGTGCCTTATGATCGGAGTCCATTTCAGTGCACAATTTTTTAAAAAGGCGTGTATTTAAGGCGCTGCTTTTGATAAGATTTACAATTCGTATGGCCATTTGCAGTGTATCATTAAGGCATTATGGAAGAGTCTTGGATGCTAACGCCTGGCGATGTATGATACAGTGCGTTGTTATTACCTTCGGATTTTTCTGTTTTACTAACGTCACCAGCCCGGAACGTGATCCCAACATTGCCGGAGCATCATCAGTACAGAGGGCAACGAGTTTATCCCACTTAAGATTATTTTTCTCAAAATATTCCGATATTGCGTTCATGACATCGATACCTTTTGATGTTGTTTCCAGTTCCCGTGAAATCAATAATTCTTCTTTAATTGTGTTATCGTCGTCTAAAAAGCGAACAAATACAAGTAGTTGACAACAATTCGAAATGTGTTCGTCACACTGCAAAGCGAAAAATGGCGACTTTTTTATTCTTGAAACGAGTTGCTCTTTTATATCATTTGACATAAGTTCAATTCGAGCTTTGACCCTATTATTGGACAGAGGTATATCTTGTATTTTTTTCTTGGCCTCTAATCCCTAAAATCTAAAACTTCTTCGACGGCTTTGAGCAAACACGGTTTCACGAGCGTTTCTCCGACAGTGTGAGTTTTTCTAGATTGTGCTATTAATTTAGAAATCTCAAACGACGCCACTAATGATTTTTCCGATGTTGCAAATCTCGTATCACTAGACCCGAGTTTCTTTTTTTAGGTTCTCTAATTTTCCTTAATTTTTCTCCGTTATTTTCTATCAAGGTAAATCCAAATTTGACATAACTATTGTCGTATTAGGTGCCATGTTCTGAAAATAAGATACAAAAATGAAACCGAATAAAAACCAAGAAAATAAAAGCGAAAAATTAGGTATTTTAACATGATCGTGTAAGCTAGCTTAAATAAAAATATTTATTTTTGAAACAATATCCAAAGTAGTTATAGTTAACAAACAATATACTACTTTACATTAGTAGGTACGATCCTGTCAAAAGACATAAGCATAAAAAGACGCATTGAAAACATTAATAAATGACGGTCCGAAACCGATCATTTGAAATACCTACCTACGGAAAGGGTTTATCAAAACAAAATGTTCACTTATCTTTATTATTTACGAACAAGAACAAAAAATAAAGTTGGTATAATGAACGATTCACTTCCTCGCACAGTTATGTAACACTAAACACTATCACTGACACTGAAATATAATAAATGACAGCGCAAAACACGTTAAATTGTGAGGAGACGTTGTATCGTATTTGCCGAGCCGCCGCCGCCGCGCCGCCGTCCCCGCTTATCCCCCCACCACTCGCGCTCTTCTCACTCACTGCACGGCGACGACTTACCGTAATTTAAAATCATTCGCGGACCATATTTTGGCTTCTGCGGACCACTGGTGGTCCACGGACCACTGGTTGGGAACCATTGCTTTAGACCAATAAATGAGAATTTCGAGAGTATGGGAAAAAGATTGAATAGTTTTGATACTAAATTACATTTTATTTTAAATCATCATTGAAAGTTAATCAACATTTCTTTAACCAGTCGTGTATTTTCTTATCATACCTGTAGTAATAAGTGTATGTGTTATGTCATAGGACCATACTACGAATATAACCTTCCAAATTTAAAAAAGTATTACCCTAATTGGTTTGACCTATATCATCGAAGCTCAATCACGGCAACTGTACTGTTCAATTTTGAGAAATTCTGTAGTATATCTTTAATATCCATGGTCATTTGCTATGAGAAAGTCCTGGAAGTATAATATTTTGAATAAAAAAAAAATTGTCTAAATTCGTTGAAAAATGCCATAGATATGAGATAATAAACATAAACAAACACAATAGAATTGAAAACCGCCTTCTTTTTGATGTCTCTTAAAAATGATCCACTTTCGAAGAAATTTTACTAACGTACATTTTGAAGAACTATTCGATTCATCCTCATAAGGACATTGATCCTCACTATTACAATGTATTTCGTTATGTATACAGGTTGGCATATATAACTCATTACGGAGTTTTTATACTAGTTACCTTCACCCCTGGTATTGAATATTAATTGGCAAAATTTACATATTACACAAATACTCATAGGCGTCATGAACGACCGGGTAATAAATAATTGCAAAATTATGTTTAGATATTTTATTTCCACTACCGATCTTTTTATATTTTTTGGAGATTAATTTGTTTTAAAAACCCCGCGCTTACCGCACTGTGGTCAGTCCTAGAGTTCAAGTCCACCGAGTATGTCGCCTGTCAAATATACGTGTATTTTATTCTTTTTATTAATTTCGATAATGACTTTTGTCGCAACGGAAAAAATGGATTCGAGCAGCTCTGATCAGACGAAGGCTGATAATATGCGTGAGACAGCCCTCAACTTAGGAGTACGAGTAGCTTCTGTGTCCGGCGGACTATCCCTATACTTATAAACAAAAATGGCGAGTGTATTAGATAAACATAAGAGCAATAGAATTTACACTTGATTTGTAAACATTTGCATTTTAATATTAATTACATTTGTTTTATTGTTTACCACTTTTTTATTTATTGAATATATTTGGCGTTAATTTTGTAGAAATTCGTTATTCACAATTAAATGAAACTACATGATGTAGTATTATTTCTACTTTCTTTAATTTCTTCACCACGACCTAGGTTTCGTTGTATTACAACATCTTCAGGTGGGATATTAGCAAAGATTAACTCTTAGGAACATCCAACAGCATTTATATGTTCCAAACATAATAGCGGAAGCCTGGTTTGTGCGGATTTTTCCATTGTTTATGTTAGTGAGTTTATTGCAGGTGTAGGTTTTATTATATTTCCGAGAGTTATACAATATACCAGTATTTTAGTGAGGGTAATAAATTCAATTGTTGTTATTATGTGAGGTTATACAATGCAAACTTTACGGTGTAATAAAATTAAATTTAAGTTATTATCGATAATATATTTATACAAAGGCAAGGGTATTTGAAAGTAAGGATAAGGTAAGACACTAATTCTACATATCTCACGTTTTGTATATTCATATATTTATTTATTTATTTCTTTGAATTTTTTATTTATTATATATACTTATATTTATATGTGTATTTGTGCTGAAACAATTTCCAGAGTACTGTAGTATCAATGTTGTATATTTATATTATAAAGAAGATATTAGTATGGGTGATAATATTATATTTAGTTGTTCATTTAATATATTAACCTTGGTATCTTTTTTATATCTATTTATTTCTAATGTTTCTAGGATATTAAGTTTATTACCTTTTGTATTTATTTGTAATATAGGGGGCATTATCAGTATGGGGGTGATGGTTATTTTCAATGAGATGTTACTGATAATGATTGTTAAATCGTGCAATTTCTTTATGTATATCCATCTTTGTTTTCTTAAAAGGTTTTATAGCTGTAAAATACATTTGATTTTAATAACAAACACTTTAGCTTTCAAAATAGATTTCCTTTTGAAAAAATGTATGGTCTCATGTATTCAAATATTAAGCATCTAATAACTTTGTTACTCTCACAAGGAATTTTGTTTTAAGAATTTTTTTTTTATTCTTTATGCTATAAAAGGAGGTGTTTATGATTAAAAATACACTTAACCACTTTAAAATTATTTATTGAAAAAAAAATTGAGTCAAAGATTAAAAATCTTTGTGAAGGTCTGTAATAGGTCCATACGACATCAGATTTTAAGCAAATATTCTCTTTATGGAAATACTGAGTATACTTTCAGATCATATTAAGCATTGTCCAGTATATGTGCAGTATAATTTCAGGCGAAGAGCTTCAGGTGTATATCTCCACTAACGCGGTCAAAATTATCCTGACGCCGAAGTTCATACTCGCGTCAAGCTCCAAGTATCTAGGTGGTCCTGCGTTTACTGGAAGGCGACTTTTTCTAGCGTAATCATGTCTGTGTACTTTACTTAATTAATTTCGATCTACAGACTGAGAATTTGCCCTTTTCATGAAATTTTAAATGTCCAAAAAAATTAAACGCCATGTATGAATAATGCGACCAACTATTTCTAATACCTAATATAACGAACAATACAATGTAAAAAATAGCAAAAACGGTAACACCTGTTGGAAATGTTACCATTATCGTAGCTACATAATTATATAGAAGTAAAATCTCACCAACGCTTTACTGACAATATGGTCGTTTCTCTTAAAAAAGTTAGCCGTAGAAGAAAATAGAGACCAAAAACCAGCCAAGATCTTAAAGGATTTTGCTATTCAAGTTTAATTTATTTTTATTTATTTGATGGGAAAGAAAGTAACTCAAACTATAAAATTTATGTTGTGGACCCTTAAAAAGATATAGGCTAGTGTCCTATAATTTCTATAAAGGACACAGATAAATAAATATATTTATATAATATTCCATTAAATCTAAATATAAATGAGATGCTATTAATATAACTAAACAAGGGAGTAATTTGTTTTGAAGAAGACAAAATCAATACGAAAACAAACTATAAATTTAAATGATTCTATATATACGCCCTAGTTAAATAATTTGAATAAAGAATAAACAAATTAAAATGAACAAATGTTGTGCGTACATTTCACAGAGACTAATCTCACCTGACCATATTTCTTTATTGTACAAACCAAACGACCATCATAATGGCGCTCTAACATATTGAAAACTGCTTTGACAGGTGTTTAAAAAAAATCGTCAACTCTAATAAAGGGTATCTGTGATCTGAGATCACATTTATATTATTTAATTAATATTTTCTAGGATAATTTAAAGCTACCAAGGTAATATCGAAGAGCTTTCAAATGCATGCTGTCAATGCTATCAGAATAAATAATGCAGAGTAGATTCCAGACTACAAAGCATATTCAAGTTACAATCTCACAAGAACATTGTACATGATTAAGTATACATATTTCGATACTTTTGTAAATTCTTCCTAAGTATTCTGTAAGCTTTCGATACAATCTGTTCAACATGCAAACCAAAACACTACCGAAAGTTATACCCAGGTCAAGCATGCTGTTATTTTTTTGAGTAAAATCCCTTTATTACATACTCAAGGGTTACTTGTTTTCTTTTTCTTTAAGAAGGTGGTTTATTTGCATTCGACGTAACATAAAGGCAATTTGTTCTCTTTATCAATCTATCGATATCAACTCTGATATTCGAATAGTCATGGGTGTCCTACACACAAGTAAATCATTTCACATCATCTGCATATTAGGAACTGACGTCATTAAAAATTACAATAAATAGGAAGGAAAAGAGTAAAGATACCAATAGCACACAAGAAATTATCTGAACCTGGGGACACTTTAGTTGTTTGGCTCCTATTAGTTAAGTATGAAAGCAGTTACCTACACGGGTTACCCTTGAATTGGTTTAATATAACTTTTTACAATCAACATCAAGTAGTTTACCTTATCAAATGCTTTCTTGAAATCTTTGTACTCCCTCATTTTTATGTACTGAAGGTTCCTTTTTTCACTACCGGTCCTAAATGATTAAATAAGGTCGCTAATAATTGCAATTTACAAAATGTTTTATAGGTATATAAACCATAAAGGTAAGTAGTCAAAGTGTACAAATAAATAATACGACGCCAAACCTACTGATCGTGACTCACGAAGTACGAATCATACTTCGGAACTTTTTAAACTCTAATTAATAAGCCAACTACTTGGTACGACGAAGAGATTTGGCTCTCTGTGGTAAGACATAGTAATAATGGTAATATACTATATATATATATATATATATATATATATATATATATATATATATGTATATGTATATATATATATATTCTTTGCCCCTGAATTGTAGTTTTATTTGTTTAATTTAACGCATGTCTCCGACAACGCGTGTTAAAACTAGCTTCAACGCTTGTATAATGATTCAGTCAAAAAATCAAGTAGCCGATTTGTCCATTTAGACATAATTGTTTTATCCAAGGTCAGCGTAAATATTGCCTGTCCAAATAGTCGGTAGCGATTATAATCAACTGAAACGATTATAATCTACTTTATGGAAACAATTGATCAAATGGCTCAAATTATCAAGTATTACACAATACTGTCACTACACAGTACTTGGCGCATAAGAAATCTGGCAATTGTTTTAATACCTGTGACAAAATTTATTGTAGAGCCTATTATTTTCAAGTCTGGACAAATCTTTTCAGGCAGTGAATTTCATATTTGAGATTTTATTTCAAATTCCCCTTATAGATCAACTGTTTCATAAAAATTCAATGCCCCTTAGGAAAGAGTAATATACAAAAATATTTTTGAAATTAGTTCAATAGCACCGCTATTTCTGTCTGTATTATATGCATCAGTAAATTGATTTTAATTCGACCGTCAAAAAAAATTATGAGCCTAAAATAATGATTTTATATATAAATATAAATATATACATATATATATATATATATATATATATATATATATATATATATATATATATATGTGTGTGTGTGTGTGTGTGTCTAGATACTTGCGGAAGATACATAAACTCTTGATACTTGAATTTAAGTTCCATAAAAATGTTGGAGATAATTACCTCCTCGACCCTTGAATCGAGATAGAATTTACTTAAATTTGGTTCATTTTTAATACTCGACAAATCTAAATAATACATATAAATACTGTATGAAATGCAAATTTTTCAAAATCACTAACTCTATTCCAGCACATGGCATAGTTCTATCAGTATAAAGGTCACACTGATAGCAACCCAAAAGTTTTGTTTGTCATTTTAATGAATATCATATTATTTGTTATATAATATTATAAATGCGTAGGAAAGTTTGTGTGGATACAAGAAATTGGCACCATGAATAGATTAAAAATTTGATTATTATGTAAGCTGTGTATGGTGTACAGGCTGTATTTAGGTTGCATTTTAAGTTTTAAATCTTAAGCAGTACTTAAAGGAAAGCATCCATCTGTTATGTTGTTAAGTAGGATGAAAATTATTTGAAAGGAAAATTGTCATACCGTGGTCACGAATTTCCAAATCAAAGGTTCATTCAAATAACATGCAATATTTTTACCTACTAAAACCTACTAAAATGAATGTTGAAAAAATTGGAACAGATAGATATATTACATTCTAGATTGAATCATAATTACTGATAGATCTTTTAAATATAAATAATCAGTTTTATACCAATTAAATTACATAAATGTTGTTGGCGATATAATAGCGCTACCAATTCAAAATGTTACTAAGTTCACCTCCAAGTCATGTATTAATCTGTAACTCATCAAGGATTACAGGAATAAGTGATATTCTTCACATTTGGTTTTTAAATATTTCCTTAGTTTTCTTCAACCAAGGCGACGAGTTCTGATCTCTTTTCACTGGCTTCCAGAGTTTCTGTCATAATGAAACCCTGGTTTAGAAATCTGTTGAGATGGCAAATTCTGATGTCACTTGTAGTTAAAGGAATAAAAATGCCTTGAAGTACAACTTGCACATATATGTATAACTAAACTTCGTAAAACTAATTGGAAAGCAAAAAAAACAGCTTTTTAATATAAAGTATTAAACTAGAGGAATGATGAAGAAGCAATAAATTAAAATTATCGATTATTTAAATTATCGATTATAATTAAGATTCTTGTTAAAGGTTTTTAAATATTCTTTGCGGTGTAGTTTTGGTTTTCTGTAAATGTTATGCTTTGATGTCCGTTTTTATTGTTCCGTACCTCAAAAGGAAAAGGGGAACCCTCAAAACATAACCTTGTTGTCCCTCTGTCGATCTGTGAAGTGCCTTTATATCAGGAACGCGTGATGGTATCAAGTAAATATCAAATACTTGGATGTTTGGCCCCTTCGAGCTGTAAAAAGTCAAGCTTCTAATTCAAAACAATCGAGAAATACCTTTAAAATACAGCCATTTATGCAACATATTTCGACACTCACAAATAAATCTATACCTATAGGTACTACTTGTTGACCTAGAACCAAGAAATTTGGCAAGAAGCAAAGGAAAAAATTGAAATCTTAAATTTATAGTTATATCACATATTTTTTAAATATGCACCTATGGAAGATGCAGTAGGCAATATTCTTTCATTCCAAAAAATAAAAATGTTATATATATAGTTTAATTGGAATATTATGTACGAGTATTTGTTTATAAATACCTAAACATGTACGGAGCCCTCATAATGCAAGTTTAACTTGTGCTTGACAGGTTATTTATATATTAATTATGTATTTAATATTTGACCACTTTCCTGTATTAAATCAAAACTCTCATACGTTAGTAGATCTGGACTTTTTGATACCCATTAAGAATCTATCTACCTATAGTGTACATTTTCACTAATAAGTCTCTCATCTGGCTTAAACATAAATGTTTCCACGGCCAGTGTTGTTCGACACTTTTTATAAATCTTTACTTATTATTACATCAATGTTTGAATTCAATCATTTAACACGTGTGAATAAATTTAATTGAAAAATGAAGTTTTATCCCATATCAGTTAATATCTCCTCCAATAATGTAAATAATGTTTTAAAAATGTTGAAAAGTGTTTGAACGTCAAGTACGTTACCCTAAATCACAGAGAAAAATCATGATTACAATATTAATAACCCACTTTTATTTTACAATTTTTATACAATTCGACAAGTACTTAGGCTTGAAGAGGCAGCAGCTATTCGTTACTACATACTTCTGTCCTGACTGACTTTGTCCTCGATTTCCCTTATTTGGGAATTGTCTTATTTATTATAATTTCAAATTTTCTTCTGCCCTTTACAATATGTGGCCGTCGCTGTTTGGTAGGTGAGGTAAGTGGCAGCTACAATGTCTTAGCTAAGCAACAGATCAAAAACCCTATTAAGGTGGAGGAAAACTTATGGGTGTGCAAGGATATTTGTCGGTATCGCCGTGACCGTAAGATTTGTTTCGATTTTGTGTTTAGATATACTTAGTCATAATTATTAGCCACAAAAAATGGATGCCATCTTCTGCAATAAATAGATGACGTACTGACGACGCTATTGTGGATTGAGCACTGCGTGTATAGAGCACCGGAGAGGGTGAGGGGCGGGGGTCACTAAATCGGTGGAGTGGCGGCCATCGAGCCCACGTTCGGCCGAGTGCCGCCAATACTGAATTGTACAGAACAATTGGATTTTGTTACTGAAATATATTTAGATAATTCAAAAAGTTATTTGTTTTGATTGTGGATATCATGCAGTTTGTTGTTTTCGTCGTCAACTTTGGTTATGCTGTCATGACAGAAGTCTCCCAATGGAAACACACTCTTGTGGCAATGTAGTATGTCCGTCCGTTTATTCATCTGTCTGTCTATCTGGCAGAAGATTCTAATTTCTAAGTAAAATAAGATAGAGACATTGGATTTATAGAATTGGTGTTTAAAACTGCATAAAATTATATTTCAAGGGAACATGAAAGGAAGGTACATGGGTGTACTTTTTGGAATATTAATGTGAGCATAAGTTTGTTACTTAAATTTATTTTCACTGAAGAGCCATTTTCACCAATTTTGTTACAAAGTTTACATCAAAATGGACATTATGCAGCAAACTGTAGTTAGGCTATAATTTTTCTCATATCTTGCATTTAAAACAAGAAATGCCAAAAAGAATTAAACATAAAAAGGTAAAAAAGTTATCAGTCTAAATACTGAAATATTTTTGAGAAATACATGATATTTTTAAGCCCAAGAAAGACCCACAAAGTACGATATTTATAGATTAAAATAAAAGACTAATAATAGTCTTGCTAATAACTTAACGGAAATACTATATAAATTTAAATGTTTAAATCTCGATAAAATTTGTCTGGTACACTTGCAGTAGGATTTCCACTCGCACCTGACAGGTTTGTTGTTAATGATACAATTTTTTTCCATAAACAAATAATATTAACAATTCGTTTCACATGTAAATCGATGTTTTCTATCTGAGATCTAGACAAAGTAAGAGTTTTGCCGTTTACATCAATAATTATTGGTGTGATTATTGATGTAGACATATTATTGGCATTCTAAATTTTTTATTAACTTTTGTAATTACTTCAATAACTTCCGAATTCATTTTATTTTGTTCCATAATGACATTAGCTAGTTTCTAATTAATTTTTGCATGTTCTGCTCTTGCTTTAGTGTATTCCTCACTTACTTTGTCGTATTCCATACTTACCTAGTTTCTTATCCATTTTTACATGTTCTGTTCTCACTTTTGAGTACTTCTCACTTATTTTATCATGTTCCGTACTTATCTAGTTTTTTATTCATTTTTGCATATTCTATTCTCGGTTAAACGTGTTTGGCACTCTAGTTACAGTGTTCCGTAACCATTTTGTGTGAGCCCTATTTATCCTACGAAACAATGTTAGTAATGCAATACGCCCAAAATAACTTTAGACTAAGTAAGTACTGCTTTCAAAATTTTATTCGTATTTATTTACAAATTTGAAAAAGTGTGGATAATAATTTGCCCTTATTAATAAATTTGCCCTTATTAAAAAATATTGCTCATGGAAAAATATAGAATATAATGAAAGAAATATAGTCTAAGCACCTGTGAAATAACTTACTTCAAGTTTTGAAGATCACTTTTAATGCTCTAATGAACGTACAACACAAATAGTAAACTGTGATTATTTTTGTGTGTTTTGTTTTCAATTGTGTGTGGGATTGTATATGTCTCAAGTGATTGTCGCAGCGATTTCTTGATTTTGTTCCGTCATCTTATCTGCCGAAAACAGTATCAATTCATTGAGAGCTGTTTTGTTCTGTTTTGTGCTGTTGATATATAGACTCATGGTAGGCGATTCATCCAAATTACAGAAATATTATTGCCGGTAAAGTTTCTTATGTTTCCAAACAGTTTTTTAGGCATTTCCTTATTTTCAAAATTTCTAGAAAGTAATTTCTTAGTCTCTTTTCTTGCAGCACTATGCAATTTTTTATCAAAGCTGATGCGTCGCAGAGAAGATAGATTTTCTATACTAAGTGATTTGATATTTGTGACATTTAGCTATTCAACTTGGCGATGGGAGTTTTTAGGGCTTAAGTACTATAAATTAAGACAATTGCATAAGAAAGTTGCACGGCGTCAATAAAATATAAGAGATATTGTAAGTTAAAATAGTATTTGTTTCTTAAAAATATTCCTATATTGATGCACATTTACAGTCATGCAGAGACATATAGACTATATAGAGACGAGAATATTCCTATATTGATGCACATTTGCAGTCATGCAGAGACATATAGACTATATAGAGACGAGAATATTCCTATATTGATGCACATTTGCAGTCATGCAGAGACATATAGACTATATAGAGATGAGAATATTCCTATATTGATGCACATTTACAGTCATGCAGAGACTATTAAATAAATTTTCAGAGTAATGAAGAAATTAAATCTAAATTTGTCTTTTACTGCTTTAGTATTTAATTTTTTACTTACACACATCTAATAACCATTTACATGAAGAGCACTAAGCCATTCACATTCAGCGTTTTAATTTCCTAACTAATATCAGAAATGTGGTTGTGCTTTTGTTTCTTGGCTTATTTAATATTCCATAAATAAATAATAATACATATAGATAAACCATTCATTCTTTTGTTTTTTTTTGCTATTAGTAATTAAACTTGCATTAATAATTACCTTGGTAGATCCTCATTTTTTGTTTTCGTTAAAACGATAGACCTTCATTCTGATCTGCCTAGATTTAAGACATCTTTAAGAAAATTTTGCATAAGAAATACTGTGTCATAACTTATTTTTCTTAGTATCATGTAACTGTTATAAAACATTGTTATTGTATAAAACAGATACAAAGAAATTAATTTTTAACAGAAATTAAAGTTAAAAATATAAAAATAAAATTTTAAGTTATTATTATTGTTCTCAGCAGACATTCTGCCACTAAACTCCGGGTTCTAAGTTTCCAATTTTGACACTGAAGTGGCTGCTTAATTTTTGTGGGCCTACTGTTTTTAAATCATTAGGTTGACAATTTATAAATCTGCTATCTCTGTTCGCAAACTTTTAAACTTTTTATATGTAATCAATAAAATTAATCTTTAATTATATAAGCATAGTTGGTATCTAACAATTGTTGCCAATGTACAGGCAGAGCTAATATTTGGTCTTCGACCTTTGACTGAAAAACCAGTGAAGACAAACCACATAATTATGACTTTGGTCTATAAATTTAATATCACGTAAATTATTAGACGGAGAGGAAAACAGATGGTAATTAGATGGTGAAAGACCTGGAGAGTAAGGTGGCTGAAATAGCATACTCCATCCAACTTAAAGTAGTTTTACACGCGTTAGTTTTACTACGTGGGGTCGAGCATTGTCATGTAAAATATAAACTTTGTTTTGATTTGAAGCAAATTTAGAGGTGACTGCTCAATTGTTCACAATAAATCTTAGCTGTAATTGTACTGTTAGCTTGAAAGAGTTCCCAATGAATAACTCCATTTATACCACACTGTGCACTCAAAATTATCTTTTGTCCAATATTATATTTTAGTCTAGGTACACTTTTTTGTCCAGCTCCTAGCCACTGGTTTTGCTAAAAATTAACATAAGCTGCCCACTTTTCATCACCTGTAATCAGATACTACAGCTTCTTGTTGGTATGATGGAAATTCAGTAGCTAATATGTACCTGACACATTAGCTCACTTCTGAAGATGAAAGGGTTTAGCTCATGTGATAGCCAAACGGAATATTTCCACTTCTTTCTTAAAGCATGGAGTTGTTTTTCCATTGTAGTATAAGAGTATGAAAATAGCTCTGTCAAATAACGCGAACTTGTTCTCGAATCTGTTTTAATAAGGCTTTTAAATTTTTCTAAATCAATTCTAGGATGTCGCTTTGCATGTGGTTTATCGGAGATGTCAAAATTCCCTTCTCTGATCTTTGGAACCAGTTGGCTGTGTTGTGAGGGAGCATACCTTTCTTTATCGTTGTGTATATATTGCGTAATACTTCGCTAGTTTTTTACTCTAAACGTTATTCATAAACAAAGAGTCCTCTAATTTCACTTCGAAATACTTCAATTTTTAATTGATTATTTACTCACCGATTACCCAATGGCAAACTGAACGGAAGTTTGAATGCCGCACTCTTTATATACCTCATAAGAAATATTTTATAAGCTTCTATAATATTCTAGAAATCGGTTGAAAAAAGTGGTGGGTTTATAAAATGCCAACCTAATAGTATTGTGGGTCTCGAGCAGACTCATTGAACTCCAGATTCCAATGCCTCAGCTTGATACTGACTATGGTGTGGTCAATTTTGTGTATATTAATCATATCTCTGACATTAATCTATCAATTTACCTGATGATTTTTTTTAGTTGAATAGTCTCAATGTATCATCCTAAATAATTGGTTAGAATTTGACCATGGCAATTGAAGGTATATCATAGAATTTCTAAACAAAGTACAGCACAGATGCCGTAATCAAGTTTGAATGACAGAGATGGTAGATGATATAAGATTGATTTTTAATATGGTCTCTAAAATTTTCACGTATTTGTGTACTTAGTTTAATTTTTCTGCTATTTCCAAACCGCCATAAGTTTTGTAGATCTGTAATTTCATCCTTTTTTTCGAAAACCTGGTACAATCTTTTCAGTGTGTTTGTTCTCTTCATCACCGAAACTTTGTGACATATATATTTTTTGCGACAATAGGTACAGACAATCCTGAATTGCGAACATTACAAATATTATTTTATTGAGTGTTGATTGCTTTACAGATATTTACATAAAATTACAAAAAATCTGTCTATTAAAATTCTTTTACATATTTTCTGAAATTATAAGACGTTTCCAAAGAAACGCATCATCACTAGAAAAGAAAGCCATTAGGAATAAGTGTAATTTTCAATAAATTCCAAAGGAAATAATTTGGACATATACCACCATAACTGATTCTATACTCTGATTGACATCAATAGAAGCTTTAATTATAATCATCCACCACCGCGATTACAATACTAGCTGAACCTTCGTTATTAAAATATTCACTTCTTTAGTTAGAAAGGGAGATTCTGCACATATGTTAGCCATCAATGGCACCACATAATTATAAAAAATTTTGTCGGTTTTCAAACGATGTGCGGTATTGTTCACTATATTCTCGATTTGATGTTATCTGACAATAAAAAGGAATCAATATTATTATATTAACACGAACGAAATAAGAAAGCAGAAAGTTTTGTCTTCAAATGATTAGCTCCATCGAGTAGGCAAAAATGTCTGGCAGTTATTTATCGAGTTCCAGTCTATCTATTTATTATATAGTTATCATATTTTGGCTATCCCATAAATAGCTCCAACTATCATATGTAAATCATCTAAAAATATCACATTTGCAAAGTAATCGGTGTGCATTGAAAAGCCTGTAAAATGTAATAAAATAATTTTGCATTGCTCACAATAATTACATATAAACAAAAATTCTACTTCTAGTCAATAAGTAGATTTTTAATTCTAAAAATGGCCTTAGCGACAGAGCATTACAGCGCAAAGCGAAATACAGTTTATTTTAACACAATATAATCCAGTTACAGGTATATCGACCACAGTGTTGTATCTTTCCCTTGCTTATATATATCTGAACTAACATTTGATTATCTTATAAATGACGATATATTGCAAGTTCCTACAGTACTTGTTAATTGCTGATTAATACTATATATCCATTTATTGTTATTCTTACCAGACTTGTCTACAGATATTTTAAAATCTTAATAAATGCACATCTTGTTTTTTAATCCTTTTAGCATTTAAATTAACAAATATTGTGTGCAACGTTTTTCTTATTTTAATTATTCAAATTAAATAAAAAATTTAATAAAAATGCCCCTGTTTTGTTAAATTATATTAGAGTTTAAATTATTTTGATATTAGGACCGGGATATTCATATATAGTGTCATATACGATTACAACAAACTTAAATAAAATTTTGAAATTCTCCTTGATTTTGAAATTCTAAAAAAACATGCAATATTTGTTTATTTTTGCAAGAAAAATACGAAGTTACTTCTAATTGTATTCTTGGTGACGATGCATCTATTATGTGAGTAATATATTTTACACTGTTTCAGTAATCAGTAAGAGTTAAATTTGAAAATTTTCCGCAGTTATTCTCAAACATAAATCCTACTCTTGAAAATCCTCCATAGCAGTTTTCTTTCAGAGAGGTGTTAATGTTTCTGAAATATTTTTTCTATTAATTTGAAAAAAAAGTTTGAAGATGAATATAAAATTGCTTGTATAGTACAAGAAATATATAATACAAAAAATGTCTGTTATGATTAACGAAATAAGCGTTAATCGTAGAAAATTAAATCATAATTTTATAGATACCCTAATGCCAATATCAATTCAATGTCAACCTTGCATATAAATAGTACACTGGGAAAACAAACAAAATAGAGTAGAATTGGGAAAAAGTATAATAGTGAACTTTGGTATTTATACTACTGAAGTACATGGTTTTGGATGTATTTTGGCAAAAATAATGCCAATTTTCAAGGTCATTTTATTTACTCTTCTGCCAATTTCAAAATATCTTGTATTCTGGAAGTACATAATTAAATCACGAAAAATAATACAAAAATATTTTTTATGTGCGTTTAACACACTTTGAACAAGTTACTATTTCTTTTACCTTTTGTAGATTTTGAGTCGTTTCATAATTAAGAATAAAAATTAATTAGCAAATTAAGTGATAATAATCGAAGAATGAAAAACTTACAGCAAACGGGTGCCAGTGCACTGTCAGTTTTTGTAAGTTAATTTGTGTAAGTAATAGTTTATAATATTACTGTCAGGTCAGTTTTACTTCGAAGGTAGTATTGTATTCACAACGTTTCAATATATGGGATCTCATATTTTCTAAACATGTAACAAACTTGAAAAACAGTATTTTCTCAATCGGTCCTATATTTAAAGCACAAACTTGAACTGCAATAGCATTACAACTATTACATATATCTTCATCTCAAAAACAATACAATATGTAATTTGTAAATATACCTACCAACAGAATATGGTTAATGTGGCGATGGTACAGAGGACGAGGTGGGACGAGGTACAGTAATGGTACTCGTACGTAAGTAAGTGCCAAGTGACACTGGCTTTGATGTGGAAATTTTGATAATATATAAATCAGACATACATGGTATATTCTAGACTTATTTATTTACTTATGACGTTACGAGATTTGACTTTTGATTGATGGTTGTAACTATCACCAATCTTCATCGCATTCAAATCTTTCAGTACAGTGAAATTTATTACAAACCAGCAAAAAGTGTTTATGTAATGAGACTCGTAACAATGTCGTAAGGAATAATAAGATTCTACACTTGTTAGCTCCTGTGTCATTTAATCAAGATAAGATTAATTATATCTCGTGATAAATAAACTTGATCAAACAATGGGTGGAAAATCGGTTCAGTTTAGAGCAAACTCTGTCCTAATATCATAGTACTTATACATATATCTAATTAAAGGACATCTCAATATTGCAGAAAATTCTGTTGATGCTTTGCGTTTATATTACTGGTGTTATAATCAATGATGATACGAAGCATTGTGTGATTTTTGCATGAGTGCGTCAGTAATATCCTAGTGACATTCCTTGCAGTTAAAATATGCAATTGGAAAAAAAAATTATTTGACAACTCATCAGTGTCTCCTTGATACGATTGTAAATCAGTTCACAAAGAAATTGACTTATTTTTGTCAGAAGTATCATCTCCAAAAATTAAATATTAATTAAAATTTAATTACAATTTTATACACCGCGTCGAAAGCCGGGTATTAGGCCATATCGTTATTGAGATTTGCACTTTAGTAAAATTATTTGTAATATACATATAATAAAATTATAAAATTGCCATGTTGCTACATTGAACATATTAAGAATAATATGTTAAAAAATTATAGTTTTGGAAATATTTTTTCTCTGTACTTCTGATCATTTATTCACGCATCACAGAAGTGTCATTAAAAGGATTGTAATAGGGTTTTAGAAGACAGATATTGCAACATTTGAGACAACATAAATAAAACATTGTTTCGTTGAAATAAAGCATTAAAAAAACGACCAAGTGTAAAACTGCCGTTTTAGTCGCAGATCCACGCAAACAAAGCCATGTATAAAAGTTAATAGTTGCTGCCATTATGCTCGAAAGACGAACGCTGTCAAATAAATTGCTTTACAGTCTGGCTTTACTTACATGATAAAGTTTTGGGCTACATTTGGTTAGGCAGTATATTAAACTTATTTTCTTTTGTATTCAAGTACTCTTTTGTATTCAAGTCTCCTCGCCAATGAAATCCTCTCTTACTAACTTTCTTAATTCGCAATAACAAACTCGACTTTTAGATTTGCCAACTAGCAAATTATTATTAAAACTAATAAAACTTAGCGAGAAAGTAAAAATAATATAAATTACAAAAACAATAGCTTCCTGATAGAATTTCAATCGATAAATTGTAATCCAATTTTCCATTTTAGAAACAGAATGAATTTAGGTACAGAAGAACTTTAAATAATCTTCCCTTCCTTCTTTAATTGAAATTAAAGTAATTAAATTAGATTTTGTATTTAATGTGCACCTCAAATCATATTTAATTACATTAATTTTTCATCTTTTTCCTTTTTCCAGATGTGTCAAGTACTAAATATTTTTTTACAACAAAACTTTGTAAGTTGTATTTAATAGTTTTTCATGGTCCACTTCGTTACTAATTGTTTAAATATTTTTCAATGACTGACTAGAAAATATTGCGTGTATAGTGATGAGTATAAACGTATATCATAATTGCCCTGAGTGAAATAAAAAGAGTTTGCCTTTCATCTTCTCAAAAAACAGAAGGAATTTATCTTGAATCCATTTCCTGTTCCATTTTATAAATTAAAGTTAGGTATGTGAGAATTACTATGATAACAGTTCTCGTGTACTTAAACCAACAATTCCTATTTCACTCTTGCCTTCTAGCAAATTCCAACTAATTCGGAATAAATTATGCGAAAATTGTTAGCTGGAATATTATTTGTACATACTTATACATTAAATGCAGTGAGATATTTTGACATGTTTAGGCAAAATAAGACTGATAACAGACAACGACACGCTTCAAATCGAAATTCACACTAATACCAGCTAAGTCAATTTTTAAAAAATATTATGGACCTGTTCTTGAATACTAATAACATGTTTACATAATATAACCTCACAATTAAATGAAACTACGTGATGTAGTACTATTTCTACTTTCTTTAAGTTCTTTACCATGACCTATGTTTCATTGTATTACAACATCTTTAGGTGGGCTCTATCTTTGCTAATAGATCTTTGCTAATGTTGTAATACAACGTGTAATACAACGAAACCTAGATCGTGCTAAAGACCTTAAAGAAAGTAGAAATAATACTACATCACATAGTTTCATTTAATAGAAAATGTTGTAATACAACGAAACCTAGATCGTGCTAAAGAACTTAAAGAAAGTAGAAATAATACTATTTCACATAGTTTCATTTAATTGTGAATAATGAATTTCTACAAATTAACGCCAAATATATTCAATAATTTAACCTCATTAGTTATGAGAATGTTTATTACAATTATGTTTTAATGTCCCTTTAGGAATCTTCCGAATGGCAACCGTATTTTGTGTATATAAAATGCACAAAAGTCACATTATATCCTTGGTTTAACATATTAGATAAAAGATAATTCCAATATAATTCCTCAATAAACTTCTGAATTTGGCATCGAAATACAAACAAAGAAATTAAAGCAATAACAGCTATCAATGATCAACGAGCTATATAAAAATCTTAAATGACCAATAAACTATGCAAATAAATATTACGTCTTCATTGCTTCATCTTGTGAATATGTAACTAGTTTTGTATTGTCTCTTAAAGTATAAATATTATAACTAGTATGTTAAAGTAAAGGTGCTCCACTAATGATACATCTTGCATCTCATCTATGCTACTCTAATTATAAGTTCGTTTTTTTCACTGATGCGTACATACATAAATTATGAATTTCTATACTTTTAAATTCCACCATTGGTATTCTCTATTGATTGTCAAAACTATTACGTCTCTCGCACAGGCATTATTAACTCATGAAGATTTGTTTCATAGCTGAATGAATTACGAGGCAATATGGTAGCAACATGTTGACTGCGGTGATGGAAGTGACGTCGCTCAAATTTCCGTTGGCTGATCGTGTACTGGCATTCTGTGACAAATCCTATCCTATTTTGAAATATAACCAATGGGATATTCGCATTTTGTCACGTGATTATGTTTTTGCTACGACGCTGATAGTCTATAATGTTTGAGCATTGACAAATCCTTTTCTTGCACTAAACAAGTTTTAAGTTTAAAATTATATACCCGAGTTCTACAAATAATATTTTTAAAACATTTAGCTGGTTATCAAACCGTAATAGTCATGAACGGCTCGACAATCTAGACAGTAATAAGTTTAATTTTCAGTAAATTGGAAAGGAAACTGATGTCTTGTTTCTCGCTTTGATTATTCAATTATTAAGAACAAGCTAATTTCTAATTGTCTACCACTAACAAATTTTACTACAACCGTGTCCATTTTCCAAAACTGTGATTTGTCACATATCAGATGAAGTTTTACAGACCCAACTCAGTATCGCACATTTTGTGTAATCGATAACCGGAAGGTAGATGCTCATAACGTACAATGCAACAGCTTGCTCGGAATATAGGAACGAACTCACGTAGGATATCCAACATCGAAACAAATGTTGTATGAGCCGGGCTTTATATATCATGTTTCTTTTTTGATCGCCTTGAATTTTATTTATTTGCTTTAAAAGCACCGTACTTATTGTATTTTGATCAGTAGTGTAGAGTCCGGTTTTGTGTCATGTTGTATTCTAAACATACGTGCATTTTTGCCTTTTTATTTTAAAATTATTGACTTCAACAGTTTTTATGTACAACTTTAAGAAGATCTCCTTAGAACGAGATTAAAACAATGCTACGTGACGAGTTTTAGTTTTCGATACAAGCAGCTTGTAAAAATCGCAGGCACACAACTCGCACGTTAAAAGTGGTGCAGTTATCAGGTAAAAACACATTGCGGATTTTCACGTTGCTTTGTGCTCGAGTGCCTGCAGTTTATTTGTTATATTTTGTTCTTTAGCTTTCATTAAGGAGTATTGATCTGTGTCTATAGTAACTCCGTATTGAGTAGAAGTACGAAAGCGTTAATCATAATTGCTCCCGTGACATATTCTTGCTTTTAAGGTTCGTGGAGAATTTTCAAGGCGAGGCAACCTTATGAAAATTCAAATAACTTGCAGAATTATCAGCCTTACTGGAAGAATCCAATGCTCAAAAAATTTATAGAAATTGATCAAATGTTTTTACAAAAGTACAAAATACACGTGGTCTTGACCACAAGCTATCTGAAAAGTTCAATTTACACCACAAACTCACTGATTTGATTTAAATGTTATTATGGTTAATTTTAAAAATAGTTTTATTAATGGTATTTTTGATTATAGCACGATTTCCTTCACTCTACAATATTCTACTATTAAACTTATATAAAGTAATGTTAACAAGATCAAGTAAAAATAAAGAATCTTTTGTCGAAATTATTCTTCTCGTGCTCAAGTATTTTCACATGAGTTTTTTTGGAACATTTTGGAAATATCTTGGAAAGGCAGCGTCGTATACAAAAAAAAACAATATAATAGTTATGGCTGTCCACTTTCTCCGCATTTCCATTCTTCTCTTAACAGTTAGCTTTGTTGGTATAAATGCAATATTTTCCAGTCAGTATGGAACAAATAATATACACATCGGTCAATAACAGCACTAAAATTTATATAATCAGTAGATCCCGGCAAAATTTACCTAGATAAAAAGGCTAAATTTCAACACATTAGAAAACAAGGAAAAAGATCAAATAGAGACGTGTGATGTTATTGTTCTGCTCTGCCCTAATAGAAACGTTTGTCATTGATCATTTCACTAAGGGATCATTTTGGAAACGAACCAATATTTTGATAAATCTTCTTTAAGTGTAATCTAACTAAATTTAACTGTATTTAGACGATGACATTTCTTACGGTCTTAGGTTTCGATGAGTTTTAGCTACCGAGGCAAGAAGGTAAATGTTTTGAAAGGCATCTCACACATTAAAAAATATATTTAGAAATTTAATAAAAAATAATTTTGTCGTGAATTGTGTTTCAATGCGTGAGTGAACTATCATATTCTTATGTTGTGAATTGGAATATAGAATAAAGGGTATGACGACAATTGATCAAATCGATTATTATCAAATTTGGTAGTCTCCTTGTTAGATGGAATAGGCGACAGTGTTAGTGTTATCTAGATCTAACTTACGTAACTTAACTACACCTCATTCCATCTCACCTCGCCAATAATAACCATATGACTGTGTTAGGGAGATCTCTGAATTAAATATAGTTTCAGTTTAGCGATGGGTAAATTTATTACAGTTGTAAATTGATTGTGATCCAAATTCGTAATCAGTTACGTACATCATACTAACACACAGGTTCCCGATCAAATAATATATAAGTGGAAAAATAAAATGACATTTTCACAGAAATTACTGCTATGTGCTTATATTTTAAAGAAGAAATTAATAAGTAATGTAATATTCTATTGTTTAAAAAAATCATGATTATTATTCGTTAACATCCTTTTTCATTTTAAACATATACACAGACTAAGAGAACATCACCTTGCTAGTTGGAAATATATATTCTAATACATTGTGTGATAAAAAGCAATACTGAAACATTGATAAGATACCTTCGTCGTCTGGAGCACTCTACGTAAGAGTAATATATTAAAATACCATAAATTAATGTAATAAAATAAACTATAAAAATATAAAATCCTTGCAAGACTGCTTGTTTATTATCGCTCATTTGTTCTACTTCAATGATTGTCATTGTGAGATTAAGATATAACAAATGACTTACGTACAGTTTTTTTATATTTAATGATTTATTTCCGGGTATACAAAAATTATGGAATAGACATGGTACCTTTATGCATGTCAGTCTCTCGAAACCGAGAAAAATATATTATAAACTAGAAAGTTCACATTCCACTATTTGTTTTACACGTTGCAGAATGTCACTTATTTTTAGTATCCGACCGAACCTTCGTCTTTGGCATCGGCCACCTTCACCCAAAAAAAACAACTTCGGCTAAATATTCGGCTTTGGCCAAAATGGGCCCATTTTGGCTTTCCATTGGGCCAGCCGAAGGTTTCTAACAAGTACCGAAATTGAACGAACTGTTATAAATGCGCGATGGAATAAGCGACGCACGGGGAGCTGGGGTCACACTGCTATGTTGTGCACTTGCGTCGGTCGGCAGCCATTGCCAATAGTACATCAAAAATAAAACAAGTTCGTACGCGCATTTGATTATCTACTTTGTTTGTTATTTTGTATTTATTTTTATTTTTTTTTATCTCAATTGTGAAAATTCTTGTTTGATTAAGAAGAGAAGATTGAAATTGTGAAAACTATATGAAAAACTTTTGTTATTTACTTCTCAATGATATAATTATAGAGCCAAGCAAGTATAACTATTCGTTTGGTATTTGTTATGGATATTATGGGATGAACCTATATTGGAATGAACCTACATCTTATGCGTGCATGGATTATTTTATTTCTACAAGCTTTATTTAGTTTCACCTGTTCTGGTGTCTGTAATCAACCAATCCAAACCAAAATGTAATCCCAGTGTTCGATTAAGCTGAAATTTAGCATACTTATGTAAGTTTGGTGACAATGCAATGTTTTGGTACCATAGAGCTGCTCTGATAACGGAGACAGAAGGTGGCCATAGGAAATCCTAAACTACACATGAAAAACCTGTCATATTTATATTCGTTTGGCTTGTCTTGATAAATACTAAATCAGTGTATGATATTCAGGGTTTTATGATGAAGCCGAAACTACACATGATAAACCCATGTTATTTCGGCTCGTTTGATTTGTCTTCACAAAAACTATAATCTTGTGTGGTGATGATGAACTAAATAAGTTGTGAAAAATTAAAAAGTAATAAAAATTTTTAGTACAAGCTTTTATTGAAAACCTCACCTAAAAATTAAAAAAGAAACTTTAATAAAATGTATCATACTATACATTTTAAAAGCTTAAGGCACCAAAGTATTAATTATTAAGTATCAATAAAGTATCAATTATTCTCTGAGCTAGTGGTAAGCATTCCGGCCTGCTAAGCTGAAGTATTACGTGTTTGAATCCCTTGGGAAAATGTGGGCGTGATAAGCACAAACTTCATAAAAACGAATGGATAGCTTAAGATAAATGAAAAACACCGGAGTTTGATGAAAAAAACTAGAGACATTTAACTCTTCGCAAGATAAAAAGGAAGTCAAACAATCCACTTTTCCACATATAATTAAAAAAAAAGATGCTCCGTTGTGGCCTAATAAACATCCGATATCGTAGTGAATCGATAAAAGTTTTATGGATCTCATTATCCTCGACATGCTGCCATATATCCTTGTTGAAGGAGAAACATTTCGTAAGCTCAATTTGACTGACCCTGATATTCCATCCAGGTACAGGAATAAGTATGAGAAATACTTTAAAACAACTTTAATGCCAGTGAGTACGAAAAAGTAAAAGGCAAATTCGTACTTATTTTAGAAAAGGCTGAATGGGTCAGCTTTACCACTGAAATATGGATGATTCAGCAAAGATATTTTCATTGCTGAGTTGCACATCCCACTTCAATAGATGCCCTAAAAGGAAAAAGTTATTCTGGCAGCTAGCATCCTGGAACAAGATGACACAGGGAAGGATATTTCAGAGAAAATTAATCAAATTATTACCGAATTTAATCTAACAAATAAAATCCACATGGGTATCCGTGACAATGCTTACAATATGTAGGCGATTACGCGTTGTGGAAAGTTTGAGTCTATTGAATGCGGAGCTCATACGGAACCGCGAGTTATTCATGATGTTATATTTAAAGATGCTGGTTTAGTGGATATAATATAAACATTTTGAAAAATTGTAGGACATTTTAAAATAAGTGAACAAGCTGCCGATATTTAAATAAGTTTCAAGAAACATGCCACTTACCCAAGCACATTTTGATTCAAGATGTCGAAACCCACTGGAACAGCACATATTTGATGTTGGAAAGAGTCGTTGAACAAAAATCAATTTATATATGACAGAACCCGGTTGAATAGAAGTCCCAACTGCAAAAGAATTGGTGCAAATAAGTTATTATATAACAGTAGTTAAGTGCTTTTATCAAGCCACACGTGATATTTCAAGCGACTCTCCATCAATATCTTTGGTGATACCATTGATCGTCATGCTTAATTCAAAATTGGCTATAAAAGATGAAGATTCTGACAAAGTAAAACTGCTCACGACCCAGTTGTGCGAGCCTGTAAACAGAAGGTTTTTAATACACAAAAAAATACTCCACATTTATTGATTGCCACTTTAATAGAAACAAACTATTTTAAAACGAAGTATTTGACTAGCGCTGAAACGGAAAATAAGAAGACTGAAATATTATAATTTTTACGACAGAATGAGCCTCGGTCAAGTCAAACAGCTCGTATAGATGTAGATGTTGATAAGCTTAGACATTTCTGTTCAACATCAAGTCCAGCTATCGCAAATGCATCCTCAAAAAATGATGATGATTTATGGCATACGCACGATAAACTTGCATCAGTAGTACAGGTAGTGACGAGTTGTATTTGGAACATCATTATCCTCCTTTTCAAGAACACCCAATACGTTTTTTAAAAGAACCTTTGCTGCTGAGGAATGCTGATATTTATGAATATTGGGTGTTTAGTCCATACACTTGTTTACGGCCAATTGCACTTAAATATTTATCTGCTCCTCCCATTAGTGTTCCTAGTGAATAATGGTTCAGTACTTTGGGGCAAACCTATGCGGACAGGCGATCTAACAAAATGAAAATGTATATTATTATTTTTAGCTTATGACATAAAACTGTTTAACTTTGATTACTAATAACTAACTTTTTAATTTAAATGATAGATATCAAAACGCCAATGACAATTCGAGACTTTTCGGCTATTATTTTGTGATTTTTTCCAATGCAATCAATGCAATCAATGTAGCTTTAAATAAGAAGTCCTTGGGAAAGCAAGGTAAAAAATTTGTGCTTATAACTATTAATATAATTATTAATATATTTACAACTGCGAACTTACATAATGTGGTTTAATGAAAAGTTAAATTATTGTAACTTGCTATTGGTAAAACAGTCTTTACCTGATTAATCATAATAATTAATTCTTTTAGTTGTTACTTTTATTTCATTTTTAATTTGCTCAAATTTCCAAAAATGTGCATTTAATTGACCAAAGTTTTTAAAGAGTTTATTTCTCAGTCTATTTTCACACTAGTTGAAAAAAACTGGTACTGATTGATATGATTGTGATTGTTAAATTATTTTTGAGTAAATAAATATTATGGCATTAGTTCGAAGTGTCATTACTTTGCACAAGTTGCATGGTAATTTCAATTATCTCGTTACGTTTTTGTTTATACAGCCAACATACACTATTCAATATTGAATATATTTGGCCTTAATTTTGTAGAAATTCATTATCCACAATTAAATGAAACTACTTGATGTAGTATTATTTCTACTTTCTTTAAGTTCTACCACTACCTAGGTTTCGTTGTATTACAAAATCTTCAGGTGGTCTATTAGCGAAGATATCTTTGCTAATAGCCCACCTGAAGATGTTGTAATACAACGAAACCTAGGTTGTGGTAAAGAAGTCTCCTTAAGTGTTTTCTAATTCTGTAAAGCTATATTCATAAACAATAGTGGAAGGTTAATATATGGTTTCCATCAATATTTGTTTTACAAATCGACAGAAAATCGGGTAAATTTAAATTAAAAAATAAATACTATGTAGTAATTATCAAAAAAATACGTAGATTTTGCCTTTCTTGTTTCATTAAACATACAGCTGAGGAAAGCTGTAGCAGTGTTTTCTTTTTAATTTGTCAAGATTTCAATATTAATGAGGTTTGATAGTCCAACCCGCACTTTTTTAATTAACTTTCACAGAACAGTCAAGTCAGTACAAAAATCCATTATATTTCATTTTCAAATTTTACAATATATTTCCTTATTAGTTTAAAACTTTGTACAAAGTTTCTTCCATGTCTTTAATTTATCTGTATCGCATCATGTTAATTGCGATATCAAATTAAATATGAAAACCACTGAGTTCTTTTATTATATAAGCAAAAAAAAATGTTATTTGGTACAACTTATAGAAGGTCACTTACTATAGGCGAAGGATATTTTTGTTTATGTACAAGTTTTCTCAAACAACAAATTCACCTCTAAGGCGAGGTTTAGGACCAGGCTGGACCTATTTTTAAAAATCTTATGTTAATTACATATAAATAAACTTTTCATAGGTCGACTACAATTTTATTTCATAAGCAAATGTTCTAAGAAATATACTATATCTCTTTGTAATAATATCATGTCATGTTTTTAACTCAATTACCAAAAAAAGTCTAAAATTAACAAACGATGTCACGTCTAAACGTACTGTTAAATTGTTATTACTTCCTTTAATCATGGAAATCCGATATAGAATCTAAATACTGTAATAAACATGAATTCGATAAACTTGTCTCACATTATTCCTGGTCGCTCCTCATTTAAATATCACGCAGACACTGAGCCAATCGTGTAGTGTCGAATATTCCGGTACGTGATATAGTTCTGTCCGATTAAACATTGTGTTGCTAGTAAACTCAAAGTTGCTATTTTCAATTGTAATGTCCGTCATATTGTCTGTTACATCATTTTTTGCTAGTACAGCTGCAGGCAATTTAATTGGGAAAATTGAATGCTGCAAGCGTTGTAAAAAAACCTACATAAACAGAAAGAATGCGTCAGATCGTAGACAATATTAATAATGAAGGAAGCATATTTTTTTATTATTGATAATAATAATTGTTTAAGCAAATTTTCATGTATATTTTCTACCAATAAAATGAAATTGTCATGTAAAATGTCAATATATTTTTTGTCATAGCTTTCATAGTATACTTCACATACTTGTCTTATAACGTTTAGTCAAAATAAGTTGAATTCCTCGCCGCAATAAAAATGTGATTTATACAAATGTTTACATTTTCGTGCAAAATAAGTGGTTTAAATTTTTATGTTCCTGTAAATTTAAATAATAAAATGATCAGTCTGTACGACCATCCAGCCAGACTTACCGATAATCTCAAACTACGGTAATCTCAAACTCGGTTGCATTTTGCACCAAATCTCTATAATAAAGAAATTTACGCACACGTGGACGCAAAGCTATGAACAAAACTGAAATACACGTCATTATGCTGCATAGTGCATGTGAAAAACTAAAGGTGATGAAGCGCACCGGTGTACTTGTGTATTAATTATTTGGCTCGAATCAGATATTGTTGAAACGGGAATTTGTCTCGGAATTTCTTCTCTTGACTCAATTTATTTTGACTTATAGTTATGAAATAAATGAGAAAAATATACCATGAAAACAACGAAACAAATTATAACAAAATAATATATATATATATATATATATATATATATACATATATATATATATATATATACAAAATAATAACAATATAATATAAACAAAATAATAACCAAGCGGAAAATATAATTCCTTTATAATAAACCATGTCTACAGTGCGAGGCGAACTCCCTTTTATTTAGGTTTTCTTGCGTTCCTTCTGGAAAATTACTACGGTTGTGGGAAACAGGACAGGACCGTGATAACGTGTCGCCTCGAACCCGACCGAGGTTCGTTGATCGAATCCGGAGATACGGAGAGCACAATATAGACGAAAGTATTTTATATTTTTATCTTTGTTTTATATTTTTTATACTTACATTTATATTATGTTCAACCTAAAATTTAAAAAAATTAAACACAAAGCGTGTGGCGTACAAAACTATCTAAGAGCCAGATTAGGGAGACGGGTGTAGAAAGAGAAAGACAAAAGAAACTAGGGTAGAGAGAGGGGGAAATCGGAAGCCACATCGCGTCGGGATGGAGCAAATAAAAGAACCCCGTACCCGTCGCAGATCGTCAATGTGCCACAAGGAAGTCTCTAGTAATCATCTGAATAACTAGACGAAGAAGCGACTACAAGAAACTGCAGTGTTCAAGAAGAGACAGTCATAATCGTCGGAAGCAAGCTTCAGGAACAAGGCAGCATTAATCGTCGGAAGAAAGCAGTAGGAACAGGGCAACCTTAAAGAGGCAGCTAGAACGTTTAGTGTGTCTTCAGCAGCCAAGCAGAACCGAACTGGACGTCGTCTACGCTCTGGTAAAAGCGTGAGATCAGCTCTCTCTTTACGTCTCTCTCCGGCAATTATAAAACAGGGTGGTGGAACGTACGCCGCGGCGCCGTCTCGGAAGCGGAAATTTCGAGTTTCATTTTCGCTGAAGCCCCGAGGTATAAAACACCCCGGTTGCCCCCTCGCGTCGTTCGTGAGTGATCTCCAAGCGCGCATGCATTCCCCAAGGCGTGTTGGCGCAAGCGAACTGGTGCGCTGCAGATAACGTAGGTAACACGCGAGCGACTGGAGGTTCGCGCCCTCCGTAACGTGTAGCCAGACCGCGGTCCTAAGCCGGGTTGCAAGTCGACTATAGCGGTGTACATAACTTCTAGCGGAAATATTGTTGTATTCAATTTTCCAATTATAAATTCCTATAGCCGCACTCAGAGAAAATGAAGTGACAACAGACAATATAACGTGCATTAAAATGACAAACAAAAACATTGAATTAACTGACAACGCGGTATTTAATCGGACCCAACTATATCACGTACCGGAATATTCGAGACTAAACGATTGGTCCCCGTTTTCCTAACATTTATACAAACAATAATCAGGAAAAACGTGAAGCAAGTTTATGAATATTCATATTATGAATATTTATTAAAATATTTAGGTTTCATATTAAATTTCATCGATAAATGAAGGTAATAAAAATGTTATAAATATTATGTTTCGTGTGAAGAGAAATATTAGGTTTTGTACTTTGTTTTCTTTATAAAAGGAAATTATGGCGACCACAAAGCCAGTTAAGAAATTCTTTAAATACAAACAATTCATAGATAAAAAACTATATTATTTGAACTTAAGAGAAATTTCATTCTAAAACTGAATCATGAAATGTAATTATGTTTTTACCACAATTTGGCTGTCATCGAAAGAGTTATTTGAAATAAAGTTAGGTTTGGACTTTTGAGCCGATATCTAGTATTATGAATATCGAGATTTAGATAAATAAAAAGAAATTCTACAATTTTCCTCTTTTCCTACACATTTAATAAAACAGATGTTGTCCATAAATATATTTTCAATACATATAATTTATATTTAGTAATTTAATTTGAATTTACTCAATTTTTTTAATCATCGTACCATTATCATAAGTGCACGTATGTTATATACAAGTAATACGTAATAATATAATATAGAAGTAAAAAGGATTTCAATTACAAACGCTAATTTATATAAAAAAATAAACCCAAAATACGTAAAGTGGTAAAAATTTTTTTTGAAAACAAAGCCGATTACATATTAAAAGAAAACCCAAAATACGAAGAAAAAAGTGAGTACTAGCACAAATTTATAATAAAAATGTAAACATTATTAACTTAATTGCCAATAATGGATTTTTAAAGTTGGCGATATTGAGTATTTTTGTTGACATTTACTGTTAAATAAGGTTGACATCGTTATTATTAACTTTTTAATATTTTTGAAATACTTAACTGTTCCTTTATAAAATTGTATTACTTAGTGTTTTATTTAAGTTTTTGTTGAATGTCTAATTAAAAATTTAAAGTGAAAATAACGGAAAATCCAAGCAATGTGAAAAATGAGCATTTTATCGTGAGTAAATTCTCTTTCAATATTTTTTTATTATAATAAAGTCGTGATGAAGCTTTCACTTAAGTAAAAAATCAGTGAAAATCGCATTTTGCTCACTAGTCTCAAACTTGTAGATTTCCGAACTAAATTAGTTAAGTTTTCAATTACTGCACTACAATAGATTCATCAAAGGGTGATAAAGAAAGAAGGGCTTGAAATAAGACCCTTTTCAAGGTGCGATACATCAAAAACAATTAAAGAAACCCTTATAAGTTTATTTCCTTGTCCGTTTGTCATAGGTGTTTTCTAAAAAAACACTTAAAGTCGATTAGCCTGCATATATCTAAAAACAAATATTGAAAAATATTTATTTGGAAATTTATTTTATAAACTTAAATTGAATTGGTCGATTTGAATTTTCCAGTCGGGTCTTATGTTTAAATCACAAAATCCCGTCAATAAATAATATTTATTTTCTTTCCATTGAAAGTAATGCAACAATTTTTAATTTCTATATGGCTATTTAAGCACCTGTCAGTAATTGTACTGATAATGAAAATTGTCATTTCCGTACCTATTGTTTATGGGCGATTTATACGTGTGCATTTATAATTTTAATGTACGCGTCTAAACCACAGTTCATTGCAATATTTATACATAACCAACATATTTCTCTCTTACAAATCAGTGTATAGATCTATATACTACCAGGATATTGTTATCGGAGCGAAGGTGTCTGAGATGAGGTGGTATGATTAGCCACAATATTAGGTAGATGAATGTCAGATACCGTTGCCTACTTCACTATGTCTACTTACAATATGACTAACAAATTTGGAAATCACCGATTTTATTTAACAAGAAAGACATGTAATAGGAAGACACAATAAGGACTTAAAAATTGTTTTGTTATATGCTACTATAATATAAATCAAATTAAGTATGCTGGAATATTAAAGAGTTATTGGCAATAAAAATAATAAATAAATGGCCGACACCCAGGATCGAACACAACACACTAGTTTGTAAGAGCGTGACTTCTCAGCCACGCATTTTTATTCTGAATACTGCATCATTTCAAAATACTTTTTGTGTTTTCGGGCCATACAGATGCTTTTTTTGGAAAATCAAAAATTCTTCTCTAAGAGGAAACTCCTATATGATTTACATTAGTCGTTATCACATTAATCGTAGGCATTTGCAAGTTTTTTAGTGTTCTTATTAGGAGGAAATGGTGTAAACCAGTGTGAATATAGGTGCATAATAAATAATATGAAAGAGCGAAATGTAAAAAAATACTGCATTTAATTTTAAAATACCAATATTCACATATCAAATATATTCAAGCTCCATCTCTATGCCCTTGCTTTAATATATTTGCCCCGGTTGCTGTTCTCATATCGCGACAGTAATAATACGGAAATGGGTTTAATATTGTACTGTTCACCAATTTGTATCACAATAAAATGCTTGTTTTACAAATTTATCGCGGCGACACACCGATGAATATTGAAGGAAAATATTAGAATTTTTTTATTCTTGAAAATTAAAAATATATTACCAACTTTAGACAAGATATTTGGAAAGTTCTAAATTTCTCGCTTGGTTTCTCATAATTAATATAAAACTGCGGAGTTTTACTTATGATAACCAAATAAAATATCTTCTTTAATTCTTTATTTTTGACTTATGCTTTGCAAATACGCAGCTTAAGTCGAACATAAGAAAAGTTTTGCCATGATTAAAAATAAATTATCACTAATGTGAATACTTTGTGTGTGCTAACACTCCAGACTACCGTTAAAATAATTTCAAAAATTGCAAGTGTGCATAATACTGCTGATGGCGGTTTTTAAAATCGAACCTGAAAATCTTAAAAAAGGAAAAACATATTTCATCCTGATATGCTAATATTACATGCAAAGTAGTCAGTCACACAATTTATATTTTAGTTACTAACCTTGAATGATGTACTTAAATCATTCCATACACAGATGGGTACTGCTTACACATGAACTTGGAATATTCAACAGACTAAGGCATAAGACATACGACTGAGCAAAAAGTCAACAGAACGCATATGCCATTGGAATTGTATGATGTAATATAGATGTTTACCTTTAGACTAATTAACCTAAGTTGACCTAACGGATTTCGTCATGTGACAAGCTTCGCATCCCATCTACAGTGAATTAATTATATACGTGTTTGCCATATCATTTTGTAATATGAATATTTAACATTTACATTAGCAATTGATTTATCTATTTTTATATTCGTGACCTTGGCTTCTGATATTCTCTACGATTTGTTTAAACAATTTGTGACCTTGTTAGTCTCAATAAACAACCATATACATAATTTTAACATTATATTTAAATAGTTATTTTATTAATTGGTGGTGGTGGTGGTGGTTCTTTGCTTTAAAAACGTCGTTCTTATTATATTTTGATTATTACTACAGAGGTTGACGCTGCGTTATGTCGTCTTTCAAGCGGACGTACGTTATTGCATTTTTGCTGCTTTCAATATTGGCGTTTGCTGCGATGCAGAATGTGAAAAATACTGATCACAAATCCTACATGTTATATCCATTTGTGTTAAGGGGGAATAAGAATTGCCCGCCAGGACACGTGAAAAATAAATTAGGCGTATGTATTAAGGTGGAAACGTAATAGTGGAAATTGAATATACTGATTATATCTATATTTCAATACAGATTATATCTATATTTTCTTAATTTGACTTTTTTATTTATCCATTATGTACCTGTATTCATAGACGTATGCGTTCGCTTCCGACTATATCAATAACTTTACACCGTTTTCTACTAAATTTGAAATTATTAACGTTAGTTTTCCAGACATTTGAATTTGAGCGGTCAATCACTCAGCTCGCCGGCTTTGTTTGGCGCCTGAGTAATGACAGTTGTTATCTCTTTATTGTAAACGTATTAAATATTCAAGATTATTGTGTATGTAACTGCAATTGTTAAACAGTAGAAATGGTCATGCGTACTTATGGTACATGTGGTATGGTACATGAGCCGATTATTTCCGTATTAAGAACATCTATTTAGAGGGAGTAAAAAATGAAACAGTATCGTTATCATACAAATCCCGTAATATATATTTAATTTGTATGTCGTTCATACTATAGTAGTAAGTCGATTGCGACTCAATCCGTGATCTAAAATAAATACAAAAATATGAAATCAAAACCAATTTGTACATGACTTATGTAATTTATTTATATTATTATTTATATTGTTGCTGTGTAATTTATATTTTCAAACAGCAATCATAAAATTATGTCTGATTTTTTAATGAAGGAAACGGATATACGCTAAATTAGAATATTTTTCCTATTTATTCAGCAATTTTATTGCACATTGTCATTATTATTTTTATGGAAAATAAGTAATTTTATGCAAAATATGTAACATTTTAAAATTGTGAAACTTCACTTTATAAAATTCTAATCCACATACGTCATACTTTACAACAATCATAAAAAACCTATCTAGCACGGGTAGAGCTCACACTACGAGGGTTCACTTATAAACATTGTATTTCTATTAAACTATTTCACAACGTTCATATGTGACCTGCTATATCTTTCGGAGGATTATAAAACTGTGCTTAGTTTAAAGAGCTATACCAGCTAGGATAGCCGCTATAGTTTTCCTACGACCTGCTGGTCAGATATCAGCAACACGATTTATTTTCGTGATTATTGTTTCGGTGGTTTCGGAAATAAATGGAGGAAGGTGCTCTATTTTCGTATGTTTTTTTGAATATCATTTTAAATAGGCAACTTGAAATTAAGAAAACTATGTTTACATTCCTCATAATATAAAATGACAAAAACATTTATTAATTTATAATTCAATAAATGTGTGCGTGTTTGCGCGTGTGCGTTGCACTTGCGCGTTTGCGTGCATGTGCGCCTTCAAGTGTGCGTGTGTGTGCACGTGTGTAACACTGACTTGTGAAAAACTGGCATGGTGGAGGCAATCAAATTTCTTACTCTTTGCAGTCATATATACATATACGCATACAAGTGTATATCAACACACTTAGGAAGAGTTTAAAGCAGATTGGTTTAAATGATATTTCGCAAACTTTACATAAAGCGGCACCCATTTAACGAAGACTTTTCTCATTTTGAAATATTGTTTCAACTGCAATTTATGACTCACTTAATACGGTTTTCATTAATGTAATATTATCTTGTTTTTAATACCGAAGGCACCGGAGTGGTGGTCTTCTGTGGACTTTATACTGATTCTAAATTAAGAAGACTGACTTACAGGAAAACACAGCGGTGCGGAGTCTTTCAATTTCTTCGCAAAATCCAAAAAATAGTGATTTAATTGTGACGTTAACTTTTTCAAAGAGAAGTACATAATCATCGATCTCACTTTAGTGTTTTTCTCATTTATTCCGTGTTCTACATGAATTTGCAAATAACATTATGGGCGACAACGCTTCTTGCTTCGTGTACTTCATTTAGAGCGAAACACTTTAGGTGAAGCAGCACGCAAAATATCCCAATAATAAAATTGATTTTCATATGATGGAGCCAAATATTGGTTCGAAAATGCAAAGAAAGATCTGATCTCGGTAATCCTCGTCATTAACTATCTCCTATATTAAGTATACAAAAAATAAAAAAAACACTTTTTGAAGCCGGTCTCAAGTTCAGGCCAGATTTCATGTTATACTGTAATAGAAAAACAATTTCGCGCTTTGAAGAAAAGTCAAAATATTCCATTGAGCTACCACATACTTTAATAATAGTTGGAAATGTAATATTTCCAAAATATTTTCAGGCTGTGTCTGCAATTTTTGTCACATTTTAGAAAATTTATGACAATTTGAAAGCAATAAAAGTTGCACATTCTTGCAAAAAATGTTTATAAAGTAACTCGAAGCAATTATTTTTCAACTCACTGAAACTAACATTTGCAATTTTTTTAGAAACATTTTTCCGAACAACTTAATCAGCATGCAAGTATCACTGGCACTCATTACCTGTCTTCAGCGTACTATGTTAGACTGTAACTAGCTAATATACATTTTAAGTATTTCTCAATTATAAAGAATTGTTTAACTAGTGAATGGCCAACTCAAGGATTGGCACTAGTTAAACAATCCTTTATAATAGAGAAATACTTCAACCGTACAATGAAAACCATTTACGTCAAAATATTGCGTTCGTATGCAATGTTATAATGTTCATCATACGTTATAATATAAGTAATATAAATGCAAAGCAACAGTGGAATATTTACGTTATTTCAATTATAAGATGTGACGCATTGCAAAAGGGAATAGGAATTTTCTCGAGAATAAATCGATTTTTAATGCCTTATCTTATATCTTATAGTGTATATCTACCTCAAGGCTATATAAGCTCGTGTAAAGAAAGCCCATAAGTAACAATTATTACGTCTGATCTACGCTAATTAAATAATCGTTTCCATCTCAATATATTAGATGAATCATTTATACAAACCCGCGACTTTGCGCGCATGGATTTTTGAGTAATGTAGTGGACATTTTCATCAGTAACAATATTTACATTATAACAGTACACTTTATTGCAAGTAAAGTGACTTATATTTTAATATGAACTTTAGGTTTATTGTTGCCATACTCTCGGCCATTTCTGTTCATAGGTTCTTAATTCTACTCACTTTAGTTTGAGACATGCCCCATTAATTTAACTCCAATTCCTCCAAGGAATATTTAATGGATACGAAGTTTATTATTGGTTCTAATTTAAACCCTAAGAATTTTTGCAGTGATAGATCTTTTGAGATCATTTCAATAGTTTTGCATGTTACTCAAAGAATGAAAAAAAAATTCCAAAGGTGCCACTCGTATTTTACGCCTAACAAAATTACAAACAACGATCGGTCAATAGAGTTATAGTTAGTAATAGTGAAAATGGTAACGGAGGTAGAATCAATAGAAATGTTATTTATTGTATTTCGATCAGTTCTACAGGTAGCGGCTTTGTGTCATGTCGTCGTTCAAGTGTACGTGCGTTTTAGCGAAGCGAAACGGAACATCAAGGCAACTACTTCCTCAGTATAAATTATCCATCCCAATGAAAACCCCAGTAAATTCTTGGAAACGTACTAGCTTCGTAGCAGTCATGTTATATGCCATACCGATATCGAAATTGCATACTGATTCAGAGGTCTTCAAATATTGACAATAATGTTTAACACGCTAATCTTGATGAGGTGATTTTATTGGCTTCAATTGTTTGTCCAGAATTTGGTAATAAATGTGCATTTATTATCCCACACACATTCACTAAATTCGCTTACGGTGAACCGATCTTTATAAACTCAATTTAGTTATAAAATGTGTTAACCACATTTAAGGACATTCAATCTAATATTATTTATGATCCCGTATAACCTCGCGCTTGCGTTAAAGTATTCCTCGGTATCGAGAAAGGAGCGCCTGCATTGGTAAATTTATACGTAACATGTTACAATTCGTTCATTTCTAACGAAAGTTTCGACAATTGCATTATTTCCTACAAACATGTTTGGGTAATTAAATTTTGGTTTATTAAAATTAATGGGAACGATTCATTAGACAAAGAAGATACAAATATGTGGTGTTAATGGATTTTGTCTTGTTTTAGAACTAAAATGTGAGAAATTGAAGGCCATTTCACTTTTTCTGTTTTGAAGATAAGCATTTGATTGACTTGAATACACTGGTGATATTTCTAAAAATTATTATAATGCAGATAAGGTAACTCTTACATGGAACTTGATCAAAATACCTATGAAAGCTACACTGAGATAGAAATTAAAATGATCAATTCGGTTACTTTAATATTTTTGAAGTGTCAATATTAAGATAATACATATCTTGTGAGACCGTTAAGACTCTGAATAATTAATTAAATTTATCGACAATCGCATTTACCCTACTCACCCTAATGTTCATTAAGGAATTTATTTAAATATCAGGTCATGATTAAACTGCGAAGCCTAAAAACTTCCTTAGCAACCTTTATTCCATCACTTTTCTATGCACAATAGCTGACTACGAATATAACTTGGTCTAGTGTTCTTCTCAGTGATGAGACTGGTAACTATTGACTTGATTTATAGAATCATGCATTTTCTTAAAAGTGTCTGAGTTTTTGAAACAAGACAGCGGATTGTCTTGATCTGTGTAAAAATGCCACTTAATAAATCATTTTTGGGCTCACTTTAACTATAGGTATTTTAAACAAAATATTATAGTGGATTAATAAACTTAAAACCCGAACAGAACGTTATAAATAATTTTTATATGGTTCAAATATCAGTATTATAGTAGAAGTACCAGTATTATTATGGTTCTGTTATCGTGTGATTACACTGTATGCGTTTCGTTGAACTGGTTTAGAGGGGTATTATATTAAGGGTTTTCTTTAAACTATGGTATTATTTGTCATTATTCGTATCTATGTTAAAAATGGAATTAATATTTTTAGCACTTACCTAACTATTTTTTTTAAATCTATGTATATTTAAAATATATTAAAAATATAGCAATTTCAACTTTAGCTATTCGAAATCGAGTGAAGTTTGCAAAATATTTATTTATTTATAAGAAACTAAGTATAGAAAACTTCGAAAGCAAAATACGCAGGTGATGCATTTATTGCTAACAAACCAATATATTACGGAAAATAACAATAAAACAAGGATAAAAACAAACATTGTAAAATAAGGCCAAAAATAATATCGTATGCAAAATATGAACAAACAAATTTACAAATGTAGATTTATCCAATTAAATGTATCAACCAAAGCCATTTTGATTCACAGAAACCACTTAAAATCAGACACATCACGAGTAGAGTCTAGATAAGCAGATAGAAGGGAACGATGTATGTAAGGAACATTGATCGTCAGGTTAAACATATTGCTATTTGAGATGAATTTTAAATCAAGTAAGCTGGACGCGCTGAACGGACATGCATCTGTTGATTCTATAGTCTACACAGTAGTCCATACGATAGCAGCTACTGAAATTTTCCAATTGTTCCCGTTAGAGCCATGTCAGCTGAATTATTGTAAACTTTAGCTGACACTGCCTAGGCAAGAATACGGCGGGCAGCATATAAGCACGTTAGCCTCAACGTATGTTCTTATTGTAATACTAGAAATCAACATTTGCAGCAATTATGGAAGTGTGAATGTTTTAATAATTCATAGCGTATTAGTTTTTATCTTACTGTTTAATTTCTGTTCTATATTATTTACCAAAACTGTTTAATTAAATCTGCAGACTGAACTGAAAACAATCTTAGTACTTTTAAATATAAAGTTATCAACTTAGGAAATAAATATCTAAAAGCCGTCACCGTTCGTTCTCTAATGAAATAATAAAAATATGTCCTTTCCATGGTATATTGAGTTGACTATAAGGAATACGGCCTTTGACAGCGCGGTGCACCGCGAGGATCTGGGTTCGATTACTGGTCGCTCATCGAGCGGGACTGGACTGGAGTTCCGATTGGCTGCAAGAATTATTCCGCTACATGTATCAATTTTGTATATTAAAATTAGTGAACAAATAAATATGCTTTATGTAATAACGTAAATTAATAAAATTAATTAATATAAGAACAAGTGTAAAAAGATACAACAAGGGTTGGAAATGAGGTTTTAAAAATAATTCGCCAAGCAAGAATGGAACTCACGCTACGAGGGTTTCGTACATATTTAGGCACCTATAAGTATTTTAATACAAGTATATTGCGTACTATTTCTTTCACAGGCTTAAAAACATTATGCATATTTCAAAATTATAAGACCGAAGATCGAATCGCTGTAAAAATCGAGTCGCTATGGCTTTCCAGAATTTTACCAATCCCCGTTTCTAATGAAGTTTGATTCAGTAGATTTGGGGACACGAGGGATTATTTTTACATATGTTTTTGAATATCTTTTTGAATAAGCAAATTTTCATTACGAAACAAATATACTTTTGTAGTCTTCATAACAAGCATTTCAAATTATATTCCATGTGATATGTGACACCCTCTTTAAATCTCATATGATTACTTTGAAACGAATAACCAGGCCAAGATATTTATTCATTTACGTACGCGACATCAAAGTTTTTGCACCTTTGCATTTCAGACACGATAACAGGACAATTAATTATATATAGCAAAGTTACGATACACAACGATGACACATTTCAATAAGTTTACTCTCACCCACAATCAAGTCACACTCTGGTGTAACCGCGTTCGGGCGATTGAGCAATTGTTTGCCGCGGGGATCGCAAAATTTCGATGCAAATACGTTATAGATGCTGGTATAGCAAAAAGATGATTACTAAGTGAGTGAAGGGAGTTATCAGGTACCAAGATATAGAGTTTTTCAATAAATGAAATTAAATCTTTCTATTAAACGATCGGAAAATAAATTACATAAAAAAAACTAGTCTTCAGTCTTACAGCGTACGGTAATCCAATATACCCAAGAGAAATTCGGTGGGAAATAGAAAGGTGAAGTAACCAAATCGTTTTATTTACAAATATCGAAGGAGGGTTTTGTGGACAATTGAATTATGTGTATCAGATTAAATTTAGGTTCATGTAGAGAACCAAATAATGGAACTGGTTTCTCATTTTCTTCGTACTAAAGTCATATATAATAGGTTAATTGAGGAAACACATCGGAAGTTCCTAGCATTAGTCAACACAAATCTAATCCTCCTTAATGGCTTTTTTGCGACATTCGACAAATGACCACGAAACGTCGGGGGAGAATCTGATGGAACTCCTCGATGAATTACTTCAATACGCGAGTATAAGGCCGTCCCGCTAATAATGTATTCATAGCCGAGAAGGGCGAGAGCTCGGCCGTAGTTCTTCACAGAATATTTGCTACAATTTAGCTGCAGACCGCTGGCAACGCTCCACTCGAGAACAGCGTCGCTATCATGCTACAGCAACTTGTAATAGCTGAGAAATCTTTGTCATCCACAAAAAGAAGGCAGCGCGAAGTTTTAACAATATTTCCGAAATTATTCATGAGGATAATGAACAATTAAGATCCGAACATATGTGGGTTAAAATATATAGGTTAATAATATATAATGCAAAACCATTTGTTAAGGTGGTATTTAGGCGGTTTCCAGAAAATGAATTGTGAATATAGAAAGACATCATAAATATATTACCTACTATATCTTTCATAGGCGTAAAAACATGGTTCGTATTTAAATAATTGTGCTATCTAGGAACATTGCTATAGTTTTTCTATAATATTTATGTGGGCTTCCACGAATCCATATTTTTCTCAAATTTCTAGTTTGTGTAGTTTTGGATATAATGGAGAGCGAACATATTTTTTTGCCCATTTCTCCGTTCATTTCTGAAGATAACATATCTAAAATTACAAAAAAAATTATTTGTAAGGCCATTAACAATAGCTCTTTTATATGATTTCACACACTACACATGGAATTTAAATAAATCGCTTGTTTAACGTAGCCCTCGAAAATGCCAAATGAACATTTTTGAGTTCATTGGTGTATATGCGGATCAATACGTTTTATCACTAAGCCAAATATCAAGTTTCTACCTCAAGTAATTTATCAGAAGAACGGTGTTGATAGATGGACCAACAGACACACGAAGAATCTTATAAGATTTCCGTTTTTCTTTTTGAGGTACAGAATCCTAAAAAAAAATGCGAATATATGCGTGTTTTTCTAATGATAGCACACTGATGGTAGACGCTGACGTTACTTTTTGTCCACTATAGTTTTAATTGTCGATAACTTACAATAAGTTTCGAAGAATTAATAAATTTTTATCTCAGTCTCCTTTAGAGTATGTCAACCTCAAGACGTAACTAATCTAAGCTTATCGGAAGAACACCCGAACCAGATAAATCTCGCATCCTACCTATGATACGTTAATCATATTTGTAATGGTGTTGATCACATTATATTACACGAATAATTAATATTAACGCACACACATAATAAGTATATGAACTTCCATATTTGTTAGATTCAACTTTGACATTCTCTTTTAAATGCCAAATATAAATATTGCTTGATTATTGTAAATAACCAGATACTACCGTAACTTAAACATTACGTTTTTATAATGTACATTTAAATTGAGATATTTCTCTTATGGATAAATTTTTATGTATTTTTTGTTGGTTTTTGCTTTAAAAATAAAGTTTTTAGTTAATTTTAATTAGTTTTGTAGAATTCGATTTCGCGTCATGTCGTCTTTTAAGCGTATGTGTGTTTCTGTCCGTTTATTACTTTTGATATTGACCTTTGCCACGGCGCAAGATATCCTTTTGACGAATTTAAATTTTAACGCGACAAAAATTGGCAACTATACTCTTGAACCTCTAACTTATATTATGGGTTACATTAAAGAAATGTCCGGCCTAAAAAAGGCCGAAGAAATGAAGCGGGAGGTAACAATGAAAGTTGGAAATATTTGACTTCTAAAGGTTAATATTTTAATATTAATTATACATATTTCTTGTATCGGTTTTAGCACATTTATTATATACCTAGAGTCATAGGAGTGTATACTTATCTATGTCTGTGTTTATAATTCCACAGCATTTTTGACTGACTTGGAAATTACTAATTGAAATAGTTTTGATGTGTTTCGTAGAGAATTGTCTGTTTAGTATAAAATTGAGACAGTGTTGAAGTTATTATTAGAATACAAGAAATTGCCAGTGTAAAATATAAGGCTGAGAAGTCAAAGATTTGCGCTTGTGTGACGATAATTTATGTGATATATTTTCATTTCTGACTTGTTAAAATTTTTATGCAGAAAATTTATACAGTTTGACATTAAAAAGGATCATGCGATAAATTAGTTTCGGCTTCGTATAAAGAAGGTACACTTCTACAACATCTTTACATGCGAATGGTTCAAGCAGATAATTCCCAAGTTTAACTGTCTCTCATTCTAGACGAACATTTAACACCTACCTATCGATACGTGACTCCATCCAACATCGTCTTACGCGCTATTGCTTTTGGTAACATTATGCTGATGGCAGGTATGTCCATAATATATATATATATATATATATATATATATATATATATATATATATATATATATATATATATATATAAATTTGTAATTCAGCTGCGGTTTGCATTCGTACTTTAATGTTTTTTACTCATAAAAACACCGAGTAGGAAATTGATATGTAAAAAGTTACAATTGACATCATCGTTGAAGTTATTGCCATGTGCTTATTTTTCTAAATAGCGAATGACGAATAATGTGTTATTTTTTTGTCAGAGAAAAATAATAACCATGTTGTACCGGAAAGCTTTTTAGGGATTCATATCTCCATAGGAAAGTGGAAGCTTTATACAATAACTCGTGTCTGTCTGTTGGTCTGCAGCAATTTCCAAAATCACTGAATATAAAATTATGAGAAAATATGGGCTTTAGAAGTCCACAAATAGGTTGAAGGAAAACTATATCGATGATTTTAGATGTTGTAATTTTTTAAACTTGCCCAGTACTTTGACGCCTGTGGAATATATAGTAATATATATTTATTAGTTAATTTTCCATATATTTATTGGCAAGTATATAATTACGTTTTCCTCTATTCACAGCCGATTTCATCAAATATATGCTTACAAAAATATACCAGAATAGACATCACTCAATCTTAATTTTGAAAGTACTGAGCTAAAAGTCTTGAATGAAATAAGATGGATAAAATATGGCAGTAGTAGTCGTCAGTGATTAGCTGTTAGCAGTTGAGGAGTTTCGTTCTCTACATCTAAAGTCCACTTTCAGATTTTGCAAAGTAATAACTACCCAATGCAAATATTTTGAAGCATAGTTGATTTATTGCCATTCGTTGAAGAGTTCCATCGTTCATTTCTGGAGCTCATCATCAGATCGTCATCATATTTATAAGTAATCACCCCTAAAGTACCCTCCTTTAAACAAAAAAATAATTATCGAAATCTGTCTACTCAGTACAGAATTATCCCTGACCACACATAAAAAAAATACTCCGACGAATTGAGAATCGCCTGTTTTCTGAATTCGGTCAATTGTATGAAATGATGTTACATTTGGTGAATACAGAATTCCTTTTACCTGGTGATAAAGAATAATTTATTAGAATTATTTCATTAAGGTTAGGTTAAAGAAAATGAAACCCTATTAAAGTCGGTCACATATCCGTTCATCTATTACAGCTATTTTTCTCAGAGATGTTCGACGAAGCAACTTTAAACTTCACACAATAATGATGCTTATTGAATCAGCATATTTAACGATACAAGAAATTAAAAAATATTTGTTTGAAAATGTTGTGTAGGTGGGGATGGGCATGAATATATATATATTTTGCTTTGATCGTGTGGGATTTTGACTTATAATGATTTCAGAATTTTCTTTTTTTCGGAATTACATATGAGATAACAATAGTGATGCTACTGACAAAACTTAAAAAAAACATAGTTTAGTAGAATTAGAGTAAGGTTACCAACCTTACTCTTGCAGTAAAACTAACCTAAATTCACATTTTGTAGGAAATTTGGGATAATTTAAGGCCGTTGATATATATATATATATATATATATATATATATATATATATATATATAAATATATATATATATATTTATTTATATGTATATGTACATATATATTAAAATAGCTTAATAAAAATTAATATATAGACTACATAATATGTAAACTATAGACTATCTTCGAACTGCCCGTTTATAATAAAGGTAGTAAAAATAAAATTCAATTTTCAAAATGTCTTGTGGTATTTCACTTAAATTGTTATTTTGTTTTACAAATTACATATGTATTTATAAATTATGTGCATCACGTCAAGATGAATTTAATGGAAGGAAATTTTTGTTCGATGATTTTTTGTAATATTTATTTTGGTCCCAATCAACAACAAAGTTATGATCGACTTTAATTGTCAATTAATTATAAACCTTTATCTAGTGATGCTATTTATAACTGATTCGATAAGTTCAAGTGTGATCTAATCTCTGTGGTGGATTCCCGAAAGATGTTCCTCGACAGCGTCAACTGAAGATAACATCAACGCTGAATGGCTCATGATGAAGACTGAAAAGAGATTAACTTATCAATAGATTCGGACAAGATTAGGAATTGGTATGTATCAAATTTAGAAAATCTTACAGGAAAATTTAGACATTACAAAATATTAGAAAAATTTAAAAAACTGAAAGCAGTCCGCTCATTGGGTGATCTTTCTGCAGAATTATCTACAAAGATGAAAAAAAGACGAAGTGTTGGAAAAAGATTATCATCTCGTTCTACGGAAGGACTAGCTATTATCGAATTATTATTCTGAAAAATTAAAGGACAGTTAGTACAGACAGGTATAACGGCAATTTGTTGCTTGTTGTTATGGGAATATTTCGAGAGCAACAAACACCTTCGCAGTAAACTACTTCATCACGACAACGCCTCCGCAAACAGTGTCATATTTCACTACATCAGGGGTACCGATTATAGGTCAATGCCATACATTTTTGACCCGGCATCATGCGATTTATATTTATTCCCAAGGATAGAAGATAAGCTAGGAAGATTAAGATTTCTGGTAAGAAGTGGTGGCTACCTTCGATAATGCCGTGGAAGAGACGTCCTAGGGAGAGTGAGCTTACCAACTCTCTCAATGATACCATCCAAACGATGCTCAAGTTGCCACGGAAACTATTCTTGAAAACAATAAATAAATTACAAACTTGCTAGTTAGCTCTATTTTTGATAACCGAAAATTTTTCAGCGTTCCTCTCGTACCTACCGTTAAATGTTTACACTTTTTTATGTACTTATGTATGTACGGAACCTCGTAGCGCAAGTTCTACTCATACATAACCGGTTTTAATCAAGATCTATATATGGGCAAAATTTGATTCGAGAGTCAATTGATTGTACAATTCTATTTTTAACACCTTCTTTTTTAATATAAATGACTTAAACACATTTTATACATTATGTCAGTTAGCCAGTGGGTTGGAAATTTGTATTTACAATATAAAAATGCTTCATTACGGGATAATTTTATTTCAAAATGACATCTGTGTGAGAAACGTGAGTCACATCGCGAGTTTCTTGTTTCGACTTTAATCAGTTTACATAAAATTTTTGGTGCAATAGTAAGTATAGTAGTATATATTTTGGTAAGTAGTGATTTCAGCTATTAATATTAAAGAGTATGCTAACGAAAGTACTCGTTGTTTAATACATATTCACAACTGCAATTTATGGATATCGAGTATTAATACAAAAACTAGTAATACAATACTAATAGAGTAGTTCATATTTAATGCGTAGTAATTTCAGTGTCTGATATTACGGTGCATAAATTAAGTAAGTATATATAATTAAGTAAGTGAGGTATATAAAGTAATTTTATAATTTTTGAAAAAGGAAATAAAATCTGTAAAATAAAGAATATCGATATTTGAAGAGTAGTGCGCATTATTAAAAAGAGTAAACGCATATTGACTCGGTGAAGCAACTCGCATTGCAATATGCATTATCGAGTAGAATTAATAACAAAAAGAAAAAAAATGTAGGGAAATAATATTTTCGTTCAACCTAGGCCCAGTTAAGCGCGTATATCTTTTTATTTTCAAATATGTTTTTTTTAAAAGGACATATTTGAAAGAAAATGTTTGATATAGAGGTGAACAAATTTCCAGCTCTAATTATTTTAAGGAAGGAAAATAAAATATTAGCTAATGTGAGCCAAATCCCGCGGCTGCCATATATCATTTTTATTATGAATGTTACACGGAATATTAAAACTGACCAAACGAAACCTTTGTAAGTTAGCCTAAATAATTTTATTTAAAATTTCCAGTCGAAAAAACATTACCCATATAAGCTAAAGTGGGATGTGACTTAGTTTTAATCAAACGACACATGAAAATAACCGAAATATTTTTTGTTTGAAAGTACTAGGTGATTGAAAATCATAGATGAAAGCTGAATTAGAATATGAGTTAGTTTTAATTGAAAGTCTAATCAAATTACACTTATGCAAGATAACTGAAATAATTTTATTTTAAAGTTCTAATCGACTAGACATTATCGTCGTGAGCTAAAGTAGTATTTGTGTTAGTTTTAATTGAAAGTTTTAATAAACCAAAAAGTATGCAAGGTAACGGAAATAATTTCGTTCGAAAGTTCTAGTCGATTAAAAATTATCGATACTAGCTGAAGTATGATATAAGTTAGTTTTAACTGAAAGTCTAATAAAACACCTATGCAAAGTAACTTTATTTCAATGTTCTAGTCGATTAAAAATTATCGATACTAGCTGAAGTATGATATAAGTTAGTTTTAACTGAAAGTCTAATAAAACACCTATGCAAAGTAACTTTATTTCAATGTTCTAGTCGATTAAAAATTATCGATACTAGCTGAAGTATGATATAAGTTAGTTTTAACTGAAAGTCTAATAAAACACCTATGCAAAGTAACCGAAATAACTTTATTTAAATGTTCTAGTCGATTAAAAATTATCGATGAAAGCCAAAGTATGATGTAAATTAGTTTTAATTGAAAGTTCTAATCGAACACCATTACTTAGAATTTTTTCAGTTTGTTCAAAGCCAAGGTTGAAAAGTTGAATGGTGAACATAATGTTTGTCAACTTGAAGCATTTGGCAAAAAGGGTTCAAAAACTGAAGATGGTGAAAAATCTCAATTCCATTTTAAAACACTTCCTTTTGTGCCCTTGAACAACAGAGTGCAATACATTAAGTGTCTTCACACGTAATTTCATAAGTAACACATAATTGTTTTCTATAATATTTTGATTTGTGAAGCATCTAGATTATAGCTTTAAAATTATATAAAGTGTGGGCTTTGACAGACAAGAAGACATGACGGATTTTTAAAGTTCTCACTACGGATCCCTAAAAGTTATGGTTATAGTTAAACGAAGGATTTTTTTTATAAATAATTTTTATTTTTAACTTACATTAATGATGCATATTAGTGGAGAAGGAATAGTTCACCAAATAGTTTACCAATCGCATCATCTTCGACATGTAGTAGATAGTTTCAATACCTTTTTAAAAAAAATATTAATAGGTAAGTACTAGCCGGAAAATTTAAAGTTATAACTAAGAAGGAAATAAAAATTAAGCACGGCATAAAGTTTAATTGTGAAATGAGGATGTTGTTGAAAGTGTTATTTTGCAATTTTCGGTGAAACATAAAATGTTCTTCGCAACATTTTCGTTTAAGGTATTATTCAACAAAACGTAATTTTTTTAGAGAAAATGGCAGGAAACCGATTTTTTGGTTTTTTATTTTTAAAATAATTCAATTTATATGGTATTTTATGTATACCTTTCTTTAAATTGAATAAGCAAGCTTTTTGTTGGAATTTGAGAAACAAGTATTTTCCAAGATATATATATATATTTTTTTTTTAAATATCAAAATTTATATTAAAAAAATACAAAAGTTTACGAGTGATATTTTTATTTATAAAATATCTCTCGTAATTTTTTTATTGATTTTAATTTTTTTTTTATTATTTCTGTTATTAATGGATTAAATTTTAAAGACAGAATTCACTTCTATGTAATGTCACTAAACTTTAATTGAACAAAGTGCTAAAAAATATTCTGAAACTTAAGTTTTTCATGGCGATACACCGTACCGTACTGAAAGTCGATAGCTAGAATTGAGACTTGCTAGTCCAGTGTGCATTTTTATTCACGTATTATTTTTCACTAAATAAATGCTGTAATGATGAATAATATGTTTTATTTATATTTGAATAAAATAATTAAAATAATTTATTAAGTAAAAAAATAAATTTTTTTTACAAAATTAGACTCGCTTCTTCTTCAGAAAAATATTATTTTCATTTTTTATAAAAGTAAAAAAATTATGAAAACTTGTTAAATCCTAATAAATTTTAAAGTTTTTTTTCGCTTTCTTTCTTTTCCTTCTTTTTCTTCCTTAACAAAACTTTCAAATTTCGAAGGATCTTTAAAATTATCGATATCTTTCAGCTCTTAAATTTCAATATCAAGATTCTTTTCTAGCTCTTCAAAAATAATATATTCCAAATTACTTAAGTTTTCAAATATATCTTTATATTTACACACAATTACTGAATAAAGTGATATATTTTAAGCCATGTTTTCGGCAGCCACATGTTTGTTTATTAGTTATTACAACTAATTCCACAGTTGAACGTAATACTTTTTAAGAATTATACGGGAATTAAGTCTGAACCATCTGGTATAAATTAGGGCACTAGTCTACCTGGATGTTCTTTCCAGCCCCATTACTTAGTTGTTTGTTATCCGGCTCGTTGTTCAAATAACCAAGTTAAGTTTGCAATTGCTAATACACACACACACACACACACACACATATATATATATATATATATATATATATATATATATATATATATATATATTTATATACACATATAACATTATATTTATAGAAGCCAGCGCGTTGTGAGTCACCAGTCAAATGCTAACGCACTGCGTTTTTCTCCCCTCTGCCGTTAGCGCAGCATCTTGTATTGTTATAAGGGCGTAACCTTCAACAAATTCTAGATTTACGCAAAGATTTTACCGAAGCGTTACCTGAATTTTGAAGCAATTCCAAAGTAGACGCTTGTAGACTGACGCGAATACATCAAAATAATACGCCAATAATAACATTTAAAAATGGTCGTATCTTATTTTGTTTTAAAAACAACATCCCAAATATTAGAAAATTAAAGATATCAATAATTTCGAATGCTACAAAGGAATACTATCTTACAATTATTAATGTAACTTTCTATTTTATGACGACAACCGAATCCAGTTGACAAGCAGATTTTTCTGTTATATTTTTTAATTAAAATATTCAATCACCACGTGGTCTTCTAAAAGGAAAGGTACTATTCGAAAATGAGCTCGGCTGTTTTCTTGATTTTTTAGACTTTGGATTGAAAAATAAAAAGCAGAGGAATATACTGCACAATAGCTTCAAATCTAATCATTGACTCTAATAATATACACTATATGAAGCACACTTAACGCAAATCCCGTGCCAGCAGTGATAAGAAACTGTCACCTTCTAGATTTTGCTTCATGTAGAGCGACTACTGGATGAGACACCGTATCGACATGTACATGCGAATTATCTACACTATTTTGATGGAGAGTGGGAGGAAGTTGTCTTAAAGTTTGTGAAAAAATTCTTCTTAAAAGCCCTGAATATAACATGTACAGTTAATAACACCGGTATTTGGTATTTTTATTTTTTAGTTTTAATTTCGTATAATAATATATTTTGCCCACAGGTTCGCTTTGGTAATGTAAAACTATAAATGTTGGCCCACCCCTGTTATACCACCTCCATCCCCTCCGTCCACTTTAGGTGGGCTTGGCCGTTATATATTCCAAGTACCTTGCTAATATGGATTCCCTAATTTGCAATTTCGTAAATTTTTATATCACCTGAAAAAAGTTTTTATAATTTTTTTATTATTTTGAAAGTTTCCAAAAGTTTCTCAAGACTTCTTTATTTAAATTCATTCAACTCTAAATAAATAGGAAACCGAAAAATCCATTTCCGTGCATTTTTTCAAAAATTTTAGATTATGTTGAAAAATTACTTAGAGAAATTTTAGATCTTTTTATTATCTGAAAGTTTTAAATATTTTATTAACTTTTGTGAAGAACATTTCTAAAGTATATATATATATATATATATATATATATATATATATATATATATATATGTTTTACATATAAAAAATGTACTCATAATAATTTACACTCTTGATAAACCAAAGTTAAATTACGTTATTAATTTCTATACGTCCGAATCTTAATTCCTATTTAATCACATCGTTTTCATTAAAATTCACATATTGATCATTCAGGTTATTAGTACTATCACTGTGAGTAGGGAATGCTACAAAATATTGTTACGCTTTTTTGATACAAATTCGATGATTGTTTCTCCAGGAAACATGTATTCCAGCGAGATTGAGCAATGTTCCAGGTTATATAATTTTTTATTACTATATAATACACCAGGGCAATACGCCAGATCATATAATCTTTCATTATTATATTTTAACGATCTCATCATTAGTTTTTCTTGTTGGAATTACGGTAAACGATTAGTTTATTGAAATAATTCACAAAAATTAAATAATCTGGAATTCAGCATCATTCGTGTCATTAATGAAATTCTTCTTCGATATTCCTCAGCAGCGAATATATACGTATATTACGTTTTCAACTGATAAAGTCACTCTTTCAATTTATCAGTATTGTGCTCATGCGGTAGTCAAAATGATATTTCCCCAAAGCATGAAATTCATTTTCTATTATCCTATGTAATCACGAGAGTAGCTCTACTACATAATGCGTGCTTGATCTTGGATCAGTTTCATTGTGTTTTTTAAAAAAAAAATTTTAATTTAATAAAAGAATTATCACCCTGGATGATGAAATAAAATTTTCTTTCCCTGAATCATTGAAATCAATGCTTGGTGATGTCATCAGAAAACACACCTTAAAGCACAATAGTTCATACACTGTGTGTAAACAAAATTACTCCAAGATCTATTCGCGACATTTGTTTATTATGCACTTGCCAAACTCAGTTGCTATAGAAGAAGAAGATCAAATACAGAATCAAAAAAAATACAAATCATACCATATTATTTATTTAATTTCTCATAAATACACTAAATTTTTCTATAACATTTAGAAAATCGCTTGTTTATAACTTGCAAACCTACTTCGATAAGAAGAAAACGTAAATTGCATTAGGAAATACCACAGGCTTTCATATAATACCCGCATATATTTGTTAAAGCTATACTAAAAAAAAAACCATTTACCGTGAGGTAAATGTTGTTAAAAAGAGGATAATTTCCGAGTCTAATTTCGACGAGTCAAACTGAAGTAAGCTTTATGATAAGGCGCGGATGTAACTTATCACTGTATGCCGTCATGTTGGTAATGCCCAAAAGTTATTCGATTCTTCCGTTGTACACGCTTTACCTACAATAAATATAAATTATTTTTTAAAATTTTATATTGAATTTGGCCACGCGGTTATTTTTTTATTGATTTAATGTCTTAATTCAAGGAAATAATCATATTGTATGCATTTTAGTCTCGTGCCATCATTGGCACCACTATTTTTTTCGAGAACACTGCTGGGAATACTGCCACTATGAGTAGGGAATGCTACAAAATATTATTACGCTTTTTTGGTACAAATTGGATGATTGATTATCTAGAAAACAGGTATTTTAGATTGAGAAATACGCCAGATAATATAATTTTTAATTATCACTTAATGCAACAGGACAATACGCCGCGTCATATAATGTTTCATTATTATATTTTAACTATTTTATCATTGGTTTTTCTTATTGGGGTTACGTTAAATGATTAGTATATGGAAATATTCCCAAATATTAAATAATCTAGAAATTAACATCATTCATGTCTTGAATATTGAATATATTTGTCGTTAATTTTGTAGAAATTCATTATTTACAATTAAATAAAACTACGTGATGTAGTATTATTTCTACTTTCTTTAATTTCTTTACGACGACCTAGGTTTCGTTATATTACAACATCTTCAGGTGGGCTATTAGCAAAGATACTTTCCCATCTTTGCTAATAGCCCACCTGAAGATATTGTAATACAATGAAACAAATTTCCAAAGACAGTAATTTTCATTATAAAATATTTAAATCCCAATGTCTTTACATCATCTTCATAATGAAAAATGTACGTAAACATACTAATATTTTTTAGTGTTGTGTTTTCATTGAAATTGAAAAAAGTTTGTCCGTGGTATATCAATAAAAGTAAAGGTGTAAACGTTGGTACGTTAATTTAAAATGAAAATTAATTTGGAGATGACTGAAAATAATTTAGAAATATTGGATTAACTAATAAGTTTTGAAGTACGCATTCGGGACCTTCGAGAAAGGTTTTCCAACATTCCATAATATTTCATTATAAGGTATAAATAAACAAAATTACGTTTGAATAACGACTGTGAGCACCAATCTTTACATCAAAGCAACTAGATTTAAATCGACATCAAGTACGAACTCTTCTGCTACAGGACTTTGAAAAAAAATATTACCATTTTAATGTAACTTCATTTGACTGAAGCAAGTAATGACTGATTATAAGAATTAGATTACCTATATTAACCACACCTGCTAACGCCAATGGCTCACTAAAAAACGAACAGGAGTTTCTGTACCGAAACCTGAACTGAATACTGAAGCGCTGGTGGTATACCGAGGGCGTTATTAATCTAGCGCTGCTTCCTGGTTTTGGATTGGGAGTAAATGTAGAGATTTGCTGTCAATTAAATCGGTTGGCTGTTAAATGAAGAAATCAACAGTATCGAGTTTATATTCTCCGTGATAAGACCTTAATCAGACCACGTACTGTAGCTAAATCACTAGACCACCTGCTGCTACTGCTACAAAACTATGTACTCTTCATGAGCAGATATTGGGCTTGCTATGCTAGTACGTACATCTTAATCACCCCATATTACGCCATCTGATTATTAATTAGTCAGATCTCTTACCAATCATCTATGCAATAAAAATTCAACGGTATTAACTGTTCATAAGGTGATAGCACTGTTACTGATTATCAGTTGGTAGCAATACATAGGTAAGGATTGTTTATATAAAGTTTAATTTCCTTCTGAAATTTAGATTTTAAAATATTTTTTGTAAGAACAGGTTAAATTCAAAACTTATTCGTCAAAGTAATACATTTTTGGAATTACAGCTTATCTGTGTGTTCGATTGCGCTTCGCATAAAAACTACTGGACGTCAGATGGTCTCACAGGGACCGATGAATATGAATTAATACTGTATTTTCTAATATTTATTTGTTAGGATTCCATAATTTAAAAACAAGTAAAAGAAATTACATGGAGTTTTCCCCATTGTATGTATCAAATAGTAGAAAGGAAATTGATAGACATGGACAAGTAAGAAATTTGAGAAAAATGTCCTTACCAAATACGAGTAAAACTTAGAATTCAATACACACTAGGTTAGATACATATAAAAACAATATTTATAAATGTTGATATTTTTTTTTCCTGTAGTATATCAATATATATATATATATACACACACATATATATATATATATATATATATATATATATATATGTATATATATATCTTTTACATATGCAAGATAAATAACTTAGTCATCTCTATCTTTTTTATTTGTTTTGTTTTTTCTCGTCATCTATCTTTTTAATTTGTTAATGCAATTTGATCGAAGTAATTTTGAATTGAAATACTTACTAAATTATCAAAAGCAGAGTTACAGAGTCTAATTTTTTTGGCTTTTATTATACTTATTTAAAAAAATAGATGGGTAGGGCCGTGGGCTACAAAGAGACACTTCAAATCGTCTTAAAGATTTATATCTTGCGGAATAGGCCCTGAACCAAATAATATTGTTAGACATTTATAATCACATTTTAAAAGGCAACCGTCACGTTTTATTCGATGTGGTTATGGGAGAAAAAAATCATCCTCTAATTAATGGTATGGGAAAGTAGTTATAAAATTTCGCAATTGTTTTCATGCATTCACGTAACTCAACTATCCAGTTTACTTTTTTATCACAATCAGTTTTAAACTAAGAAAAACTATGTGCATGACGAAATTATGAAGGTTCCGTTTTTTGCCACATTACTGCAGAATTCTAAAAAAGCCTAAGAACGATCCCGACATAACAAATCATTCTCAACAGAAAAACTGTACTTAAAAGAGTCTCTCTACTTTTCAAACCACTGAAATTATAATAATGATAATAGCAGATTTACAAGAAACTTATTGAAAATTTATATAGTCTTAATTCTAGATTTTCATTTTTTTTTAGAAATGTGTCACATTTTATGCCTGCAAAGACATTGTAGGTAATATATTTACATGGTGAATAAAATATTAGTTTTTTTTCTAAGTTGTGTATTAGAAATATTCTATTCCCTTCCATTTTCATATGTGCCTAAGTTCTATTTCTGCTCAAGCATGACAATTTTTCTAAACCATCGATTTTTTTACTATTTTTTGTTTGTACTAAAATAGTAAACTTAAAAACTCATCTTTTGGGTTTACGAAAGATATAAGAAAGGTACAATATAAGTGTTATGCCTGTGAGATTATTACCAACCTCTTTAGAACTAAATTTCTTTCAATATTTTTTTTTATTCAATTTCGATCCACATGATCTTAGCAAAACAGCATGTTTTGAGTTTTATGTATTAGTATTTTAGAAAAATTAAATACCTATAGATTTATTAATTTTCGATCAAAAATTAAAAAATATAGTTAGTAAAATTTAATTAAAATATACCTTTAAGTTAAAATTTCCTGATATTGTAATACTTTCAGCAAATTTCGGAAGTGTTCTTAATTGCAGATGATTCAGCGTGATACCGTGTGGATCTATTTTATACTGGAGGGTTCATAATATTGAGAGAGGGGGGCTAGTTGCACTCCTCCTCGTATAGTATATAATTAAATCTTCTTGTATATAATTAATTCATTTGAGGTACATGTTTCGAGTTTTTAACCACAATTTTTTTATAAAATATCTTCCTGAGAACAGGTCTGTTTGAAAGAAAACTATGACTATAAAACTAAATCGAATGTGAACTTTATCACGGCACCCCAGAAAAACTAAAGTAAGGATACCGAGCACAAAAAAACTTCTGACACTCTTACAAATGAGATGGGAACGGTTTATAGGGATAATATCCAATTAAAACGATAATGTACTTGGGCATGATTTGTTATGGGAAAAAACTCGTTGTAATGGTATAAACAGGGCCCAAAAAGTTGAAAGTGTTAGAATGGGCCAAAAAAATGATTTTTTTGTGATTTAAAAAATAATTTATTATCGATTACAAAGAAAAGGTACGAGGTGTCACTCTAATTAGAATTTGCAAAATTAGAGGGACTGAAAGATGCCCTCCAAAGAGAAAAAAGCAAGGAAAACTTATAAAAGTTGTGTCGATTTTATGAGATAATGCATTGGTAATTGTCCCGTTGCAATAGCTGATCTATTCAGTGATAGCTTCGAATATCTGATTCACCTACTTTACAGCCTAAACCTGGTCCCAGAAATTATTATTCTTTCATAAACACGAAAATGAAGCTGAGAGAAAAAAAGAAATTCACGAGAACAAAGAAGTGAACGGAACAATTTGGGGTTGTTTTGAAATTGACGAGAAAACATTTTTTTTATAGGTGTAAAGAAATTAATTTTGCGATTGAAAACAGGCATTGACCTCAAGGCAAATTTCGTTGAAAGGATAAAATAATTTTTCTTGTTTACATAAATTACAACCAGGTCACCGCGAAGATTTTTGGACTTCCTGTCGTTCTTGTCTTTATCAAATTAAAAAACACTCAAGACGTACTTATTTTTAAATTACAGTCTTCAATAGAATTACTATTTTCAATTAGATTACAAAACGACCTGAATTAACAATAAATTAATTGGAAACCAGCTGATAAGATTACTGTTGTTTAAATATTTCTTTTATAAAAGAACTCTCCAATTACAGCTTTAACACTATTTGTATATTTGCTAATTCTCACCAAAAGAGACTTCAAAACCACATTAATCTAGAAGTATCCAGAGTCTCAAATGTGCAAAATATTTTACACTAAGTGATTCAAAGGAAAATCTTAGTCAGGACAGCACATAGTATATTCATTTAGGAACTAAATAATCGTTAGTGATGTAATTAGCTTTAATGAAAATTGTAAATATAAAAAAAAATTACAGTATTAATTTTTTTTACAAATAAGAATAAATAAATATTACGTGCGTCCATGAGTGCCGACAAATTTATAATAGATGCTAATGTCACCTTAATTCTCGAGGTACATCACATCCTGGAACAAACACTACCAACTTCGTCTATGTATTTTGACCTTCCATAAAACGTAAAAAGAGGAAAACAGCTAAAGTGCATGTGCGTGTGTGTATTACATATGCATGAAACAAAAAACAATAATTGTGTAGCTGCCTGTCTCTCTTGAAGATGTTGATGTACGTTAAGGGAAATATTTCTCATTAAAATTTCTCAATAAATATTTATACCTAGCATTTTCTTCACAATTTCCAAATACCTGGTTAAAAATTTGGACATATTACTTAAGAGAACAGCAAATTAATTTTAGAATATTTATCTGCTGACACTTCATTCTAGTTATGTGTTTATGTTCTGGTAAACTCAGTTAGATACTATACACTTCAATGAGATTAATAGAACCTAAATTTAATTTTAAAAGGACTATTCAATGATGCCAGTTCCCAGTTAAGAGTGTACGTTCTGTCGGTTACATATTATGCGTTTATGTTAAATTAATGAATCTCAATTTAATTTTTAAAAGCACTATCCAATGATACTATGTTCCAGTTAAGTGCGAATATTTTAATTTAATTAATTTCAATTTAACTTGAAAATTTCATATTCAGTGGTACCAGATAGCAGTTAATCGTGTCTATTCTATTAAAAGTTAATTATCTATTGTGGAATTAAATTGATCAATGAATTTGAATTTGATTTTCGAAGGACTATGCAACTGTTGATACCAAATTCCAGCTAAGTGCGTTATATTTTGGCAAATTTAGTTATGTACTGTATAGTTAACGAATCTCTAATTAATTTTAAGAGTTCTATCCTGTGATACCTTATTCCAGTTAAGTGTTTATATTTTGACAAAATCAGTTATATACTGTTCGCTTAAATAAGGTTAACGAATCTCTATTTAATTTTAAACGAATTATACAGTGATACCCTATTCCAGTTAGGTGTTTATATTTTGACAAAATCCGTTATATACTGTTCGCTTAAATAAGGTTAATGAATCTCTATTTAATTTTAAACGAATTATCCAGTGATACCCTATTCCGGTTAAGTATTTATATTTTGACAAAATCAGTTATATACTGTTCGCTTAAATAAGGTTAATGAATCTCTATTTAATTTTAAACGAATTATCCAGTGATACCCTATTCCAGTTAAGTGTTTATATCTTGACAAAATCAGTTATATACTGTTCGCTTAAATAAGGTTAATGAATCTCTATTTAATTTTAAACGAATTATCCAGTGATACCCTATTCCAGTTAAGTGTTTATATTTTGACAAAATCAGTTATATACTGTTCGCTTAAATAAGGTTAATGTATCTCTATTTAATTTTAAACGAATTATCCAGTGATACCCTATTCCAGTTAAGTTTTTATATTTTGACAAAATCAGTTATATACTGTTCGCTTAAATAAGGTTAATGAATCTCTATTTAATTTTAAACGAATTATCCAGTGATACCCTATTCCGGTTAAGTGTTTATATTTTGACAAAATCAGTTATATACTGTTCGCTTAAATAAGGTTAATGAATCTCTATTTAATTTTAAACGAATTATCCAGTGATACCCTATTCCAGTTAAGTGTTTATATTTTGACAAAATCAGTTATATACTGTTCGCTTAAATAAGGTTAATGAATCTCTATTTAATTTTAAACGAATTATCCAGTGATACCCTATTCCAGTTAAGTGTTTATATTTTGACAAAATCAGTTATATACTGTTCGCTTAAATAAGGTTAATGTATCTATATTTAATTTTAAACGAATTATCCAGTGATACCCTATTCCAGTTAAGTGTTTATATTTTGACAAAATCAGTTATATACTGTTCGCTTAAATAAGGTTTATGAATATCTATTTAATTTTGAAAATGGCTATCCAATAGTACCATGTTCCAGGAAATGTGTATGCTCCAACAAAAGTTTTTAATGGGCATTTATATTAATAAGCATGAGCTTAATTTTGAAAAAAACTAACTAACAAACAACAATTCACCCGTTGGTATACTTCAAAATAAAATATCAAAATCAGTGTTATGTACGGGTACATTTATATTTATTTATTAGTTCTCAATTTAAATATAAATATATTTATGTATATATATATATATATATATATATATATATATATAAACATATATGTGAAAATATATAAAAATAAGTACACAAATTGTTTACAATGTTTAAATTAAGTTAATCTGCACTGCTAAGTATGCATGGTAAAAAAATTTGACCGCAATCCACGAACCGCATTTAATTTGGGATCAATGTACACACATTTCTATAATTCATTTTTTAACTATATCATTCTTAAAAATGAAATATTTTTAATCACATTAATTTTATGGAAAGAAAAATTTTGTTTGTTCCGTTTTTAGAGTTCGATGGAAAAACGGTTCTTTTAATATATCAAAGCAGTAAACCTAACTTTGAACCGTAAGTTTATGTCACCATACAGCTTATAATTTCCAGATGAACAGGGTGTTTAATGAATAATACGATTTCAGTGCTGGGAATCGAAGAGTGCTGGGTGTAATTACAAAACATACAAATAATAAATATATATATATATATATATATATATATATATATATATATATATATATATATGTATATATATATATATATATATATATATATATATATATATTTATTAATGAGAAAGATACACATGAAGTAAAATAATGAGAAGAGGTTTATGTCGATGTAAAGTGACGAAGAAAAAAAAGTATGTTTTGACTTTGAACAGATTTTATTTATTAAAATCAAGTTCCATTTACTATTGTTACTTTCTAATTTCACGTTGCGAATAATTAAACTTGAAAATTATATGTAATATGACGCTGGCCCTCAATTTTTTCCACCATTTATTTTAAAAATCTCAAAAAAATTCTCAGCACTCGCATTCAATTAGAAATTTCAATTAATGTTCAATTAAAACTCAGTTGACTTGCATCAACAGATTCAGCCAATTCTTGGACTTAACTAAAATATAAATGCGAAATATGAAAAAATAAATTTTCTGTCAAATTTCAATGAGTTTTCTTAATTTCAATAAATTTATACAAAATTTTAAAATCACATTTCTTGAAATAGAAAACAGTATGCACTCTACCTAAAGGCCAAATGAAGAAAAAGGATGTGAAACCAATGTTAAAAACGATGTAACGAATAGTTTTTTTAAATATATTGTATTTTACCGAGAAACAAACTTAAAATATACTGTGGGTATAAAGGAGTAAGACGTCCATAATATCTGTTTATTACGCTTAAAACTAAATATGTGAAGCGAAAAACACTTCACATATGTAGTTTGTTTTAATTTTGGTATTTTGTAATGTTTCATAAAGTTATTTGAATTTGACGTTTTCTTCTTCCAATAACCTTTTCATTGTTTTAAAAAGTTTTCTTGACGGAAACCTAGTGGCGTTCACGGAGTTTAAGAATGAGAGCTTCTATGCTTCTATTTTTGATATGCAATTAAATTTTGTGCAGCCATTTTGTATTTAACTTTGCTCCATTTTCGTGGATATAAAATAGCCATAAATATTGGTAAAATTATAAATATTTACCTTTACAATATTTGCTTTTTGATTTTTCAAAATGGGACTTCTAAATTTCTTTCCATTTTTAAAATAGAAACCGAAACAATGTTCATAGTTGAGGAAAAAGCATCGCTAAGCATTACCCAAAACAATATTTGATAGAAAAAAAAATTGATACACAGGTAAAAATTGCTACCAAGAATAAATCTCAATTCTTAATGTTTCTGATGTTTTTTTGTTTTTTTTTGTCACTAAACATAAGAACTCAAGAAATGTTAAACTAATAATAATAAATGTCACTACACTGTTGTTTAGTACCCCTTTCGCAGGTTGCAACAGACTGCGCCAGGTTTAAGTTAATTCGCACTATCGATTTATTTCTATATCTACGTTAATATAGCCGATGGTAAAATGTGTTTTTTAATGTGAAACATCTAATGGCTCGTTTGGGGGGAGATAAAACGTTCTGATGGTACCTCGCAACGTGTTTCATGTCTTGTCGGCTCTTTCCTTGAAACATCTAATGGCGCGTTTCGATATGAGTTAAAGCGTTCTGATTGCACTTCGCGATTTTCCATTCAGCTAGCTTCATGTCTTGTCAGTTTTTCTGACTTAACACTTCCCTCTCTACTACACTACACACACGCTACTTTACGCGTGTTTTAGTGTAGTATCATCGTTTCTCATTAACACTCACAACTTTAGTCGTTTTTATCGGTTTATTGCATTAAACTGTCTTAAAACGTTAATAGCTATTAATGATTTATAATATAAGTTACAATATTAGTAAAGTTAACAGGGAATAAAAATTTTTATTTTTCACAACTGCCAGGCCTCCCATGACGGCTCATATTTTTTTACATCGTCTTCATTCCTACATACACACCTTCATAAAATACGTCAAAATATTAACCTGAATAAATTTTAAATTTGAATTATGATCTCGTTTATTTCGTAACATTTATTTACCAGCGATTCCCTTCCAAATATAAAGACGAGCTTTGTAATTTTGCCTCAACACCGCCACCTCGGCGAGTTGGGTGATGACAGTAGAACTATGGTTTTTGACACAGTTAAAAATAAAACCTTACATAAGTAACATTATTTATTATTTTTTATTCACACAATACCACAAAAACATACAAAACTAAAATGATTAATTATTAAAGAAAAACAATAGCCTGACCCAAAAAAAGTTTGTTTGGACGCAATAAAGTTTTAAGATCGATAAACAAATGATTTTCTACTGGTAAAATAGAAAGTAAGATTTTTGACAGAAGTGATTTTCCTTATTGAATTGTAGTAATTTAATATAAAAACAGTCGTTATGTCTTAATTACATATATCTTAGTTACTAAGAGATAATACAACTATTTGATGAAAAATTTGTACTTTTCTGTGGATATTCAATCTCATCAATTTGCAATTAGGAACTTAACTTTGACAATTTGACAATGACAGGATGTTTATTATATTTACATTTTAATTTAGTTAATCAATCAATTTGTTAGACGAGTGGGATTATTTAACAATAAGTTTTCAATTTTTAGTAGATATCTCTCCATAAAAGGATTTCTAATTTCGAAGTAAAAACTTCTTTTGCCGCGGCAGTCTAAGTTAGTATTCATAAAAAGAGAAAAAGGAAGAAACGGCGGTAGAATTTTTGTAAGGTAAGGTAAGGGGCAATGGCGTTGGGAGGAGAGGTAAACAGAGAAGGGGAAAAGTGGAGGAGAAGAAAAGAAAGCAATGGAGCAGAATATAAATAGAAAAGCGTAAACAAAGAAAGAAAAGAAAGAGAATGGGTGAGAGATATGTATATGGATAAACCCGCAACAGCATAAATAAAGAGAACAAAATGTACTTCTACTTGGAGGACCATACCGGTGTAATCGAGAGAAGATGGATTTGGTATAGAAAAGAAAGAGAGTATAACAAATTATGCAAGTAGTTTCTCAGGCTAGATGCGCATTTCCTATTTTCTTTGTCGACACACTTCACTTATAATGTACGAACTCAGTACTAGAGATTATGACGTGTGTAAAATATATTTGTCAGTTGTATGTTGAGCATACATTTTCTTCAATAATGTTTCAAATTGTTACACATAAGTTTTTAAGATACAATTGTCCAACAGAAAGGTTGGACAGACATCCATCGGTTCGCCTCGTTCAAATGGCGCCTGTAAAGGAAAAATAATATCACAACTAAGATTAAGATTCGCTTATTTTAGGCGCTCATCCTACCAATTCTTTTCCGCGGGTCAGAAACCGGAACCTTCTTCAAAGCGGATCTTAAGAAACCTAACGTATTCCGGCAAACTTTCAGAATCTAAATCCGCAAAAGTGTTCCAAATAACAACATCCAATCTCGTTGTCAGAATGAACTGTTCAGCGAACATCAAATTCAGCAACGGCATCTAAAATGATTTGTACACATGTACTGGATGAGCGAGCTCCGGCTTCCTTGCCAGCTACTTTGAAGAAATCGACTAAATAAGTGGAAAGTTCATCAAGATGGGCTAAGGAAAACATATTTGGCACAAGTCGAGATGAATTTCAGAACACAAAGAAACAATTTATGTAGAGCGGTTGTTTCGGCTTCTGACCAAAAGAAGAACCAGCAGCACCTACGGCAGCATACTGGCTTCAATATCGGTCTCGACCAGATTCCAGCTAAATACCATTCAATTATAATAAGGGTGTTAGGTTTCTTTACGACGTAGAATAAGACTGGCTATAAGTAAAACATTTCTATTGGACGTAATTTTATATATATACCTTATTTTCGGATATTTGGACAGCGTTATTGGCTAATTTATTTAAATAAATGTTTAACCTATATTCCACATTTATTGTACAATGAACGAGCACTTTAGAAACGATTCCTTTAATGACAGTAAGAAAGTCTCAGTAAGTTGCTTTGAATTAAAATAAAATTAGAAATGAATTTATCTTGAAAGAATACGGTAATTTATTTTGGTCGAGAGTTCTCGTAATGAAGAATACCATTGAAGATACGAGGTATTAAAGTTTTTGATTGAAGGAAATAATTGAAAAGACAAAAATAATTTGATAACTAACAACATCTTGACATATAATAACGCGGTAACGTTTGCAGTATTGTATATAGATTGATGGATTCGAGAATATCAAAATAAAAAATCCGTCAACTGTCTGAAAGAGCAGGCAGATATAGATCTTTCCTTCAAAATGTAAGGATTTTCTCAAATTTATTAAATTTTCGTATATTTAACGAATCCAGCTGAAATGAGAGTATTGTCTGTAGACAGGCACGTCGGTTCATTTTACTTTATGCAATTAATATATATATATATATATATATATATATATATATATATATATATATATATATATATATATATATATATACGCGGTGGAGGTACGGCGAACAATTTACATTTGTTTTGTGAGAAAACTCTTTGTACCAGAAATAAAGTGAAAAATTATATAGAAGGTGAAATTTTGTGCATTTACACACAGCGAATGTATAATAAAGTACAAGCTCATGTGATTGCATAAAGATGATCGTTCCAATGTTTGAGCACGTACAAGAGAAAAATCGTAGTTATATTGAAACATCGAATTTGAAAGTGTGACCAAATACTTTCCCAGCAATTTGTTCTTGCACAAATTGTTCTGATTTATACTTTTTTGAATTATTTGTTCATGTTCTCTTAAATCATTTTTTTGTAAACGTCTTCAGTTAAAGTATACGCAAGTTCAACGGTTTTCTTTATCTGCTTGTATAGACAATAATAAAATATAGCAAAATTACAATAGTTATTAAATTATAAATATTGATAACAGATGAGAATTTTAAATAAATTGAGAAAAGAAACAAACGCCATTTTTAAATTTTTTTAAAAATTTGCATGTATGTTGAGTTGGATTGAGTTTGTTTATATTGGCTTATCATAGTTATCACACAATATTCTATAAAAATTCTTGATACGTGTCTTATCTTTTATGGTAAGTCCATGATCTTGGTATTAATGATTGAAAAAATAATATTATTAACTCAAATACTTACGGCTCAATTTCATTATATCTAAATTGATCTTTAACTAAACATACCAATATACCTAAATGGATCTTTAACTAAACAGACCAATATACCTAAATGGATCTTTAACTAAATAAAGGGCGTCAATATTTCCTGTACCTAAATAGTTACATGTTTTATGGTCAATTAGTTCAATAGATGTGACAGTGTTTTTAAACATCCCAGAACGAAGCGTGGTCAGCTAGGCGGTGGCGTCGGCACTGGGCGCGTAGAATACCTGTATAATATTAACATAACATAATTTGTATAATATTAACATAAACACAGTGTACTTGCGTTTATGTTAATATTAAATGTATATATTAAAAAACCACACATTTATATACATACGTGTTGATGCATGGGTGTTGATGTAAGTACCAACTACAAACAGGAAAGGCCAAAGAAATCATATGGCATTAATATCTAATCGAAGCAAAAAAATTATATTTGGGAATTCAATTTTATGAAAACATGATCAATAATCGAATAATAATTTTCCTCATTGCCTTAACCTACATAGGTTACCATCCCATCAACCCATCAATCAAAACGCAAAACAATCCACATTGCGGACGATCGGCTTGATGCTTGGGAATGCCATATTTAGTGTGTTGATACTCTTTTTCCTTTGGCTTTGAACAATTATACATCAGCCATTATCAAAGAGAGCCAGTATCTCGTTATTAGTAATAACACAATTAATAGAGCCATAATCTTCTTCACAATAACATGTTCCCGATGACAATGTAATATTAAATTATTACGTTCACTGATATTCAATTCATTTATATTAATGTTAATCTGATGTGAGAAAGAAAGGAACGATACAAGAATTAGTGACGCGTTAAGGTAAATTAAATTAATGTTTGTGTACTAAAACTGAGCGGGTGACTTTAGTCAATTAGATTTCCTTGACGTCCAGCTGGAAGAGAGCCACGTCGAGGTCTCTCTGTCCAAGTAGGATGACTGCGATAGCGTGTTGACTAAAACGACGCTTACACAATGACAGTTCGTTCAACAGGTGGCAGCTGTCGTGACATCGTTCTGCCCTGTTAGTGTTGGGATATACCTGTGCATAAATGACGACAGTTGGTGACATTGATGACGTCATGACTAGTCGTACTAGGTGACCTAGTTACTATTATTAGTTATAGAGTATATACAAATAATAGGTTCGTATACCTGTAATAGAATACTAAGTCGTACGAGACAATACACGCATACTAGCTTGTCGGGTGTGCGTTTGGGAATACGCAATATAAATACTTGTCGTAAAATATTCAATATTTTATCTGATTAGATACTGGAATTTCCAACAGCGTTGGCCTATATGAAACGATATTTTAGAAGATATTGAAAATTTTCCATCAAACTCTTTTCAAGCTTAAAATTGTTTGCTGTAGAAAATATTGTATCCTATGCCAGTTAGCTAAAGCGGAAGTTTAAATACAAGCAAATAATACACTGATGGCATATAAGGCGATTATATTTTATTTTCTGAGAATTGTAATCCTAACTCTACCAAATAAGAACTTCTGTATATACAATTGGTGTACCGAAAATACTTCTATATTACTTTTTGATACAGGCTGTAGAATTGTTTGTTTTGATTTATTTCATAGAGGATCCTGAAAGCAAATTGTTCAATTTACAAAATCATTTATATAAACGATTTTATACAATATTATATTTATTCAAATATTTTACTGAATTAGGAGAAATTACTACGGCATTGAGAACCCTCGTTCTAATTTTTATGCATGTGTACTGTACATGTGTACTTCAATAATACTGTGCTTTCTAACTCTACTAACACCACTTTCTTTGCTAACACTGGTTTTACCGCGATACCGACTTGAAGAATAGCTGAGAAATTCATCGAAATAAATATACAATCAAACATTAAATTTACTTTCAATAAGTACTATGTCGATTTTGGTTTCATGCATTTTTATACTTGCTATGTACTATTATACTGATTGTGAGTATATCATACATAAAAGACAAATTAAATGAAACTACGTGATTTAGTATTATTTTTACTTTCTTCAAGTCATTAGCTAATAGCCCACCTGAAGATGTTGTAATACAACGAAACCTAGGTCGTGGTAAAAAACTTAAAGAAAGTAGAAATAATACTACATCACGTAGTTTCATTTAATTGTGAATAATTAATTTTTACAAAATTAACGCCAAATGTATTCAATATAAAAGACAAAAATAACATGATCCATAATAATACGACATGCGCAACCATAAAAACCTGTGATGGCGATCTTGACATTAGTTTAAAAAAGAGATTTACCTAGGCGATGTGCAGGATATTGTAGAACAATTGGTGTATATTAACGCAGTGTTTGCATAAACTTGTTCGCTAATACACAATTTTCTACATTTTATTATGTATTTTTTAATTAACTTTTTGTAGTAACTAGTTAAAAAAATTCTAAAATTTCCACACCAAACAACGAACAAAGAACTATTCTTTCCCTGTATCGTAAGTGTAGAATTATATTTGTAATTTTTTAGAAAATATTTTTCTTTAAGTCTTCTTTAACTTCAAATAAATACGTTCAAATAACTTCAAAAAATAAAAAGTGATTATTTAGGACGAAAAAATCCAGTTTGTATAATAATTTAAAAAGAGGTGTTGGTTTTAATAACATGCAAAGAAATACTGGCCTTTGAAATGATATGGTCAAATTGGAACGTGATAGGTGAAAATACGTACAAAAAAATTTTTTAATAAGTGTTTAACGTTATTTTTCTCAGATGTTATATCCAGGTCTGTAATATGATGCATTGGTTTCCGGTACATTTGTTACATTTTTGATTATGAGAAAAATAAATACATTTAATAGAGTATACACATATGTATATATGCGGTTAAAAAAAATGTAGAGCTCGAAAATGCGCAAACAGAATTCTGAAACTATGCTGTCGTAAATATTTTAATAAAAATATAAGCAACAAACGTTATTAGGGTGTGTTATGTCTTTACGGAAAATACAAACACTATGAATAGTTAGTATTTTGTATTTAACCATGTAATTAGTTAACATTAATTGCGTTCTTAATTGGAGTGAAAATAATGATAAACACGAAATTTACATATTCATTATAATCAGTGCTTGATTATTTATCTAGATTGTGCTAATAGGCTACTTTAAAAACTCCGTTCTAAGTGCCCCTTTATTAATTCTGCCCTCATCGGCTGAGCGCCTTATCACTTTTCAAGAGAACCTATTTTTCACTTTTTGTTCTACTAACGATATTGACATTTGCTGCATCAACTAACGTTGAAGTTAAAAATGTTACTAGGAAGGAGACTATTGGAACCTGTAAGGAAGTATTGGAATCCACTCTCTTGATCGGCAAGCATTGCGCAAAGGGATATGTGAAAACTAATGATCGAATATATAATTTGTTCCGGTAAGTCATTAATTATTTACATAAGTTAGAGATTAATATCGGTAATTGCTATCAAACATACTGCTTCATGTTATTTATAGAATAGCTGACCCGTCTTAAACAAATTCAAAAATAATTTCATAAGGAAACTTCAAGTCAGACCTAATATTATTTTACTGGCTTGGTTTAGATACTCGGATGTATGTAGGTGATTCCATTAACGTATTCATTTATTTTATAATGTACATAAATTTCTTCCTCCTTGATAATTAATCCTTCAAGTAATCGATCATGCAACGCTATTATGTTTATTTTTATTAATATTTCCTGTTCCAAAATCCTAGTTTAATTGAACGAACACAATGCGTTCTCACCGGTAGATATAATTTTACAATTATTTGTCAACTCGAATATTGCAATCTTTTACTATTTTTGAGTCGGGTAATTTCGACCAATGAGAATTTGAAGAGTACGGAAAGAGGATCGAAGGTTTCGGAACTAAATTTTATTTTGTTTCAAATCAACCTTCAACATTAATCCACTGTTTATATACAATCGAGAAGTGAATTTCGTTAGTCAAATGTGTATTTCCTTATGATACATGCAGCGCACCAAATAGTTTAATGTGGCTTAATTGGCTACATTAGGATATACATATATATACATATATATATATATATATATATATATATATATATATATATAAGAGAAAAAATATATTTTGTGTAACCCTGCGTTTAGGGATGTTTCTAACCTGATGTAGCTTCAAATGTGTGTCACCAGCTTCTTGTTGGCGATATCATTCTCGTGGAATTTCTACTAAAAGGTAAAGTTTATTTCTGATGAAGTCTCTAAGATATATTAAACCCTTAATTTATACCTGTTGCCTTATTTATTGGTATGTTTTAATATGAACATTTTAACATTGAACTAAAGCGCTGAGTTCCATTCTACAAGAACAATGTTATTTTCGCACTAAATGTGACCAACAAGTTATTAACGTGTACTGTGAATTATATTTGTACCAATTTTTAGGAAAATTTGTTGTGACATTTTGCTGTGATTGAGCAACAAACATACTTCTCGTGGTATAAATATTTCACGTGTGTGAAATTACGGATAATTTATATCCTATATGTTACTTCCCTAAATAAACTATAAGCACGCCAAATTTGGTAGTGATGCGATGCATGATTGCATAATAATAAATAAGAGACATTAAAATATTCACAATTATAATATTATTTATATACTACACTAGATGTGGGGACATCTATCAGGGGCATTTCTAAACAAAAAAAATAAACCAAAAATATTTTCTCTGTTTTTAAATGAGTACCTAAGGCAATTTTAGTAGTGTTCAACAATGCAAGTAACATAGTCATATTTTTTTTCACTCATACATACACACGTGCAGGCACACAATTTAGAAATTAACAGCATGCGTGTATTATTGTAATCTCGGGTATGTGGTACATGTAGAGAATTTGAAATAACATTCTATTAATACTATTTGCCATAGTTATATTTTAGTCACGCATGTAAAACGGTGATTTTACATTTCTAGTCGCATTTTTTACATGATTTTTTAATCGATTGGTCAAAGCGATCATTGATTATATGTGTGCTGTATGTATGAACATCTCCGTACGCCTTACATGGAAATCATATTAGGTTTTTAAAGATCCCTATAAGCCACAGACTGGTCTACCCTTAATGTTGTATTAGGCCATTGTTAATGAGTCATCTTGTATATTTTGAGAATAATCAATTTGTTTGCAGTCCTGTATTATCGTAGTTTGTGTCATTTAGTTCCTCAATATGTCTTGTATTATTTTCTTGTTGATTTTAGAGACAAAATTGTAGAAAAATATAATAAAAATAGTTGGCAATTTTTTGACGTATTATAGATATGCTATAGCAATACAACAAGAAATAATATAATTTTCATTAATCCTTTTTAACTCTCGTGGTCGCGTCTTCTTGCTCTACGTGCCCAGGAAGCGTTGAAATAACATGACCTTTTTAGTAAGACTTCGAATTTATTGGATAACTACAGGCCTAGAAAAATAAGACTATTTAATTGAAATTTATTTTATATATATACGACTAAAAAAATCGATGTTATATATAAATGACAAATACTAGTGAATAATACTGTCTGAGAATATATAGTTTAGTCTTTTATTTGACACTAAATGGTTTCCAACATCTTACCACATATTACACCTAACTTATTTTTAGAAATACAAACACATGGCAATATGTCGATTGGTAATTTTAATTGATGGTGTTATTTACAATATATACTAACTACTTAATAGAGCTGGGATTTGCTGTTATAGTTATTAAAACGCTACATAATTCTATGTGTAAAATAATAACGCAATTACAAATCTGCTTGCCAACACAATACCATTATAACAGTAACGGCGCGTAACTCGAAGTGCGACAGAGAGTTCTTTTGGTAAATGCCACGTGAAATAGGCACAATGTGACTATCTTTGCCTATCTTATCTTAGTATATAATGGTATAAACCTGTAATTAGATAAATATATATGCAAAATAAATAAAAATGCACTGTGAAGCAAAAGAAAACATTTAATTTCTGTTAAAATACAACCAGAGTCAAGTTCCTTATTTCTCAAAATTTGGCAGCACATTTACCCCCCTTGGTTGTATGTTGTCCCTCCGGGCAGCCGCTGTTGATGGTTATAACGTTGCAAGATAGCAGTTCAATATTTGTTACCACAACCAAAATCAGTAGTAGAAGCATATAAAAGTACGTGTAATACATGACGAAAGATGGTTGCTTTATAACTGATCCCAACGTAATTAAAACAGAGTTTTTATAGCAGGATAATGAGCTATAGAAACGGAAACACGTATCGACCAATAATGCTTGGATAATCCAGCCTTAGTTATCAATTTGTTGATACAATATGTAAGTATTTCTTTCTTTTTTGGGAGTGAAAACAAAGTTGATAACTTACATAGAAATATACAAGTTATACCTATAATATTTATAACATGCAAAGTTAGTCGACTGTGAATCTCTTTTAGACAAACTGATGTCGCGTCTTATGAAAAACGTAACCTAAGTCTTCCAGTACACGTCATCGCTCCGCATGTTTACGTATACCAAAGTATCTAAATATTTGTTGTATATTAATTAAAATTACACACGGCAGCAACAGGTGGCAAGACATGGTGGCAGTGCACCGCGTCGGCAAAGCACAATCATTGTGCCGCCGCGGAGTGGGTCGTTTCGGTGATTTAGACGTTCGAAAGTTACTACCTAAAATACCTAACTTCCTATCAACACATTATTTAGACTAATCAGGAACCCCAAAAATGTATTCACTAATCATCCATTCTTCAATTATAATTAATAATGTCACAAGAAAGTTGGTATACAATAGAAGGAGGAGGTGTGGAAAATAAATTCAAACACAAAAATATAAATTCAGACGAAGTGCTAGAGTTTAAAAGTTGGATCTTTGTGACTAAGGTATGCACCATATAAATGTTAATAATTACTGGTCTGTGTTAATTTGCCCAAAAAAATATTTAAATATTTTATAAAAAATAATTTTGATTTTATAGCTGGCCAGCTTTTGACATCGCATCGATACCACGTATATCATTTATAAATAACATGTGTATCCTTTATAAGTAACCTTTGGTTTATTAAAAAAAATTTGAAAGCTCACATTATTCACTCTTTAAATTTAAAGCCCATTGGTTTTGTTCGAGTTTGCATAATACTTTCTTCTTTTGTTTCAGAGTGAACGTTTTCTGAAGTGTCAGGAAAATTCTAAAATTTTGTGCTCTACACTGGAAATAGATCACAGTGGGGCAATTTTGTAACCTGGTTTTACTAAACTTGAGTCTGCAGTATATAATTATGCAGCTAAAGTTGAAAATTTGGTTTATATTTTTAACAAACAATGAAGTTCCTCCGTTTACCGCCTAGAAAAGTTGTAATTGTCGTGCTTATGTATAATATATTATCTCCGAGTTAATATGTAGCTATATATATATATATATATATATATATATATATATATATATATATATATACATATATATATATATATATATATATATATATATATATATATATATATATATATATATATAGTTTCACATAGAATATATATTCTTTCAAATATAATATATATTCTTTTACACCTGTATGAACCTAATATATATTATTTTTTTCCCGTTTTTTGAATAAGTACGATGTTAGAGGAAAGTGACTTTGTCAGTCAGAGAGATGGCGACGATTCTGCCGACGAAAGCCAAATTATTAACCACGGGAGACTGGATAAACGTTTGAAAACTTTTTAGATTCCACCAACTGGAGGAAAAATCAAACAATTGATGCAGTCCCATTCTTCTGCTGAGCTTTCGTGTGTGGCTCCAGTCTCGTGTGCAGGAAGCTCGAGAGAAAAAGGATCCCTTCTATTCTAGACCAATATGACACCATATATTTCAGGATATTATATCTGTTTAGAAATGCTTCGAAAAAATATATATCAGAAATAGTATATGTGCTCTTAGTTTAAAAGATAATCAAATCTAATCAAGTTTATCGATATTTTTATACTCTCCTGCAATAACACATTGAAAGTTTTCTTTTGTTAGAAAGTTTTAAAAATAGTATATGATGATATTTTAAATAAAATATAATGACTCTATTTAAAATGTTACGACACATGTTCACTTAAGTTTGTAAATTGAGATAAATTTTATCGATTGGTTGACTTGGGTTTTAGAATTGCCGGTTTGGAAGTAAAGGGATTCAGTGCCTACATTTATGATATTTTATTAAATGAATCCTTCAAAGTAGATACGTATGTTTGATTGGAAGAGGCATCTTTGAACCCATTGATCATTAGACACTTAGGTATTAGTTACGAGGTAATGTTGTAAATACACGAGTAAATATAATTACCATCGGCATACAAGTGATATATAGAATCGAGATTTCTGGCAATAATTACTTTGCGTTAAAATATATTTTCCGAATATAATAGATACATGAAGTATTTCTGCCGTCAGAGATTTTTGGAACTTTTGAATTCGAACTACACACTGGGTTGATAAATACCGCAAGTATTGAATATATTTGGCGTTAATTTTGTAGAAATTTTAATTTTGTAGAAGGCGTTAATTTTGTGATGTAGTATTACTTCTACTTTATTTAAATTCTCTGCAATATTACTCTTAAAACATGTTCAAGTGGTCATTTAGCAAAGATAGGTCGGTTTTACATATATTTCTACGTAAATCTTCCACATTTTTTTCCCTTAAAACATATACGAATTAATTTCTGTATACGATCATATTGAACCAAAGGCCGAACTGTTATGGCTACTAGAAAATATTCACAGCTCGCTACCGCCATTTTATACCCATGGCGATGAATTAATAACAATATTTAACCTAGGTCGTGGTAAAGAATTTAACCTGGGTCTTGGTAAAGCATTTAAATAAAGTAGAAATATTACCACACCACGTAGTTGCATTTAATTGAATTACTGCAAGTGCGAGGCAACATACACAACAAAAATCAACAATTCCTTGTGTCACGTTGTTTTAAAAAAAGTTTCATGGAAATTTCTCAGTGGTAAGCATTTGTCACGATTTAAAATATTTTAGTTTTAATTTTTGCCTTATTAATTGATCATTTATCTATATATAATTATATATATATTTAATTTTGGTATAATTATATATTTAATTTTTGCCTTATTAATTGATAATTTACTTATATATAAAGGGTCACGTAAAATTAAATCTATTTAAAACATTGCGTCGAATGTTTGTATGTACATGAGTTAATTCATGCGCCAGTTTAAGATATTTTAAGTCTCGTTTGTGTCTGATGACAATACTCACTTTCCTTTTTCGGACAGGAGACATCATTAGTGGCTTTATTTAATGTTAGTTTCAGAGACTGAATTAGGTAATTTTGACATCGTCCACACAAAACTAGGCCGTGATAGCTATTCCTGAAATAATTGAAACAATAAATAATTACAAGGTATTTTGTTAAATGTATTTTCCTATGTAGATAAATGTATCGAAACCCGATATTTACCATCGCTCGAGAGACGTCGGTATTACACATAATTCTTCATAAATCTTCCACAATTTTTTTCCTTAAAACGTATACGAATAAATTTCTGCACACGCACATGTCGAAATAAAGGTCTAACTGTTTTGGCTACTAGCAAATCTTCACAGCTCACTACCGTCATTTTTATACCCATAGTAATAATTAATATCGATATTTTAAAAATGAGAAAAAGTATATACTTCTTACTATTATCAGAGGTTAATGGTAGGAAGAATATATCCAGATCGGTAATACGTAAAATATACGTCATTTTTTTATAAACTCATGTCAACTATAAACTATCTGAAAACAATTATACTTGAAATTTTGCACTACGAAACTGTAATCACATAACTATAAAAATAAATTTAAAAATCCGACGAAGGAATTAATAAAACACAACTGCGTAGCAGACGGACTAAAAAGTTAGAAACAAGCCAAAACCATACTCTACATTATTGCAATTGTGCATGCAATGCCCGAGCTAAGTCTTGCAATTAGGTACGTACAACCAACAACAACCTAATAAAACTTTTACGATTATATTAATTATAATTTGAGCGCCATCAGCAATAAAAGTAAAATTCGATTAGGTCAAGACGAAGCACTCAATCGTAAAAATCTTCTAGCTCTCTAAGCTCATACCAACAGTGGTAGCACATTGTCGAAAACCTACAGTGCTATTTGCAAAAAATGTCCAATGGAATAATTCACAAAAGCGCAACTTATACATAACAAAAAAATTAAATTTTATTTTTAAATTTACGAACACTGATAATTCAATTAATTTAACACTCATTTATAATGCATGTGACTAGCAATGTGGTACAGAAGAAAAAACATTTTTCGTCTTTGGTTGTGAATATCTCTTCGGGCGGTCCTTGATAACTGAGAGGATTCCAATCTTTTCTACTGGATACAATAGTCCCTATCATACCAACATGCTTGGCTTTTAGATTTGACGATGTGGCAAAACTCAATCAGAGTAGCAGCAAAAAGACGAGAAAATAAACCGAAAGGCCCAGTTCGGGTTCCCGCCGTAGATTTTTCGTAAACAAGTCGGTACAAAATAATAAAAACTGTTATACTGTGTAATAAAAACTGTATTAATATGTAATTTAATTATCAATTTTTGCCTTATAAAGTATTTAAATATCAGTTTTCTGAAAAAAGTTTGGTCTATATATAAAAGCTCCTGTAAAATTAAATTAATTTGAAGCATCACGTTAAATATTTATATGTATACAGTTTAGTTTCTGCACCAGCTTATGATATTTTAAGTCTCGTTTGTGCCTGATGACAATATTATCTTTCCTCGTTGCGAGCAGAAGACATGATGAGAAAGTCACACTAAATTGGTTACGATAGCTATTCCTATGGATAAATAAATGCAACGGGCTTTGTTAAATGTATTTTGCAATGTAGACAAATATAACCGAAACCCGATATTTAACGCCCCTCGAAAGATGTGGGTTTTTCGTATATTTCTACCTAAATATTTTACGACTTCTTCCTTAAAACATATACAAACCAATTTCTGCATAAGCATGCGTTGGACCAAAGGTCGATATGTTGTGGCATATCAATAAATTTGCTTATAAAGTGACATGATTCAAAGTGACGACTAAGTATTAGGAAAGATTTTTTTGAGAAAAAGTGAACCCCAACAAAATTTACGGATGTGTTATCAAAATATTTAAATTACAAACTGTTTCTTTATTAGTTTTCTATTTTAGAATACCATTAAGGGCGGTTTGTATACTTTATTTATTTGTGAACACATAACATTTATTTCAAAACTAATGGTTATTATTTGTAATAATATTTGACATGACTTTTTAAGTCATTAGTGAGGGACTTAAACTAAGCGCCGATGTTTTATCGATAAAATTATTGTTTCTATGAGCGCGACGTAAAAAATGTGAATCATTATTATAAAGAGACCATTATTACTCGTCAGGATATTAAAGTTTAGTCATTAAAATTAGAAACGGGACCATTAGAGTAATTTATTATTAAAATGTAGTTTCAAGGGAATTAACCTTGGATAGCTATGTTACATGTTAACTATTATTGGTTTTGTTATTTGCACAGATATTCGAGGACTATATGTTTTCCATTTATTATTTTATGTATTGTATTTTTCAAGCCTTCTATTTATAATCATTTTTTTATATTTCATTTATTATATTATCGGTAAATTAATATTTTATTTTATAATTCACATTTTGTTATAAAAACATAATAAAAAAACACACTTTTGACATGACAAATATCCCTTGTATATCAATATTGCATAAAATTATGACGCTGATTGAAGAAAATACGTGAATTATATCGATGTTAACCTTAAACGCCCATATTTTAAAAAAAGTGTGTTTCCGGAAAATCTATTAAATACTTATTCTGTTATACACAATATGGATAAGATTAAGATCTTTCAAACTTTTATTTTTTAAGAGTTAAATTCAAGAGTGCATTTACATTTAAACATATATATTAGAAAATTTATATTTTACATTATGTCGATTACGTGCATTTTTAAATATATAATTTAGATAAATATTCTCAAGCACCGAGTTACTAAAATGTACTAATAATAGTATTGGGTAATAATTCCAATTTTTCCCTTTTTTCGTTATCTACTATTTGCTTTCTTTTCATGAATTATATTTATATTTTTGTGTATAATTTACATGAATTATATTTATATTTTTGTGTATAATTTACATGAATTATATTTATATTTTTGTGTATAATTTACATGAATTATATTCATATTTTTGTGACTTAGTTTTACCTGTCTGTACATTAGACAAATTTTATATCCTACGAAACAATTCACGTCGAATTATGATAAAGACGATTTTATTGATTTGACAATTAATACGAAATAAAAGTGAAAGGTAACATTTTGTCATTTTATAATTTTGTTTTTTTTTTTTAATTATTAAGTAATTAATAAAGAAGTTTAAAAGGAAGAGTAGACATTACAAAGAATTATTTTCGACGGTAAGATAGTTGGTAGCTCTGTAAATGAATACTATCGAACAACGTTTGTCAATATTATCGTAGCCGTGCCCATATTGATTTAAGGCACGTGTAATTGACGCATTTTTCCACCTATTACAATGAACCGCGTGTGCGACGTTAGACAGTCAGTAAGATAGTTCGTAGCTCTGTAAATGAATACTATCGAACAACGTTTGTCAATATTATCGTAGCCGTGCCCATATCGATTTAAGGCACGTGTAATTGACGCATTTTTCCACCTATTACAATGAACCGCGTGTGCGACGTTAGACAGTCAGTAAGATAGTTGGTAGCTCTGTAAATGAATACTATCGAACAACGTTTGTCAATATTATCGTAGCCGTGCCCATATCGATTTAAGGCACGTGTAATTGACGCATTTTTCCACCTATTACAATGAACCGCGTGTGCGACGTTAGACAGTCAGTAAGATAGTTGGTAGCTCTGTAATTGAATACTATCGAACAACGTTTGTCAATATTATCGTAGCCGTGCCCATATCGATTTAAGGCACGTGTAATTGACGCATTTTTCCACCTATTACAATGAACCGCGTGTGCGACGTTAGACAGTCAGTAAGATAGTTCGTAGCTCTGTAAATGAATACTATCGAACAACGTTTGTCAATATTATCGTAGCCGTGCCCATATCGATTTAAGGCACGTGTAATTGACGCATTTTTCCACCTATTACAATGAACCGCGTGTGCGACGTTAGACAGTCAGTAAGATAGTTGGTAGTTCTGTAAATGAATACTATCGAACAACGTTTGTCAATATTATCGTAGCCGTGCCCATATCGATTTAAGGCACGTGTAATTGACGCATTTTTCCACCTATTACAATGAACCGCGTGTGCGACGTTAGACAGTCAGTAAGATAGTTGGTAGCTCTGTAATTGAATACTATCGAACAACGTTTGTCAATATTATCGTAGCCGTGCCCATATCGATTTAAGGCACGTGTAATTGACGCACTTTTCCACCTATTACAATGAACCGCGTGTGCGACGTTAGACAGTCAGTAAGATAGTTGGTAGCTCTGTAAATGAATACTATCGAACAACGTTTGTCAATATTATCGTAGCCGTGCCCATATCGATTTAAGGCACGTGTAATTGACGCATTTTTCCACCTATTACAATGAACCGCGTGTGCGACGTTAGACAGTCAGTAAGATAGTTCGTAGCTCTGTAAATGAATACTATCGAACAACGTTTGTCAATATTATCGTAGCCGTGCCCATATCGATTTAAGGCACGTGTAATTGACGCACTTTTCCACCTATTACAATGAACCGCGTGTACGACGTTAGACAGTCAGAAGCAAGTACGTTCTCCCTGTAACCGCCCCGAAATTATGACACCCTTTGCTCCATAGTGAATTTATTTAATTACTCGTGCAGTGGTTATTAGGTCCAAGGGATTGATTCTACAACTTCAAACCGAAACACAATGCATGCACACATTGAACTTTCTATGTAGTCAATATACATACATGCCTTCACTGCTGGCCAGGTGCAACACGTTATACTCATAACTCATATGACTATCATTATTAAGAACTACGGCAGTCAATATTAGAGAGAGAGACAAAAAGTATGTAAGAGACGAAACGAGAGACCGTAAATATATATAAAGAATAATGAATGAAATTATTGTGGTTAAATTCAACATAGAACTATATTTTTTGTCACATGAATAAGTTTTCAATTACACGAACTATTTTTTCGAAAACCCTAATAACATGAGTTGACACACTAATGATAAATACTAACATACATAAAAACAAAGCTATAACAACTAAAATCCCACTACATCGAAAAAAAAGTGAAAAGAAGAAAAATAAGTCAGTTAACCTTAATTTTACTGAAAGATAATCGTCACTGAATTTTTAAGCCATAGATAGCTTTCAGTCTCGAGATGTCAACAATTTCTTTCAGCAGAAAAAAATTAAAATTTCTATTCTTCAGAAATTTTTCATTCAAAAACTTCGTCAATTAATTTATTTTCTTGCCTTATTTCTATAAATTTAATTACCTTAATTGTCATATTAGTCAATTGCCCTAACTGGCATATGGCCTTTTCCTTAACCTATTTCATAATAATTCCAGGTGACGATTTTCATCATTAAAAAGTCATTATGCAGTTGCGTCGTAACATAGTATTTTGTTTCGATAATATTTCGAAGCTATAATAACTGGAATAACTTCTCGTAAACAGACTCTAATGCATTTGCAAATATACCTATACTATTGGTGTATATTAACGTGTGTATTTCCTTACTGAATAAAGAGGATAAGTTACAGTATCTCATGAGATGTTTATATATATATATATATATATATATATATATATATATATATATATATATATATTATCACTTGGACACAACTTTCACCTTTCACAATGCAAATCCTGTATGTCATAATTTTCTGAATTATCTATGTGATTACTTCACGATTATTTGCATATTTCCTTTGTGTTATGGTTTGAATAGGTTTATTATATTGCGGTATGAGATAAAAACTTAGCTTTTCCAATTTGAATAGTAAATTTTGTGTCTGTTTTTTTAGTAAACTCCTTTATTACATTTATTTCTCTGTTACCTACATGCTTCTTGTCTTTGTTTCATTTTTTATATTCTATTCATCGATTGGAATATTTTTTTGTATGGAAAAACTTAATTTTTGCTTGATTCACATAGATGACCAACATTCATTGTGTTTATCGCAGCACAGTATATTTAACATATTTTCGTAGTTTTTATATCGATAAACTCATTTTTATGTATAGCAGGTGTCTAAATGTTTATCTTTGTATGTACTATATGCGCGCAAGGGTAATATAGTACATACAAAGATAGTACATAAAATAGAATTTGAAAAGGACACAAACTGGTAAATAATTTTTTTTCTGTTAAATATATTTTCCGTTTCTTTTGCTACATTTTTCAAATTTATTGTTTTTTTCCACAATTAATGCAGCTGTTAATGTCCTATTATTAGAAATCTCTTATCAGCCATTGAATACATTGACCATTCCTTCTTCCCCTGTATCTGTACTCTAAAACAGTTTTACTTCCATTGTTATCATTTTTATAGTATTTATTAGCAAGTACAGTTGACAAACAAACGGGAAAAAAATGATTTATTGGCTGTTATTTTATATTGTATTATTTTGTGACTAAATGGTTTCTTCTCCATCACCTTCATCATCTTCTTGATTTTGGAAATTCTTCTTACCAGCAACTTTAAGCTTTTTTCTCCGTTACCTTTAAAATTGTAGTTTTTTGTTTCATAACTAAAACTTTAAAAGTAACGGAGGACAAAGTTTTTGTTTTTCTTCTATTATAGTTATTATTTTTATATTGTTTTCTTTCGAAGGATCGCTAAACTAATTACCAGTGGGTTCTGCTTAACTGTTTTCAAATTTCTTCACGTGTCTTCCTTTCTTCCCCTTTTTCCTTCTCTCAAAGTAATTGTGTCTTGAAGTAACGTGGAAAGTTCTGCTTCAAAAGCAAAGTTTTAAATTTTGTTTTATTTTGTGATCTTTGTTTGCCTTGGAGATCTCTTCGACATTTTTAATTCTTTTATAAATTACGATCAGGTGAAGATATTATATCAAAGTCAAATTCATCTGATTCTGTATCGCACTCCTGGGTGATAATTTTACACCTTAATATTTAAATTGATGACACTATATTAACATATAATAACACTATTTTAATAAATATCTGAAGGTCTTATCGACAAAAAGGTCTGTGCAGTTTTGTAGCGAAATACTCATTTTTTGTAATGAAATACTCATTTTAAAATAAATAAAAATTTGCTTTCCTTTACCTAATTTCAGATATCACATTTCTCAAAGAAATCCTAAATACTGTCAATATGAAAATGGTTCGTTTCTGTGAATTCAATAAAAAAAATTGACTACAATAAAATTATAAGATTTCATAGTAAACGCAAATTAATTTGGCAAAATGGATTTATTTCTCTAAATGTACATGCAAATAGTTATAATGGACAACATGACTTTTATCTATCATTCGAGGAAAATGCTTCAGTTTTTCTTTGTATTATTTTTTAAGTCACAATGACTTAAAAAATAATACAAAGAAGAACGACACAAATGATATTTGTATTAATGTTTCATTTTTCAAGTCAGGAATTTTCCTTGAAAGTTATGAATTTTTAATTTACCATAATTTAATTAAAGTGTAATAAAAATAAAAAGTATTTAGAAAATACTTACTGGGATAGTTCGTCACGCGCAACAGGCTTTCGTTAAAAGTACTAAAATAATTTTTCAAGTGGATTTCTTGCTAAAACGGAGATGCATATGTTTACGTGCAATGCATCCTGCAATCTCTCTGGACCCTCAATTCACGTAGATGCGGACACAACGTGATACGATATGCGCTTTTATTATTCGGAGGTTTGTAATTTAAATTACACTAACGACACAAAAAATGTGCACACATTTTTATGCAATAGCAAAAATATATTTCGTTATTATACAGTATGTAAGGTAACTAGAGGCGCCGCTACAATGTGTAATGGTGTATCATGGATAGATTACATTAGACCTATTTTTTTAGAAGTCAACCAATTTTTTAAATAAAATAAATAAATCGACGCATTCATGTAATAATGACTTGTGACAATATTCAAACTTCAGAAAAAAGTGGTACGATTTAAAAAAAAAAGTAGATGCATTACAATCTACCCATAACGTACTATTGCAGATTGAGTTCGATCCCTTTACTTAATTTACGCACTGTAAATTTGAAAATTATTGTGAGTTGACGACGTACGGGTTTCGAAGCTATTCATCAGTGAAAGAAAATACTTTTGTCACAAGTATTTTCTTATTATCCCTTATTTTATTTATTCAGTCGACTTGGAACCGATGACACGAATGAGAAATTAACATTGTTTTAATGAAAACCCATAGTACGTATAAATTGTAAACCAGTGATTATTTAAATTAAAAAATAATTTATATATGTGTTTTTTGATCTCTTTCCATCCCTCAAATTGCATCGGAAGCGTGCGTTGATTCATAGTTGTTGGTGAAAATGGAGCTTAAAATATGAATTTATTTCATCGGAATTATCGTAAACTTCATTCATAATAATCAAAACAAAAACAGTCGCCAATTATCAATTAGGTACCCAAAAATTATCAACGACCGTGGTTCAAATAAATGTTATAACTTTACATGCGTTCTGTTTTTGTTTTGCAAAGCATAACATGTTTCAGATTTTTTGTATAATATTATCTTGAGAATATTAATATAAGCACTAACTGATAATTCTCGCATCTTATCTGTGCTGTGCCAATCATAATCTTGTTTTTTTCATTAGTCAATGCATCAATTAATTATTAATGAATTTCTACATTTCTAATATTCATTCTTGCTGTCCTCTGTCGCCAAAAAAATGTTTTATTATCCATATAACTATTATAAATATTATAATACATTGGCACTAAATAATTCACATTATGTTTACAGAGCCGGAATTACACGACGCTTCTGTCGGTGCTGGATTGTATGACTAACCCTGTAATGGAAACCACGTTGGCTGCCGTCGTGGAAAAAAATGTAATTGAAAGCTCGATGGATTGAACATGTACTGTTCCGCTATAGACTGTATTCGATATTTGTGCTTATTTCTCGGCTATATTTAAATATAAACTAATGAAAATATCGCAATTTCACATGTGGGCTTTTGTTTATCACGACGGCTGATAATTGGCAGATAAAAATTGGTGTTTTATTTCTTGTGTTTGTAATTAGTCATTTTTTGCAAACTTTTTTCTTTAGTGATAACGAGTTTCATAAATTATCAACAGCTGTAAAGCTGTTAAATTTACAGAAATTTTATAACAAAATCTGGAAAAATAAATCTGGAATTAATCTTAAAATTAACGAAAGATTAATATCGGAATATATTTTAAACTGAACAGTCATATTTTTATAACTATTATCATATATATTAATACGCTAAGGTTTTAAGATGTTACTCTCCCTTTTTAGAAAAAACCTCACAACTAATCCACATAAATTATATATCATTTTATAGATAATTGCTTGCTCTACCGGCATCCACAACTAAAAAAATTATTATTGCTATTGTTTTTGCAAATTAATTAATTATTAAAATTATATACACAAAACAGCAATGCTGCCATCTAACGGCTCAACGTCAATATGATTGACGGTCGGTAAAATTTTTGTTTAAATTCAAATCCACTCACGTATAAATAAAGTGGCGCTTTAGCTCAATGCTTTTGATACTTGCGCCTCTATATGTCAATTTTAGTAAAATATTTGTTTGATCTGTCATCTGAGCTTCATAATGGAATAAATAATAATGCGAAGACTTCGCACGGGTCACGCTAGTTAACAATTACTCATTTAAGAAAAAAGACTTGACTCTATTTAAGAAAAAACTATTTAAAAAATACAGTTATAGCTTTTGTTTTTAACAGGTCTTGATTGTGGATATGGTATTTTTGTAAAAATTTATGGCGTAAGTAACTTTTTTAACTGCTAGTTTTTTTGTTTTTGACTTCATATTGTTTTTTGTTTGTTTTCAATTTCATATTGATTTCATATTACTAGTTAAGTCAGTTAGTCTACGAAATAGAAGGTTGTATCCTATGTTATCAAAAACGTTACGAACTCACGAAGTATTCAATAATTCCGCATTGATTGAAATCGAAACAGGCTTTTACGGCGTTACACCGCTACTCTGGGTCAATGGTTTGGTGCCACGACTACAAATTGAGCTGATTGTTAATTTTCTTGTAGTTAAGTATAGTGGAGTAATGTACCTTTTGAATTAATTGAAATATTTTAGAATACTAATATGGTTCTTTCAAAAAAATAAAAAATATGCTTTTTAGGCTTTCGTAATTTTCATCACCAAACATTGACTGTTTATGTTGTAAGAACAATGTAGGCTCAGAACTGCCAAAGCATTTAAAAAAAAGCACATATTATGTAAAAATTATACTAATGAAAATGCGTTCAACTATAAAAAATATATTCACACTTAAACACAAAATGTTCACATTATGTGGTAATTAACCTATAATTAAATTTTCATGTAAATGTATTTGTCTTTAATTTTTTTTCATGAAACTATTAAATACTCATGAGAAACCATAAAAGTAATTTAAGGTTAAAACAATTTTAACAGTTTTTTTTAAAGACAATTTTTATTTTTTCTTACATCAAATTTTCAAACTGCCTGCAATTGTTCCTAATGCGCGAGTGATATCAAAGCAGTAAAAGTTATTTAAGGTTAGAAACAATAATTAGGTTAGAACTGCGATTAAAAATATTTGAAAACTTAAAAAAAGTTGTTGCCCTTTTTATTCTATTTTTCTTAAATGGCGCCACGTCAGGAGCCAATGTACGAGTTAGAAGAAAGATACATATGTGTCGCTCATTTATGTGTTGTTTAGAAAACGTTCTGAATTTTGTAATTTAAAAAAATCTTTAATTTAAATTTATAAACTGTTTAGGTCGATTTTTCTGTCATGAAAGTCTCCAATTTATTTTTGTCTCTTGCATCCGTGGTTCATATGCAGTATTACAATTTTTATTCTTAGTATAAATTTAAAGAAAGTATACTTCGAAAAGTTTGTTTACTATTGTAAGTTGCTTCTATATTTCATACACTTTCTAGATATAAATTACACACAAATGTACTAGAAAGAAACCGAAGGCGAACAAGAATTACGTCAGAAATGAAATGCTGCATCAAATTCGTTTAAAACTAATAATCGTGTTCCAAGAAATTTAGAACGAAACTTCTTGAGGTATAATTTATGTCTATAAACTATATGAAATGTAAAAGTCTTTACTATAGAAAACAAAATTTTCGTAATACACTTTTTGTTAAGCTCACCTTCTTTTGGACTCAGCCTTGTGCTATAAAAATGGTTGCAAAAATTGTAATATGTTGATGAACCATGGATGCAGAGGATATAAAACAAAATCGTAGTTTTATGATAGATTTTTCATGACAGAATTACGACCTAAACATTTATAAATAAAAAAAAAGAAATTTAGTTTGATCATATTGGACTCTTTACGAAAATTGCAAAATTTAAAATATTTTCTTAACTACAAATAATAGAATAACACGTACGTATTGTTCCTTTAACACCTGTAGTGGTTCCTGAAGTGACACCATCATGAAAATATAATAAAAAATGGCAACAATTTTTTTAAGTGTTAGAATAGTTTTGTTCATATTTAATATTATTTCTAACTTTAAATTACTCTTGTTTCTTTGATGTCGCACGTGCATAATAGCCAATTGCAGGCAGTTTGAACATTTGTAATAACAAAAATGAAAACTTTATTTTGTCGAGAAATCGTTAAAATTTTTTAAATTTAAAATTATTTTACTATTTTTCAGGAGAATTTTATAATTTCCAAAGGAAAACATGTTTATCCGAAAATTGAAATATATGGCAATTACCTCATAATAGGTGCGTTCTATGTTTAAACGCGAATATCTTTTCTTGTAGTTAAATGCATTTTTATTACTATAATTTTTCATTGCATACGCAAATTTTTAAATGGTTTTCTAATTTTAAGTAGCACATTTTATTCAGCACATACAGTTAAAAGTTTGGGGTCGAAAATTACGAAATCCTAAAAAGTATATTTTTGAATTTTTTGATAGAACCCTGTTAGTTTTTGTAAAATCAAATAATTACTACTAACTATACTAAACTAAAAAAATTAACAACCAGCTTAATTTGTAGTCGTGGCATCCAAAAGATCGACCCGGAGTAGCGATTTTCACAAATTAAAATAAAAAATGTTCATATCTTGAAAACTAAGATATGTATGTATATTTATATACACATACATGTATATAGGTATGTCAATAAAATTACTATGTTTGGTTGCATACTCACAAACTGAGGACGGAGAGGGTTATTGATGACGAAACATTTCTGTTTTTAGGCTTATTACGTATGATTTTGTTTCATCATTTTTTATTTAGTGCTTATTCGTAGTCATTAATATATGAGTTTTTACCTCTATCAGCATTATTATTTTGCTAACAAAGAGATGAGTAATACTAATTCGGAAATAATTAAATTTAATATTTCTCAAATAGATAGAAATAGTTTCATTAGTATGAAATTGAAAGAATGTTACTTATCACAAGTATTAGTTTCTGATACAAGTAGGTATCAGAAACGCGAGGTCACACGACTGTAAATTAAATTATATACACATTACTATAAATTAAATTATAAATATTACTATACGTTAATTTTTTTTACTGAAATTTTATATTACTCTATCTAAGAATGAGGACTCTGAAGGACGAATCTATGGAGGAATCTATTTTAAATTGTTAATACAAAACTGAATAATTGGCAAATACAAAACTGATTTTTATGTAATTTTTATATTTTCTCAAAGTTTATTCTCTCAAATATTTACTATTATTATCATAAGTAAAATGTTTTGCAGTGAATTACAAGGAAATTACATCTTAAAAGGGATCGTAATTTAACACTATTGTAGTTTTAAATTGGCAAGTTATTTTTTCTCATTTGGTCTTTATGCATAACATTTAAAAAAAAACACGTCAAAAACAAAAATTATGATCTTTTGATTGACAATTGAATAACATGGTATGTAACAATTTATGTTTTGAAATATAAACACGTAGCGGTAATGTTAATGATAAAATCCTATAACTTCTAAAACCATGTAGGTAGCGTGTAGTTGTTGGATGCCTCATATCATTAGCTTTAATTTATGTCTACATATGGTACAATTTTGTACAAAGAGAAAAAGTCAATAATATATTAATTTTCATATCTTTAACCATATTTTGTACAGTAGTAACTGCACCCAATTTTGATTTATTAAAAATCTGTTCTGTATATAAAACGATTGCTGGGAAAAAATATTACGACAGATAAACAATGGACAAACATAGTGACTTTATTAAAGAAATATTAATTTCTTTCCGTCTTGGCTCGAAACACAAAAATAAAAAGTGCTAAAATTTTTGCCAAGGTGTCAGCCCTTGTCACGTGTATTACATTCATGTACTACTGACAATTCCATATACTTTAATCTCGGACTTTGATTAATCAGTTTTAATTTTGACATATTTGTTAAGGTGATACTTTACCGAGCTGATGTGACTCAAATTTATAAGAAGTTTCTTTTATTTTAATTACGAGCGAGAGACAATCTCTTTTCTTTTTTTATAAATTCTCTTTTTACGTCAAAACCCTTTTGAAGTTTTGCGTTAAAAAAAATACTAGGTACTATTATGCACTTAAGCGTATATGTATCTTCCTAAGTTATATTTCCCATACTGTGTATAATTTTTTGATTGTTCTTCTTTAACGAGTTTTATCAATTTAGTTCGTTCTTAAGTATATACGTTCAGGTGATTAATATAATTACTAGCGTGACCCGTGCGAAGTCTTCGCATTATTTATTCCATTATGAAGCTCAGATGACAGATCAAACAAATATTTTACTAAAATTGACATATAGAGGCGCAAGTATCAAAAGCATTGAGCTAAAGCGCCACTTTATTTATACGTGAGTGGATTTGAAATGACGTTGAGCCGTTAGATGGCAGCATTGCTGTCTTGTGTATATAATTTTAATAATTAATTAATTTGCAAAAACAATAGCAATAATAAATTTTTTAGTTGTGGATGTCGGTAGAGCAAGCAATTATCTATAAAATGATATGTAATTTTTGTGGATTAGTTGTGAGGTTTTTTCTAAAAAGGGAGAGTAACATCTTAATACCTTAGCGTATTAATATATATGATGATGATGATGATTGAAAGATTACGTGCATGGTGGCAACGCGCGGTGGTACAAGTCCTAAGTCAAAAATAGAAATATTGAAAACAAAGCATTATGGTTGTATTAATATAAAGTTATTATAATAATAATAAAACAAAGTATTATTTACTTTACTTATTATATCGTACAAAATATTTATCAATAATTTGATTATAAATGACAAGACTTAAAAATGTAATTAATTGTACATTTCAATGTCTATGTTAATTAATATTAAGCACAGTTAATTATAAGGTTCGAACTTAAATAAATTGACAGTGACGTGTAGTAGACATTGAATTGACCTTGAATAAAATTTATATTAAAAAAATATAAACAATTAATAAACAAAATTAGATTGTAATTGAGGAAAACTCTGATTTTTTTAAGTAAAATAATAAAACTACACTAAGATATTCTTATAAAAACGTTTACAATATTTTCTAAACTCCTAACAAATTTAATACCTGTATTCAAGAAACACTTTTTCTTTCGGCGAAGCTTCCGTAGACTGGTAACGATGGGGTCTGATTTTAATATGATTATATTCATTAAATCCACGAATTAAGTTCCCAAGTCATTTTTCGAGTATGTCATTTTCATTCAAAATTACACTCTCGAAATTTCGTCTGAATACCTTCAAATTGTTATTATTAGCTTCGGTAGCCTTTTCCAATACTTCCTCGATAGACACTAATGCATGCTTTATAATTTTATAACCATGTACTTTATGGACGGAAGCTGGCAGATTGTACAACTGATACTCTTCTGCTAAAAGTCAAGCGTTTTCTAAACCGAATTAACTACCTGACTCCACATTAGTATTTTTTCCCAAAGATAAGGCCTGGAAAATTGTAGAACAATGGTTAAAACTGTGATTTAACAGAAATATCTGAATTGAAAAAAAAATTTCTTGTGATATTTCCGTCGTTTGATATGCAGCTTCCGCTGCTTCGTTTTTTATCTACAATCAGGCCTAATCGATATGTGTAATATCTTATCAGCTAATATTTTTTTGTCATCGTTTGACCTAACTTGCCAATTTCTAAAGTCACATGAAGAAAATACTCAAAGAAACGAATCTAATAACATGAAGTAATAATCTAATAACTAGAAACTAATAACTAGAAATACAAAGAAAATGTTCAAAGAAACGAATCTACTATGTTATTCGTTTTCTGGGGCATTGCTTCACAGATATAATACAATCAGATAATGTTCCACTTAACGTACCACAAATTTCACTATCGACCACAGTCAGTTGCAAAGAATGCTGAATGTTGAAAACGCGTTCGTCTAATTAAATGTTGTCGGACAAAAAGAAGCTATCTTTTCCTTAAAGCAATATTCTTAGATACAGTAGAACTTTCCTTCACAAATTTAATGCGAATAGGTCTACAGTATCTCGTAACAGAGGGGCGGGGCTATTTCCATAAAATGTTGGTTTCACTATCTGAATTTGTTACTAACTGCGATGGAACGTAAGAAGTTACAATTAAACTATTATCATCGTCTAATCTAGAATCCACGAAAAACTGTTCAAATGCACTATGATTCATACTACCTCCAAAACTGTATTTCCCAATTAAAGTTAAACTAACTGGCTTTACTGGAATACTCCTTGAAACTAATTTGTCTTACTCTAAGATCCCCGAAGCTGTATGATCTAATAAACTTTGCAACTCGATCTCGACTTTTGATCCCATAACTATCATATAGTAGGGATATCAATATTTCTTAGTTTTCAAAACACCGTGTTATGGTGGTAACATTTTACTACAAATCTTATCATTAACAAAGTTCATTATAAGTTGTTAATGCTGAAACGTCAGACTGTTGAGCAATGTGCTAACTGTTGAGTCGTCAACCTAATATGATCTTGACCTTGACTGCGTAAAAGGTAATTTAAAATTTGTAAGGAAACTAATCATCTCTCTCTGTCTCTATCTCTCGTTCTCTTGAGTAGCAAATAGGAAGAACAAATTAAAGTAATATATAATACGAAAATAGGATAAGTTTCCCGACTAGAAATTAAGCGACTATTATTAAAAACTGGCAAGTATGTAGTATTATAAAATGATAAAAAGTGTAAGATTGGGGTTTTACTCAAAGAAAATACCATTTTTATAAAAATAGCCGTTTCTAGCCTAACTAATGATTAAAGTTAATCAAGATATTTTCTTCCTCTGATGAGTATTAACGTTCTGTATATCTAACACAATTAGCATTAATCTGTAAAGTTTTTGTTAATTGCAGTGTAATAATAAGAAATAAATCGATAATAAAAAAGTATCAAATAAGAAAGTTAGACAATAAGAACTTACTATATTAGAGACTAGAACTTCATTCATTTAAAATTATGTTTCGACATAAAATACTTAACAATTTTTAAAGTAATTGTTATCCTGCGCAATCGATAAATATGAATGATAAATGTTATTGATTATGTGAAAAGATTGGTGCAGTCTCCTTATTTATTTAGGATTGTTTTCCCTCCAGACAATTTATGTGGGATATACAGAACTCCCAGTAAGAATACTGTAATGTTCTATTACCTAAATACACTTCCCTGCCTACGTATAGATAATTAATTAAGAACGGTAATATTTTAAATTAAAAGGTTATATTTTAAATTAATGTTTTTCGGGTGGGAAAGGCCTTCTTCATCATCCTCTAATGAGGTCGGCCGGACAGTTAGTCTAGTCCAGGTTGGTCCTGCGATGGTCTTCATGTCATCACTCCACTGACCGCGATGTATCAAAATGAAAAACATAAACTTTGAGTTTATAAGCCACATAATATTAAATAGGAAAGAATTTTGACGCGTATCGGAAAATTCGAGACTTGTCTCGGATTGCCCCCTTATCTTCATATTATCTTTAGAAACAACGTTCAGGAAAAACGTAAAAAAAATTATCGAGATTCATATTTCACTACAATACTCGCTGTGTACCGCTGTTTCACTCGCGTAGAAAATATAGGTAAATTATTATATTTCAAATAAATGGGTAAATATGTATGTGCAGATACATAGAATAGAATAAAGCAACTAAGAAATTTGGTAAATAGGTAAGTAAGAATATATGTATAGGTATACACAAAAATATAACGCGATTAGGACGTAGCTGAAAAAAGTTTTCTTTGATTCTCATCTCCTTTATAATGGAGATATTGGTACGAAGAACGGTTCAAAGAATTTTTAGCAAGCGCCTCCAGCACCACATTTCTACAGCATCAATTTTGCTACAGTCTTTTACTCTGAGGATCCTGGTTTTTACTCCATATAGAACAATTAGAAAAACGAGACATTTCATTAGTTGAACCTTGAAATTTTTGATTATTCGTCTGTCCTTCTAAATCTTATCCAGCTTCCCGATAGCAGATCTGGCAAAGCGTTTTCTGATTTTCTCTTCGCGCCCTCCAGCTTTCGATACAGATGAATTGAAGTAAATATAACTTTGTACCACTTCACAATTGGCAACGTTGGACGAATTAGTTGCCATATGCCCTGCTCCATCGACTATAATAATTTTCGTCTTTCCTCTATTAATAATAAATCCAAAATGGAGACTGGTCCTTTCTAGATGATGCAGGGGGACTTTTATCTCCTGTTTACTTTTAGGAAAAAAGGTGGTGCATATGTCAAGATTGTTTTAATCTGTCCTCTCACTAATACGCGTTCATTCCAGTCCTGCAGTACTATCCGCATTATGTACTCATGTAGATATTAATTAGTAGTGGGGACAGTGTACACCCCTGTCAAACTCTATACCCCTGTCTCTTCATACACCAACAGCTTTGTTTCGTGTGAGGTGATAAACAGCAGTGCGTATAGCGTCCCGATGTTCGGCTCCCGTTCTTCAGGGATGAGAACGAGGTATGTGTATCAGGTCTTTAGTTTCCATCACAAAGGAAAGATCTGCAGCTGTCTTTCCTAATTACTAACCTCAATTATGTCTTTAATTTATGTTACTTTCTACTTTCGAGTCATCGATTGCCTATGCCTTTAGTTTAAACTGACAATTTAAAAAGTGTACTTTTAAATTCTCCAATTTAACATTTTTCATTGTTTCCTTCCATCTTTACAAAATTTGCCAATTCTTGCACTTCAACAGCCATGTTTTTGGCAATAACTTGTTTTATGCTTGCACCCTTGGTTTTAAAAAATCTATGTTAGTCAAGAAGTTTCCATGTCTCATATGATGTGCATATGAGAATGTACTGGTAGATATAATAGCATGACATAATTAGATTCCATAAATAAGTAATAAGGAAAAAAGTAATATGACTCATTAACATTATCTTTGTTCTTCCATTAATGTCAAAGCTTTGCTATCATTTGGCCTTGATAACAATCTGTTTGGTGCTTAATATAACAGATTGAAACCAAATGAGCGCCAGCTATTACTGAATAGAAACACTTAGTCTGGTTGTTAGTAAATTTTTACCAATGCACAATAAAGCTAAAAGAAGGCCATGTCATTGAAATTTCCTTATGCAGGCAGGTGGGTATGATGCACGTGTGCATATATGTAGTTATGTATTAATGTATTCGCTTTTATTAAATGCGCCAAATGTGTTTTTCGATTTCAATAAATTAAATATTATTAAATTCGTCGTGATTTCATCTTTTTGGGTGTTATCAGTATTAAAAATCCAAAAATAAAACGTTTTACAAAGATAATTTAAACGACTTCGAATCATCTTTCGAAAAGAAATGCACGAAAAAAATGAAATAAAAGGAATATACTAGTCAATAGTCAATCACAACTAGTCAATTCTTAATTCATTGGAGTTTTTGGAAAAAAACATAATTTGAAAACATGAATAAATTTACTAAATACTCTATTTCACAGATTTATATTAATAAAAGCATGAGTATTCTGTTGAAACTTTTGCGCTAAAATATAAATTCCAAACATGAATAAAATTAGGAAAAGTTGTTCCTGGAAATTATAAATCTATCCATCTCTCTCTCTCTCTCGTTCTCACATTTCTGGGTTCATGCACACACAGCATAAGTATTTGATTTAGTATTGGTTTAAATTGAAACATGTTTGGTGCTAAATACCGGCTCCTCTCTCTCTCATACAAACGCACACCTATATATAAGTGACACAAAATTTTCGGATCACGCATGACACCGACCAAGGTCCAAAAAGCACTTTTTCATTTCACTCATTTCCAACTAAATACTTAAATTTTAATCAGTGTTTGAAGTCAGTCCAATTTCTTGTTAAACTGTTTTTTATGCTGCGGTGAAGCAATTCTCTTTAAATTATCGATTTATTCAAATATCCTCCAATTCCATCGAAATATTTGTCACAATTCCATCGAAATATTTTCTAATTTTAATGGAAAGTTTCCTCATTTTGGAACGAATAGGTAAATGTTATAAAATTTTATATGAAATTTTATACTGTTAACCTATTTATGCTATTTCAAAATGAGGAAACTAGGACAGAACACACATACGCCAAGTAATATATACTTTCAGGATCATACGAAAAATAAGCGAAATTTTCTTATGTTTGAACATGTAAATTCTATGTTACGTTTTCCAACAATTTTTATTATAGACTTTATAATTTGGATCATATGAGCACTGAAATAAATAGCTGGTACCATTAAACTGTCTCCATGTTTTTGTGAAACGCAGACCAATATGAAATTTAAACTGCAATGTTCCAATCAAATATTATAGTCATACTCATACAATTTTAATCTTTTTAGCGCTGTGAACTGAGGCCGCTCGAGTTCTGCTTATGCGTTTAATTTATTTAACTAATTAAGTAATTTACCCAAAAAGTAGGTATTTTTGGTATATTACCTTTTAACATTCTTTTTCTTATGCTCGAAGTTTGAAAGTTAAGAAAAAAATTAAAATATGAATGTATTAATGAAAAAATTACAAATAGTAAATGCCGGTTATAACCCTGGTTCAAACGACGAACTCATACTCAGTTTTTTTTTTATTTTCAATTCATTTCAACTACATTTTTTTGACGATTCAATAAGTTTATTACTCGTGAGTCTTATATTATTAGTGCTCTTAGCATCTAAAAAGGCGTTACTCTAGCGTACTAAACCCCTCGAAATAATTAATCTAACCCTACAAAGATTTGAAATCATATTTACGTTTTTCCCTTTCTGATTGAAACATGTATAATTTTTATGACACATGCATTTGCCACTCGTTTTACAGAATGAAACAATGCGAGTCGCTTATTTGAATGTCATTAACTTACGTAATTACATGAAAATGAATTGGTTTAGGTAACAAAACCAAATATTGACTTTATTTCTGATTAAAAAGAATTCCAATTAAATATTTAAACAAGTTGAGATTGACACAACCAGATGATAAAAAGCAACTCTGACTACTACACTGCATAAAATTGATTTGATAAATGGAAATTTATCATGAAGGAAATTAATATTGATTACGATATATATATATATATATATATATATATATATATATATACACATACGTATTTATAATTTTCCCAGTATATGCAACATCTAGCCCACATTTGGGTTCTGAAAGCGTCAATTATATTCTAAGGTAATGCAAATAAAATTGTACATAAACTCACGTGGCAATTCTATAAAATGTTAAATGGATAATTAACCTAGTGGAAAACTTTACTCCAAGCTAGTAAAATTGAAGATAGGTGAAACACTTTCTTCCTTGAATAACTTTTCTGACAAATTATTAAATAGTAAAAGATTAATATATTGTTTTACGTAAAATAATAATTTATGTTTTTTTTATATTTCACAATTTACTATATTTTATATAAATATATACTCTATCCCCTTTTTGCACTTCGTGGAAAATGGATTGTAGAAACCCGACTTCCACGCCTGTTGTCTGATGTGGCGGCAGTTATCGGTCTTTCACATACAAATACTTGAGGATAGTCACACCAGCGGTTATCTAAAGTTACTCCTGTACATAGCTCCACAACGCTGGCCTATTGAATAATCGTTCGGTTCTCCTCCGTTGAACCTATCCAAAGAAACTCGTATTCCTGCAAAGTATTTTAGTCATTAGTTTTATATTAATGCTTAATAATCAATTCAATGATTGTCTTAATATCCGATAGTGTTATATCATATTATTTAAATATATCTTAAAAGGGTTATAGATGTGATATACTTCTATATTCGTAAATTATATTTTTGGTACGATATTTAAAGCTATATAGGAAAGTATGACAAATTATTAAATTTATCCAAATTTATTTTAGCCAATTAGTCAATAAAGCTGTATCTACTATAATAATGTTCCCGCCATTTTAAATCATAAATCAACCTCTTAAATCGCCGAGCGCCATTTGCACAGTGAAATTCGGCTATTAACCGCACGTAAATTTCATTAAGAATTTTCTTTTCTGAGAACCTTCAAACGTATTGATCACATATACAATTGTACCCATTCATCCCAGCTTTAATAGACTGATTAATACTAGCTATATTTTTAGAATTGGGGAAGTTCACATATGAAAACAAATGATTTCACAAAACAAGTTTTGTTTTAGATTCCATAACAAGAGCGTTCAAATTGATCGTTTCCTTTATTCGCGTGCACAATTTCAGAATGTTTTTATTACATTTAAGTACATTACTGGTTTAAATGACCAGACTCTGTAATTTTAATAAGAATTTGTTTAATAGAAGCCGCCTTCTGAACTAGCAGTTTCCCATTAAGAACGTAAAATGAATCTCATCTACCTGTGGCAATATTCCTATCTTTACCATGTTCATTGTATATCTGTGTGACAAGATATGATGAGATCCTTGTTAACACTGTTAATATATATTATTTAATATATATCGACAATAAGAATTTATGAGACATATTTTAAAAAAACATATTTAATGAATTTTTGCTTATAACTGTCAGTAACCGCCACTTTGTTTATGTGGACATTTGGAATATTTTAGGTTGACTCTATGATTAATACGCCTAGCATAATTCATAGAAATTAGACAAGTAAATTTTTGAAGAAACACTTTGTATGGAAATATCAATCTGCCACGTCTTCTTTTATTTGATCAATGGTAAATATGTTACTCCCAACAGAGTGTATCAGTTAAAGCTAACAAAGTCTGTCAGTTAAACTTCATCCTAATCCGTTTAGTTATCTTTGCGTGATGCACGAACAAATACGCAGACAAACATGTTTGACAGACAAAAATTCCAAAAACAATATTTTTGTGGTTCGTTACTTTTGTTATATTCTCCTAAACTATTTTTTTCGTAAATATCTGCAATGGTAAAATCTAAATTCTAAATTGTAATATATGTGTACGCAATAAAATATGTTTACAACCGATTTTATGCAGCCCACTACTAAATACATTAAAGTAAAAAAATAAAAATTCTGACAAATAAATTTAAACCTTAAGTGCAGAAAAATGTTATGTGCGTGAGACGACTGGTAACCACGTTGTTTTTCATGAATTCGCCCGCATTCGGGTTGTTTAATCAAGAATTTACATTGCGAATCACATTGCGCCATTTATTGATGTATATAGGTGCTTTATACATTTGTGTAATTACTACACGTCGAGTAGCGAGGCTCCTCATTGTTGTTGTACCAATGCAATCTAAATGAATTTTTGGAAATATGACCTTTTGATTACGAAATCGATTGGAATTAAGAAAAAAACTACGTATTATTTCAATCTGTCTCCATATTTCACTAAAATTCCAATCCAAATTTAATTAGTGTAATTTACTTGATATATTCACAAGCAAACATTCAAACAGATAAACATATTGAAAGCAATATTTTTATTTTTATTTTTTTTAAAATGAAAGGTGATTAGAGTATTCTGGTCGAAACGTGAAAAGACTGACCTTCTTAATTGTATATGCTCTTCACAGAGCTTATGCGAGTTATATCATAAGAAAATTTCAAAAAAAAAGACGGACGTGATTTTAGAAAAGTGATAAATTATCTGAAAATTTAACATGACGGCATATAACTAAAATGATAGAATTATAAATTCCCTCGAAAGTGTCCAAGTATTTGAAGCTAGATTGCAAACTACACTAACACATATCTATACTACTACTAAACTACACTAACACATATATATACTTAGTGAATTGTTTTCGCGCTCATTTTAATTGTATTTTTTATTTATTTTTTTTATTATTTTAATTACTTTTTACGACGGGGATGATGATTTTTAAATATGGAACATACGGCTTTTACCAATCCAATTTTCACTTTTCCTGGTTGTGATTTATTTTAATCTTTTTAGTGTTGGTATCTACAAAGCTATGTATAGTATCATAAAATAAACTAAAGACTTTTTTAAGGTCAGCTATGTGTAATAGGTCTGTCCAACTATGCAAGTGTAATTTGTTTTTTATGTCAATTTCATATCAGTTCTTAAGTACGTATTGTTTTAAGGTAAGTTCAAATGTTCGTGTGCTATTGTACATAATATTGTACTGTAGTGATCAGCGAGAGCGATGTACACTGATTCGAGCGGTTTCGAACTCGTCTTTACTACGAACGTGGAACACATATCAAATAGCTAAGTAAGTAAGTATTGTAACCTTGTAGGAGAAGAGACTATATTAAAATAACCATTTTCTGCATCTATACGCAGATAAACGTAACAAGATGTATGTCAATTTACTAATGTGTTAATACTGAAATCTTCTAGCACAATGCTATTTTTAAACATGGCCAAGTTATGCAATTCGCTGTCGAGAGATATTACAAATGCTATTAATTATGAATGCAAAGGTGATTTTCTTTCAATCCGGAGGTAGTATGCCACAATCACATCCAACTTAAAGATACACGGTTGGTGAAAAGGTTCTATGAACGCGACAACATTTCAGCGCAATTTCTGTGATCTTTTGATGCATAATTATAATTATTACCTTCAAGAGAGTATCGTAGCGGATTGTTTGACAGCATTTCTTCTGTATTATTACAACTAATTCTATTTTTATTTGACGTAAAAATACGTCATATTTATATTTAAGAAACTTAAGTGAATATTTCTTCTTTATATCATTGTTGGTATCGGCTATGATTTCTGCATTATTACAGACAATTTAAGGTATCGCGTCAAAGAACTCATCATTAAATTGGGTCCCCATCAAAATCTTGAAAATCGTTGCTAAAATGATGAAGAAAATAAACCATGTAAATAAGTCGAATTATATCCACAACAATATGCCAGTGTATTGCGGACGGACTTGAGATGTCACACCGATATGGGTAGATAATTTGATATTTTTGTTAGTATGGAGTTTTTTATATTTTTAATATTTATTTGTTATGTGCACTTTTTTATTACGAGTATTTTTTCTTAAGAAAACGGATTTTTAAATAGGTAACTATGGCAAAAATGCTTCAGTTATGTTATAACTACATTTCTTTGTGGGAAGGAGTGTGGGGGGAACGAGGGGGTGTAGGCGACTTAAAGAGTGTGAGGGAACGAAGGAGAGGTGGATGGCATAAGGGAGCAGTAAGGGTAGATGAGAGAGAGGTGGGAGTGAATGAATCTACGATTTTATGTTAACGCATAAAAGCTTTTGATGCTTCACTTCTGTCGGATGTCCCATGGCACCTCGCGTCTTTTTTTAAATTTAATTAGAAGGCCTCTAAAACAATCTAATTCCCCTTTAAATTTATAAAAAGTGTAAATGAGCCGAGTTGCGTTTAATTCGAGAAGATTTAAGAGGTGTGTTAGTTGGCATAAATTTAAGTTAAGTAATTACGTTTTTTGCACAGTTTACTTACGGGTATCTTACGAGGTGAAGTGTGCAGAGTTGGTTAAACTGGGTCTCATTAGCAACTCCTCGAATTAATTCCGTATTTCAACGATAACTTTCCTGTTCCAGAACACATCTCGAAGCACGTCTCGAAGCCCTAGTGCGATTTAAAGCACTTGTATAAAACAGTTTTGAATTTAAATATAAACGTATATTTAATGCAACCGACAAGTGTTTAAACAATATTTATTTATTTATTAAAATTGTTTAATTTATTTATTTATTACAAGTATTTAAAAAATATTTATGTTTCAAGAAATACCTACCACTTACTATATTATATGATATAAAGTCATTTTTTATATAGTTTTTATATAAAGTCATTTCCCTAATTTGTCACTGATTAAGTGGTAAAGTAAAATGTTAGATAAGCCTAATTAAATGCCTGCCTAAAATAATCTTAATTTGATACCGTAATTGTGCCTATCGTAAGGTTGGTTCATTCAATTGGTTCATTAATTCGTGCGCCGTAAACGAATGCGGGTGGCCTCATTCCCTCCCTCCGTAATCTGTCCCAAATAGCTTTGCAGAACCCCTCACAGAATCACGCCTATTAATCGAACAAGAAACGAATGTCGCGGTACAAACAGTAATTTTATCCGCCATTTGAAGTAGCCAAAAGAAGACTATTTCCCATTGCCTGTGAATGACTTTGATTACTGGTGGTCTGAAAAACAAATGCCTAAAGTTTCTTTCACATTTTAATGTCGCTTAGCAGCGCAATCATAAAATAGACCGGCGTTGTTAAATTCACGTTGCCTCATTTAAGATTTTGCTATGGAATCATACGCTACTAAAAATCTTATAAACATAAAGATCTGAAATAACATTTTATGGCCGACATAAGAAAAAGTTATATAAAAAAGAACATTTTACATTGCACGTAAAAATTAACAACACTATTTATTGAAACGCAGTTAAATAAATAAATTTTAATGGATAGATACATTTTTGGAAAATGAACTCTTGGTTTATCCCAAACAAATTCCTGAGCACCCGAAAAGTAGCCTTTTCAAAAAGTCAAAAGTTTGTATTTGATATTTAGGATTATGCCACAACTCCACATCTTGAATTTGTAATTAAGACTGTAATTTTGGCGTCATTAATACTCTCAATCACCCCGACGGTGATATTTGAGATTCGATCTCCGATATTAAGACAGTTTTTAAGTAAATATAAGTTTTTAAGTAATTGTTTTTAAGTTTTTGTTTGTCGTTTTTAAGTAATGTCAATATTGTGAGTTAAAAATAGTTCAACATCGAATCGCCGCACCGCACAGATACTGATCAGGTCCCTATAATGTCCTGGCCGCCGCCCTTATCTTATTTTTCACAGCGGCATGAACAATGGAAAAATGCTAAACGTTTCCCAATTTTTATTCCACTGTGTAAAATTTACGAAGAAATAATGTTTATATAATCTTATTATTACGCTCACTTCTATTTACAATTTACGGATAAATCAAAGAGTAACAAAGGAAAGTTTATATTAAATGAACATAAAGCATACATGTAAGCTACTGGAGCTATTACTCAGATAAAGAAAATCCTTACTTTGCATCAAATTATTGACAAAGAAACGAAAACAATATCGGTCATTCAAGATTAACGAGTCATATAAAAGAAGTTAGTGACAAACACTACGCAAATAAATGATACTGCTTAATGGGCATTCTGTATACATGTTATGCAACTAACAAATTACATAACTGATTTTGGGTAGCCATAATTTATTTTGAGAATATTACATAAAGACCATCTATACGCGCTCTGCATCTAGTAAGTCTCGCATATTATTTATATGACACTAATTAAAAACTTATTCGTTTTATTTGAATCTCATTGTTTCACATTAATCATTAATGTATAAATACGTCACTTTTATTATTACTTTTAGTTATTACCTGTTTTTCTCTATCAACAGCCAAAAATATTACATCACCTACAATATCATTATAAATTCATAGGCAATACATAATTTGAATATTAAATGTATAAGCCTTGTTTATACCGCACTTGTTTCGTTGCTGGATTCTCTCTGGATTGCTGTGATGGCACCGTACTAGCTTATGCGATGGAAACGATTTCATTATAAGCTACTTAAACGTATTGCCAATTTTGTGACAGAACTTGTCCTATTTTCTTGTTTGTTATCAGCTAAATTTGAACGTTAACCAATAAAAACTATGCATATTGTCAGTTAGGTTTAAGTTTACCACGAATGCTGACAATCGATAGATTAAAAATGATTTTTATATCCCAACAATAAATGGCACCTTGTTTGTAATTCGTTACTTTTTTCAAATTTTTTTACTTTAAGGTCCAACGAATAGTTTCCTATACAACGATAAGTGGCCTACATCTTCATTTCTATTCTTAGTGCTAAAAAAAGTTACAACTGGACAGATAATTTATCCATTTATATTTCTCTATTCCCTTTTTCCTATTGAAGGGTTAAATGATAAAATTAACAGCAAACACTGGAGAAAGGAAAGAAAAAACCTTTGAGGGACTGGATAGGTTGAGTAATAAATCGCAAATAGATATAATAAAAGATTGTTTTCCTATTTTTCATACTTTTTAGTTAAAACTTGATTTGTCACTGTAAACTTGAGCATTAGTCGCCTTGGTTATTTGCGTTCATATTGTCAAGACCTCGTTTTGAATATTTTATTTCATTATTTAGCGCCGTATTTATATTTTCGAATGGTGTATATTACTAGTGAAAACGACATTGCTTTTTGTCATTGTTAAATTTATTGTATAATAGTTGTTTCCAATTAGAAGGATAAGATATCAGAAGAATGCCTGTAGGATAATCACAAAACTGTGTAAAACATTTTTAACTTCATAACAATGAAAAACCGCCAAATTCTCTTTTAGAATTTTCTCTCATATAGTTTTTTAAAAGAAATAAACCGTTTATTATATACAATTTTGAATATTATTGTAACGTTTTCAAATATTATTTCCTTTCTATTAAATATAATGTAGAATTATAAAAATGAATAATAGCAAAGTATCAAAATGATGTTTTCCTTAATGAATTTATGACATCGGCCGTTTACGATTTTGTAGGCGATCGAACTACCCCACCATATAGCATCAACATTTGTGTTGAAATATATTCAAATCAGTTATGGGGCCTCAAGTAGTACTGACGTTTAGAAACCAATAACTGAAATTTATTAAAATGTTAAATTTAACGAATTCTTAATTCAAAGACATTAAGAGATAGTTAAAGATATCTCAGTAATATGTTTTTTTTTCAATTGTGCCCATTAGAACATTTTTTGTCCTTTTACCAATTGTCGTTTATATTAGAATATTTTTTATCGAGGTGAAGTTATTTATGTAGAAAGATCCTTGCATAAATGACATCACCTCCATTCAAATGCTACTAGCCCAAAATTTTCCATAGTTGTTTTCTTGAAAACTGTCTTAAGAATCAACAATTACTTATAAAATTATATTTACTTAAAAAATGCATGTAATCAATAATAAAATACAAACATTCTCAAATTAAATATATAAAAATTAGATTTTTACACAATAACATTAAACACACTGGCCATTTTTGTTTTTCCCAAGTCCCGCCGGATATTTGTTTGCCGTAGTGAAAAATGTCCTATATCTTGATCGGAGGTGTTAAACGGTTGTGGTGCTGTGTGCTCAGCTTGGTTATTGTAAATGTTATTAATAGTCGTTGTGCTAAAATCTTCCATAAATAAATTTTCCGTCGCAACAAACATAATCACAGAAATCAGCGCAACGGCAAAAACGTAAGTACACTTGAAATGCAACATGACTCAAAGTCAGCCTCTATATTACTAATAAAAATACAGTAAGAACAGCTATTTTAAAGCAAAGAATTCGTTAAGAAATTGATGAAAAAGGAATAAAAATAAATAGGCAAAACATGATACGGTAATACATATGTTTCGATTATGTAGTATCCGATCGTTCTTAATGTCTACTCGTGTGATGTATTTTTTTGGTATTAAATAGAGAATAACACAGGTGAAGGTATCTATTATGGTAACAATATATTACCTAATAAGATGAAAAATAAATATATAACCAGTGTATGCGGCAGGATGCGGTACTCGAGACTTGCAGAGAGGCTTTAGGTATACTCGGATTAATTAAGTCTCAAGATGAATATACTCCAAAGGATAATGCAATAAAACGTGTTTATTCTAAAATAAATCTCTGTTCTTTATAACATCTCGCAATCCCAATAGCACAGAAGTTCTGTTGACGCTTGGCCTTTATATTAAGTTATATTAAATATATTATAAAGCGTAATGATTTGAAGAATGTTTGACACTTGCATTTTCATGTTGGTACGAAACTATATTTCCCATATTGTACAGTTAAAGTAACTACGAAACCTGTAATAAATAAGGCGCCTAATATTAAAAAATAATTACCTAATATCAAATTTTTCATTAATTGTTATTTTTAAATTAGACACCCTGAATTAAAGGTAAGCTTATTTTTAAGAAATTTAAAAAATGTGAAGATCTAAATATTTATACATGAAACTAAAATTTGGTTGTGTTTTTAAAAACAAATATTTTAGGGCCAATAAGGAAACGAATATATCTCTGCCAAATTTCAAATCGACAGCAACATTAGTTGCTGAGAAACACTGCAGTGACGTACGGATATACAGACATCGAAGTCTCACCACAAAGTTTCCGTTTGTAACTTTTGAGCACGGAAATCTAAAAATAAGTAACATAACAAGGACGATGTAATAATTAAATTAGGGTTTTTAGTGATCTATAAAATAATTTGCTGAAAATAAAGAAATTTAATTACCATTAAAGATTTATATACATTTCCAATAATATAGAACAATTACAGACACCGCTTCAAATATTTCTTAAAAACCTTCAGGCTGTATAGTCATGACGCCGATCAAAGATTTACTTACCACTGACATAATTTGAGTTTGCTTGTCACAAGGGGAATACTTTAATATAATTTTATAACCACACCTTCATTTATTTAAGTATTATGTGAATATGAGGGTCCCAAAATCGTAATTCAGGATCAAAATATTCTACTTAAACTATTAGACCCATAAAAAAATGCTGAAAAATTAAAAAAAAATATCTTCAATATTCTTCTAACTTAGCATCAAGATGTGGGCAAAGAAATTATAAGAGCAATATCAAGTGAACTATTTTAAAGGCCTGTTTACATTTTTGGCGAAAAACTTTTATTTTTGCCAAGCTTACTCTACACTCTGATAATATATGGTGTAATGATCTTGATATGAAAACATACTTCAAACTCTCATCTGGAAGAGAACGTTTGATCTAATTTTCCAATTTCAGCAGATTACTTTTTATTGGTTTTAAATATTTATTTAATGAAAATCGGTTTTTTGCAACTCATCCTTGCCAAAATCGCTAAAAAGTATAAGTTTAGAGGATTTATTTAAAACAATTGTACTTTAATTCTCTAAAAAGCAATTAAGATCTCCGAAAAAAAGCAGTAAAGGCTATATAACAATCAACAAAATTTTAATCAACACTATTTTTTGCTATACATTTTGTAGCACTGATTTGCCATTCCATACTGAGATGTGCCCCAAGGCGATCGTGTACAGCTGCTCTGAATAAAAATATAGACGATGTATTTCCATACTATGGGAGTAATAATACTCATTTTCACCATTCTTAGCCGTGATAAAAGATTTTATCAAATTGAAACATTTTATTTTATGGAGTATACATATACATATGTATGTGTGTATGTGTGTGTGTAATTACGTTTAATTACATTTATCCGCTACCAATATTTGTATGTGCCGCTTAAATAAATATATGGGTCGAGGATCTCAGTACGATGGAAACTCTTGAAGCCAGATAAGTGGAATCGAAGCCAATCACTTAGATTCATCAGAAATTAATAAGAATATTTTTGAAAACTAAAAACAGATAATGTTAGTTGTTGCTTTAATCCATAATGCGTCAGATATTGCTTCATGACTTGGAGATGAACATAACAATATTTTAAATTTTAGCACTTGTATCTGACTAGTAGCTTTGCAATATTTCAATTATTAAAAAATACATTACTTTATTTACATTTAAATTTGTTTACCCATGAATATATCCCTTGCATACTTGAGCCCGCAATTCCATGGAATTGCACGATCCGTCACCAGCAATTTTTCTGTGTGCCGACCAATCATGTCCCTTTAACCAGTTCATATGAAAAGACTCATTTTTTTCATTACTGGACCTGTAGAAACTTAAAGTCTATTACTGCCAAATATTTTGCGATCACTGATACTTTTCTTCGTCAGGAAAATACCTGTAACGTCCTGGTTGTTCAGTAGTTTACCTATAAATATAAAATGAAACTGAATCAATTACAGTTAACACAAATAGGTTGTCATAAACATACATACATTAAAAAAAAATTGTAATAAAATTTATTAAGGAAGCTGACAAAAATTACCATAATCGGGTTGCAAATTAATAGCCAAAGAAAAATTATAGCATAACCTTGATAAAAATTATAGTGTTACCATAGTAAAATTTATTTTGCTCTGTAACTATATAGTTTTGCCAAATTTAATACAATTACGTAATTAATATTTTAATTTTCACTAGGCAGTTTGAATGTTTTATCATCAGAATTTTTCGATTCATTATAATAATTAAATTAGGAAATCAAGTTGACTCTGCATAAATCTTTAGGAATTGATAAGAATGGGGCAAAAATTAGAAAAACATTTTTAAACACCAATTTGTATTTTCTACATAAATAATATAGAGATAAAAATGATTTACATTAACAGTACATATGATAATAAGTATTATACAAAATATAAAAAACTTCACTTAATATCACAATAATATTGCCTAACCTCATTGTTCTCAATGCTCTGTTGTTTGCGACAGAAATGGATATTTTAATTAAGGTTTATTTAAAAATGCCCTCATCATTTAACAGACATTTAAATATGCGTAATTATTGAATAATTCACCAAAAGTGAAAAAAATCCCATAGAAATGCACAGCATTTACTATATGAATTAATTCGTGTTGACAACGTTCAGAAAAAGTCGAAGATGTCCGAAAAGTACGTCATTTCATTTGGGCGCATGCGTCGCACTGACATCCGAGCATATTGGCGTTAGTTTTGGTGTCCATGATAAAAAATATTGGACAGTAAGATACAATTCATTTGAGAGCAAAATTGTTATGCTTGAAAATAAGCAGAATTTTTTCGCGGTGTATATGGCATTTTACAAGTACCGTAGTTAAACCTCAACTAATAAACATTATGGGAAAATTTTTTTTCATTTTTCACCTATAAAATTGTATATGCAGGCTGTTCGTACCACATTTATAGCAGAAACTATGATAAACTATGCCAGATTTTTCTTTTCGAGTAGAATAAAATAAATAAATTAATAAATAGTAATTCAGGAATATGGATATCTACCTATATCACGTTCTTGGAAAAAACTAGTGGAAGTTGATGTAGTTGCCGTCAGCGAGAATGGGCATGGAGACACATCGCCAACATCAAATAACTTTGGTTGCGCGGGCTGAAGAGTCTCATTCCCCACATCGTGAGTTTTTCGTTTTTTTGCAGAGAAAAATGCACTTATGTCCTTCTGCATTATTCTGTCCTTGTCGTTCATTATAATATCAGTTATTTCACTACATGCGATCACTGTGATGATACATAAACTGAATACAATTTAATTAAATTAATAATTTAAACGCGTGCATGTGCAACGAGGACAATAATTACACAATTATCATAAAGCTAATCCACGCGCCTCTCCCCCGTCTATCAGCACCCGTATCATAAGTAATTAGCAATTGCAGTAAATTGGCGGGAAAAAACTCTTGCAAATCGCATGCTCGGACTTTTGCATGATGTTGAAAATTTTAGACTTACGTAGTAGCTATAGGCACCAGTACAAATATCATGTATTCCATATTTTCACTCACGCAAACGCACTTTTCATCGTTAAAGAAACCGGGGCTTCTGGGAGGGCAGGGACACGTGCCACCTGCTCCCCTCTTGAATCCGTCCTTGCGCGTAAGTTACAAAAATAATGAGTCGAACGGAAAATACGTCTGAAATAATACACACAAATACATTTCGTGGTTACGATATGCTACGCCTATTTTAGAAAAAAAAATATAAGACACATTTCCAAGTTTGTTTTATATCATCCACCGACGTGCAAGTTTTTAAAATATTCCATACTCTGGAATATAAATTATTTTGCAGCTACGTTTTAAAACCACCTTCATATTAGAAACTAAACCACATAAGAAGAAATAATTCACAGGAAACGAGCGCTTATTAAATAATTAGTATTGCTTCAAACACTAGGGAAAATCGTAGCAATGAATAAATTTATGTACGTTGATCAGTGAAGCAGTTTATACCTGCAAAATTTTCAACATACTTGAATATTTTTTTTAACCGTTAAGATCATGATTTCTTAATCGGTGTTATATTTAAAATATAAAACTCCGCCATTGAACCGTTATTATCACTTATACCAGGCAATAAAAAACACATTAATTGTCTAGTTTATATGAAAATATAAACAAATGGCAATCACACCAAAGATATTGTAAATTATTTACATACTAATATGCTAGGGTTACGTGTATTTTTGTATTTATACATAATTTCAGAGCACAAATTCGACCAACGGTTAAGTTGCAAGTATTTTACCTTCTAAATATACCTATGCTACAAAAATAAAAATTAAATTATTTTCGATACACCTATCGAACACATTACAGTAGGAATGACATTTAGGACAGGGTAAGATGAAGTACCATAATAGTACGAAAGTAAGTGCCAGATAACTCTGATGCTATTTCCCACTCCACCTGACAAGGAGACTACCGAACTTGGAAATCATTGATTTGAATCATTCCCAACTATGTTATAGAAACTCGTCCCTTCGATACTACGTTAAAGTTTTTTATTTACTATTTTGAGATAAATAAAATTCCTTATATACTGATATTAAACAGTTATTTCCAATGAAACTGTATTAAATAAATTATCGGCACATGGACACAAACCCAAATTACTAATGAGAAAGTAGTCGACTTTAACACATCTGTTATGTTCTCGGATCAGATACCTTAGAAACTAAAACCGGTCGCCCAAAATCAATTTAATTTTTACTAAGGAGACACTTTCCTTTGGGAAAAGGATTAAAATCTTTATTTCTAAATTCGGTTGTCACGTTGTTAGCAGAATGTGGTATATTATGTAATAATAGGAAAATAACAAAAAAACGTTAAAATAAAAAAAAACATATGTAATTGCCATTAAAACACAATTTTTCACACATCAAAAATAATTTCAGTTTAATTGTTAGGTTTAATACGGAAGAAATGGACGGGGTAAATACACTGGCCTTGTTTGTTTCTCCTGTTTCTCGATGGACATCTTGCTGACGTAATTATTGTCGTTCGTGTCATAGTGTTGATTGTAGTGTTAGAATTGTTTTGAGTGTTGTTGCTGATAGTCGTCGTGTTAAAATCTTCCGTAACTAAATTTTTTGCGGTGGCAACAGCTAATATAGAAAGTAGCACAAAAGCAAAAATATACGTACGCTTGAACAGCGACATGGCACAAAGTGAGCCTCTATAGCACTAATTAAAATACAACGAAAACAGTGTTTTTATAGCAAAGGAACCGACAAAAAAAACAAATAACCATCAGTGGACGAAACACGATATGTAAATATGTTTAAATGATATAGTATCCCTTTGTTTATACTGTCTACTCGTGCAATAAATTTTCGGCAATTAATGGATAGTAAAGATTGAAGGTAACAAGTTAACCTTCATATATAATTGATATATCAAAAAAAATAAATATTCCTGGAATATAACAAAATAACATAGTGGATAAAAAATATAGACCAAAATATAATTAGCGCACCATAAATGGGATGCGACACTCGAGAGCTGCGGAAACACTTCAGATTAAGTCTCAAGATAAATATACTCTAATACAAAATGCAATTAACCCTTATTTTAGATCAAATCTCTGGCCTACATCATATCCTATACTCCCAATATCGTAGTCGTTCTGTTTACGCTTAGCATTTATATTATATATATTATAATGTGTGATGATTTGAAGAAATATTTGGCTCTTGCGTCTTTATATTGATACTAAACCAAAGGTCGTAACTTGCACAGTTGACATAAGTATATAAATAAAACGCGACCAATATTCGAATGAAACATTTGCGTTAATAAATATTTTGAAATTAGGAAACCCATAATATACATAGACTTTTTTTGAGGAATTAAGGGAATAATGAAATATACATTTTTATTTCTAATTTAAAAATTTATTTATATTTAAAAACATATTTTGGCGCCTTTTGATAACATTGATAACATTTAATATAAAATTAGTGGAAACCCGGCCAGTTGGGAAACGAAATAAAATATAATCGAGCCTTTGGTCGCTTAAATAAGTAAATAAATATTTTCTGGATTCTCTCGTTTGTTTTTATTGATTTGCGAATTTGTTGATGAGAGTGTAATAAAACAAAATTAAGGCTCTTAAAATTGTTAACAGTTTATTAGATTAAGCCCAATCCCAAATCTATTTGGGCTTATTAAGTAATAATGTTGTTTTGAGCAAAGTAAATTTTAAGTCAGTAGAGAAATGAAATCTAGAAAGTGCGAATGAAACCGAATAGTACCGTGAGTACCGTATACATAACATTAGGAATTGAAATAATAAAAATAATGACATTAATTGAAGGTTTTGCTCATAAGTCAAAAATTACCTAATTTCAAATGAATTAAATGTAATTTTAGGTATAAACCAACCATTTCCTGTTATACCTCACTTAGTGTTATTACTCCACTTTTAAATGCAGTTACCATTAATTTATTGTAATTGGTATCATGATATATTTTTCTGTAGGGTTACGGGCAATTTTTATGTTAGGGTTAGTTAATATAAAATTATGATCTACAAAAACGTTCTCATAACCGAACTGATCGAATACTCAAAAAATTTATAGAATATTTAAATATATTTTACTAAGATATTAAAAAAAATTTGAGCCGTTCAATATGCGTGAAAAAGTTCATTCAAACTGCGTCCTTACATTCGTTTTTAAAATATCTTTTTGGGTATTAGTTTTCAAAATAAAATTTTAAATTCCAAATAGAAGAAAGAAAATTCTATAATATTCCTCTTATAAAATTAAATAAAATCAGCCCAAAAATACTTCACAAATTTTAATATTTTAACAAAAAATTCGTCAATTTATTTGCTCTTTTCTTTGTCTTGATAAACGTGATGAAAATTTGAATATAAATTCAAAACAGTAAAGCAAAACGAAAATAACACTGGATGGTTTATCTTTAGAAATGGTCAACAAATTATTTTACATCGAATCGAAGATTACTTGTCAAATAGATTAATGCGTTAGCACATATATTTAAAAAACATGATTATCGGTATAAACATACTTACGAATAGAGGCACAATAAATGGTTATTTAAGAAAAGAAAAACGCATCAATTAAGGCTGCACAAATTGCACATTGTTCACTCGTCATATTGCTTCTGAATCTAAGTCTATTAACTTGAGTGGAAGTATCGAGGAAATATTGGTTGCATAATCCGCAAGAAATGAAATTCTACAATATTTACTAAAACTTTATAAATTAATATCAAGCCACATAAAATTGAGTATTACACGAGTTTTGTCTCAATTAATAGAAAGCCATTTAGTAGAAAATGAGTAGAAGAGCGTGACTCTACATGTTGTATAAATGAAAAGGAGTGAGAATAAATTGTACAATGAAATTTGTTACTAGTGGAAATTTAGAGGAGCGAATAAAGTACACGAATTTTTTAGTATTAAAAGCTAAAAAAAACAATATCAGATAATTTATTACACCACCGATTTATGAGGCAAGAACAAACCGGATCAGAATTAAAATAAAAATTAGATACAATTAAAATATCAATTAATATTAAAAATATACGTCAATACAAAGTAAATGTAAATTGTAATGTAAGATGTCCAGAAATGTCAAATATAAATTATATTGCCAGTCAAACAGACCAACTATTAATAATAATAATAATAACAACAACATTTTAAACATTAAATGTCAACTAATAATTGTACATTATTGTGAAATATCAATAATACAAATGTCAAAATTAAGAATGTAATATTATATTTCATCATTTTTAAGATGTTAGTAACATTTTTAAAGCTGTGGAAGATATAATACGCAAAATATTAATTAATAGCGAAAAGTAATAATATTATTCATAAATTAGTAAAGAAAATAAAGGAAAATACAAAATTTTTCACGATGCACATATACGTATATGTATATATATATATATATATATATATATATATATATATATATATATATATGTATATTTATACATATATGTATATATATATATATATGTATGTATATATATGTGTGTGTATATATATATATATACATACACATATAAATTATGACCATTTCAATTTTATTTGTTCCTTAATTATCGAGGAGCAAAATGCGAGAGAGATATAAAGTGTTAAATTGTTTTTTGAGACGGTTTATATTTTAACCAATATTCAAATAGTTAACGTGGTCTGGAAATAGAAAAGCATAGACACATAGACACATAGACACATAGTATACATGTTCCTTAATGGAATAGAACAACGTACAAAAAAGTTATACTTTTTACCTTTTGAATGTTTATAGAAGCATGTTTCCTCGTTGCGTATGTTTAATACTAAATACTACTCCATGACCCAAGGAGTTGAAATATGTAGACAATTTTAGTTTTGGAGTAGAAGTTGAATATGTTTAAAACTAAAACAATTTCCACATTCTGGCAAATATCATCAGTCATTCATCCCAAAGGTATCATATTATTGAGTATTTTAGAGATGTACGGGGGATTCCTTTTTTGTTTTGAGTTTCAATATATTGAGCATGAAATAAGATTTAATAAAATGAAGAACGCAAAGATATATATAACTTTTCTTTTATAATAAAACAATAAAAAAAAGAATGAAATCCGCAATTGAAGCTATTTTATCAGTAAATAATTAAGGCAAATTCATGGAGTATATTTACATTTACGGTACTGAAAACTTTTTGAACAAAATTTAACTAATGGCTGTTTTTTACTTTGTGTAATGATGAAAGGAAAATAACAAAAGAGGTCATTACACATTATAAAAACATATATAAAAAAGAACGTAATCAAATGGATACTTGTCCAGGAAATTCTGCACCATAGAAGTTAATTAAATTCCTTCTTAGTCGATTTACTGTTAAATTATTGATTTTTTTATTTACCCGTGACCACACAATCTCCTACATCCTCTAGGTTGGTTTATAATTAATTATACGATATGCTTATTTTAAGGTAATCACTTCATTGTAAGATACAATTCATTCAGATTTTTTTGACATACAAATAAATACAAAATTTTTTGTAGTAAAACATATTTATGTTGGCATGCTATTATTTTATAACTGCAACATATTTTCAAAAACCCTAAGGAAGATGTTCTGATCAATCATCATATTCCCCATAAAATGAAATAAAACTGAAGCAACAATCGCAATCACTTGTGAAAGAAAAAGAAAATAAAAGTGAAAATATTTATTAACTTTTAAATAAAAGTGAAAATATGTATTAACTTTTGATATTTGTTGATGTATTAACTTTTGATATTTGTTGAGAAATATAATATAGAAAAATTGGTACTTCAAGACAAAAACAAAATGAATATGTTGAAGAACACAAGGACATGCAGCAGAAGGAGATTTAATGAATGCCTTCATTTTAGCTGTCCCATACAATATACAGCTGTTTATTTTTCAGTTTTTAGTAAACCGCATTTGCTGTTATAATTAGTTCGATTAAGGTCCCTAAACAATAATGTCTTTAAGAGATATAAGAAATGTAAAGTTAATTAGAATTTCATCAATTTGATACCTATTCTAATGGCGTGTCTAACAAAATGTGCGACAAATGTCATGTTTGTATCTCTTTTCTGTATAAAGTATGGATATTTTTGTTCATAACTCTTTAAGAATTCCGTGTAAACGTCAAGGGGTAATAAAAACAATGTACACAAATTGTTAAAGGTAAATTTAAATATGTCGGTGTATATTTGTGAATTTACTCGCTTGTATTTGGACGAGCATTTGACAATAAAACTGAATCTCATATTTTGTAACGCCCTCATTTGCGAATAAAATGTAATATAATAATAAGAATATTTTAACTCTGTTATATTTAATAAACCTTATTTATGATATAATTTTTTTCAGTATATATTGTACCTACGTAATATTTTAACTACACAATACTGTCGGGGAAATCGGGTAGCGCTGAGCAATGAGTATTGAATGGATGTGTGTTATAATTTAAATGAAATGTTTAAAAAAAACATTACTTATAGCTTCTCAAATGATTTTTTTAACAGAAACCTGAATATATCTATATGAGAGGAATATATTCCTAAATAAACTTAATTTTGAGGTCATTTTGGGAACGAAAATATGTCTGATAGAAAAACCTTTTTTTTAAATCTTGGAATGTGACATCCCTTAACGAATAACCAAAAAAAATGAAGTGTGAATCGCACATAAAAAACAACAAAGTACAATCACAGGTGACATATTTTATTACATGGTACAATTCATATATGCGAGACCTAATTTTATCTTCTTTGACTAATTTAAAATAAAATTTACGTATATTTGACCCTTTATGAGGATATTTTTCAAATAATTCTAAAATCTGGTGCATATACATAATAATGAAATATATAGTATTGCATTTCAAATTACAACACTTTCCTGTAATTTTCACATATGACTTAAGAAAAAAAGACATTTTATGTAATACAATATTATTACATAAAATGTCTTTTTTTCTTAAAGAGATGGATGTTGGAGATCTTTATTAGATGGTATAAAACTAAATTCGATAGAACTCATAAATACGAGTTAAGAACAAAATAGATGCAATAACATAAACTAGGGAAACAATATTATGCTGATGGACGTTTCATTAATAAATTTTAGTTTCACAAACGGGAAAAAAGAAAATAAATTTTCCAAACTTTATTCATCATAATACCTTTTACCCCATTGCTAAACTCTGGTGCTTAATTCTACCCATTATTTTATAAAAATTTGTTGGTTCTTATTATATACCTAATGTTTCATAGTTCATTTCTAAAGCAATTTTTAAATATTGCTTTTCATAATTTGCTGATATATATTGCATTTATAGCAATGAGATTAAATATCAGAGATAATAAATATTTGTTGATACATGTAAAAGCTATAAAGAAACAAACTTTTATTTACTAATTTAAAAGTTTGTTGGTATATGTAAAAGCCATAAAGAAACAAACTTTTATTTACTAATTTAAAAGTTTGTTGGTATATGTAAAAGCCATAAAGAAACAAACTTTTATTTACTAATTTAAAAGTTTGTTGGTATATGTAAAAGCCATAAAGAAACAAACTTTTATTTACTAATTTAAAAGTTTGTTGGTATATGTAAAAGCCATAAAGAAACAAACTTTTATTTACTAATTTAAAAGTTTGTTGGTATATGTAAAAGCCATAAAGAAACAAACTTTTATTTACTAATTTAAAAGTTTGTTGATATATGTAAAAGCTAGTAAGAAACAAACTTTTATTTACTAATTTAAAAGTTTGTTGGTATATGTAAAAGCTATAAAGAAACAAACTTTTATTTACTAATTTAAAAGTAGCCATTTAAAATAAATTAATGTACCGTAATATTTAAAAAATAAAATAATTAAATTTCCAACACGTGGGAACGAAAGTCAACGTACAGTATTAAAGTCCTCGACCACTCGGCCACGTGTTGTTACGCGTTGAACCCGTCTTGAACATTTTACATCCTTTTAATCTCGTAATAAAAAACACTCCCCTGCGACATATGTATTTGAGAAGTGGTCTAGTAGGTAATTTCCAAATTAGTGTATTACCAACCCCATTGTTAATAGGTAATGGTTTAAACATTGATTTAGATAAAGAGCCATAAAATCTACAATAATTACTAAAGATGATAAAACCAAAACTTATGTAATTAGTAACATTTCATCATCAACAGTCTATCTCCATCTACTTGCTGTACATGCACAGTTCTCTCTACATATGCAGGTATCATTGGAATCGATGCCCATAATCTCCACGTTGGGCTCATGGCTAAGCAACCGCAGTACGTAGCTTCTTGCACTAGTAACGCTGCTGCCCATCACTGATCGTGGCATTTTTTACGCATTTATCACTCCGTAGTTCCGCTCGATAACCCCAAAACATCCCGAAGAAAGTCAAGTATATCCAAATTCTATCACTACGTCCTCACCTTAATACATTCGCCAATTTTGTTTTTCATGTTCCTCCTTGTGACTTTACAATGTGCATTCTGTGAATGATTGTAATTATTTCTACTACTAGTCGCGTTAAAACCTTGAAAAAAAATTGTTCACTGCATTAAAAGCCATTATCCAAAGCAATGAAGAAGGTGAAAATGCACTTATGCTTGAAATGTGACGACAAATTCGTACTCTATACAATTAATGAAAGCATATTAAGGTAGGCCCTTTTAAAGCTATGAAACGGAAAATAAAATTTAAAACGATAAATAAAGGAAACAATCATATCTAATATCCGGCTCACATGGACTTGTTTCACTGTTGGATTTCCTGCTTGATTTCGTTATTTTATTCCAGCCGAGCTATCGTGATGTTTTCCCGCCGAAATAATTATTTAAATTATTTTCCTGGACCAGATCTATAAATGGCCTCGATATATTAAAAGTGACAAGATGTAAGTATGGAAAAAGTGAAGCGGCTACAGCAAAAATAGTTAGTCGCAGACGATTAGAAATTATCATGGCAAAGAAAAGACTAAATCAACAATTAAAGTCCAGATCAATTATTCCATCTCATTTTAAAAATATTATTTGTAGAATTTGCGTGTATAACCGCAATTCTAAATCACATCTGCTAGAATAAAAGGATTTTTAGCGGTTATGAAGATCTGTAAACCAGCAAAATAAACCTTTTACTCTGATGTGATAATATGAACTTTTCAAACAAATGTGTAAAATAATTAATTATAAAATTGGTTACATCGACGTAAATTTAGAATAAATCTCAATGTCAATCTTTGATTAATTTCAATATTAATCCTCGATTAATTTTTAATTGTTTTGTAAATTTAACAGTTTTGTAACTATTAATAATCAGTTTATTAAATTCTGTATTACGTAAGGCCCCGTGATTGATCTGAAATTATTTATTTCAACATGAATGACACGATAGAATGACACGATATGACACGATAGGCTGTAAGTTCGTAGACGGTCGATACCCTAATTTCATTACGAATAATGTAATCTTGGTACTTTGCAATTATTTCTTTCGTTAATTTCTACACGCGGGATATTAATTTGTGTTATAAGTATAGAAATATTACATAAGAATATTATAATAATATTCAAAATGTTCTGTCTTAGATTGCTTGTTTCATGATAAACTGTATGAGAAAAAAGGTTAGAAAAAATTAACAATTTTTTCCTTTTCACAAAGTAAAAATATTTCACGTAGTTTTGTGATCATTCTACAGATATTCCTGTAATTATTCTTCTGGCTGGAGAACAATTACGAAACATTTGTGCAGTCATCGGCCGCCTTTTGCGACAGTTAATTTTAATTATTTTGATAAAATGTATTCCGAAGTAGGCTATCGGTGTTCGGGATATTTTATAAAACAAATTAGATAATTTAAATATAAAATCCTCAGTAATATCCGATTTTAAATCGCACTTAAATTCTTACTTCTCATAGCATCAAGGTTACATAGGGTCTTTTTTATTTCCATTGACGTTCGGTATCAATCAATCCTAGAAGTAAATAATGTTTAATGAAAATAGCAAATTTTTTTTCCATGTGTTTCTTTTTGGATTCATTGTCCATTTGACCATCATTTGTATACACTCGCCAGTCCATGGCGCGGTAAATCCACAAATAGCTTCTTTTGCTGTGTCCAACTAACTTTGTACTTTATAATACTAATTATAGTTCTTACTTAATCCTACCCGTTGCTAGCGTTCTTCTGAAAGCAATTTTTTTTAGTTTGCAAAGCATCTTTTATGGACATTTTAGTAGTAGAGGAAGATTATTTTATTTCAAGAAAGCCATTTCCATATTTGCCGTTGATTTAGTTGGAAGAAGCGATAAACAACGTCAGCAAACAAATTATATCGGCGAATAAGGATTCTTGATCATTTATACAATTATTGTCATGCTACTTTTTCTTACATAAAAAAAATTATATATATTTGATAATCACAGTCAATAAAGTCGTTTTCCCGCGCAATGTGCACCGCGTTAAAGTTATAATTGGAATACAATATAGTTGGAATACAACGATAAATAAGATATTGGAAGCGCGAAACAAAACTACATGAATCCAATTCATCAAGGCAATGTCTAACTCGCAGATGAGGCTTACGCCTTATGATGATAAATGGGGTTTCAAATTAATTTATTTTAACTTCCACCAGTTTTTGATGTTAATTTTCTTTTTTAAATTTCTAATGGAGAAAATATAAAAACATAAATAAATAAATTATTTGTCTAGTGGTATATATTTATTTACCTATATGAAGAAAAATAAATGAAGAGTGGGTCAGTTATCATTGTATGGAAAACGATTGATTTGACTCTTGAGAAAAAAAGTCTGAAAAAAATAACTAAGTACAAATTGTGTAACTTCTTGTTGGCATATAATGTCCATTACTATTTCGTCGTCAAATATAGCCGAAAAACAAACACGAACATAGGACATACTTAGAATTCCAGGACGCGTTTAAGCAACGGAGCTTACAGTCATGTCATTTCTATTACCGAAGCCAGTATTATTGCCATCGCAACGCTCCATGAGCAATCCAACAACGAAAGAAGTATCGTGGAAGGCGAGCTTATAAATGTAATGTATGTATAATTGTAATGCCTGTGTGGGTAACATAATATTTTCTTTCCATTAATAGAGTATACCAGAGGTGGAGGTAACAATAATATAAATTCACATATTAAATTTGTAAATTTTAATGATTATGACATATATATATTGAGATGGCAATAAAACAAGTATATAAATGATGTAATGTAGATAAGATGCGAGACTCGCCACGTGTGGAGCGTCTTTAAATGGGTTTATTTTAATATCCTCACGACAAATTAAGGCAGTGTGAAACTGGTTACATATTTTCAAGACGTAAACCGAACGCCTATGAAGTTATGGTTTTAATTTGCATCGTTAATGGCTTTTATATTCATTTATATCGTTCTTTTCCGCATTTAGTTCGTTCTTTTCCGTCTAATTTTTATTGACTTTTATTGTTTTCATTCTCTGCATATAATTTGATGTAATATTCCGATTATTGAAGATTTGTTTAAAATAATGACAATGTTTTCTTTTATTTGTGAAATTATACTAATAGCTCTTATTTTAACTTTAATATATTTTTATGACTTTATTATAAATTTAATAACATTGCCATTCAAATTATTCCTAAATTACAAACAGAAGGGATAGGCGGAATAAGATTATATTAATTTGATTTCAGTATAACAAACAAATTTTCTATCCGGGACTGAAAATTAGAAATGTAACATTTCAGTTATGAATCGCCAATATTAATCTAATATTATCATACCTAATGACGATATATTATAAAAGCATGCTATTAGCTTCCTGAAAGTGGCCTCAAAGTTTTAAATGTTCTCTTATAAATATACTTAGCTGTAACACGTATAAATTTCAACTTGTCGTCTGTTATCAATATCTTATATTTATTAAATATTTATCGAAGATACCTTCTTGTGTTGCGACACCATGTAATTCGTAAATATTTATACATATTATTATATATATTTTTGATAAAGTTCAAATTGACTACAAGGAAAAAAGAAATAACAATAGTGAGATAGCAATATTTAGTTAGTTTCTGTGTTGGGTTTAGATATTTGGAACTTTCTATCACATTAATTCTCATATAATTTACTTAAATTTGAAAACGAATGTAAGATCAGTTTCCTTTTGTTCTGTAAGAACATAAATGCAAACATTTTTTTATTTCTATCATTGAAATTCCAATCTAATAATTTATTCTCATCATTATAAAAGCAAATATTTCCTAGCCAATTATGGAAAAAATATGTAAACTATTAATAACGAAGTGAGCTTTGAAAATAATACCAACCAAATCATATGAATTTTCTTTTCAAAAATTGACCAGGATTTGACACGTCAAGAAAGGGATAATATGAAAGAACCCCGGCAGGAACGAATAGAGCCTCGCACTATGAGATTTCCGTACAAGGTAAGGCATTTAAAAGCATTTAATTTTTAAATTATTTCAGAAGAGTAATTTTCATAAGCGTAAAAACAAGGTACGTATTAAAAAAATTATAAGATTAGGATAATCTCGATTAAGTCCCTGTAATTTGTAATAAAAAAAATAAATAAATCGTCCGTACATTTAATTTAAAAATAAATTTCAAATTTTCAATACCTAAATATAACCTAATTTTTAATATAAAAATTGTTTCTACACAAAACACTGAAGAAATTTAAATAAATAATTATACATATATACGTACCTTCAACCAATTATTGAAAACAAATCAACCATATCTACCAAGAAGCTACATCTGTACTACACTATCTGAGTTATAAGCGGTAAAATAATGTAAGTTTAAATAAAATTTTTAATTAATTGTACACTCTTTTCAACTGATGTAAAAACTGTATCTACACTATAAAACTAACAAAGAAATTTCACTGAATTAAAATAAAAATGTAAACGTTCAGAAATCCATAAAGGAGAAAAACAAAAATTAAACGTTGCCAACAACTCTATTAAATTAAAGAACCAACGTAACAAACACACAATCAGTTATGAAATTCGCGGGCTTAACGTGAGAGTTTCTCCATCCGTCCCCACTCTCCGAGCGCGAATATATCTCATCGTAGTCTCCAACACACGCCTTTATACTTAGCTTGCTTCCAGAAACCTTTTAATTTATCTTAAACAGTGACTCAAATTATAAATGTTCCGATTGTTTAAGTGAAACTTCTTATATGGTACTATGACGTGAAGTGAAACTCCTTATATGGTACGATTAAATTAGAGCAAACGTTTTTTTGTTTGATTCTACCTCAATGAAAACTACTGACATAACTGGTATTACTATAGGCTACCTATAAAATATGTCTATCGTGGACTTTTCTGGCGGGCGGTAATATAATAGTTTTGCCAGCGCCCAAACCAGTGATTTTTCTCCCATTACCTTAACATCGTTAGCGCTGTCTCGATTATATCTATGATTTCATAATGCATTAAGTTATCATATAATCCAAGGCAATTTCAAAACGAAAGTTTGGGTCAATCGCCTTTATAGTTTGTGTTAATATTTTTTTAAACTAATTAAAAAGTAAGTAATTTTTTATTTCAGCGCCATCTATAAACTTTCCAACCCTAATTACGAATTAGAAGGAATTACATTTATACATATTTTATATTAAATGTAAAAAAACTATCATTAAACGGAATAGTGTCTTCCAACTTTATTGCTAAAAAATAAATAAATGTGTGTTAGTTATTAATTAATTTAAATAATTATAAAACCTAATCTTTGTAAAATTCTAGGAAATGTAATTTATTGTCCCATTCGCTGCATCGTAAACTAAAATTTGGGCTGTATCTTCTAACATTTATATGAAACATTTCTATGTCGCTCTGTCAAATGATACTCCACGACATTCACAAGAAATTGAAATAAAATATTTAGTATTTACTATTGAGATTATTGTTCCGCCTTATATACACGTAAACAACTTCACTACGTGAGATGAGAGAGTCGGTAATATGTATTTATAAATTATTTACTGATACGGAACTTATAAACTTTTCCCTTTTTTAGTCTAATAAAAGAAAATAATTATACATTATAAAAATTTGATTATAGTGTGACTGCACACATACTGTCTAAATTATTATGAAAATTGAGCGTTACTTGGAAACTAATAATGTAATCATCAATAATTTTGTGTTTCCAACCCCTGCAAACTGAAGCGCTACAGCAATATCAAAGCCTACATGCAGAGTAAGTGGGAAATTTGCAAAAAAGTAATAAATCTGTTGAGCAGGGATGGAACTCACACTATGGGATTCCGGATACACTTATAATTTATACATCTAGGAATATATGTGTTTCTATTAAACTAAATTATTACACTTCGTTTTATTTTTCACTATTTAAATTTATTATTATATAGCATGTTTTTTTAGGCCTAAAAAGTTATGAAATTCTTAAAATTTCTTTTTTTATATTTTTTTTCTACTTCACATCTTACTTTTTTATACCTGTTGTTTAAATACAGGCTATGAATTACAATTATCTCAATGATATAGTTTTTAAGGTAAATCGCTCAAAATAGCAACCCACCAAAATGGTCGACCAACTTATTTTTATTTAGCGAAAACAATTTTTAAATTTTTCCGAAAAGAGAAATTTACATCCTCTTTCTTAGGCAAAAATAGAGTTTAACCTCCCCCTCCCCCCGCCATCCCAACATGTTCCCTTAAAGTACGATTTTAATAATCCATTTTTTAGCCAAATCAAAGTCTTAACTTTATTTCGTTTGGAAGTTAGAAGCCAATGACAGACAGACAAACGGACTAACAAACGAAAAGACGACGTTGTCATGATTACTTATTGTGTAGTATGCATTGAATTATGACAAAAATTAATGCAATATAATTCGCGTGATATCAAGTGATATCGCAAAAGAAGCAACGGTATTATGAATTACCTAAATCTATCACAATAATGGAAACGAATTATTCTGGACTGCGAGAACATAATTTCAGCATTAACTGTGTTCCGCCAAATGACGGTCTCTTGCCGCCAATTCGCCAATTTATCCGATTTATATACGTCCATCCTCTCAACCACTCCGGTGTGCTGCTGACACAGCAATCGCAAATATAACACTAAGGTTGTTGCTCGGCTAAAACATTCACCGACATAAAACCTAGCTTGAATCTGCATTGAGCGACAGTAAATCTAGAACTGAAAGTTTCATATATTTTTATTTTATTAAACCATTATTTTCATTATTTTGAACAAAAAAACTTTCGTCGTGTAAAATATAAATATAGATTTTAATTTCTAAATTTGTCTTTATCTAACTTTTTAAAATTTTCTAAAGAATTCGGCCACTTAGTGTAAAATCGTAGAATAAAAAATTAAGAGTTTCTTTTGAATGTTTTATTGGTGACGTTCTTCCGATCTGGTTGATAATAAAATATTATACCTTGTTTCCTCGAGATTTCTTTGTATTCTCAAGGACGATCTTTGGTCTTTGGTAACTCAGTATATACGTTCCATTTAGTTCTGGAGTCATTACTTATGCATATAAGTAGGTGTTGGCAAATTAGGTTGTTACTCGAGTCACAGATAACAAAACCATAAAGATTTTCAACTATTAGCACTAGACACGTAAGTTATATAAAGGAATATGAAGCTAATACTTTTAAGTGCAGCTTTTCAGTAAGCAAATGAAAATTATTCTCATCGACACAATTAAAGCCTGATGTTTGTGTATGATGTGATTAATTTGAATATAGCAATAACCAGGTTTTGGGTGGCGGGTTTTAGCTTATTTCTCTCAGAAATATATTTTAGGTTAAATAATTCAATTTCGCCTCAAACATTTTCCTTAATTGTAAGGTCAGGAAAATATTTTTTCTTCGAAGCAGCCAGTTGATATTTTATTTTTATTTTGCAGGTGTTCAAGATGTATAAAAGTTAAAGTATTGGAGTTTTCTGGTCCCAAACTTTACATATTTTGTAGATTATTCAAGAAGATTTTTGAATAAGCCTGGAATACAAAACCATTATTCAAAATAGGTGAACTAAACTTTTTGTTTTCTATGGTATACTAATTTAATAATTTCTTTAATAACGTTTACACGAGAGTTATTGAGGGTTTAATCTGCGACGGCAGCGATATGTGTTATTTGTGTTTCTTTTATTATCATGAGTACTTTGGCTCCTTTGATATGGGCTATTTTGTCCTCAGATCGGGTTGTATTTCCTCTTTTGATATCTACTTTTCCATGAATGTCAATGTGCAAAGAGCGTATGGAATTATGAACTTTATATTGTGCGTACAGATTAATAGTTATTGTTGCAGATGTGCTTACGGTTTAAATAGTCAAATGGCTGATTCGCCAGGTTATAACCTAAATAATTACCATTTCTCGCTTTCGTTTTGCGTAGCTGTGTGTTTTTTTTCTTTAATACCACTTTTGGAAATAGTTTCTAAAAAAATCACGTTCGATTACAATTAAGAAAAATCAGTAAAGCTTGACTGAATTTCAATGAATTTCTTTTTATGGTACTAATTGTATTACTAAATGCCTAAATATATAATTTTTGATAAAAGTAGAGACTAATCGGATTAAGTAGTGTTTACCAGCGTAAAGAAAATAAAGCAGTATAAAAATAAACGCTATTCAGAAAGAAATAAACAGACAGTAAAACTGTTATCACTTATTAATATTATTGTTATTCTTATCTAGTAATTTTTGTCTGTGTATTACATACCTATGACATAAAATTTAAATTACTTTGTAAAAATTAGTGGTATAACGTGTTATGTAAACAAATTGTGCGACGTAAACTCTTGCATTTATCAAATTTGTTATATTGTTGAAACGGCGTTGTAAAATAAATAATATTTTTTAATAATAAGTTTATCATTGTGTAAGTGTACCATTGTGCGAGTGTATCATTAATTACAATTGAATGTAACAGACAAAAATAAAAAGAGGAAAAAAATATTTTTTTAATTTTTTATTCAGATAATTCCTAGCAATATTGACATATTCTTTGTTATAAATTGTTAGATTTATTTTTGAAAAAAGAATTAAGCATACCTACTTGAAAGTTTATTGTATTTTATCGAAAAATTTGCATGTTTTAAAATGTTTAATATTTTAGAATGTAACTTGAATAGCAACTACGTTTGCCTCTGAAGAAAATAGTAAGCGACAACCATTAAAGATTAAATAATTTGCAGCAATGGTAGTGTGTATATTCGCAGTCCTTTGGCAGTAAATTGTATGATATAATCAGTCATCCTTCACACGCTATAGGCATTGAATCTGTGAATGGCTGTTGGCCGGCGAAAGGGTAAACCCTTCAGCCGACCAACAGCCATTTACTACCCACCAATGACTGATAATTGTAATTTTCCCTGATATTAAAAAATATGATACCTATTTCTATGTGGAAATATAAAAACATGTCAATAATTTCAACCACAACATCGTTAATTTTTTTTTAATATTAATATATCTGTTTATACAAAATCTTCGATCACAAATTCGAACCACAGTCAAATATATTAATTATAAAATAATATATTAAATATAATTAAATTGCATATATAACTACCGACACAATATGGGTACCATAGCAACGGTATCCAGGATGGGGTACCATAATGGTGCGTAAGTGAATGCCAGATGACAATGATGTCATTTTCTACTCCACCTGACAAAGAGACTACCTGAACTTGGAAAACACAAATTTGAACTGTTGGCACCTATAGTGTAGGAACTCGTCCCCTTCATATTAAGATTAAAGTTTTGGTTATGTAATACTGTAAAATAAATAAAATTGTGTGTACAGTATCAACAAATGATTACTTCTAAAGAAAACGTAAGAAATATATTGCTGCCACGCGGACATAACCAAATCAACGGTAAGAAAGTAATATACTTTCATATATGAGTTTTGATCTGGGAACATTTAGCTCCTCATCTTAGAAACTAAAACCCGCCGCCCAATAACGAATTTCATTTTATTCTATCAAGATACTTTCCTATTATGCCGATGAAAACTGTTAAAATTTGTAATTTTCGAATTCGATAGTAATATTATTAAGGGAAGTTGGTATGCTATGTTACTACAGGCATATAATAAAAAAACGGTAAAATAAAAAAAACACATCTAATAAAATACAAATTTCCACAGTCAAGTCTCCGGCTTTAAACACACACACCCTGTTTGTTTTTCTTAAGTCCCGCCGGACAATTGTTTGGCGCAGATACGGATGTCGGTCGTGGTGGTTGGTGGGTGGTGATGGTGGGCGGTGTCCACATTGGTGTTGTTGGGATTCTTGTACACATGCCTTTATATTCGAAAAATCCCACCGGACACCCTTTGGATGCCGGTACAATTGTCGATCGTGGTGTTGAGGACGTGGTTGTAGTGCCTTCCGTATTTTTCACGGCAAACGCTAATATAGAAAGCACCAGAAAAGCAAAAACGTAGGTACGCTTGAAAGGCGACATGACTTAAGGTTCAACTCTACAAAACTGATCAAAATACTATAAGAACGGCGTTTTTAAATCCAAGATGTCGACAATAAAAAATAAATAAAGGTCAATTGAGGAGACACGATATGTAAATATGTTTAAATTATGCCATATCCAGTTTTAATGCGAAATCGTATAATGTATTTTTAACTTTAACAGGAAATACCAAAGGTGAAGGTGACGAGTGTAAAATTAATATATTAATATGCGTAAATTGAATGGCGCGGGAAAATTTTTGATGCTTTGAATTTATATTTAGTTTTATTAAAGATGTTATGATTGGTGATGATTTGAATAAAATGTTACTTTCGCATTTTTGTGCTGGTACGGAACCAAACATTCTTCGTTGAACAGTTGAAGTAAGGTGGGTGCTAGAAATGAAGCTCGCCTAATATTGAAGTCAAATATTTGGAATAATATTTGTATATTAAATTTTTTTATGTCTTCTAGAAGTATATGTAATAAGAAATGTCTAGTTTATGTTCTAGAATTTAAGAAAATAAAGAGTAAAAAAATTGAAGGGTTTAATTTTTATTCTCAAAAACTATAAACGTCAGGAAGTTTGTATTATTTTTCCTTTAATATGTGTAAGAACTTCTATGAGTCTGAATTATTTCAGGCTTGCAAAACTTGAAGACGAGAAGGATGGGGCGGAGTGGTTCCAAATGTATTTTAAGGCATGTGCCAAGACTTAACGGCTTACAATTAAAAAAAAAATTACAATTTTGGAGCATGTAAACAAAGTCTTACAAATAATATCTGGATTTAGTCCCATATTACACCTTACTTGATCTTATTGCCCCACCCTTAAATTTCAACACCCCATTTTAGACAGAACTTTGATTAAAAATATTTGTATAATAAAGATTTTGAAAAACAATGTATTCAGTTCTATTACATTTCAAGCGGATAACAAGTAGTTTCTGAGAAAAGGAGCAATGACCCATGAACAGGCACCGAAGTCTCACCACTGGGGTCACATTTCTACCTTTTACGTTCGGAACCCCAAAAATATGTAACATGAAAAAGGCAGCAGGGTAATTAATTTTTTTTACAATAACTTTATTGCCATCAACGTTAATGTACTTTTAAAACAATGTAAAAAATTTAAATTACCGTTTGAAAAATTGCTCGATAGCTTCAGAATGTTTTTTGTGTTCCCTCTTTACACTTTTTATTTTAAATTTTTTAACTTGATAAAATAACACTATCATATTTGTTATCACATTAACGGGACAATAATCTCTAAATTTTAGCAATGATGGCAAATTTAACACAAGCTATCGTATTATCTTGGTTAATTATTCGCGGCTTGCCTTTTAAATATTTACTTAAAGTAATTCTTCATTACGAACTTATTTTTGAAAGTTGTACTGAGTTGTCTAACAACTAGTGTCGAACAACGAAGGGTTGTTATAATATAAATACTAAGAACAAATATCTATTCACAAATATATATTCATAATAACTTTATCTTTTAAATAAAGGAAAGACAAGTTATTGAATTTATCAAAAACGAATTATAAATGTACCATATAACAAAACATCGTTAATCCGTACCGAGCATTTCTTGTACCTAATAGGATGGGGCTAACTTTTGCCTGACCGGCGCGGGCGGTTATGTCAGCTACGACCTATTTTTATAATATTCTAATTGCCTATAACAATACGTAAGCTGAGCAAAATTTTAACCATTTGAAATTAAATTCAAATTGGTTAACAAGATTTATACTAATATTTATGAAAATATAAGAGATAAATGTTATCAGTTTTAAGAAAAAACATGAAAAGCATGATCGACCATCAATCAAAGAACATTTATTCGACTTTAACCCTGTATAAACAAATATTAAATAAGCTATTTCCGTTACCAAATTTCGGTACATACTTAGGCGTTCTCACAAAAGGAAGCTAACCGATTGACATAACCGGATATCTATTTGACAAAATTTTATAGATTTTATTCGATAGTAAAAACTTTCATACCTATTTTCTTCAGCGTAGATAAGAAAAACATCCAATTTTCTATTTTGACCTTAAAGAAACCATATTTTTGATAGCATTTATGTAATGAAAAGCTAATTTTTTTTTCAAATAAATTTATTAGAAACATCTCAAAGTTATCAATGACATCCTCAGATTTACCCCATTCGACTACAATAGAAGATTTCTTAAATAATTGCATTCAAAATGTTAAGTTGAAAATTAACAGGCTTAGTATGTAGTATGCTGAGTTTAATAACAACACTGGGGTTTGGATCCCGGGACGTCTCGCGTCTCGAAGTCCCGGGACTTTTTGTAAATTTAGTAGTCTCAGGTCCCGAGACTTTCGGGTCGAGACTCGGGACGAGACATAGTTGTCGTAATAGTTTTTATTTTCAAATCATTGAAAGAGCCTGGCGCCATCTATTAGTTTAATGAACAATTACTTGGTACTACTACGTAACTACCGAGTAAATAATAAATGCGCTCGCCGTGCCGCCATGTTGGTTATTTTGTAACGTTTGATTATGATTGTGCCTGTATCAGCTCAGTCAGTCGTCAATTTCATTTTAAGAGGTGAAATGTGGTGTAGCGTAGAATTTTTGTTGCGGCAGCCAGCGTTTTTGTAAAATCTACGACGCCCATCAATCTCATGTAATATTAAATAAACATTTGATTTTGTTTACTTCAGAGTTAGGTTAGACGTTTACATTGGTCGTATGATATTGATATGGCAAATTATCATCATATCTGTTATTGTGTATTAATTTTATTTTATAAAAAAGATAATAAAGTGATACTCAGTAAACAAACATATAAAATTAATTTTGGATTATTATTATTGTTACAGGTAGTCAACAAAAAATAGATCTTTTAATATGGAGCGGCAAAAGTGTGGAAACATTATAAAAAAAATAAAGGAATCAACCGCACAGTGCTCGTTATGTCCAAAACAAATTTCATGCAAAGGATCTAATACTACAGGCCTTGACAGACACCTCAAAAGGGTTCACAATATTTCTGTGAATCAACCGCCGGAAGAATCAAAATCAGTGATAGAGCCTGGGACATCTTGGTAACCGGAATAAAAAAAGTAAACCTGAAAACAGTCCGAAATTACAGGATATGTTGCAAGAAAGTTTTTCTCTGAAATAATTTCCCGCTTGGTAGCAGAGGATGGACTTACTATAAGGACAATCACAAAGAGTGGATTCATTCGTGAGAGTATTACCCAGCGAGGTTACAAAATGCCTAAGAAAGAAACTGATATAAAAATCACATTGAATTGCTATGAAGAAAAAATTATTCAGAATTTTAAAGATTTGGTCGCTTCTGGTACACGTTTCAGCTTTTCAGTAGACGAATGGATCAGCGTCCGAAACCGAAGGTACTTTAATTTGTACTTCCATGGTAAGGACGTAGAAGTTTTCAATTTGGAATTAGTCTACATACCAAGTAAATGCGGTGTCGAAGAGACCAGAAAAATAGGCGAAGGTACATTAAAAATATTTCAATTGGATTTTGAAAAACATACTGTGGCCACCACCAGCAATGACCCAAACGTAAAGAAAAAGTTTGATGGGGAAAGCCCCAGCGAGATTATCCTATGCTTGAACCACGCAATCCATCTAGGAGTTGTAGATATATTTTGTAAATACAAACAGGCTACTACCACATCCACAGTTTTTACCTCCGAAGATACCGATAATAATGATGATGAAATCACGGAGAACAAAAAATCTTCTGACAACGAAGCAGATTGCAATGCCAGCTACGAACCAAACTGCCCATTACAACCAATTGATGAAATTAATCGAGTGCTTGATAAAACTGGGTTCCTAGTGAAATTATTTAGGAGTCCACTGAAAAAACAGCCAATTACAGAAATATGTAAAATCTGAATTTGGAAAAGAACTCAGTTTAATACTATATGTCAAAACGAGTTGGAATTCCATCATTTTTATGGCAGAACGGTTTCTGAAGCTCAAAAAATTGCGTGAAGAAAGCGTTGATTGATTTAAACATGTTAGACAAGTAGAATGAAGACAATCTTCTTTTGTAGTCAATCGTTGCTTTGTTGCAGCCAGTCAAAATAGCTGTAGGAGATTAGGTAGACAAAATGCTTCACTAAATACAGCTGAAGCAATAATTGACGTGCTGCTGAAAAAAAATCAATCGACAACGATAAATAATGATTTGGCGAAGTGGTTCTTCGAAACTTTGAAAGCTCGTCTAGAAGAGAGAAGACCACAACGATTCCGACCGGAGATTCAAAACACGGACTTTTTTACTTCGAATTTAAGTAAAAACTGTATTGCAGGCTTTTTGAAAATATCCCTCGTATCCGGACGCCAGATGTTGAAATAATGGACGACGAACCTAGTACCAGTAGCTCTCCAGCACACCACGGCTCTGACGAGTCGTTTGCAAATCAAGTGGAACAAGTAATAAAAGAATGAAAGAAAATATACCTGAGGCTCCAGAAAAAAAATCCAAAGCAACATTATAAAAGTAGTTCAAGTTGTTTGAAGTAATCGGAAAACGTACAGAAAATTTGGAACTACTGTATAAAGCCGACATCTTTTGAAAACGAGAGAGTGTTCTCATTGTCCGGCGGCATTATTACAAAAAATCAGAAACAGATTGTCGTGCAAAACTGTTAACGCTCTGATTTCTTTAAAAGTCTATTTTATTAAATCAGCAAAGAAGTCTAATTTGTTAGTTCCTTAATTATTTATAATATGATTTATAAATCTGTTCTATATTTAGATTATTTTATTACGAAATAAATCTGTGATTATGGGAATTATGTTGTGACCAATGACTAAATACTAGATAATACTTATTAAGAATTAATATAACTATTACTAAGTTTGTTTTATAATTATAAGATTAATTGTTAAAAAGCTAATCTGTGATTATAAGAAATAAACATACCAATTATTTAGATTGAAATTAACGTTAAAATTGTTAAGATTTCATTTTATGTTTAAGCAATGTTGATTTATCCTAAGAATCGCCTTTTTATTAATACATTCACCAGAAATTAACTCGATTCTAATTTTATTCTGAGAAGTCTTAAAGTCCTTGGACGTCCCGGGACTTTGATCGTAGGCTATCTTGTTAATTGATATGTGTTGATTTGGATTCGTTTAATTTAATGCGCCAGTTTTTTGTCCAGATGGCTACTTTGTTGAGAGCAGATTGCAATTTTCTAGTTGAAACTTCCACAGTGTCCCCCACTGCCATTATTGCCGTATCATCTGCAAATGTGGCTGTTGTACTATATAACGTTGTTGGAACATCGTTAATGTATAGCAAACACAAAACTGGGCCTAGAACACTACCTTGAGGGACCCCAGCCTTAATCAGCTTCAAGTTTGGATACGAGTCGATTAGTCAGATAGGATTTTAAGAGTTGGTAGAAGCGATCGGGAAGAAGTAATCTTAATTTGTGTAGGAGACCTTCGTGACAAACTCTATCAAATGCCTGTGCTACATCCAAGAAGACAGCAGAACATACATTTTTGTTTTCTATCGCTTTTTCAATAACATCAGTAATACGATGTACTTGATCGATTGTCGATTGGTTGTTTCTGAAACCAAATTGATGTGGTGGTATCAGGTTACTTTGATCAAGAACAGGTTTGAGACGCTTTAAAATTAGTTTCTCAAATAGCTTTGCCATGATTGGTAAGAGTGAGATGGGTCGATATGATTCAACTTTACTTAGATTTTTGCCAGGTTTTGGTATCATAATAACTTCAGCTGTTTTCCACGCATCTGGGACATAGTTTAGCCGAATACGGGCATCGATCAGAATAGTTAATTTAACCAGAGCTTTTCTTTGAAATCTTTTAAGTATGTCACCTGTAATTAAATCAAATCCAGGTGCTTTCTTCACATTGAGGTTGTTTTTAATTTCATCAGCAACTTCCTTAGGCGTAACTAATGGAATTCTGACAGGATAAACATTGGGATGAAGAGGTGGTAGAGCATCAAACAGATCTGCTTTTTTTTTAATTATTACGAGCCTATTTTCCATTAGTCTTTTTTATAGGGGGTACTTGAGCTAACGGTCGTTTAAGATATTTTGTAGTTTTCCATAGTGAGTATTCAGTTTTCCTATCTGCAGTAAGTTCTGTGAGAAATTTTTTGATTGATAATTGTTTGATGTTTTTTATTTCTGTTGTTAGTTATCTAGTAGCTCTGTTAAATATAGTTTTATCATATGGGCTTCTTGATTGATGCCAATTTCTTCTAAGTTTTCTTTTTTTTGATATTAGGACTCTAATTTCTTTCGGATAATTAAGACCTTTTAATTTTCTTTTAATAACCGGCGTAATATTCCAGGCAGCTCCCTGAATATCTGCGGTAAAAGTATTTAATTCTTTTTCCAATTGATCAATAGTCTTTATCGGCACCATCAAATTGATATCAATTTCTAATAAGTAATTAAAATAAATCCAATCTGTTTTTTTGTTACTAAGAGTTAATGTTTGTTCTTTCAAAATGATTTTGTCACTAACCGTTAGGTAAATTGGAAAATGATCAGAGTTCAAGTCAAGTCCCTCTTCAATTTTAATATAATTTGCTGATAAATTTTTGACAACAAAAAAGTCTATTAGGTCTGGAGTTTTATTAGGGTCTGTAGGCCAATATGTTGGTTTACCACTTGACATGAATTCGCATCCATAACTTACAGCAGCCCTGTATAATCCTTAGTATTGATTAATCTTGAGCCCCAGTGGGTGTGTTTAGCATTGAAGTCACCTCCAATGATGAAGCGACAATTTATTTTTTTAAAAAGTGTGATATATTCATCTGCAGAAATATTATATCTAGGTGGGCAATATATTGCACTTACCCTGAGTTTTTGTTTAGTTGTCTCAACCGTTACAATTGGAGCTTGGATATCCGAAGTCACATATTTTTCTTCTTCAAAGTGTTTGATGCAGTTTTTAATAATAACAGCACTACCTCCGCGAGCCGTGTTAGCAGGATGATTTGAATAATAGGTTGAGTAGCTTTTGAATCTAATAAAGGACTCCCTAGTAAAATGCGTTTCTGAGATAAGACATATGTCATTGTTTTCTGTGTATAGGATTGCTTGCAGCTCATGTTGGCGCTGTAGCAATCCATTGACATTCCATTCCATAATTCATAGGGAAGTCATTGTTAGTTTCCAGAGACTTTTATTTTGCTTTCAATTTTATTGAGTTGCAGGTTTTGATCTTTTAGCATCTGCATAATTTCTAATAACATATTATCATTATAAGGCATTTGCTTAGTTGCACGGGTATCATCAGAAACAGCTTGGCTATATGTTCTTCCGGAAATTTGGGGATTTTGTGGTTTTGTGGCCTCAATCTGAGTGGTCTCATTCTGAGGGACATTTTTATCAATTTATTAGTATTTACTTGTTGTTTAGGTTTGTTTTAGCTATCTCTTAGTTTTTGAAGTTCTTTAATCACTTCACATCCTCGATAGTTGGCAGTATGATTTTTCCCATAGTGAAAGAATTTTGGCTGCATATCACTTGATATATCACAGTTAGGCGTCAGATGATGTCCAGCACATTTAACACATCTAGCTTCCTTGTTGCAATAGCTTTTGGTATGACCAAATGATTGGCAGGTTTTACACTGCGGTATTAATTAATTGCTTTTAATTGGTTCGACAGTAACGATCGCATTACAAACTTTTTTAATGCGTATATTTTTTTAATGTCCGTATTTATTTTTAAACGCAACAATAAACATATCTAATGGTTCCTTTGTTTTCAATTTCAATTTGCCTGTGGCATTCAGTGCTTCCAAACCTTGAGCTTTTAGATTATTTATGATATCTGTTGGACTGAAATAATGATGAATATTTTTGATCATTACTCTGATATCTTGTTTGATTTCGTAGGAATGCCACGAAATTTCATGTTTTTTCAATTCATTAGTCAAAGCTCTGTATGCATTATCACTCGAAACATTTATTTTACTAACGTTATTGTTCATTAATTTAGTTTGAAAATGATCACTACCAATTGTTTGGTTTATTAACGCAGTTAATTCATTAATATTTTCAACACCGGTTACAATAACAGGCGGTGGTTTATGCATTTGATTTGGTTGTGACTGCATAGCAGGTTTGGTATTATCACTTACTTTGTTTATTATTTGTCGGTCATGTTTCGGTGATTTAATATCAGCCAATTTTCTTATTTTCTTGTTATTTTTAACTCTTATCCATTCTGTGTCGACCGCTAGATCATTATCGCTTAACTCATCTGCTCCTTGTGACTTTTATTCACTCAAATTTCGATTTAGTTTTAAATTTTCGATTTCTAATTTCATTACTTTCACTTGTTCCTAAAGATCAAAGATAATTTTTTTCAAATTATCTTCATTCTGTCTGGCTTGACACCAAGCAGAATAAAGTTGTTCCTCATTTTGTGTCCTTCGCGTATTTTCAGCGAAGAGTATATTATTTGATTGAAGCAATTGGGCTTCATTAGCTGTATGAGAATAATATTTCGTCATCATTGTCTGTGAAGAAGGCAACTCCGAAAATTTAAAACAAAACCGAAAAAAATTAACCCTCCGAGTTATCACGGTGACTATATCCAAAAAAATATTTAAAAATGACACATTGAAATTTAAAGTGAAAAATCTAACGATTTGTCTTTTTGTAAACTTAAAGGTAATCTGGTGTAACTATTGTATCTTTGGTAATTGCACCTCATGTCTCAATCGGGTTTAATTATTTTTTTACTCAATTTTTACCAAACGTTCAAAGAAAAAGAAGTATCTTTTCAAAAATCTACTAGAGGCATATTCATAATATTATTGTTTCCGGTTTTGTTTTTACTGGTCATTTTTCTATTAATATTAATTTTTTTCGTGGCTTAAATGTTGTCAAAAAAAAAAACGATTTCTTGTATAACATTCGCACTATATGATATTGAATGTCTCTGCCAATTTACCTGTTGTAATTTTTGGACTAATCAATTTTAATATTGATCCCATTCGTTAAAATTACAAAATTGCAACTTGACCCCAACAATTCCCCTTTCCCTTTCTACTAAACCAAAGTAACTAAATAACATAATTCGAATTTGCCTGAAAGATGTTGCTCACTTTTTCAAGAAGTTCTGCATAATGTGTTAATTAAGGTCAATTAAGGTAGGGTCTCTAACAGTTATTGTCTCTTTCCGTATATATGCCCGTTTGTTCAAATGCTAATGGCATTGAAGGAATATGGATGGAATGTCGTTCCCGTGTGGCACTAGCCGTGATTCAGATGGTAACTTTAAATATTGCAACAAGTCTTTATTCTTTTTTAGGGTATTATTACAGTTTTTATGCAGCAATAACAACACTTTAAACGAATGGAGGAATATTTCCGCCATACTAAAAGAACTGTGAACAATATCACTTTTTGCTAACATTAATTTATTTTAATACCTTATGTACTCTGTTCACGTTTTACCTTGACGTCTAATTCCATATTTAAATTATAGGCACTAAATTTTTATCTCTTTACTTTTGACAGTAGTACTTAACAGTAGTACTTGTTTTGTACTTCTGATATTTATGCATAGAATGTATGTTTAACAGTCACACTTGTTTTTCATTTCAGATGTTTGAAATAGAAAATAGTAAAATTTGGAAGAAAAGTTTTGAAAGAAGAAATTGTTAACCACCAAGTACATCACATTGTTACAAGTTTGTTTTGTTATTACTATGAACTATTTACATGCCTTCAATTTACTCCACACTAATGTGTTGCCTGATCTGTTTGTGTCTAGTGTCACAAACTACTACAGCTAGTTAAAAACAGGTGAAGTGCGAGTCAGTATGGGTAGCAGGCATGAGTTAACAACTTTTATTTTTTTTTATAGTAACACATTTCTCTTAAATTGTATTATAAATATATTTTTTTAATTACCAGTTATTCGAAGATTTCTAAGTATTTGCTATTTTTTATTTCCAAATTTTTGATCCCCTTTTTTGCTATTTATAATGTTTGTTTTGGTTTAAAATAATATTTCTTGCGGGGTAAGTAAAATCGTTCACAATTTCCAGAATGTCACTTCTTACATCAAACTTGAGTGCTAATTATCGTCGAAGAGGATAATTGCTAAGTCAGGAAAGTGAATGTGTGACCTAAATCGGGCGTTTATTTAGTGCTTCTACAACTCATTTTCAACAACCTAAAATATATTGTAGCAGTGAGGTTTTAGTTTAGTTGATAAGAACTCATTCCGTTTCATGGTATTTTTACGGTGGAAATAATACGCATATAAACAATTGTTTGTTAGTTAATCACACTGAGCTAAACAAATATTTCACCCTAAGCTTTGTATAAGGAATTTATGTACAATTCTTTAGCGCGAGGGTAAAATAAATTCGTTATTAAATTAACATTATGTCACTAGCGCTGCTAGATGTCTGGATTTTCGTTGGAAGTACCATTTTTAGAGATATTATTATACGTAAGATTTAGGCGACTCGTCATTTGTTCCCGTTTTTCGATACCACTAACAATTTAAAATTTAACTTGATTGCATTCAGCAACATACTTTTACATTAAGAATATTCGTTTCTGAACACAGTGGCGTCATTTGGTTAAAATCAAATCTTGTCATATATTAAAAACTAACTTTAAAAATATATACTATTAATTAAAACCATATATTATTTGATATAATTTTTTTAGAAATTCATTGAATTATGAACTAGTAATTTTCACAGGTTTCTTTATATTTTTTCATGAATTCGCTTATAAAGTCACAAACATCATCTATATATCAAATTTGGTATGAAATGCTCGAAATAATATTATTTTTAGTTGTGTTCAGAGAAATTAATATTTTTTTCCTCACGAAGTCCAAAATAAAAGCGTGTTTTTTAAAACATTTTATTCGGAAGACACAATTTATTTCGGAAATAAAATAGGGTAAAGAGTTTTTAGTTAAATGGTAATAATTAATGAAAGCAGGAATTTGATATTAAAATTCTATAACACTTTCGTCCCTTTTTTATTATTATGAAAGCAAATGTTTTTACCCACGACGGAACAGAGGAGGTATATGCGTTTAAGCTGAGAGGCTGTTTGTTTGTTTGTACGTGCGATCTAATGTTCCCATTTATCTCTTAAATGGAATGCGATCTAATGTTCCCATTTATCTCTCAAATGGAATGCGATCTAATGTTCCCATTTATCTCTTAAATGGAATGCGATCTAATGTTCCCATTTATCTCTCAAATGGAATGCGATCTAATGTTCCCATTTATCTCTCAAATTCTAATGTGCGATCTAATGTTCCCATTTATCTCTCAAATTAATGAAAGCAGGAATTTGATAGTAAAAAGAGTTTTTAGTTAAATGGTAATAATTAATGAAAGCAGGAATTTGATACTAAAATTCTATAACACTTTCGTCCCTTTTTTATTATTATGAAAGCAAATGTTTTTACCCACGACGGAACAGAGGAGGTATATGCATTTAGGTTGAGAGGCTGCTTGTTTGTTTGTACGTGCGATCTAATGTTCCCTTTTATCTCTCGAATAGAATTATTATGGTGATTACTTGTCAGTGGGTGCCGCAATGAACATTCTGTTCAAATGAATGTTCACATTTATCTCCAAAATGGTTTGATCGATTTGGACACGATTTTCTGCCAAATATTCTGGGCCAATAGGTGATAGTTCTTAGATGGATGTTATGTTGATAGCCCGATAATGAGCGCTACAATATTTTGTGGCAAACGAATGCTCCCACTTTTTTCCAAAACCGTTTGACCAATTTAGATACATTATTCGGTGAAAAGTTTGTGATTTATAAGAAACCGATGCCCTAATTGCATTGAAAGATGAAATTCCTTACACTATATGGAACGGGAAGAAGCCTACAGTAATTTATATGAATGTATTTAGAGCAAAACTTTACTACAAAGAAAAGGGGACACAGAAAGGTCAATTCGACTCTATTTCGGAAGTTGGAATCATCATGAGATATTACAAACAATCTAAATCTTACATAATTTACGACCATAAAAATAAGAGAATTGTTATAATACGAGACGTTAATTTCATGAATCAATACGAGAAGATCCTTGACAGTGAAGATGAAGAAAATAAAAAATTAGGTATATATCTGAATAAACAACATCTTAATGAAGAAAAAGCAAGAGAGCACCTATCACATACAGAAGCTATAAAAAGTGAATTTAGAGTGAGAAAATTGCTTGAGAATGTACATGAAGCTTTGGAAACTGAAACAACTGATAGATTAAGAAGAAAAGGAAATTCAACGGTGTCATGAGAAAGAATAATAGAAACTGTAAAAAGAGGAAGAGGTAGACCGAGACTTGTGCGTACAGGTCTTGTAAGGAGACCCCAAAATGGACTATCAGTACCAGCAGGATGATAGACCAATGACAGTAGATGATACAGATGATGAAGAATCGGAAGTTAAAATGTCAGTAAGCATGGCAACAGTTGATACAATGTCTGGGCAAGAAGTTAAAAGAACGAATGATTCATCAGATTGGAGAAACGCGATAGAAGGTGAATATCTAGCTCAAATAAAAAATTAAATATGGAATATAGTGCCACAACAATATAATCGAAGAATGATTGGCAACAGATTGGTGTTCACAAGTAAAACTACATGAAGGAAATTTCGTCTGGTTGCTAAAGGTTATTCTCAACGACTAGGGGAGGAAAATCCTCCCCTGGGGATGATATCCACGAGATATCATCCCCAGTTCCAAGATCTTCTTCTATCAGATTAATAGCAGCACTATCAGTTAATAGTAGCACTAGAGTTGGGACTAAAGATCCATCAAATGGACGTAGTGACTGCTTATTTGAATGGTACATTAGACAAAGATGTCTATATGAATATATCTTATCAAATAAGTGATGTACTAGATAAAAATCATTACTAAAAAGAAGATAGATCACGTGGAAAATTAGTCCAAGATAAGAAGATTATCGACACAGCTAAATTGTGGAAAACAGAGATGAACGAATGTGATGATGTAGTATATCTGTTAAAGAAGCCTTTATATGGTTTGCGCCAGTCAGGTTTACAATGGCATAAAACAAGAATTAGTACGTTAAAATCGATCGATTTTGAGTCAGTGCCTCAAGATCCATGTGTATTTGTGTTACAAAATGAACACAAAATGATGGTAATTGTTATATATAAAGATGATATAATATTAGCAACGAATGATAACGAATGAATAAATAATGTGAAAAAAGAATTGATGAACGGTTTGATATGAAACACCAGGGAGAAATTAGTATATTTAAATGAACGATTTTATATTTTAAAAATTTTAGATCGAAATGGTATGAGTGAGTGTAAACCTTTGATGACTGCTATAGATGGTCTTGTCAAGCTGGAAAAGACTAAAGAGACAAAGTAAGGTTATGAGACAGTTACCATATCAAAATTTGATTGGTGCGTTAATGTATTTATCCATTTCCACAATACCTGATATTACTTACGTCGTTAATTACTTCAGTCAATTTAATACTAATTATGTTGTTCAGCATTGGAAGGCGGCGAAACGTGTCTTAAAATGTACCTCTAATTATGGGTTAATATATTAGAAGACTGGTTTTTTATTGTTTGATGTGGTTGATGCTGACTGGGGTACAAATGCTATAGATCGGTCATACTCCGGGTATGCATTTATTTTGACTGGTGCTCCTGTACATTAGGAGGCACGTAAACAGAGAACTGTCGCTCTCTCTAGCACCGAAACCGAATATATGGAGATTTCTGTGGCCACTAAGGAAGCTATGTATTTACAGGACGTATTGAGAAACGTGGGGATGGAATTCCAAGGTTGTAACATGACAACCAAGGCGCCTTAAAGCCTGCTCAGATAAAAAATTATCATTCGAGAACAAAACATGTTGACGTAAGGTACCACTTTATCCAAGATATGTGCGAAAAAGGTGTTATTAATCTGAAATATTTGTCTACAGAGAGGTTTCACCAAAGGTTTGAGTGCAACGAAACACCATGAATGCTTACGTAATCTTGGAATGATAGATGAATAAATCAGATTCGCTCACGACTTCGAAGGAAGATGTTAAGATGTATGAAGGGCCGTGAGCTGGTGTCAACGCGAACACGTGTATTGTGTATGTATAGATATATCTATGTAAAAAAAAGTTAGTTGCAAGCTATGACCGGTGGCTCTAGTTGCCAACAAAATGTCAATCCGTATTTTAATTAATAAACGCTTATTTCCTATAAGTTATTAATACTTGTGTCTTTACTTATGTCCTAATAGACGTAAATATTCTTTAAAAGTAGCATCTAAACCCGACCTAAATACTAATACATATTTGGTTTTGGATGGCCACATACCAAAATAAAGGAATAAATTTCCAATATGACGGACAAACGTAAAACACGTAAACACACAGTTTATGATTGAAATATTTTTCTCGTGAATCCCTGATTAAGGTTTGCATGAAAAAACTGTTAACCAAATAGAAGGTAAATATAACATTTCTATTTATTTTTGATAGCAAATAAAAAGAAAAACGATTAATTTTTTATACCTTTTTTTGATTTCTTAAATGGTTGTGGGAAAACGCTTGAAATTGGCAATCAAACTTTGGCTGAAGAAGTTATCATCATAGTCATTTTGTGACATGCAAATATATCTTTAATAGGATAGAATAGACAAGGGGTGATATTCCTCTAGAGCAACGTGATGCCGCCGTCTTCACATTAGTATTAAAAACATAGAGATTTTGATTTTTGAATTTTGGAGTGATCTTTCTGTTTATTCACCGATCACCAAACGCGATAAAAATTATAAACACACACACACACACACACACATATATATATATATATATATATATATATATATATATAAAGAGCTCGATGGTAATCGATGGCTAATCGATGGAAAAAATTGCCACACTATTTTCAAAAGGAGGGCGACTCAAAAGCTCCAATAATAAAATGTTGAAAACATTTAAAATACTATAACTTTATCTTAAATTTTTTTCTGTAACTTTTTAATTGGTACTTTTTCTATTATTTGGTGGATACAATTTAAAACAAAAAATTAATATTACCAACAAAAATATACTTAAAATTGAACCAATTTCTAAGAACGATAAAATTAAATATTTTTAGTGACATAAAATGAAAAAGGCATTAAAATTATTTGCCATTGTAATATCTACTAATTTTTTTGCTCAATAATTAATATTCATGTTAATGTATTTGCTGAGTGTATAACACCTCATTTTAAATTTGGAGTACGGACAGTGAAAAAGTTTCGTCAGTAATAAAAACTGAAGGTGTTCATTGCGAGTAATCTTTATTTGTTAAAATAAAATTTAGGCAATAAAGTAATAGTAACATTTTTGTAAGTAAATCGTTTTAATTTGTATTCTTTCATTAAAAATAAGTAATTAAATTCCCTCTTATATTAAATGTAATTGATCCAAAATATTGTGCCAGATTTACTTATAGGTATGTCATATCAAAAGTCAGGTGTGGTAATAATCATAATCAAATAAAACGTTAATGTGGCTTTCTTGATATATTTCATTTATGTTTATTTTGACTTACCTGTTTCAAAAAATATGAGCTTTACACGAAATACATATGTTACTATCAAAAATAATTGGTTACAATTTCCCAAACCTGTAAATTTAAGTACGAGAATAGCGGACTCCTTTCCTTGATCGCAACTAAGGATAACGTTCGTAAATGACGATATGATAGTTTTTGCGTCTTATGTCCGGTTTTATTTTTTACTAAATATAAATACCGATAACCAAAAATGGTTTTTGTGTTGATTTAATAAATATTTGTAATTTTCTAGTTTGGGTGTATAAAATGAAGTGAAATTTCGGTGCATAAAAAATAAGTGATATTTTTGCTGAAGTTTTTCGCTTGGCGATCCAGCGCCTATAAAAAATAAGGTAAATTATTTTTGCGATAATTTCGGGTGGTAGACCATATTTATAGATTATCATAATTTTTCCTAGAATTAAGAATGTTACTATCGATACGTTTTTGTTTCGCTTACCCCAACAAATTCCTTTTTATTCAAATTTAAAATATTCTCAATAAAATTATTGTTTTAATTAAGTTCTATTTGGAGATCATACGAATAATTTTATAAAGTTTTTTCTGATAAGAAAAGTTATTTTCTATAATTTAAGCAGTTTCTTTGAAGATGTATATTTTCATAAGAAAACACCCATTTACTTAAGACAATTTTATAATCTCTATCCTCTCGCAGTTTTGACAGTCGCATTTCAAAGGAAATGTACACACATATTCATATTTTACCTGAGACGGTAGGCGGCAGGCGGCTATTATACTTGTTTGATAGAACTATTATTTTAAAGATTTTAAACGATTTCTGGAATTGTAAATTGTAAAAACTCCATCTATTTTGTATTCAACTCAAACAATGCATGAATATATTTTAGGGGCAATAAAATTGACTTCAAATCAAGCGATACTTAGTAAATATTAAAATGACTTACATCGTGTACTTATTTTTTTAAATAAATTCATTAGGAACTTATCAGTTTTTTGACCATTGTATTTACCGACACGTGACAACTAGTGACACCAGCATTATTTTCTTTCAAGTTGTTGAATTGTTTGCTGATAATTAGTACCAACACGTATTACGTAACGTTTCAAACACGATCGATAAAGATGTGTAATCTTTTCTTAATCATAATTACACAATAACACACTAGTCAACCACGCCCACTAAAAACTTATAACAAACGTTTCGATATAAACTTAAAATGTTCTAGGTAATTACTAAGCGAAAGAAAAATTTGCTTTAACTATTAAACTAATTTCCTGTAAGTGTTTTACAAAATAGCCCTTTATACAATGATATGGGCGAGTCACATAACTTTTGCCAGGAATTTTATCGTCTTCAGGTATCCTAGTAGTAGAAATTTAAAACAATAAATGTTATCAATAATCAATTGACTACGAGAAAGTCTTTAATAGTCAACAAACTAGGCAAATAAATTTCTATTCGAGTCATGACAATACATAAATTATTTCAGATTGTCTCTTTATTTATTTAGTTGGTGAAATTCTTGCTCAACTTACAACGCTTTATCTTTGCGCAGAGCAAGTTAAAAGAAAAACAGACAAACAAATGTTGAATACACACATTGTTAAAAAAATACACAATGGAAGCACATAAAATTGTTCAATATTGGTATATATATATATATATATATATATATATATATATATATATATATATATATATATGAATGTATATATAATCATTAATTTTAATATAAAAAAAATAAATTTCACATCTTAAAATAATGTGCTGGTCGTGATCTAAATGAATCAACTATTGCTAATAATGACATACACTTTATATTTAATTAATTCATTGATACTGCTGTAAAAGTTATTTAATTGCACTCGAGCAAGATATTAAATAAATATCTCGTGTCCTCTTGTTGCAGAAGAAATATTTTTGAGATAAGGTTACACACACAAATTCTACAAACAATATTTTTAAAACTTTGTGTTAGTTGTCACACCGTAGCTACCAATGACTCAAATACTTGGAATTTAATTTATGACGTCTGTTTTTTATCTTTATCATTATATTAATAAAAACAAACGAATTGCTAATCGTTTTCTATTAATAACTTTTATTAAAACTGCTCTTTTTTCCAAATTATTACTTCTTACGTATCGTGTTCTATAGAACCAGCCCAATATATTTGCTTTACTATGGGCAGTCAATACGGGGAAAAACCACTACAACCCTTAGCGCGACAACGAGCCCTGTAGCGAAAACAATGAGTCAAACTAATATCATGTAGCATCATATCAATTAAATTTATATATTGCTTCTGATAACCCTTTTAAATTTAATTTCTATTTGATTTGCTTTAAAAGCGCCATTTTTATTATATTTTCATCAGGGGCATAGAGTACGAGGTTAACAGTATCTTGTATAAAACCGCACGGTTCAAGAACACAACGTGCGCGTCATAAAGTAGTGCAGTCATTCGATAACGATGCGTGGTTGAGTGATCAAAGAGTTTTGGGTTGGCTATTTGGGTTCGCGCTTGGGGGTCTTGATATTATATTACTATATATAGGGATTTAATATTATATTACTTTAATATACTATAATACAGTAAATATAAAATACGTTTTTAAACAGCTTTTAGTCGCGTGAACCTTTAAAAAAGCAATGAAATTAAGAGAAGAAAGGTATTGTATTATTGTGATTTCTTTAACAAAAATGTGTAATTTTGTTGAGGGGCTTTTGGTATAGACTGTCACAGTTCAAAGAACCCTAAAAACAATTTAGTTGAAGACAATTCTAAACACACGTAATATTTTTGAAATATATCATGTTTCATCTATCGATTATTATTCATGTTTGATTGCCGATTGTTTACTTTAAGAACGCTGGTCTTTTGTATTTTAATTAGATTTTTAGATCCTACATTTTCAAGCGTACCAATGCAACTGTCCACCACCACCAACGCAATGGTCTACCACCGTCACCACCATACGCCGATACACAATTTTAAGTGGGTTAGAAAGATATTCGACGGAGAAAAGAAATAAATGGAGTCAATGCATTTAACGCGGGAGTGTGGACATGGAATTGGATTTGCATGGCTTTTGGAAGTTTGTGTATTGACATTTTTTTGTTTCGTAGTTTTTGAAGTAAAACTTCTTTACGCACGCTTGACTTGGGGAGTAAGCTGGTGAATGCGTGACGAGAGCGTTACGAAAAGTGTGATCGGGCGAGGCGAACGGAAGTTGAGAGGGATATATAAGTTAGTGAAGACAGAAAGAGAGAGAGAGTTACGTTTCGTATATTACTGTAGGGACAAGAGAGAGAGGTGCGAACATACGTTTTCTTTCTCTCTTTCTCTCATAGCCAGTTATGTTTCGTATATCTAAGACACAGTGTAAGCCTATTATTTGTATAACACTGTAAGAGCAAGAGAGAGCAGTGCGCGAGCATAATATATATATATATATATATATATATATATATGTATATATATGCGAGTTTGCTAGCGTTACGCGAACGGTGATTTTTTTATTATTTTGTAATTTCATTTCGTTCTTGAACAATTTTATAAATTATTATTTTGTTTAATACATTAAATATTCTACGTTTAAAGTGAATAAAATTGTAAATTCATTTTAAAGTTTTTATTTTGTGAATTTGAAGTTTTACTTCAGTCGTGTGGCCTAAAGCACACTCGTTTTTTTTTATATACCACCTAGTCACATATTATATAATTTACTAACAACTTGAATATCGAATTTGGCAGTTACCGATTTTAATATTTTCATAAATATAGAATGAATGTGTCTCCTTAATATAAGATTCAATTTATTTTGGGCGACCTGTTTTAGTTTACAGAGCAAAGGTTAAATGGTCCGAGAACATACCTCCCGTGTTAAAGTCAACTACTTCCTCGCCACTAATTTCGGTTTATGTCGGAGTCCCTTAATTTATTTATTTCGGATTATTACTAAATTCCCTTAATTTATTTATTTCGGGTTATTACTAATTTCCCTTAATTTATTTATTATATTTTCAGTGGAAATAATTCTTTATTGTTTCGTTATATTGGAATATTATAAATGATAGTACGTAACAACATTTTATCGTGGTATTATAACGGTTCAAATATGTGTTTACCAAGTTTGATAGTCTCCTGCTTATATGGTATAGAAAATGACATCAGTGTCATCTGATGCTTGCGGCACCTCATATCACCTCGTCTATAGTAACTCGCTCTGGTTATAGGTATTTCTATAAATTATCTTTTTTAAGAGCAGAATTATTATCTATAAGTAACAGCTATAATTCGAGTGCATTCAAATTCGTGTTAAAAAATTGTATGAATATACAAAGGACCCCGGCCGATTGGTTCACAATTTCATTGAAATTAGTTCTGTGTGTTTTTAGATTTACACAGAAATAGATAATATGTTTTTTTTTACAATTTCATTGAAATTATTTCTGTGTTTTTAGATTTACATCACGATTTTTCGATCGCACACGTCTCAGACGTTATCCGCCCCTGGGAACGCCTCTCATTTTGATCGCAACTAGTTTAGAATGTTATCCAGAAAATGTCTGTTCCTAATTGAAGCAATCCTCGTTTCGAATTATAAGTATGATCATTAAGTCACAAACCATCAATTAATAAATATATTTAGAGTATATGTAAAGATATTATCTAGGTTTTAAAATGGTATTTCATGTTCACAATTTCATTGAAATTATTTCTGTGTGTTTTTAGATCTACACAGAAATAGATAATATGTTTTTTTTATTCTCAGATAGAAGTATTTTATATTTTAAATATAAGATCCATTGAATATCACCAATTCGCTGGTTATAAAAAACTGTTTGCAAGATATGATATATTTCTCCGGCAGCAGACATATGTTAATTCAAAGATACAGTTATCTATACTATTTGAATAAATACAAATTAGATTATAGTTTTAGTACAAATGGACTTTGAATGTACTCGTTTGCCGCGGATTATATCTTCGATGGTTGTCTCGTAGGTTCCGCTACGGAGGTGCTTTAAAAACATGACTGGTAATTAATTTGAATTCCAGAATACGCAATTTTTTAAAACTTTCAGGTTTTTATAGGATATAAGAAACATAGATTGTCTTATATTTTCCGAAAATATATCTGGAAAATCATAAAAGAGAAGTGTATAAATAAAAATTATTTCATTTAGCTTGGTATTCTCAGTGTTAATTTCACACTTCATTTTATTAATTTCTGCCACATGGTAAAATTGTACAAGCATATCAAAAAAATAGCAAGCGCTGATTCCTAAAATTTCACCCACCACAATTCACTTCACACGAAGCATTGAGTCACTGATTTTTCTCAATTTTCAATTTACTCAAATTCATATTCAAATTTTGCGTCGTAAATCTGCACATTGACAAAAATAATTGGATAAAAATATCATTTAAAATAATATATAACAATTGTTTCAATACACTTATTTTTTTCTGAATAAATATTTATTTTACCACGCTGGAGTGCCTTTATGCTGACAAGATCCTACGCAAGTAATTTGCACCATAATTAAAAAACTATATATTTAATAATTCCCTGATCTTGATATTAGGTTTATTATATACTTAATATCTGAACAGTTCATATCCAATCAATATTATAAACAAATATGTTCCACGTTATTAGTTCCACTAATTAATTTGAAAAATTAATTCGTGGAACTAATAAAACTGAGCTACGAAGAATAAAACTGAGAATTTATCACTTCGAAATCATTATCAATTAAATTAACCATTAAAACTGTAAATAACTCTGCAAAAATAATTAGCAACTTATATCAAATTAACTTCTTTATAATTCCATACGCTCTTTGTTTAGTATATCTATGAAACAAGAGACATGGAAGTTTAAATAAAATTATATCTTGTGATAAAATGGCACAGCGCAGATATGTAAAAAGTTTCTAATAAAAACGCCGCAGAATTAAAGAATTCAATGACTGCTGCGGAAAGGTCTTTCGTTTCCAAAAAGGTCGTACAAGTTGATTTGGATTCCGTGTACTGGAATTGGTGAATTTGTATTTAAAGGAAAAATAAATTAATAGTAATTAGTGAAGCTGTATTATAAAAAAAATAATATACATATGAATAGTCAGCTGCAAAACAGAATATTTTCCTAAACAGGTGAAGAACAGAATATTTTCCAGAATTTGCAATAAAAAAGACATTTTTAGAGCAAGCTGAATTCTTTAAAACAAATCGATGTTCCAAGACAATGTTTAAAAAATATTACATTTATAGTCAGATAGTATATTTGAAATACTCATCGGCATCACACTTACTCATCTCTCTATAATTGTGACAATTAGTCATTTTTCACTTAAATAAAAACTTACATAAAAGAGCACAGATTGTATTGCCTCTAATGCCGGTAATAACCTGGCTTACTGCTATCTTCTGGGAGATATATGCAGAACTTATTCAGGGTAGATATGGGTTCACTAGAGATCGAATATCGAGATTGGGTAAGTAAATTATTATTTTAATTTCAAAATTACATACTCTCAATTCTAGATTCATGATTATGATATGATATATAAACTGTATGGTATACAAGCTGTATACAGATAGACTTAAATTTGATTTAGTACTTAATTAGCATTAATTTTCAAGAAGTTCGTTAGAGTTCTACTTGATTACGTAATATACTAAATATCTAAAAGGGAAGTTATCAAACCGTACATCACGAATTCCCAAATCGGAGTTAGTTGCTGTGGAAGAGTATACAATATTATTACGTATTATAACTGGATTACGATTTAACCACATATTGTGAACGGATTTTTAAAAAACTGATAGAAAGATAAATTAAAGCCTAAATGGACTCATCATAACTTACAGATAAATATGTATGGCTCGATAATTCTTCACATAAATAAAGAAGTCAGATTTATATTAAATGAATTAAATTAAGGTTTTTGGTGAAATAACAGTGATGATAATTCAAAATGTTGCTGAGTTCATTTTCAACTCGTGCAACAATCTGTTACCCATCAGGGGCTACGGGAACAACTGACATCGTTCACTTTTGGTTTTCAAATGTTTCCTTAGTTTTTGTCAGCCAAAGCGACGGGTTCTGATCACCCTTCGAAATTTGACGAAACGACATTCTAACATTAGTAGTAGTCAAAGATTTAAAAACGTTTTTAAGTGAGATAAGCAGACATATGTACAGCTGAACTTGGTTGAACTAATCGAAAAACAATAAGAATATGTTTTTGATGTAAAATATTAAGCTAGAGGAATTATGTATTAGAAATAAATAATATTTCAAATACGTATTGTTGGTAATTGGTATTTTATCTTAGAATGCGATTGAACTGAATGTACTTTAACGCTTTAAACATTGTTGCAACACAGTTTGACAAATTATTACTTATTTTTAACTCAGTGTATGAATTCAATCTTTCAACTCGTGTGAATCAAATTAATTACAAAACAATATTCTACTTATATAAGTTAATACCTCGTTTAATGACATGTATAATTATTTTAACAAATTTGAAATGCATTTAAACCTACTTATCGCTAAATCACAGAGAAAGGTTATGGTTGTAATGTTAATTACTGACTTTCATTATTTTTTTTTATTTTACAATTTTATTGCCAAATTCTATAGAAAATTATTAAAAGATAAGGGAAAAAAAAATATTTTCAAATTTAAATCTACACCCGTACTGAACGAACGTTCGTTTGTTTGATGAAATTTAAAAAAAATGGTTAAATCAATATTGAATATATTTGGCGTTAATTTTGTAGAAATTCATTATTCACAATTAAATGACACTACGTGATGTAGTATTATTTCTACTTTCTTTAATTTCTTTACCATTTCCTAGGTTTCGTTGTATTACAACATAGAATCTTTGCTAATATCCCACCTGAAGATGTAATACAACGAAACCTAGGTCGTGGTAAAGAAATTAATGAAAGTAGAAATAATACTACATCACGTAGTTTCATTTAATTGTAAATCAATATTATTGAGATTTTTATTTTTGAATTTATTACTCCCTCAGTATGGAATAGACTACGTTGTATTTAAACTAATTTATTATTATCTAAGCAATAAACGAAAAACCTTTTGGAGGAACACTTTTATGTGTATATGGACATTTGTCGACATAACTGTAAAAATATGATCTTTATAGATTTTGTATTTATATATATTTAGTAGCAACTATTAGTTACAACAAAATGAATTAGGCCAAGTGTACACAAAGCATAGAAAACTCACAACATTAAGGCGAACTTATTTTTTTTAAATAATATTATGAGCGCTATTGCGGATTGAGCAATATATGTGCAGGGCACCAGAAAGGGTGAGAGGGTGCTATGTCACTAAATCGGTGGAGCGGTGCTCGTCGAACATACATTCGATCGAGCGCCGCTAATGCTGAATGGTACTTGGGATTTGGAATGCTGAAACTTGTCGCAGAAAATGAATTTAATCTTCCACTGAGGGAACATCCCCTATGATCTATATGAGAACCATTAAAATCCATCATTTCCAAGTTCGCTAGATCTTTTCTTAGTTGAAGTTATTCTGAAAATATATACAAAATTATGTATACATATATATATATATATATATATATATATATATATATATATATATATATATATATGTATATATATATATATATATATATATATATATGTATATATATATATACATATATATATATATATATATACATATATACTATATAAAATATAAATAATTAAAAACAATCATGAAAAATAAATTTAAAAAAAACATATAATAACAATTAAAATACATACATTTACAAGTCAACCCTATTCAAATTCTATTACTACATTCTGCTTGCTTTAAATTTGAATGTTACACGAAAAATGCAAGTTACATTCCTCATATTGAACAAGGTTTCGTGCAATAAATTACGAGAAAACGAAATTTGCACTGTTAGTGCTTAGAGTATGATAATCCCAGTTTGTTAAGTGGATGGAGATTAAATGGAGCGATGCGGCTGGGCGAGTAGTTACGAGCGCTCCGCCATTCCCCTCGCTTCTTTCAGTCTGACGCCCACCGGCGCAAATAAAGTTCATAATTATTACCGTCCGATTAATAATTATTACCGTTCTGCAAAATATTTGATAAGATTAATTGTTGTTTTTTAATCTAATTTTAATGGCATAAATCCATTAATTCTATAAAATACTTATAAAAATTATAGAAAAACACCTGTTCAGACAATTTCAACACTTCAAACCACCACCCAGTTTGATACGGATTTTAACATGTTTCGTACTAATATTCTGAACTGTCGGGTTTTCCCGACCAGTACCTATCTAGATATTGGTTACATCTAAAAAACTCGATATTCAAACGTTTAAAGAAAACATAAGAACCAACAAGTTTGCAACACTGCTGAATGTTAAGGGAAAGTGCTGTTATCAATTTGTATGCAAAATCACAATTTTATTATGACTTTTGGAATATTTTAATATTTTACTTTCGTCTATTATTTTTTAATCACATTTTATAGGAAAAACAAACATAAACGGAATTCAACACCATTTAATGTAAAACACTGAGTTCATTATAAAATCTATTCACGGTTCAATATTTTTTTTTCAATTCACGATCGCATAGTTTTGTAAGATACGTAATAACTAAACACCGCCGGCAAAGGGTATCAAGGACAAACTGAGTATATATTTTTTATGTTTCTTTGCTACTTGAACCATACGCGAATGCACTGTCACAATGTACGCTGCATTCGCGTGTGGTTCAAGTATCGTAAATAAATGAATTAAATTTTATTTAAATGTAAACGTTGTTAGATGTTTTTGAAATATTAAGGTCAATCCTTGATCGTCGCAATTTTCAAAAGGGTTTTAGATTTTAAAATCGTGTGATCTATGGTCTCGATTTGTATAGTTATCTTCAAAACTTTCGTTAATATCTCGCGTGTTCAGCATAGGTTTAGATTATTTATATTTTACGAAAAAATAGATAAAGTACCTACGTTTATATAGTATTTACTATAAATTTTATTTTTATGTTCATTTCTGCCGAATTTGCATAAAAACTTTTATATTATACCGTTGTTTGTTACCATGCGTTCACCAAATTAAACGAACATCGATTAGTCAATTGTCATCTAATATAGAATTAATCGCGCCAAGAAATATACCGAGGTCGGCGATCGTCACTTCGATTATTTTTTTGTAAATATTAATTAACACTGCTCAATACTGAGGACAAGTGATATTACCAGTTTCTGTGCAAACTCACAATTCAATTATGGCGATGTGGAATATTTGAATAATATACTTCCACGTCTGTTTTATTCTCTTTTAATTGTAGTTTTAATCTTGATTAAAGAAATTATTCAATGCTAAACGTATGTAACCCAACATAATAACGAATCAATTATTTAACACACTTTTCAAATTATATTTATTAACCTAGCAATCTTACTGCTGCATTTGGTGGAAGTTTGTCTAAAATTACTAAAAGGCTAATAAAACACGGACTAAGTAATTTATAAGGATAGTAATTATAGTTGAAGAGTATTGTTTGTTTCACTTATACTAATACCGATTTATGGTTTTTTCGCTCGTTCCACTATTTACAGTGTTCAGATATTAAAAAAATTATAGGCTGTACTTTAAACGCAGCGGTAGGGAAAATGCGCAAATTTCATTTCTACATTTACTCAACACAAATATATCTAACTTGGTTATCGTTAGGTATATGATACGAAATATTTTTAGTCCCGGTATAAATTTATCCCGGTTAATCCCGGTATAAAAAGTGGTATTTGGAACTTTAAAACTCCAATTCTTGTGATGTTATCCGCGCTGCCGTCATTGAGTCTGCCGATATTAAAATTGTCACGTAAATTTTTTTTATGTTTCTAAAGTTAAATACACTTTTCTAATATCTATTTAGATAATTCCTTTTAAAATTCATTTTGTAGCAAAGTGGGTAGTAAACCGAGCTTGTAATTAACTAAAATATGATTTAGAGGATATTTTTCCCACAAATAATAGAAAGTTAGTAAAAATTAAATTTGACTAATGTGCACGAAACGTCTGAATAATTGAGACTTTATCACGATGTTATTTTCAAATTTACTTATTTATTTACATATTCCAGGATTGTTTCTCCGTTAAAGAAAAGTCTCTTTAACATGTGGACATTAATTCTTGGTTAGTTTCTAGATTAAAGTTTAACGAAACTCTGATGTCTTTTCTTTCTAAATTCCCAAGAAAACTATTTTAAACACTCGCGCAAATATAAACATAATAACCGAGTACTGACGAAATGACAGGCAACGGTAGGATGTATAACATCGCTGACGTCATTTGATTCTGATTTATATTTGGATACGACATTCATTTTACATAAATTATAGCTAAGATTTTGTGACGAAAGTCAGCATTTCTCGAAGAAAAACTTTATCAATAATACAATTTTGATTTAAAGGCTTTATGAATGTTCATCGTAGCAAATTTTGCCGTTTCCTCAGTAGATTTCATAATCTTTGAAAGAAACGTTGTTCAGTATGAGAGGGGTTACTTTAAATTTATGTTCTAAATTTAAACTCTACTCTTTTATGGAATATTAGCAGATATAGTGGATTAATTAATTATCATTAAATCTTGGCTGTTGGTCGATAACCACATTTGACAATCAACTGCCCTACCAAGGGAACATAGGGTATAAAGAGGAAACTGTCATATGGGTAGGTCTCTGTCTTACTATTGTTATTTTCTGCTAATAATGAGATTACGGAGTTCGGAAACTATCGATTTTAACCGTTCACATATACATCGAACACAAATTTCCCCTTTCCAAAAAAAAACATAGAGTTGAAGTAAAGAGGTCTAGTTTCGAAAGCAAGCAAGTAAGAGTTCCAAGAACACAACCCGCATATCATAAGTTGTCCATTTCGTCAGATTATCAACGCGTGTCTGAGAGGCCCTGAACTTTCACGGTGCCGATTTGAGTTCACAACCGGGTGTTGATGTTTTTTATCTCATCGCCATTGAAAAGTATTATTTAATATTATTACATATTAACATTTTTTATCTCATAATAGTATGTAAAAAATATGTTTAAGTTAGTACTGAGGAGGATGGTGGTCTGCAACCTACGGACATACTATAACATTGCAATACATGAATATTAGCGCTATATAAGTAATCCCAAAAGTTGTCTCATGGTCAATATATTTTGTCGTAATTCTGTTTTCTTAGACTTCCATCTCTTTTTTCCACTAACTTGAGGCCATCTTCTTTATTCATTATATTTGAGTATAAAGTATCTATTGAATATAACGTCATTTTATTACTCTAGATATAAGGTCATTGCATAAAAGAGTAAAAAACCACTAATACCTTTTGTTTCCAATGTCCAAGCACTGGAATTGTATTTTATATTGTAAATATAACCCCACCTTTTTGTGATTCTTGTTGTCATTTACAGATATTATATAGTCAAATATTATATAACTGCTCATTCTTTACCTTAATTTCCTATATCACGATTTACGGTGGCCATTTGTATAAGTTCCGAAATTAGTCTAAAATTTTCCATACGTCTTCCACATTTGATTAAAAATTCAAAACCCAATTTTGGCACGCTGCTTGTTGGATGTAGTAAACAATCGGATAGTTACCGGGAATTCATATATTTACCACTAGCATAACTTCAAACTAACTAGGGTTATATTTTTGCAGCGTAGGAATACACATACTATTATATATATATATATATATATATATATATATATATATATATATATATATATATATGTATATATATATATATATATATATATATATTTATATATATATATGTATATGCTCATTGATCCAATGGTACGTGATGCCATATAAGAATTTCTCGGCCAAAGTCAACGTAACTTAGATTCCAAATAAATATACAAAAAGGGGTGACATTTCTACCATAAACAACCGACTAAAATAACGAAAATTACACATGTGATATTTGTTAATTTGACGTTTTACGGTTGCATTAAATGACTTTACTAATACACACAGGCGTAAACACATCATATACACAGGAGTAAACACATCATGCATTTCTCACAAACTATGCGATTTACAATCATTTATGTGATTTATTGCTTAATTTTAGATGATTATCTAATAAGGCCGTTTTATTGATGATTGTAATTTTAGCAATTTAGAAAACACGCGCTTTTTGAAAACTTTTTCAGCGATATTTTCAAATATCTCGCACGTCATTATGAAAAAGTGTCTTGGAATTTGTATTATTTATTCATTTAATTTATACAGCACTTGCGTGTGTTACATTTTCTTTACTATCCTGCTCATTATAATTGTCTTCCCTCAAAATGTAAATAAAAATATTTTTAAATAACTCTTAAGATATATGCCGGTTAACATGTTGGACGAATAGACGTGTGTGTGTGTGTATTCCGTTTTTCCCATTTTGAAATTCGGTGCCGTAAAAATAGTATGCTTATGAAATTAACACGACGTTTCGTGAAATAAACAGTGTCCTGCGGATCTATCGGCAATTATAAGACCGTCTTGAAAAGACAACATTTTATAAAATCGAAAATTTACATTGCGTTATGTCACTGATTGTCACAAAACACAAATTACAGATAGAAATTCGAATCAGTGGTATTTTAACTGAAATGACTGAATCATAAAATAAATTGAAACAATGACAATATTTATCAAGTTATTATTCTGAAATCCGTTAATTTATCCCCGTTGCACGCGATACTCTAGCTGGGTATCTTACGTTTGTCGATAAGTAAATTAAAGTTAAATATCGTAAATAGATTAGCGAAATACTCACAATAATCAACCGAAACCATCTCTCTGACCTGAGAATTCAATCGAAACCATCTCTCTCACCTGAGAATTCAATCGAAACCATCTCTCTCACCTGAGAATTCAATCGAAATCATCTCTCTCACCTGAGAATTCAATCGAAATCATCTCTCTCACCTGAGAATTCAATTGAAACCATCTCTCTCACCTGAGAATTCAATCGAAATCATCTCTCTCACCTGAGAATTCAATTGAAACCATCTCTCTCACCTGAGAATTCAATCGAAATCATCTCTCTCACCTGAGAATTCAATCGAAACCATTTCTCTCACCTGAGAATTATTTTTAGAATATGACAAGTATTTAATATCGTCTATTAATAATTGTCGTTTTTATTCTTCTGTGAAGAAGTTTTTTCTAAAGACCAAACAATAAGCAATAACTAGACATAATATCGATCCACATATACTTCATAAATATCAACATTGCTCACAGGACAAAAAATTAATATTGGTACAGTAGTAGATATTACTAGCTTATGAACTGGAGGCTTAAGTAGTTGATATGTGTGATATTCTGTTCGATGTAGGACAACGTGTTATTTTTTCAAAATCATTTCTTAAAATCATTACATGAGAAAAATAATATGGAGCAGCGTATAATAAGGTGAAGAAGGAATCACAAATTTTAATAAGTTGTATTGAATAGTTTATACAAAAACAAACAGTTTATATTCCATACACCTATTTTCCATCGACACTTGTGGAAAAAGAAATATCAGAAGTGGGGATATAATCCAATGCAGTGCAAAGTGAATAAATAACACTGCTCGTGATGAAAGCAGAAGCAAAAACGACATATGGTGTCTCTGCGCAGTCTTAAAACTAAAAGACTAAAATGAAAAATTAATTGTTATTACTGCCCGCTCTAAAAAGATACCCACTAAAATGAAAATCTATTAAGTGAGTAGAAAACGGCAAAGGAAATGAAAGAAACAGAGAAAAGGGTAAGGAAATCGTTCGTTAGAAAAATAAGGATAAAGAATACTTATTCTCTATGGTAAATCTGTAATCAAAATATGTGTTTACTTATCCAAACTACGTAATATATGTAATTTGGGAGCGTAATGCTCTAATACTCTGATTTTGGTCCATTTTAAAAGCTTGATAAAATAAAAAATCCCTATCAACGATCAACTTATGAGAAACAATGATACCTTAAAATTCCTATGAAGGAAAACATTTGAAGTGAAGTGAGACATAATCGGCGGAAAAGAATTTATTTCAGGTTTGGTTTAAAATATTTTCATATTGAAAAAATATATTTAAAAATATTGAAAAATATACTGAAATTGAAATAACTCTTAATTATACAATTCGGCTAAAGAATATGGAGATCATATAGATACGTTTACAGGTCCTCTGAACACTGTTGTACCATTTGATTCATCCTTAATGATACAACCTGTATGCGCATCGTTTGGAATGGCTAGTTATATTAGTCTCAAAAACATTTTTTTCATTGTTTTAGATGTTATATACTGAAACATTTACAATAATGACTACTAATTCTAAGATTATGATAAAAACTAAGGTTGTAGATGTCTAGGCAAAGGTATTAGGAAAAATATACCAATAATTGCAGTTGTTATATTTTGTAAAATATGCACAATGCTTTCACATCTGTAATAAATATAGTGGGCATATACTTATGTTGCGAAAAATTATTGTTTTGTAAATAGTTTAATATATATTTTAGGTACCGTCCAATGGTTAGAAGTACCTAAATATATGCAGAATTCGTAGTGTGAATTATACCCGTACTTAAAAGGATTTTTATGTGACTAATTATCTTCATTGCTATGAGCACTATACGTTGAGTTTTTGACCGAAAAATTGACAAGGTTAATCTTAAGAATATTTTGTGAAGTAAATAATCAGGTAGCGCGTGAAAAAAATTAAAGTCGGGGGCAAGAGTTCAGAAAAATATAGAGTGCAATAAAATACTCCTGTAATAAAATACCTTAGCTAATCATCGGTATGATGGAAACTCAGTGATTCCATGTCCCTGCCAGCCCTGGAACTGAACGAGGAAACGAACAAAATATTTTCATTTCTACTGCAAAACCTGAAGTTGTTTTTAAAGTTTGTGAAAAGAAAGCCTATACTTCTTAAAGGGCCTGAACGTAAAGTATACATTAAATAATACTTGTATTCTTTCCTTTTTTAGGTCTATTTTCGTATAATAATATTTCGTAATTCAAAACGTAATTTTTGGTGCTTCTCAATTTTAAACGTTTTGTGATTTTGGTTTTCTGGTTTTGTTGACAAATAAACCAGCAACATAGATAAACTATTTTAAAATAGACATTTCAACTTTTAAAATGAGCCCATACTGAATACTGAAAAAAGAAACACCAATAAATTTTGTCGTGGAAGATTTTGGTATTTTTTTCTAAGAAACTGCGAATATCTCGGAAAATACTTGTTTCCGAAATTCAAAAAAATATTGAGCTTATTCAATACAAAGAAACAAAATTTCATATAAACGAAATTATTTTTGCGATAGAAAAAAAATAAAAAACCGGAAAATCGTTGTTCTGCATTTTGTCTAAAAATTTGAGTTTAGTTTGAAAATGCCTTTAATGATAGTTAGAACTCCTTACTATCTATAACTTTTGTGAAGACCATTTCTCGTTTCATCGAAAGTTACAAAAAATAACATCTTCAACCCCTAACAACATTTCATAATTTCACTTTATCTCGTGTTTAATTTTTGTTTTTTCCCTTATTTAAAATCTTAACGTAATTTTCCGGCCGGTCCTTATCTGTTAATAATTTGTTTAGCCTTTATAATTTCTTTTGGCACTAACCTAATATTGCTAAACAACTTTTTTAAAATAATACCTTATATTTCTGATATTAAAAAAAATGTATTTGTCAAAATTTATACTTTTAATAACACAAAAAAATTTCGTAATTTATTTCTAAATGTTCGAATCTTAATTCCTAATTAAATACATCATTACCGTTAAAATTCACATATTGGTCGTTTAGGTATTGCCTTTGATTTTCCTCAGTAGCGAACAGATAAATATATATTTTGTTTTCAACTGATAAACTCGCCCTTCAGTACGTCAGTATTATGCTAATGTCACAGCCAAAAAGAAATTATGACGTTATTTTTCTGTTTCCGTATATGACCATGAGTGTAGCCCTGCTACATAATACGTGCTTAATCTTGAATTTATTTCAATAAGGTTTCTCCTAAATTTTTTTAAAGTTAATAAAAAAATCATAACCCTGGAAGAAGAAATGAAATTTTCCTTCTTTGAATCGTTAGAATCAGTGCTTAGTTGTGCTATGGAAGAGTACCTTAATAAACTATAATTCATACACTCTGTGTTGCTTCGCTCATGTTTTGGCCTGAACGGAATTCATTAAACAAAATTATTATAAGATCTCTTCGCGAAATTTCCATGTTTTGTTTACCATTGACTTGCCAAACTCATTTGTTAATGGAAAAGAAGGTCAAAGACTACATATTTATTTACTTAGAAATATAGTAGAAGTTTCTATAATATTCTGAACATAGCTCGAAAATGTGGCGGATTTGTGAGTTGCCATCCTACTTTAATAACAAAAAAACATATTGTTGCGTTGGAAAATACCACGGTTCTCATGTAATAAACACTTATATTAAAGGAAAGTGAACTTAAAAAAAACCAATTCGTTTTTGTTGCTAAAAAATGGTTCCAAGTCCAATTTCAATGAGCCAAAAATTTACACATTGGTAAGAACAGCCACATGTCAACCTAAAGTACGTTTGATGATGAGGCGTGCGAATGTAACTTATCTCTGCATGCCGTCATGTTGGTAATTCACAAAAGTCATTCGATACCCACATCGTATGACGTTTTACCTAAAATAAATACAAATTTATTTTGAATTTCATATTGTATTCAGTCACGTGGTTATGTTTTTATTTAATGTCGTAATTCAAAGCAATAAATATACTGTATGCACTTTAGTCTGACACCATCATTGGGATTATTTTTTTGAAAATACTGCTGGTAATACTGTTATTGTCAGTAGGGAATGCTACAAAAAAAATATTACGCTATTTTGATACGAATTGGATGATTCTTTATATAGAAAATATGTATTTTAACAAGATGGGGCAATATTTGACGTATTTTCATATAATTTTTAAGTTCGGTAACGTTATTTGGCCACTAAAATTATGTTACTTATCACTATTTTTTTATTGGTGTCACGTTAAATCATTAGTTTATTGAAATAATCCGAAATAATCTAGAAATCAGCATCATTCGTGTCATTGATGAAATTTGTGTAGATTTTATAACAAAGGACTAAAAATTAATGTACTAGAGTTGACATAATAAGGTTCCGAGGCGGTTATTTACATTAAATAATTTTTAAATCACAATGTATTAATATCATCTTCACAATAAAATAGATGTGAAAATATATTAATATTTTAAAGTGTTGGGTTTGCATTAAGATGTAACAAATTTTAAGTTATTGTGTAACCCTTTGGGTATATACAAGAGCGAAGATGTAAACGTCAGTACATTAATTTAAAAAAAAGAGTTGGGAAATGACTACAAATAAGTTAAAAATGTTGGACTAAAGAATAAAATTCTAAGCACGAATTCGGGATTTTTTTAACGTTTAGTTGAATGAATTCTATGATTCAAAAACAAATAATTATTATTTTAGTTGATTGAAGAATGAAGAAATTAGATTGAGTTTTTCGCCATCGTATATACCAAATCCTGGAAAGAAAATTGACATGTATTGATAACTTAGCAATTTTTGAAAATATCCCTCTCACGAGCAGAAGCGTCTACGAGAGTTCAATACACGCTTGGTTAGATACATATACAAAAACTATTTATAAATGTTGATAATATTTTTTCCTATTGTATAAATAACTTAGTCATCTCTTAAGGTCAATATTAATCTTTTTGTTTTTAATGCAAGTTTATCGAAAACATTTTGAATTGAAATATTTACTAAATGCTGTAATGCAAACTTTTGGCTTTTATTATACTTATTTAAAAAATAGATGGGAAAATATTACGATTTTCTCCCTACGTCTCGGAAGTGGAAATTTCGAGTTTAATATTCGCTGAAGCTCCGAGGTGTAGAACACACCGGTCCCCCTTGCGCGCTGCTCGTGAGTTATCTCCGAGCGCGCACGTCCCGCCTTACCGTTCCGTAAGGCGTGTTGACGGAAGGCGAGCCGATGCGCTGCAGCCTGCGTAACCCGCGAGCAATAGGAAATTCGTGACCTCCGTAAGGTGTAGCCAAACCGCGGTCCTAAGCCTGGTCACCCGTCGGTTGCAGGGGGGCTAGTTCCACACTGTTCTTGTATGGTACTAATAATTACTTCTTAAAAGATATCACCCGATTACACGCCTATTTTAAAGAAAACTGTGATTAGAATTCTTTGCAGCTCTATAACACGTACAGGATAAATAATACAGGCGTAATGGCTATCGTGGTATATTCATCGAAAGTGTTATGGGCCTTTTTATGATTGGATTAATTTATCTAAATTATTATATTTTACAGAAATGTTATCGTGATCAAATAAACCGAATGCTCTACAAACTTAGTGAAATATTTAAAATGATTTACTTACATGTTACGAGATATCGGAGCGTATCATCATAGAAAAGATAAGTAAAGCACATGAATTCCTAAAAGAAGTTTTTGTGTGTTATTTCTAAAAATAGCAATCTAATTCCAAACAGCTAAAGAAACATTTTACAATATTCTTTTCATAAACTGAAACAAAATCCAGTGTTTATAAAAGATATCGTTGAAAATCTAACTTTTTCCGCAACAATTGGTCAAGCATACGCTCTTTTCCCTGCTTCAAAAATTATGGTGCAGTCCGACATAGATTGTCGATTTAAATTGCCACATGTTGCTTTTTAAAGGTCGATCCGGCCGCATTTGAAGCAGCAGCTTATCGGTAGAATAGACGAATGTACCATTAACCTCCTCCCATTTAGGGCTGGCAAAGTGCGCATAGGTAACTCCTTGTGTGAGTGAATTATAATATTACTTCTGAAGCTAACTCTGCTAACGTGAAAGGAAATATCGAAATATTGTTTATTACATATTATAAAAAATTCTATCGTAACTGCTAAAATATTATAAATCAATATCAAAGCAGAAAATCAAATATGTTATTAAGTAGTAACTACAACAGAAGCACTACAATATTTCTAATGCGAATTGGCTACCCTTTTTTGTGCACCTATTATAAATGAGATGTTAATAAATAAATTTATAAGTGAGAACAACAAATTTTCTTTCACAAATATTAGAAATTCTTTCAGTAGAAAGTATCAGTGAAGAAACATGGATTTGTCTGGAACATAAAAAATGACCACAAATGGTAAAATATTTAGTCTAGAGTAACGTATAACCCCTGTAGTCTGTAGTGGAATGTATATGAACTGAAATTATACCACTGCATTTTCTTTCTTTTACTACTTCTATTCGGGGATATCAAGTGTTTCGCTGAATATTTATCTAGATTTCTCATCAAGGAATATCACAACGATCATCCACACGGTTCCACCATCTCAATATTAATTCGACAGCAAATAATATAGATATAATTAAATTTATTTGTACTGAGTCAGTAATAACAAAAGTAAGAACAATCAAATCGTACTTAAAAATGTGTCCGCTTTATTAACAAACTTATTGTCAGCTAGCCAAGTCATTGAAAATTATGATCAAGTATTTAAGATATTAATTTAATAATAAAGGATGCTTTATAATAAACAGCAATAATGACTACCCCTAGCTATTGCTAGTTTGATCAATAATACGAACAGATTATCTGTTCGTATTATTGATCAAACTAGCAATAGCTAGGGGATTATATGTATAGAGTAATGCTGCATAAATATCTGATATTGAAAATTAGCATATATTTCTGTGACACCACGGTTTTGGTCATAAAAATTTCGACGATTCTCGAAAAATTGTGGACAATATTAATAGCGTGAAATTATTGAATAACGATAAAAGATTTAAATGTACAACATATCTAGAAGACAAACTCTGACTCTTGAACATAAAGTTTCAAAGATCACAAAAGTACAGGACTTGTTCACTCGGATGTTTGTGATCTGATGGAAATCACGTAAAACTCTTAGTGAATCAAGATACATTTTAATATTCATATATTACTGTTCAAAAAAGTTTAATTATGTAATTATGTACTGCAAGGAATGTCAGAAGCATAAGATAAATTCAAAGAATTCAAGAATGAAGTTGAAAACCAATTAATTCGCAGCATTAAATGTCTTCACTTAGAAAACAATCTCAAATATACAAATAAATAATTTTTTATTTGCCCACAAAAAATGCTAGGATTAAATCTTAAAGGACCAGCCCTTCTATAACCGAACAAAATGGTCTAGCAGAACAAATAAACCGAATAATGGTTGAAAAGATAATGTACTTACTGTTCAGTGCTAATCTTCCAAAGCAATATTGGGCTGAAGTAATGAGTACGGTCACCTATCTAACCAATAGAGCGTCAACACGAACACTGGAATACTGAACCCCACAAAAGCCATGGTCAGGATAGAGAAAAAACATGCGTATAACGATATTTCTTCTCCCGACAGAAAAGGTGTGGAAATGGGATCATCTCAGAACCAACAAGGTAACCTTCATCGAATATTAAAAAAACACTAGAGTAGCGACTTATAATAACTGACTCAAGAACAAAAATAAAAAGTCGAAACGTAGTGTTCCTAATATCTGTCGTAAAAAAGAAACAAGCCATAGTACGAGTCAGGTACATCTTGTGCTTTAGAAGGTTCCCGGAACATATTAGAGTCGATAGACAGAGGTAAAAACAGAAAGTATGACAAGAAATATATATCACTTAACGAGTTAACGAGGCCCCGCCATGTTCTAGCTCATATTAACCAAAGATGACAATGAGGAACCCAATACATTTCAACATAACGCGGAGCCTAAGAACTTCATGAAAATGCTATAAATATCAGTAATGTATTGCCAGACGTATTTCTAAGAACGACATTTCAAATAATAAAGGAAAGGGTTGGAATATCAGAGTTAAACACAATTGATTATATTCAAGCAGTCTCATTACGTGTATTTATTGTTAGATTAATGTTAACGGTTTGTCACTCTTCGACCTTATCTTAATGATTAAGTTTTCTTTTAATTGCTGTGTTAATCATTAATTTCTTGTTTTATAAAAATTTACAGATGTTAAATGTTTGTAAAATATTTAATACTGTTAATATAAAAGGCATACTTCATGATCCTTTGTTTTTTGGAATTTACTCTTTAACAATCGATTTTCATATATAGCGTATGGAGTTTTGTGAGGAGTGCAATAGTTTGTGAATTTGAATGAGGGAAGTAATCTCCGAAACTACTCATCCCATTTTAAAAATTATATTACCTATGTTTAGAAAGGTCCTTCTTCCAATTTAGATGGTAAAGATTACAAAGTTATATGAAATCGTAAATTTTTGTGTGTTAACGTAGAGTTAGATTTGTAGTATGACTTCGATATACAATGTAAGAAGCGCAGTGTAGATTATATAGTGTAAAAGACAAACTAGATTATACCTTTATTAAAATTAGATACATACCTTGCTAAATTTGGGATAGAAATTAATAAATATTTATAATTTTGTACCTGTACCTATCAAAATTACCTTAACTAGAAGAGCATATTAAGATCATATAATCATATTGATAGATGTCTAGTGATATAAAACGTGAATGAGGAAGTAAAATTAGGAATTGTGTAAATTTAAAGTAGGAGTCACCACGTAAGATAAACCATTATGTAAAACATTCATCTGCCACGAAATTTCTAATTAAAGGGAGTGTTAAAATATTTAGTCCATAGTAATGTCACCCCTTTTGAATAGTTTATGGCGGAAAGTATAAAAACTGTTTTGCCGTCGAGGCATTTTCTCTCTTTCACTGACTCAGCTCCGGGATATCAAGGTTCGCGTTGACTATTTTTTCAGGTTCGACTATTTTCCCGAGGAATATCTCAACAATCATGCACGGGATTCCACCAATTCAATATTAAGAGAAAAACAGATAATACATGTCTAATGAAATTTATTTTTATTGCTGAAAATTTGCAACAAGCTGCTTTTCCATTTCCTTCTGATTTATATTAATAATAATTAATATTCTTTCAAAAGTGTTCACATATATACGCCGCATTTAAAAACTATACTTTTTACAATTATTAACACTATTTACGACAATTAGTAAAACAATTGTTCTAGAATTACCCTAAGCGGATTAAAGACAAATTGTAAATGTAAATTAAGCTTTTACATTTACGTTTAATGGGTGGACCCATAAAGAAAAAAATTCCTGAAGTACAAAATCTTGAAATTATTTGAGTTTACGTGGTTATTTATGAAGAATCTTATTAATTAAATTAACAATTAAACTAACCAATGAAATGTTTAATAATGTTTAACGTCCTATAGGTCAGAAGAAAAACAGAACTCTTGTAAGATCACCCACGTGTCCATCTCTGTGATCGCCCACGTGCCTGTCACAGCCGCTTTCCTTAGAAATGTATTTTGGTTTGACGTAGAAACTTCATTCTTAATTTCAAAGTGAAATTGCATGATTAAGCTTATTACTTGAATAGATCTCAAAATTATGGGAGACAATTTAATAGAATTTTTTTTGAACTTCTTGTTTTTGTGACTTATCGGTTGGTAAAACTATTTATCTCAGAATTGTATGCAAGGTGCTTTTAAAATATTACTCAAAAGAGTGTTGTGGTCTTTTTTAGAAATTGTTTGAAACTGAAACGTAAAATTATATGTTCGTCGGTCTGTGTCGATTTTCCCGAAAACCCGTTTGACGCGGAAACTTATTTGGCAAGTATATTAAACCACAATTATCATCGATAATTAACACTCAAAGTTTTTTTTTTTAATTTTATTATAGTAAATGAAAAAAGCAGGCCAACGAGATTCCTAAACTCTTCTTTTTTGACTGCACCCAACTGTCTCCAAAATTTCTGCAGTCAAAATTAAGAAAAAATAGCATTACCAGAAATTTGCTTAAAATTAAGGGGAAAAATATATCGATAATTCTACATTTCATAGTTTTTAAGGAATTTGTCATAACTTTATTCCTGTGGAAGATATAATAGGCAACATATCAACATAATAATTCTCCTAAATAGTTAGTAATAGTAATTATCTTAAACAGTTTAATGAACATACTCTGTGCTCTTAAATATTTATATATACTTAAATGTATACGAGATCTTCATATCATTAGTTTTACTCCTACTTGCAAGTTCATGTTTAATAAATTTTCATTATAATCATTCGAAGCAAAAATTTGGGAATGAAAATTGTAGGATGATTTAAAATACAAATCATCATATATATCATCATATATATTAATACGCTAAGGTTTTAAGATGTTACACTCCCTTTTTAGAAAAAACCTCACAACTAATCCACATAAATTATATATCATTTTATAGATAATTGCTTGCTCTACCGGCATCCACAACTAAAAAATGTATTATTGCTATTGTTTTTGCAAATTAATTAATTATTAAAATTATATACACAAAACAGCAATGCTGCCATCTGACGGCTCAACGTCAATACGATTGACAGTCGATAAAATTTTTTTTTAATTTCAAATCCACTCACGTATAAATAAAGTGGCGCTTTAGCTCAATGCTTTTGATACTTGCGCCTCTATATGTCAATTTTAGTAAAATATTTGTTTGATCTGTCATCTGAGCTTCATAATGGAATAAATAATGCGAAGACTTCGCACGGGTCACGCTAGTATATATTAATACGCTAAGGTTAAGATGTTACACTCCCTTTTTAGAAAAAACCTCACAACTAATCCACATAAATTATATTTCATTTTATAGGTAATTGCTTGCTCTACCGGCATCCACAACTAAAAAATTTATTATTGCTATTGTTTTTGCAAATTAATTAATTATTAAAATTATATACACAAAACAGCAATGCTGCCATCTAACGGCTCAACGTCAATACGATTGACGGTCGGTAAAATTTTTTTTTAATTTCAAATCCACTCACGTATAAATAAAGTGGCGCTTTAGCTCAATGCTTTTGATACTTGCGCCTCTATATGTCAATTTTAGTAAAATATTTGTTTGATCTGTCATCTGAGCTTCATAATGGAATAAATAATGCGAAGACTTCGCACGGGTCACGCTAGTATATATTAATACGCTAAGGTTAAGATGTTACACTCCCTTTTTAGAAAAAACCTCACAACTAATCCACATAAATTATATTTCATTTTATAGGTAATTGCTTGCTCTACCGGCATCCACAACTAAAAAATTTATTATTGCTATTGTTTTTGCAAATTAATTAATTATTAAAATTATATACACAAAACAGCAATGCTGCCATCTAACGGCTCAACGTCAATACGATTGACGGTCGGTAAAATTTTTTTTTAATTTCAAATCCACTCACGTATAAATAAAGTGGCGCTTTAGCTCAATGCTTTTGATACTTGCGCCTCTATATGTCAATTTTAGTAAAATATTTGTTTGATCTGTCATCTGAGCTTCATAATGGAATAAATAATGCGAAGACTTCGCACGGGTCACGCTAGTATGTATTATATGATCAAACATTTGACAGAGAAAACATAAGAAGAAATTTGTTTTTTTACCTTTTCATTTCTAATTTTTTCAGTTCTAGAAAGCTGCATTTCTAAATAAAAGCTTGTCATCCGAGGATTTAAAATATATAGGTAGTTTTAGTGTTGGTACGAAAATTGAATTGATTAAAACGTGATGTAAATCGCATTTAACATAAAAAAAATTATTATAATTTTGAGCTACGCCAAAATAAAAGTTCGACAAAATAACATTTTAACAAATTCAATCCAAAGTAACTTTGCAATGACACATTAATGGATATGAATGCTCCATTAGTGTTTCATTGCAAAGCTCCTTTTGCTTGAATTTGTTAAAATGTTGATAAGAACATCCAAGCTTTTAATCTGTGTTCTGTAACATAATGACTAAAAATGGAACATTTATTGAATGCAGTTGATATATTCGCGCATTTTCTGTCTGTCGAAGTATTTTTTTTCTTGTGTACCGTTTTATATGAAGAAAAAATTAAAAGAAATGAACACTTTGTGCAGTAACTGTTGGAGTAAAATTTCAGCACCTTCAGAAAGTATTAGAAAAATCACTTTTTTGTACTAAAATTCTCACATACATGTAAAAATTGTGAATATTTTAAAGCCGTATTTTTAGTTTACTGCCAAAATCTAAAAAGAATAACTAACGTTCATGTCAAATGGCAAAAGAATAGTTGGCACTAATTAGTAACAACCAACCTCGATAAAACCTCATTTAGAAAATAAAATGCAATTATTTTATCATATTTTATTCCAGCCATTCTAATTGACTGGCCTGGTCAGTGACTGAAATAGTAATTAACACGGTAATAATACTAATAAATGTTATTGTTTTATCGACATAAATTCAATAATACAACATAAATAAAACTTGTTACCAAACAAATATTGAACGTCTATTTTATATTTACGTACGATCAAGGTAATGCAAACATATTATAAATTTGTTGTACACAACAAGCTGCGTCGCTACGCATGTGTTAATGATTTTACGGTTAGTAAATATCCGTTCTCGAGCAACTTTGTAAATACCGAGCCGTCACGGGACGCCTGGCAGATGTGAAACATCGTGTTCGTACAAGGAATATGCATAAAAGACAAGATTATTACAGGCACTAAATATAGCATAATGAAAAAATAAAGTATTACGAATTTCTTACAGAAAATGGTGACTTTATTTAATAAACATTTATTTACAATCAATACAAAAATAATAAAGCACAGATTATGTGTACCGTAGTAAACAACAGAGTCGAACTGAGTGAGGAGGGGGTCGGGTAGTCGGTTGCGCATGGCGACACATCGCCATACCGTACACTCTACTAAGTATAGACTATATATATACCTTAGTATAGCGTGGCGACCCGTCGCCACGGCAAGCGTCGCCACGCCAACGATCCGATTTATACCTGCGCCTATAGATGTTTCATATCAAAATTCGAAATTAAAAGAACATGTCCTGTATAAGTATAAAGCTCACATTTCCTATCTTGGTATTGACTACGCCGAACCAAATCTTCGATTGAAAGGTTCAGGTAACGAAACAAAAGAAATTTATTTTGCTTTTGCTGCTGTTACAACTTTTCCAAATTATATTGACGCATGACTTATTGGTTATAATTGTCGAATTATATTGACGCATGACTTATTGGTTATAATTGTCGAATTATATTGACGCATGACTTATTGGTTATAATTGTCGAATTGTTAGCTTTTATTTATACTGATTCAAGTGATTTGAAATGTAAAGATAGAAGACGAAGATGTAATGTAATTTTTTGATGATTTTATCAACAAAAGTTTTACTTGTTTATTACTTCGTTTAAGGAAATCTATATTTGTGGCGAAATATAAAGTTCTGTTAGTATGTAACACGGTTGAAACTACAGTGACTTATCAGTTGTTGAGACAATACTTGCTTTAAGTTTCTATAAAATGTAGGTTGATTCATTAGGCACTGATGACAGAGATTGAATCTATTGAATACATAGTCTTGCTTCTTTGCTCAGCGGGTGTCTCACATTGGAACCATCTTCTTGATTACAATTCCTTATTTAGAGCTAGTGGGTCACCGTCATATATGTGAACTGTAATAATATTATCTGACTCTCTTAAGCCTTACATGTATCACAGATTTGATTAAAGTCATATTCAGCTAGACAAAAATATACTCCCTAATCAGGCTATGGAATAGAGAATGTATTGATTTAATGCGGCTAAGTAGTACTTTTTTGCAGCAGAAACCATTTTCAGAAACAAAATCATTTTTATATAAAAGAGGTTTTCGCTTTTTTTGGTTTTAAATTTTTTTGAGTACAAGAGACTCAGTTAACATTTTATATTCACATAGCATCTAAAGAGATTAAAATGTGAAGTGGTAACAAAAACACGCATATATGGATAACAAATAAATAAAAATGATTAAAAAAATTTTGTCCGTAATATGGCCGCCCCCCACAAAACCTTAGTAACATTCCACAAAGGTGACTGTTAGTGGATTCGCAAATTATGGAAATAGCAATCATTTAAACTATTTTATTCACCTCGCTTCAAGTTCTTGGCGGATGCAAAAGTAAGAATTATTTTTCTAGAATGTATTATTTTTTGGGATAAAATCGATTAACCAGGTTAAGTACAGGTATAATTCGCATTACGAGAATTCCGTACATACTTAGATACATATAAAATTTAAAGGTACATAGTATGTTTGTTAAACTATTTACAAATACTAAATATAATTTGTTTACCATAGAAATATGTTGCTGAGTGTAATTTTCAGTCATAAATATATTTTGAATTTTTCAAGCAATACTAGTTTCGATTACACATAATTTTTATACTATTGTATGTCAAGCACGCTTTAGTATTTGTTCGTTAAATACAAGATAAGAGAATTACAATTTTAGTACATAGAAACAACAACCGAATCACAGCTTCGTATATAGCGGCCTTTATGAGGTAGACCAGGTGACAAAATGGATCTAAAAATTGTACCGTCCACTCCAATCAGTTGTTTTCCCTTTAAGAAAAAAAAATGTCCAGTAAAAATAAAAGCTCTGTACAAAGGTGCTCTTCTACCATACTATTCTTGACATTCATACACGTTTTCATATTCGAACTTCTTTTCGCGCAGATACTGTTCACCGCATATGCGGTTATTAAATGGTGCCAGTTATACTATATGGTGGGTAAAGTCGAGAGGTTAGGGTTTTCTGTCAATTCGTGGGTCACTTTTACGCTTGCAGTTTTGTATTATCAGGTAGAAATGAAGCTGCGAGCCACTTTACCAATTTTTCGTATAGTACCACTTGCCTTGGAATGGTTATTAATAATGTTGGTATTAATAGTCCGGTTATACACCAATTGCTCTCAAAACAATATAGTTTTTAATATCGGAAATAATATCTTTAAATTAATAAAACTAGCAATATCATTTTGTTCAAGTATCTGCGTTAATGGAATTTCCATTTAGAATAACCCACTGTTGGTACAAAAATGTTTACACTAATGTTACAATAAACTTTCTGATTTTTTATCGGCTTTACTGGCCAAGAACAAATATGTTGATTAAATTGTCTTATCAATGCAAACATAACTATTCGTCACGAGTATATCGCTTTGACCTTTAACTTTATACTTGCGATTATTAACAAGAAGTTTACAAAATTGTCTCGTTCCAATTGCTTTATTTATTTGTATTTGAAAATTAACGTAATATTTTTAATCCATTTGTAATAATTTCATAATACAATAATACACTTTTTTAATGTTTGTTCCGTGTAATTTTAACGTCCGTTATAAGTTATGATCTTCGTACCATATTGACAAGGATAGGCCAAGAAAAAAAGAAGAATGATTTTAAAATAAAAAGCTGGCAACACAATCTGTGTTGAGTGAAGATATTTGAAAAAAATCATTGGTATTTATTTGTTCAATCTTCAATGACATTCAATGAGATTCAAAATATTTGATAAAGTAACATTACTAATATTGAATATTATAAATGAGAAACTAACAAATATTAAATTATGAGATCAATAGTCAACCATTTTAAAGTTCCAGTATTACCTTCTTGAGGATATCTACCAGACTGGAATACGCCAGGACGCATGGTTTCCATTAATTACCGACATGAGGTTCATAGGCTTTTATAAGAGACATGTCAATGAACGTGTTAAAGATTAGTTTCAATTACCACCGAAAACATATTCTGATGCACACCACTTATTATATAATACTTTTAACGTACTTTTCATGAACCATTCCCGCAACTAGATGGTTTAGCCATTAATCCAGAACTGGATGGTTTAACCTTTTTGAGTCCGTCTCCATTATCAATATCAATCATTCCCAGAGCAGAATATTCATTAATTTTTCTTAAATATTTCGACGTATATCGATTTAGTTATTAACATATTAATTTATTAGCATCATGTAAATTTTTAAACTATAAATCGAATAAGATATTTAATAACAGAGGAAAAATAACAAAAATATGACTTTATCATATTTTTGGAAAAATAACAAAAATATGAATTTATACACTAAATTAGCCGTACGGGAATTTTATTTCTTATTTTATTAATTTACTAGGGAAATCTTCAATTGGAACAGCGCTACCTAATAAGTTCAGTTCTCTTTATTGCTATGAATACGCAGTTGAACATAAATTGTTTTAATTTCGATTGTCATAAAAATACAGTAATTCTTTTAACGTATTTATATTTTACTAAACCTATTCATGCGACATTGACATAACAGTAGAAGATAGTTGCGTTAATTCTCAACACTATGTCCACTGAATTCCATTAAACGATAATATAATTAATTGAAATTTATTAAAATCTACTTATGAATATATACTTCACACGTAATTAATTTAACGTTTAAATTAAGAAATATGGTTCAATTAATAAAAAAATTATTATTTTACCGCCTTATTTTCGGGCAGCGTGATGACTTCTTTAACATTTATTTTTTTGTACATTGTCATTTGTATTTGTTTTCTATTACATATAACGACAGTAAAAAAAAATTAGGACACTACACTTTTTCTATTTATGGCAACCTTATTTAAAACCATTTTATGAATTAGTAAAACTTTTCGTATCTCGTTCATTATTTAAACCATCAGAACAACTTGAATTGGTTTTACTAAATATTGGGACCTGGAACAGCGCCAATTTAGAGTTCTTCACATTTTCACGATATTCGATTACTCAATGATTAAACTGTTGTCTTTATATATTTGGTTGATGATTTTTTTCTTATAAATCAAAATTAAGTGAGGCTCAACAAACCTAACGGTTAATAACTAATGAGCCTGTAACCAAAAAAACCCAAACGAGAATATTCAAATCTCTACAGAGTGTTTATAACATCCCTCTGTATTCATGATTCATATTTGGAAATTTGCAATTTTGTAACGACTTTAGTTGACCGCGAGAATTTAATTTAGTAGTGGTGAGTTATTATAAATTAATGCAGCTTGTTACTTGCAACTTTAGTGTGATCGTGTAACCACCCTGTATTGAGCATTTGACATGGGTTTAAAATTTATGACCTGCACGTTTTATCAAATCTTTCGGTCAGTGCCTAATTAAACGTATATAAAGGCATAAATATTTTGAATATTTATATACCGGAAGATATTCTCGCAGGCAAGCTGACCTGCCTGGTTCATAAAATGACACTTAAGTCGTTAATTTTCTGTGTACTTTTCCAATTTGGCATTGTTCTTGGAGGTAAGTTTATAAATTTAATAGTGAATAAGTATAGTTAAGAATATTTTTTTTTATCAAAATTAAAATTTTTTCGAACTTATACCTTCACAAATTTGTTTATATTTTATATACGCGTATTCCCGCAATAATGCTGATATAAAATTAAGTACTATTTATGGAAAGAACAAAATATAATTATAATATTTATATTAAAGCATATACGATATGTTATTTATACTGGTAGGTCACAATTGTGAAATATATTATTTTCAATTGCTGCATATGTATATATATATGTACATATATATGTATATATATATATACATATATATATATATACATATACATATATATATATATATATATATATATATATATATATATATATATATATACATATATATTTGTATACATATATATATATATATATATATATATATATATATATATATATATACGGACAACTTGTTATTTGTGTTTAGACCTGACTATGTCTAAAATATAAATCGCCCGATTTCTGATGTCTGATCCTCGTTATTCTATATGATTAGCTTTTAGATTTTATTTTAGATTGTTTGAAAAATGTCTGTCTTCGAAAATTGCTACGTGAATAAATATACTGTGAGCAATGTGGATTGTTTTAAATGAGAACATGGAAGGCTCCTTTGAAATTTGCATTGATTTTTTACAAGTAAATTGTAAAGGTATGATTTATTTATGATATAGTTAATTTAACAAAAAAATAACCACATTATGTTAGTGATGTCAAAATATTTTTTTTAATTTATAAAATTTTAAAGATAGGTACAATGCATTTAGAGACGACTATGACTACTCCGACGAAATAAATATGCACATCAAGCTCCACTCCTATCCAAGGAATTGGCTCAACGCACGCATCCGGTGCAGACAGGAAGGAGCGCAATTGTTTACTCCAGCTGATTTTCAGGAGGCTGAATTCGTGAAATCGCTGTTTGAAATTTTACCTAAAAGTTTCAAGGGCATATACTTGGGTCTGAACGCCTACTGGTCGGAAGGCGATTTCGCTTCAGTTGAAGGTTAATAAACATTTATTTTTTACAAACATATATTTATATATTAGCTAAATACACGTAGCAAGTTAGGTGATGTAAAGTGGATAGTGAATGAGGATTGAACAACTGTTCAAGTATATTTGACATACACATACGTATTTCAAATCCATTTACATATCCATGTATCATTTTACAAAATGGAATTAATTTTTAACTAGGATATTATTTATATTTTAACTAGGACTATAAAATTACTAACTGGTGCCTGAAAATTACATTAAATAATAATTAGTGAAATCGACGAAAGTCAAAAGATAAAAATATGTAACTGTGAGTAAAAAGTAAACATAAGATTATACTAATAAGCAGTTTTATCAATGGATTTTATTTGCAATATAGCATTATAACGTGTCTTTCACCCAATGATTTAACTACTTTAGGAACACTCCGAGCATACAAAATGTGTTATAATATAATATCTAGAATTATCAAGGGAAGTATGCTCACTTCGGTCTTTAAAACCTCACCATAATTAAAATTCAATCGTTACGGAAATTAAAGTATGTTTGATATTTAGTACCTTCTAAATGATAAAAAACTTTTATGCAGTTACCGATAAAGACAGAAAGTGGGAATATATTTACTTAACCCTAATATCGGGTAACACTGCGCACCACTGTTAGGCACTGACCGAAAGATTTGATAAAACGTAGTGCACGGAGTAAGTAAATAAATATATTGCTTAGAATAGCGAAATTAAATTTTATAATTAGTCTTTGCAAATCAATTTAAACTATTCCAAATATTAAATTATTTAGATCTAAAAATGTAGTGAGATCGATTAATCTTATTTTACATATCTGCTAATACAAAGTATCTAGACATAGTTAGATTAAACGTAGTTTTTTCATTAGACAAAGAAGATAATAATATTTCCTTTCTTTCAATTTTGCATTAGATAGTTTCTGTTTCTTTTTTTTTTGAGAAAATGGCCTTTTCATTCTGTTTTTTTGGGAATGAGTGTGTTTTTTCAACAGGAACAACTGATTGCAATGTTAGACCTTTCTTTTTGCGCTTATTCCATTCTTATTCTTGTAGCTTTTTTCCTTCCGGTTGCTGTTTATATGGGCTGAAGGTTAAAGTTGTTGATTTTTGGAATTTCACCTCCACATCTTTTCTCTTTCATTGACAATAATAAGTATTTATCTGTCGATTACCATTTTGGCTGATGCATATGGTATTGTTCTCAGTGCAGGGCTCTATACATAAATTGAATGTCGATGAAATTTCCATTGAAAACTTTTCTCAGTTAGAACTTTTGGGCATAGTTCATTGAATTTCTTATTTATTCTAGATTTACTATAGGTGCCAGGGTTTTTATGTGAATAAGATTTTGATAGAGTTTCCACCAAAGATTTCAACAAATTAGAAGTTATTATTTTTCATCTTTTGGATCTCTACTACGTCTGTTTCTGTATCTCTGTAGATATCTGTCGGTACATTATTGATTTTCTTTAGAAGAAATTTCAAAGTTGAGATTGAATATTGAAGGGCTTGGGTAGCAAATTCTTAAAGTCGATTATTGTTAGAGTTACAGTCAATTATCCTCGTCCACTGAAAATAGTTTCTCCGTTTAGTTCGATTGGATTTTTAGAAATTGTTGGCTGATTTATTATTATTAGCTGGTCCCGACGCTCATTATAAGACCTTTTTGACATTTTGAATATGATTGCTTACAAGCTGGTTCAGTGCAGTGATTACATTTTCATCTTTGGAGACCTGATTTGCCACAAATGTTGGTGCAAAATCTGCATCACTAAATAGGTCATCATGATGTGGATATATCCCTGCGACTTTAAAAGCAGACTGTATTTCCTGACAGTACCATTTTTTGTATCTATCGTTGTATAAGTATATTTTTATATTTTTCATATAATTACTTTGAATTTTGATAAAACTAGTAAACTATTACTTTATTACATCACATAGCACGAGCAAAACTGGTGGCTCTTAATTGACGGAGGACTGGTTGAGGATGGCATTTTGAAAATAATAATTTATAATAATTTATAGAAAGTTTGTGATATTCGTACGCTAAGTATCTCAAACCATTTATTGTTAGACCAAAATATTTTTTGATAATTTTCTTATAATTAATAGCAAACACTGCTTCTTGTTTTCATTAAGAGCTGAGCTAAAGCGACCCTTTGATGATGCAGCAACATTTAATTTTAATCTTTTACACAGACAATACTCACTTATTTCATTGTTATTTGCAGCTTTTCCTTGTTTGACTCTTCTCATTTATTAATTTAGCCTTAATTATTTGTTTTGTCACTTCTGCAATTTCAGTTTTTTTTTTGACATACGTGTGTCGTATGTGACATACGTGACAAAAGCTGAAAATAAAAAAAAAAGATTTAATATAAATAGAAGAAGGTATATAAACAAAAATATTGTATCACCATGTTATCACTAAAATATTGTACACAGGCAAGGGTACGCACGCGCTCATTTACCTGCGCACAATTTATACGATCTCCCCACTCCGTTCCGAAGATGTACGCAACGCGCTCACTTACCTACTGCGCTTGGTTACCCTAAGTAACACTTATGTGCATCATCACCAACACTAAAACGAATATGGCAAGTATCAAGTCTACACGCTTCAATGCTAATCTCTATGCGTAGCATTATTTACTTATTTAGGACAACGGGTTAGTTAGTAAACCAATTTTGCATACAATTGATTTAATATCTCAAAAATCGTCGACATTTCATTAAGAATATTTGTTACTAATTTTTTGCTGAGGTAATTTGTTTTAAAAAACTGTCTGAAATTTTTTCGCTTAGCTCTGTCACTGCTTAGATGTATCCGCTTGTCTCCGCGTAGCTCTTTAAAGAACCAAGTCTAGAAACAACTATCACACTGATGAATTTATGCACTCCTTTCCACGCCCAGCAAGCGTTGAAGGGAATCCCAAGCAAATTAATTTTTCATAATCATGAAAATCAGATTGCCTGAAGTGTACGGAACATTCAGCGCTGTATAGTTTTGGCAAACATATTTCATCTTTTCGTTTTTTTAAATATTCTAATCAATTTATGAATTCAATCAAATATGCATAACAGAAATGAAATAAATTTGTATGCAATAATGAAAAGTATTTGGCTACATTGCAGTATGTATCATTTCATTGTGAAATAATTTAATCCCACGCTGGGTATCAATGTCAGCAAATGATTATTAGGGAAATTGTTTAAATTTGTATAGCCGGTCATAATCCAGAGAATATCAAATATAATTGAATACAACTAAATACCATAAACGTGTTGAACATATTAAAATAGTAAAATAATTCCGCTGTCCATCATTTCAAAATTTGAAAACATAACCAAGTGAAATATATAGTTTGTTCTATTTTATATTAGCTTCAGAAAATTGGTTACTTGTGTAGGAAAAATCCAGTAGTAAATTTCAGTTTAATTTTAACATCTCTAAATGAGAAACTAATAAAAACAAATCGTTGTATAAACTTACTTGCAAACAACTTAATGCTATACTCACTTGATTTTATCGACGCAATGTCGATTTTCTCAGGAATTCGCTAAAAGTATATTCGTCTTTTGTAAAGCCCGTACTTAACGTATCATTTTCCTCGTTTAGTATCGACACCGTTTTATGGACGTGAATAAAACGAAATTGTTTGTATATTGTTAAGATTCACTTAATATGTTGAACTAGTGCGATTTCTGTTACACTCTTGATCTGATTTTTATTATGATTGTAGTATTTAAATTTTTGAATTATTCTTAAAGTTGTATTGGATTATATAAAAAGCATCTCGAAAAGAAAACACTCTGTTGGCATAGGTTTGTTTGCGGCAACTGCAATTTACGCAACGATGTATGCGCGTGTATTTTATTGCATATTTTTCCTGCGCACTTATTATTTAGAAACTGAGAAGGTAGTGTTATTTTTTCTCGTATCGATCATTCGACTGGCAAAAATATTATTGAACTTTGGACAATGCAAAAATTAATTAATGACTATTTTAGCCTTAAGTAGTATGCTAAGGTGTTATTTTTTTTTAATTTGGCAGAAAAGAGCATCACAGAATTATACAACATGTGGAATGAAGATGAGCCCAACAACTTGAATGACAATGAGAACTGTGCGGTGATGACGCGCACCGGTAAATACAGTGATGTGGCTTGCGAGCAAGTATTTCCATTTTTGTGTGTCAGATCAGATGCAGGACTCACATGGAACTCTGCCTGTAATACTTATGACATGGGTAAACATATCATTTTCAATTATAATATTTACATATATTAATACATATATAGTTTTAATTTTGGTATTTAATTTCAGAAATAATTGAACTCAAATGAATGTTTCAGAGTACGAAACGACCCCGGGACTAACATCATGTTATAAAATACACCGCGACCCGAAGAATTGGACTGACGCTTACCCAGTTTGCAAGGCGGAAGGCGGTTACCTGGCGATGATTAAAACAGACCCACAAAAAAATTTCCTTGTTAAACTGGCGGCCAAGTACCCGGCTGCATCTCTAAGAGGAAATTTTTGGAAAGACGTGGTGTTGATCGGATTTCACGATTCGTTCGTGGATAGAGAATACGAATACATTGATGGTGAGTTCAAGAAACGATGTTTTTCATTTAAAATATACATAGGTCGACTTTTATTTATTTTCAGCAGACTTTATATTGACTCTAACAACAATAATACGCAGTTTAGTATCTGAAAGTCTGCGTATCCATTTACACCTGCATGGCGTTGTGATAGACAAAGATAGGCAGGAATGAAAAAATATTACATTGCCTGATTGAGCTATTGTCTTCAACTTGACTTTATTCCTTTTTAGCTTTCTTTCCTTATCTTTATAAAGATATTACTTAATATATAGAGTAATTTTGTGTATGTTCATTGGAAGATATTTCCATTTATCTTATATTTGTGATATATTATGTCGTGGTAATTTTTTGGAAAATTGTTGACGACACAAAAATCGTCTTCGTCTTTTTTGGAATTATCTTATAATTGCTCTTCAATAAAATCATACAACCGTTATTTACAACATAACATAATTAAAGAGCTCAATATTTTCGTATTTTACGTGAATATTGTATTTATCTCTTATCTCTTCTTTAAAACTAATGTACTGGCATGTGTCAGTATTGAAGACATTTAAGGAAAAATCATTTAAGAATACGTAATAAAATCACTGGAAAAAATTTGCTACTGAAATTTTTGTCACTTTTTATGACATTATGTTTCTTTTTGCACGTATCACGTTAAATCTATTTACATAATTGTTATGGATATTTTAAAGAAATATAGTGATAAATTGAAATAATATTTAGTTTCTATTTTATTGCGATCGGCTTGCGTAATCAAAATGTATGCAAATTACATATATACAAAAATGTATTTATGTCCATTAGTAAAAGGATAACAAAGTACTTAGTTACTTGACATGTAGTAATTACCATGTATAGTGTACCTATGTACATGAATAAATGGCGCTATGTATATTAAACGTGGCACAATAAGTTTTCCACTGAACGTACATTGGCGATACGAACGTGACAAGAGGTAAAGCGTGGAGAGATTCGGAGGGGTAGGTATTTGAGTAAACAATTTGAATGCCGGTATGAGAACAGCCATAATTGTTGATCGTCTCACACGCATAAAATTTTCCGGTATTTAACTAAACAAATATTGTTTCTGAAATGTTTTTCCGCTTATCAAACATGTGAGTCTATTTCGGTTAGGTCTATGGGTGATGTATTCGGTTAGGTCTGGAGTAATGTATTTAGTATGAAATATTCATTGATCAATAACAAAGGGTAAATAGTAATTTCAACACAAATTTCAATACAAAACGCTATTCTTCGAAAAAAGTGTACTTTTGTAATTGCTATAGATGGCATTACGGGTATTAATGTTACAGTCAACCTAATATTTTATAAATATCGACGTAAACAAAGTCGCGGATACTACCACTTTTCAAATTAACTCTGTAATATACATTATATTCACAATTAATAACACACATTATTATCTTCAATATGTATTACATAACAGAAAGTTTGAAGATAATTTTAAAGAGTGTAAACGATAGGCCACATAATTATTCTTTAGTAGTTATGAATATCCTAAAATAGAAAAATTGCCACAAGCAGTTAAGATTCTTTGGAAGTTTATAGAAACAAACTGATAATTCATAACCATTTCAAGTTCCAATTACAAACTCTAGTCTGTTAGGCCGGTAACACACTCAAACATTATTAAATTATTAGGAAATTGTTCACTTAAATAGGCGAAACGATAAATTTAAGCTTTCTATTTAACAAAATATTCTGTGAAGTCAGTAGCCTCTGTTTCTAATTTTTCAAATCTAAAAATATAGTAACTACTCATTCATACGTCTATTAAATCTGGGATAAAAAGAAACAATTAGAGATATGGCCAGTAGCTGTGTAGTGTGGTCTTCATAAGGAAAATTCCTTAATGAAAGTTGCGTGTGGTTTAGAGCAGAGTTTTATAGTTCAAATGTTACTCGGCAATATAAGAGGTTGATTTAGAGATTGAAATAATGAATAATAAATTATTATAGTGAAAATAGTTCGGTTCACTAATTATAGATTATAGATAAATTTTAAATATTTTTGAACTATTACACAGTTTTACATATCATTCCACAAACATTATATATATATATATATATATATATATATATATATATATATATATATATATATATATATATATATACATATATATATATATATATATATATACATACATAAAAAATCCGATATTACATTAATGGATATTAAGACAATAGTATATAGGAATAATGACTTAAATACTTTTACAAATTATAACTAATACTTTTACATATTTTGACAAATTATTATAGGAATAATGACTTAAATACTTTTACAAATTATAACTAATACTTTTACATATTTTGACAAATTATTATAGGCATAATGACTAAAATACTTTTACAAATTATAACTAATACTTTTACATATTTTGACAAATTATTATAGGAATAATGACTAAAATACTTTTACAAATTATAACTAATAATTTTACATATTTTGACAAATTATTATAGGAATAATGACTAAAATACTTTTACAAATTATAACATACTTTTACATATTTTAAAAAATTATTATAGGAATAATGACTTAAATACTTTTACAAATTATAACTAATACTTTTACATATTTTGACAAATTATTATAGGAATAATGACTTAAATACTTTTACAAATTATAACTAATACTTTTACATATTTTGACAAATTATTATAGGCATAATGACTAAAATACTTTTACAAATTATAACTAATACTTTTACATATTTTGACAAATTATTATAGGAATAATGACTAAAATACTTTTACAAATTATAACTAATAATTTTACATATTTTGACAAATTATTATAGGAATAATGACTAAAATACTTTTACAAATTATAACATACTTTTACATATTTTAAAAAATTATTATAGGAATAATGACTTAAATACTTTTACAAATTATAACTAATACTTTTACATATTTTGACAAATTATTATAGGCATAATGACTTAAATACTTTTACAAATTATAACTAATACTTTTACATATTTTGACAAATTATTATAGGAATAATGACTTAAATACTTTTACAAATTATAACTAATACTTTTACATATTTTGACAAATTGTTATAGGAATAATGACTAAAATACTTTTACAAATTATAACTAATACTTTTACATATTTTGACAAATTATTATAGGAATAATGACTAAAATACTTTTCAGGAACTCGGGTTTCTTTAAGCAGGTTCAACGGAGGAGAGCCGAACGATTATTCAACAGGCCAGCGTTGTGGAGCTATGTACAGGAATGGTAATTTAGATGACCGCTGGTGTGACTATCCTCAAATATTTGCATGTGAAAGACCAATAACTGCTGCAGCATCAGGGATCGGGCGTGGAAGTCGGTTATCTAGAGTTCCATTTCCGCGAAGTGCAAATGGAGGATAGACAGTTAATTTTTATACATTGAAGTAAATTGTGAAATATACAATACAGAAAATACACATATTACGTAAAACAAAATATAAATTTTCATATTATTTACTAGCTGGAATGGCCATGTAGTATTATATACAATTCTATTTACATTTTCTTAAGTTTTAATTGACACATTCAGAATCTAAATGTGAGATACGTCAATTTATATTGTTATATATAACCGAGATTATTAAAAAAAGTATATATTTACACCACCACGTTATAAAGTGGCACAGAGTCGTAGGAGAACACAGGAATGTACAGATTGTAGGCAATGTTTAAAAACTGCGGAGAAAGGGATTACCGGCCAGTAGTAAATTTAATAATAAACATAAAAATTCACCGTCCCGTTCCCCGTTCCGTCTTTGACAATATCATTTTAGGCACTATAAAACGATGGTTAACCACTTTACTATCACTGAAAATTTAAAATCTATAAAAACGTAGTGAACGCACCCGTAAAAACACAATCAATGCTTAGTTTTGAAAAATAAAACAATTTATATTCATATAAATGTGTAGATACCTGACATTAAAACTAAGAGGTCCATGTGATTTGTTTCTTTAAAATGAAAATTGTACGTGTTTTAATTAATTATATCGAGGTTTTAAATATGCTTTCGTGATATTTTTTAATTAATAGAATAACTAATTATGTAAACTAATTATGTACTAATTATGTGAGGAGTAAGGTCGAGCGGTCAACGAACTAAAAATATTGAATGTGTGTTCATCGTTTCGTTTAGCGTCGTTACCGTCGAATCAGGCAATACGGATTTCATTATTTGATGTCTTTTTTATAAACGCATTCATATTTTTTATTTTTTTCCTAATTTGAAATTTTTAGGCATGAGGAAATAAATGTTAAAAATTGATTTTTCTCAAAGAAGGTAAGTGAAATAATTTAAACGCATTCGCATAACTGAAGCGGGCTTGATGAGCGATTGGCTTGATGAGGGAGGGACAAATAATAAGGTTTTACGAGTCTGACGATAATATAAATGAATAAACATTTACTGCGACATTGCAGTTTAAATTATTTATGGGCTTGCATTTTGCAAGAACTATGTTCACAGCGTTGTTGCACCGGTTATTTATTTCATTGCCAACATCATATGATTTATAAAGTCCATTGTGATACTTGCTGAAAAACATAACGCAGAATTGACATTTTGAAATATAAGACAATATCACTTAATATGACCTTATGAAGATACACTGTTTGGCATATGTGTGTGTTTTTCAAGAGTACATTAAATTGTATGAAATCTACTATTTAGAAAATTATTAGAAGTGTTATTTATTAAGCTTATAAAATATAATTCTACTAAAGCATTAGTAATCAGTACTAATGAATGATAAGTTATGATTACTAACGAAACTACACTTTATGAGATTAATAAAAACACTTTTAATAATTTTGAGGGGAGTTTACTGCCCACCGCTTTTATGGGCAAGCTGCTGGTGATAACATGAATGATTTGACAAAATGTTACTGTCGTTAGAGATATTTTGACCTTGGCCGGAACCAAGTTTAAAGTGGCAAATGTGTCACTAATGTATGTGTGTGCACGTACGTGAAAGAGAGAGTCCATTAAATGCTCATGCTATGTTTGTGTGTGTGTCTGTACGAAGGAACGAGAGAAAGAGAGAACACTTCCTCTAATTATATATTTGGAAATTATATTTTACCGTAAAATGTCAACTAGTATTTTTAATAAAAAACGTGTATATTAGTAGTACTTTGCAAATTTATTCATGTTTGGTTCAATTAATACTAGTATCCTTAATACTTTTTTCCAAGTTTTTCTTATACAATGGTTATTCAAAATCGGTTAAATTATTTTTCTTTAAAGTTCTGTATTTTATTTTTAGTGCTTATGATACCTACCTATAAAGATGTTATCCAGAAAATCGTGACACACGAGAAATTTAATAACACCTAATTTCATGAAATTGAAATGTGCATTTACGGCATTTAATGAATATGAATGTATTCATACATAAACACATACATACATGTGAGCTAACATACAATTATATTACTTTTTTCCTTAATAATTATCTACGAAATATAATTACGTCATGCCATTTTATCTACCGGTGTATACTAACCTATGTGATAACATTGTTTTTTAATTATTTACGTGGTTAATATTGCTACATGCGTTTGTATAAACCTGTACATACGTACCTATCGATCATTGTCTTAGTTGTTTCATGCCATTGTATATACTTGCACTACATGTCTACTTATTGCGTTATATATATATATATATATATATATATATATATATATATATATATATATATATATAAATGTAATTATGTATGAGGTTCAGCGAGCATTGAAATGAAATATTCTGAATTCTGATATTGAACTTAGAGAAACTTTTTTAAAATTTTTCCCTGTCATAGTTTTTATAAATATTACGAAGGTACAAGTGTACTCATGCAGTCTTGAATATTCCAATACGTGGTAAAATTCTGTCCGATTTAAAATAATGTCGGGGTTAAATTAAATGTTTTCGTTTTATATTTTAATATAGGTTATATTGTTGTGGTTATTTCATTTCGTTTATTACAAGGGAAGGGGAATTTATAAACAAAATTGTAATAATGCAGAGAGAAAAATAATGTAAGACTGCATTAAACTGTGGATAAGATTAATGCTAAAGGAGCATATTCGTCGAGTGCAGAAGATGATAATTGTTCATAAAATTACTAGGTATTCTACTTTGAAACATAATTTTAAATAAATTGTGTTCAAAAATCTACTGTAGTATTTACTTAATTTCTAATGTTCTTGGTGAACACATTTTGGATTTTCGATTAAGTTATTATAAAACTGCTATTAATAAAATCATTACAGATTAATACCAAATTGTGTTAGATATACCAAACAAAAACAATGACATTTTCATCAGAGAAAGAAAATACTTTGATTGACTTTAATCATCGGTTGCACTTGAAACAGGTATTATCTTTTAATTTAATTAATTTAAAACATTGGTATACACTTTGCATGAGACCTCAATTTTATACTTTTTGTCATTTCATAGTACTGTGCATTTGTTACTTTTTAACTGAGAATCTTATTTTAGTTTCGTATAAGTTCATTTTTTTCAGAACTTTTCAAGTTGCGTGACGAACATATGTGAGAGAGAAGAAGACAGATAGAAAGAGTCTCTCTGTCACTCACAAAAAAGTGAGTGACAGAGAGAGAGAGAGAGAGAGAGAGAGAGAGATGGTTAACTTTCTTCCAAGACGATCCAAATTTTAATTGAATATTTACGTAATGAATACATAGCAGTAACTCGAGTGCATTAACGTGTTAAATATATTACCAAATATTCAACAGAAAAATATGCAAAAAATGCATATTTATCTCTGATAATACAACTAATAACAGAGTATTAACATGATTTTTTAGAAGTGTTTTGTCGTCACAAAACTCTTCCAATTCATTGAGTATGTACTCTGGAATGTGAAGAGGCTTTAGCGAGGTGATAGCATCTATACAGACTTCCCAAATGCTTTCGACAAAGTAAACTAAAGCCTTTTACTGAAAAAAACTTCAAATATAGAGTAAAGATTGAGTTTTCCATCATCAGTTTTCCCCTTATATCCAGAAGCGATAGCAAGCCGTAGTTAGTACTGGGAATTTCTCCCACTATATTCATTCCGCATTAGGAGACCTGGCACCTTCAACTGGTCATCACGGCACCTTGAATAATTCTCTTCTTTATCCTCTATTCTTTAACCCATGTTTATTTGGTATTACTAATTCTTTCCAACGTTATCAATATAATTTATAAGCCAACGACCTAAAATAATTTTGAATGAATTCTAATGTAAAATGGTTTAAATAATACGGTTGATTATTTAAATTTTGAAGAGAAAGAAGTTGCAACTATTTGAACCCAAAAAAGCATAATATGTTATTTTACGTATAGTATATGTATGATGAACATTTGTCATTTTTGTACGGAAGAAACTAGAATAGAAAACCGATCAAATAAGAGACGGACATGTGCATGAAATGTTCCGTAACATCAAACAGTATTAAACTTATTTCGTATGCGATAAGGTATATTTTGATTTTTGTAGGTAAAGTTTAAAAATTAGCGTGATCGGGGGATGACAAATTTAGAAATAAATATCATATCATTACCTTTTGATTAAATGAATATAATAGTAATTAAAGTTAAGAGTCATTAATAATAGTTAAAGTTAATAGTAAATTTAATAATCATTTGTAGTCTTTTATTTAAAGTTGAACACAGCTTTTCCAAATATTAAATATATGAAATAGGCCTTTCTTAAATCAGTGATTTCATTAATGTACACTATCATGCTATGTAACTATACGCGTGCCCATACAGGTTTGTGATAGCCGAATAAATAATAATATGCTCCAGCTTCACAAGTAAAATCTAAAAAACATTATCAAGGTATTTTCCTGCTTGCGTGGTAACATAAGGGTGCAGTGAAGATGTGTATCCGGCATTTTGCATAAATGTAAGTATGCGATTCTCTTTAAGAAATCTTCGTTAAAATACTCGAAAAAAATGTAGGCATAAAACTCTCATCAACTATGTATTTGTTCATAAACTCCTTTATGGTTTTGTAAGAGCATTTAGGAGACTTATGCCTAGAATACAAATAGTTCCGTATTGTTATATGCAAGAGACACTGCTTTAATGTGCCCGGAAATACTGTTCGGTACCAAAAATATACCATATCTCAAAAGCTACACAACATACCTAAATCAAACCAACTTGCTTCGAAAGTTTATTTTATGTTCTGCTACCTTCATTTCTTTCATTATTTGTCTCACCAATAATCTCACCGACAATCTCACCAACTATTGACTTAAATAAAAAATTAGTTTGGAGACTATATACCCGACTTATGTAACAATATCCCACGATCATGTGCAATGGTTATTTTTGCATCCCTCAGTTGCATGTATGAAGTGCCACTTCTACTATTATTCATTCCTTCATAATTTCACCATTTCATTACATAGCGCATTCACATACACAACATACCTGCCATGCAAATTACATCTATATAGTGCCAACAAATGGCTGTGATATACGGAGAGACAGATAGATGAATAGAAGGACAAGACGAAATTATAAGGATTACGTTTTTGCCATTTGGTTACGAAACCCTAGAAACTAAGTAGAACACGTAATTTTTGAGCAATGTGGCGAAAGTGTTACCTTTGGTACATTGCTCATTAGTTTGCAGAATCCTTGAGTATGGATCACAGGCCATACAATGTACAAACAGGACTGAGACACACGGCTTTTCGGCAGGACTATTACATTGGCAATGCTGCTGAACTAGCAAAGCTGCTGATTTTAATTTGAACTTCCTAAGCCAGAGAATAGAAAATTTACCGCTGGCATAATAATACTTTGTAAATGTTAAATAGAGATGGCCAAATGATGGAATTGTGCAGCGGCAGATGAATGCTATCGTTTATCTAATACATTGCATATATTTTCCCAATAAAAAAAAATATTTTTTAGAAGAAAAAATAATAGTTCAAAATTTTTATAAAACCAGTTTTCTCCTTTGCAATAGACGTGATACACAGTAAAACTTGTAATCCGTGGATTTTCTTATGTAGATCTTATGGTTTTAAAAACAGTGGAGTTTCTCGATCGTCATTAAAATAAAAAAACTACTTTTAAATTCGAACCATTTCAACTCAGTAAAGCATCATTTTAACAAATACGTAAACATTAAAATCGATGCATAAAAATTCCAAATCAAAGTATAAGAAACTTTCAGTGGTTAATAAATGTAATGCACGTCTCAAGTGCGGAGGCTTCAACAAAAATGCTTGTGGGACTTTTTATTTGTGTTGAGACGGAAAAAATGAACATTTATTAAAAAATAGATATTATTCTCCTTTTGTCTATCTTTTATAGATTTTCTAATAAATCAAAATTTGGTGCAGTAACTAATGTATAAAATATGGCCAAAAGACATGAAATTTAATATATTATCCACATTTTTTTTCTTTGTTTGTACTTGCAGCATATAAACATTGAAATGAAAGGTCATAAAATTAGGAATTCAAAAATAACATCTTAATGCACAGAATCCCAACGAAAATGTGTGTAAATAAAATGGTTATTTGATATTATCGTTGAAATATTTATTGTTTTATGTTTATATTTTGAATCACAAATTATTAAATGACATGTTATTCAATTGTCAATTGAAAGACCATAATTATTATTTTTGACGTCCTTTTTTTAAATTGAAACATGAAGATGGGAAAACTTTACTTGCCAGTTAAAAACAAATGTTCAAAAATATTGTGTTATTGAAAATTATGATCCCCTCTATTTGAGATCTTTCATTAGTAAAAGTAATATTGCCATATTAATATCTTACAAAAGTTTTGATTTTTATTGATGTATTTTCAATAAAAAAAACCTGAAAATAAACATGTGGACTTAATATATATTAGGGAAACAGTATTAAGCATTATGGGCCAAGCGAAATATATTATGCTGAAAAAAGGGAAGAGTGACATAATATTTATTTGCTCAAAGGGAAACACACCACATACCTTTGCTAACTTCATTCATCACAATAGCCCTTGACTGATTCCTTTCATGTTTTGTTTTTTATTGATGTGTTCAATCCTAGCCATTTGTTAATAAGTAACCCTATTGTATAGATAATATTCCAGAGTTCACATTCTGGCCGATTTTTAAATATTTCCCGTAATTGACTGAGAGTTATCGCATTTCTGATAATGAGAGTAGATGTTGAAGTTAATAAGCGTCAGAAAATATGAAAATAAAAGGAAATCGATTTTCTGTTTTGTAGGTAGATTTAATTTAGAAAAATTCAAAATATAGTTGTATTTAATTTATGTACAAAATATTAACATAAAGCAATATTTAATTGCATTTGAAATATAATAAATAAATTGCGGACACCCGGGTGCGAACACGTATGGGCAGTGTGAAAGTCCTTTACTTATGTGGCTAGGCGTTGTCACGCTGCAACATTTAAGGCGGGAGTTGTATTGTTGACCTTTTACCTAATTGGATCAAAAACTGAAACATGTCATCTGATAATCTTATAATTTTATACAAAGGAAACACTCCTCTACGATACATGTATTTGAAAACTGTTAAATTTAATAATGTCTGAATTGGTGTATTTCTGATTCCTTTGTTAGTAGAAGATGGTAAAAACAACCTTCTCGATTTTTTTTTAGAAATTGTATTTTAATTCATACTGCGGAATGTCACATATTTAAAAATCACGTGAATTTTTATCTTGGGGAAGTATCACCTCATTACAAAAACTTAAAACAAATTTAGAAAAATTTCAAAACAAATTTAGCTTCCGAGACAGGCAGATAAAAAGTCTGAGAACAGAATAAACACAACAATTCGAGAAACAGTTGCAAATTCGACGACTTTTACAGACCCCGTGTGAAGCTCGCGTCTGGGAGCTGTCATTTATTTATTGTTTTTAGATTTATATTAAATATTTATTTGTCATTGGAAACGACTATTTAATATTAATCTACGTAAAATCTTAATCTTAATTAAAAACATATTTTTGTCTAAAATACGTCTATGAAATAGAAACTCCAAAGTGTATACTTAACTCAAAACGATTAACATTCAAGAAATATATTATAGAAAATAATTATATAGTAAAGTCTTATAGAAAAAAATTAAATACTAAAATACGAAGCGATGTGAAATGGACAAAAAATAAAATAAAACAGCCTGGAATTTTGATAATTGGAATGGCATTCACCATTGTATATTTTATCCAGATCTGCTCTACTTGTCTTCGTGGAATACTATCTACAGGCAAGATATTAAATTTGGTACATTTAAATTAAAGTATTTTTGAACAATCCCTGTCTTTCTTTTCTACAATTAATAGTTATTGCATCAAACATTTTTTATATCATCATATCTTGGATGTCATCACTAGATACTTCTTGCAGCCTTAGTGAAGTCAATGATACTGAGCTTTTGTCACCAGCTTTCGATTTTTCGTTAAGTCTCTGTTAAAATAAATATCCTTGTATGGAATTTTTGAATGTTTCACGCCCCATAGTTTTGAAAATATTGGCAATATTAATAAAGGTCCAAAATCAGTCACGGGGTATATTTTAAAACCCTTTCTTTGGAGTTTACTTGGAAACGAAATTATTCTTAATGGCTCTTATATTAGTGATGATGTATTCCCTTTGAAATCATATACCATGACATGATATATGCATACCGTGACAAGAACAACTGTCACCTTAATCGACCCAGGTGGGTTTTAGAAAACACCTTTAAAACTTTAGTGAGCACATTACATGCGTCTGACGAAACAAATCCTTAAAATTTTCAAGGGTAAACAAAATTATATTTACAACATGCGCACCTTATATTTTGCAAAGGCATACACGTCACTAGGTACCGTCGTTGAAACAAATGAATATATTGGAGAAATGGATACTGTTTTAGGTTTACCAAGAATCGAAATTGTGTATCCATGAAGCATAAAATGATGCAGGGCTATCAGAAATACATTTTTAAATCCGTGATAATAAAATGCAAATGAAATAACTGACACAAGCACCATAGAACATAGCTCTACTCTATTTATATGATACTAGTTTCCATTATAGGTGGAGAAGACTAAACTTGGTGATGGGGAACACGAGTTACTGTAACAGAACTTTATGAATAAGCGTTTATATTAGCAAAGTATCCTAGATGATCACTATTTAAACTTATCCAAACTTCACAGCCATTTATGCTGTCAATATAAAACTCATTAAATGAATAATAAATCCGACGTATGTTAATATGACAAAAGAAATATTATTTTAGAAATAGGTATTTTGCATTCAGGTTGTTGATTTTAGTGATATATTTTTAATTTTCACAAAAAACAAGGTGTAAGTTGAAGTTACGTAGCAGAAGCTATCGCTAGAGTTTCCTACACATTTAGGGACATCAATATTTATATGATATTTCTACTAAACAGCTTAAAATTATTAATCTTATTTGTCAGACGCACGCATAGTCCATTGCCTAGCATATTATTTGCAGGCGTAAAACATCGTGAATTTCTCTACTATTATGAGAATTGGAATCATTCTTATAGTTTTTTGGTAAAATTTAAGTATATTTTTAGTAGCACCCTCTTCTTATAGTTTCGTTTTTAGCAAATTAGAAAACGGGGAGCAAATTTATCGAAACAATTCCAACAATACCTCTTGAACTTCTTTACGTCAGACCAGAAAAAAATCTTGTGACATTTATTACATATTCTTTTCATCACACATCATGCTCTAATTTGTCCGGTAAACATTATCGATAAATAATTAATGTTAAGTAAAGTCCTAATACTTTAACACTTGTCTGTTCCTAATAATTGTCTAACGATTGAAAGAAAAACATTTTCCCTAATACTTGACATTGATTTGATTGTCCTAATACTAGAAAGAAAAACGAATGAGGAATTAAATAGGTATCAACGATCATTTTAAGAGAATGGATATTCCACTTAAATTCTGAAATTATGATGAAGTTTATAAAGAAGTTTCTTTCTCAAAATAAATCATAACTTTGGGACAAGATTTAAGTTATCTTACAATATTGAATATATTTGGCCTTAATTTTGTAGAAATTCATTATTCTCAATTAAATGAAACTACGTGATGTAGTATTATTTCCACTTTCTTTAAGTTCTTCACCACGACCTATGTTTTGTTGTATTACAACATCTTCAGGTGGACTATTACAATACTCAGTGTCAATGAGTATGGTGGAAAGTTTGAAAGACATGACAAAGTCATCGATTTTAAGCGTGTCTTGGAACTAACAAGACTATTTTTATTATTTTCGCTGTCTTTCGGAAGAGCTGATTATGAAAATTATGGCTTCATATCAGTTTTGATGCTAATGGTTCATAATTTTCGTTGACATGATAACCTGTAAAACAAAACCTATTTTCTACAGGATATTTTTGGATAATATGTACTTCATTTAAAATCTGCATCACAATAAGGTTTTCTATTTTTTTAAATTTTAATATGGAATGTCACGTTGAACGAGGATTATCGGAGAGTTCACCTACAGTCGCGCGTATATCGTATGTTGTTTTACTGGCGTTTTGTATTAAACGGAATTCACGAAACTGACACTCTAAGTACTTTTCATTTTCATACTTTCTTCTTTACTCGCCACAACTCAGTTGCTAATTGAACCGAAAATCGAACGCCGCGCTCTTTTCATATTTTTCGAGATATAGTTTCGCATTCGGTTCTACATAGGGAGAAATGTTCATAATTTATGTGAAGAATAACTGAGATAAGGTAAGAATAATCGAGTTGATTAAGTTGGTATTAAATAATTGGTGTAGTAAAAATTGTTTACTCTGAAAAATGTAACAACATAAAAATAACCTGAAACATTTTTTTTAAGGCCTTCATTGCTAACAAAATTTAATTTTCCCATTTCTTTGCATTTTTGACATTGTTGAATTGTAACATTAATTTTCCTTGCCATAAGCAGATACTCTATACAAGACAATTGAAAGAAAGACTAAACAACTAGTATACTAAGATTTTTTCTGTGGAATAATACTTCTAAGAGTAATATTCATAGCCGAGTAAGGTGTTCATCACCTTTCTTGGTTAGACTCCCTCGTTGTACATGTACTACAATCGCACGATCCATGCATTCAGGTTGGCCTGGTGTATCTTAGGAACGAGATAAAATACAAGATTGTAGTTACCTTACATTATATTCAGGAGCTCATAGAAGCGTTCTTCAAATTTGCACATAATATATGTGCATCTAGTGGCAAGTATTTTGGAAATCACAGATAAAAATAAAAAGTAAACTAAAGTCTATGACAATAGTATACTATTGTCATAGACTTCATCAAGTTTTGCTCACAAATTGGCATGCATGAAATTTTATTTTATGTTAACTTTAGTGTTTAGTCTTATGTCATTTTGATGGTTGTCGAATAGTAGCAAAAACAAAACACCTGAAGTAAACAGCACTAGTGTAATGATAAATTATCGTAGATGGTCAATCCACAACACGTTTCAATTCCCGCGTAACATCTAGCGTTGTATAAAACGTTGTGCTTATTAAGGACTGTGTATGCTTGCTTTTATGCGAAATTATAAGGTCTTTACTTTTTTTAATAATATTTACAGAATTAATACAGAGGTGAGAAAATAATACGTCCAAAATCAATAAAAGTTAAGAGCCTTTTCCAGGTTTAGTAGACGTGTGCGACATAAAAGGAAATTATGTCAAAGGACAATGCGAAAAATTGTACTAGCCAGTAATTGTACCCCAGAATGTACAGAAATAAACTGCGAACTTCCCCAATCATGAATTTGATAAATAAAATTAGCTCAGCAGTCTTGGTCAGGAGATATTCAGGTTTTAAAATGTACTTATCCATACTTTTCGGAAAATTAGTCGCTTTATAATTGTAACATCTTTAAGTAATAATGAAACTAAAACCTAATACCTCCTACGAAACATATAAAATGTCTAGAACACTTTTAATTGAGTAAAATTATCTATCTGTACAATGTGAAATCTTACGTTTCATTCACACCGGAAGACAAAAAAAATAAATACTATTTTACATTATTTTTAATTTCGGTGACGTTACTTGGCCATCAGAATCATGTGATTTATCACAATTTTTTATTGGCGTTACGTTAAATCATTAGTTTATTGAAACGATCCATCATAATGAAATAATCTGGAAATCATCGTCACTCGTATCATTGACGAAATTTACGTAGATTTTATAACAAAGGGCTTAAAATTGATATACTAGAGTTGACATAATTTTTAAATTCCATAAGAGTGAAGATGTAAACGTTAGTACATTAATTTAAGATAAAAGAGTTGGGAAATGACTATAAATAAGTTCAAATCATATAAATAAATAATACAATTCTGAACATGAATTCGGGATTTTCGGGAAAGGTTTTCGGAAGTTCCAGAGTATTTCAAAAACGATATAAATAGATAAAATTACGCTAGAGTAAACAAAGTGAGAACCAAAATCAATATCGACGATTAAATCAACATCAAGTATAAACTTTTATGCTATAGAAGTTTGATAAAAATTATTCTCAATAAAATGTAACTTCGATTGACTGAAGCAAATAACTGATGATGTGATTTGATGATGATACCTATATTAATCACATCTGCTAACGCCAATAGCGTACTAAAAACGAACAGGAGTTTCAGTACCAAAACCTGAACTGGATACTGAATTGCTGGTGGTGTTATGAATGTAGAGTTGCGAGTGATCTACAGGAATCACTCGCAACTCTACAGAATAATAAATTTTGTAGTCAATAGAATTGAATATATTTTCTCCTTGATATGACTTTGATCAGACCACATATTTCAGCTAAACCACTAGACCACCTACTGCAACTGCTACAAAACTATATATTCTCCATTACTAGATAAAATATGTCATCAACAGTTGTAGAATTTGGAGTTGATTATGTTAGTACGTATATCTTATTCACTACATATTGCGCCATCTGATTATCAATTAATCAGAGCTATTTGATAAACCATCAACCAGCAGAGATGGTTGATAAACCTTATTCATTCTTTAGGCTATATTATATTTATTGAATAGAATTCATTATCTATGAAATTTGGATTTTAAGACATTTTTTGTAAGAATAGGTTGGGATTTGAAGATTAGTAGCCAACGTATAATACAATTTTAGAATTACTGTTTACCTGTTCGTTTCATTGCATTTTTTATGAAAACTACTGGATGGTTTCAGAGGGATCAATGAATACCGATTAGTCGGTCCTTATTTTTTAATGTTTATTTAAATTAATTCTGTGATTTAAAAACAAATAAAGGAAATTAGATTGATTTTTTTGCCATTGTATGTATCAAATTCTATAAAGAAAATTGATATGTATTGATAGCTTAGCAATTTGAGAAATATATGCCTCTCACGAACATAAGTCTCTCTGCGAGAGTTTAACACTTGGTTAGATACATATAAAAAAACTATTTATAAATGTTGATAATATTTTTCCCTGTTTGCCCACATGTCTTTCACAGCGTAAGACAAATAACTTAATCATCTCTTAAGGAAAACATTAATCTTTTTTATTTTTTAATGCAAGTTTATTAAAATAATTATGAATTGAAATATAACTATTTCAATTATTGTTAGATATTTTCGCCTTAGATATTTTTATCACATTTTAAAAACAACCATAGCGTCCCATTCAATGGAGTCACGTGAAAATAAATTCGTCCCCTAGTTCAATATACAGGAAAGTAGTTAATGATGTTGCTTTCACGTAGCCGAACGATCGCGACGTAATAAATTATTTTCAACTGAAAAACTACACTGAAGCCATGCGAAAAGAGTTCGTCTCTCCTCTCTACTCTTGAAACCACTGGATTTGTAATAATAACAACAGCAACTTTTCCCCAAATTTAATGAAAATGTGTATGGTTCTAATTCTAAGTCTCACTTTTTTGATAAATAAATCACATTTTATTCCTGCTAAAGATATAGTAGGTAAAATGTTTAATTGGTGAAAAATAATAAAAAAAAATTTAAACTGTGTATTAAAAATTCTCTGTACCCTTTAATTTTTAAGTGTTTCTAAGTTTGCATTTAACTCCCTATTTCGAGTTTTTCTCGCACTTGACATATTTTTATAGTTATTGAATTTTTTTCCGGTATATTTTAAGAATAATAACGTATTTTAAGAATTCATCTTTGGTTATACGATTAACTGAAGGAAATCAATAATATAAGCGATATTTGCATAAGATTCTTACCATCCTCTTTTGTAGTAAATTTCAATCAATTTATTTTTTTTTCAATATCGTTTTACATGACCTTACTAAACAACTTAATATGTACAAATACATTAACTTTCATTAAAAAATCTGAAAATAAATTTAGTAAAATTTCATTTAAATCTTTAAGTTGATTTCGTCCGGATATTTTTTATACTAGAGGATTCCCAAAACGGGGAAGGGGGTGTTGGTAACACGATAGCACCGTGAAGGCGTTTCACCTCAAATCCGACCGAGGTCCGTTCCTGACGACACGGAAAGCACAGTATAGATGAAAGTGATTTATTTTAATTAATATTTTACATTGTAGTTTTTGTTTTAAATTTTTATCATTGTTTTATATGTTTTATATTTATATTTATATTATGTACATTCTAAAAGAAAAATGAGACACGAGGCGTGCAGTATACAAACCTATCTAGGAACTGAGTTAGAGAGAGAGAGAGGTGGAGAGAGAGAGAGAAACAAAAGGAACTAGGGTGGAGAGAGGGCGAAATCGGAAGCCACGTCGCGTTTCGATGGGACAAATAAAAGAAGCTCGTACCCGGCGCAAATCATTGGTATCCCACCAGCTATTCCCCAGTAATCATCGGAACAAAAAGAAGAAGATATAGGAAGAAATTGCGACTTCTGGAACTACTAGACATCCAGAACGAGGCAGCCATGATCGTCGGAAATAAGCAGCAGGAACAGGGCAGTCTTAACGTTAAGTAGCCAGAACGTTCAGTCTGAAAACACAGCAAAACCGAACTAGAAGTCGTCTATGCTCTGGTGAAATCGTGAGATCAGCAATTCGGCAATTAAAAACCGGGTGGTGGAACGTACGCCGAGGCGCCGTCTCGCGAGGGGAAGGTTCGAGTTTCATTTTCGCCAAAGCCCCGAGGCATAGAACACACCGATCGGTCCAGCGCGAAACTGGCAGAAGCACCTGCAGAACCGCCGACTGCACCCATCCAATACACCCAGAGATCTCGGACATCGATCACCTGGCTATTGCAATTGAAAAAGCCATCGACTACAAAGACCCACCAACCGCGATGTCTCGGCTAGCAGGTTCGCAAAATTTTCCAATATTCAGCGGCGATCTGCACGACTGGATCCTGTTCAAAGCTGTATACGAAGAGATAAAGGAACTTTGTGGATTTATGGTCAGCGAGAATATGGCCCGCCTGCAAACGTGTCGAAGAGAGCCAGCAAAGGAAGCTGGTTTCGGCCTCCTTATTAGCTCACTTGACCCGGCACCGATCATAAGTACCCTAGAAAGCAGCTTCGAACAGCAAGGAGACGTCATGTGCGCGGAAATCAACGCAATCAGCGCCCTGCCACGCTTGACAGACAACGCGTCGGACCCAAATGTGCTTGCATGCAGAGTTGCCAATTGCATCGCGATCATAATTGCGCTGAAGAATGAACCATATTTTCCATGTCCGGCCCTCATGAACGTGCTTAAGAAGGAACTAACACCATATTTGCTACAGAATTGGGCCGAGTATGCATACAGTAACTAGAACAAGGCCGAGCTACCCCTATTTGTGATATCGTGAGCCCTAAGGCAGGAAGTTGACAAAGCGATCGCATTTGCACTTCGTGGCTGCCCAGTGCAAGCAAGCACAGAAGCGCGCACAAAATCGCGCCATGAGATAATTTTCTACGGAAAATCGTAGACGAGCGATGGAATTGGGCCAAGTCCGGATGTTGGTATTTTAAATGCTTGGAAAACCGACATGGACGTGACAAGTGCAAAGCTTCGCAGGGAGGCACAAATGAATGTCGGCACCCTCATCCCCGCCTATTTCACATGGACACACAGAAATCATCTGAAGAAATGCAGTCCGTTAAGTCGACATCCGAGACGGCGCAGGAGGCCCTCATCCCCAATACATGAACCGCGATGCAAGGGAAGGCGTACCTGAAGATCGTGCCTGTGACTCCAACCGGGCCTAGCGGATGTGTCTCGACGTACGCTTTAAGACAACATAATTTCACATTCGCGATTCAACAAAATGTGACATTTATGAGAAATTTTTTATATAGTCACGAAAAATACGTAAATGATTAAAATTTCAAAACCATAGAAATTCAAGTATTGAAAGTAGCGGTTTCTTTGACAAAATTATATTTTTTCTCAATGGGCGCAAACTTCCGCAAAACTTTTATAGATAAAAGAAAGTGCAATCATTTCATAATATTAAAAAATAAGATAATATTAATAATATAATAATTAATGGAAAATATTAATAATTTCAAAACTTATAGGGATTAATATTAAACATGAAATATTAAATCCCTATAAGTCGCAAACGGGTCCAACCTTAATATTAAATTAGGCCATCGTTAAAGGGCCACCTTGTATATTTTGAGAATAATCAATTATTTGTATTCCTGTACTATCGTCGTTTGTATCATTTAGTCCCTCAACATCTCTTGAGTTATTTTCTTGTTGATTTTAGAGACAAAATTGCAGAAAAATATAATAACAATTATTGACAATTTTTCTACTTGTTATAGATATGCTGTAACAATATAACAAGAGCCAATATAATTTTCAATAATCCTTTTTAACTCTCGTGGTCGCGTCTTCTTGCTCTACGTGTCCAGGAAGCGTCGAAATAATATGACCTGTTTAGTGAGTAAAATTTTGAATTTATTGAATAACTACAGGCCTAGAAAAATAAGACTACTTAAATTGAAATTTATTTTGTATATATACGACTTAAATTGGTCATAGATTAAACGGAATAAATATATTTTTGATCTAAATGATAAAAGGTTGTGAACAATTATATTTTAAAATATATAGTTTAGTCTGTTATTTGATAATAAATGGTTTCCAACATCTTATCACATATTACACCTAACTTATTTTTAGAAATACAAACACATGGCAGTACATCGATTGATAATTTTAATTGATGGTGCTCTTTACAATATGTATTGAATACTTAAGCCTAAAATGGTATTTTGTAGATATTTATTAGAGCTGGGATTTGCTGTTATAGTTATTAAAACGCTACATAATTCTATGTGTAAAATAATAACGCAATTACAAATCTGCTTGCCAACACAATACCATTATAACAGTAACGGCGCGTAACTCGAAGTGCGACAGAGAGTTCTTTTGGTAAATGCCACGTGAAATAGGCACAATGTGACTATCTTTGCCTATCTTATCTTAGTATAGGATGGTATAAACCTGTAATTAGATAAATGTATATGCAAAATAAATAAAAATGCACTGTGAAGAAAAAGAAAACATTTAATTACTATTAAAATACAACCAGAGTCAAGTTCCTTGTTTTCCATTTCTATTTGGCAGCACATATACCTCCCTTTGTTTTCTGTTGTCCCTCCGGGCAGCCGTTATTGACGGTTATGACGTTGCAAGATATCAGTTCAATATTTGTTGCCACAATAAAAATTAGTAGTAGAAGCATATAAAAGTACGTGTAAAACATGGCGAAAAGCTGGTTGCTTTATAACTGATCCAAACGCTATTACAACAGGATTTTTATAGCACGATAATGAGCTACGGATTAATCATCGTTCGAAAAACGTCGGTGGAACACATATTTCTACAAAAATGTTCCACAATTTTTTCCTTAAAACATATAGTAATACGTTTCTGGACACGCACGTGTTGAACCAAAGGTCAAACTGTTGTGGCTATTAGCAAATCTTCACAGCTTACTACCATCATTTTTATATTCATAGCGATGAATTAATAATGATATTTTAGAATTGAGTGAAAAGTATATTCTTTTACTATTGCCAGAGGGTAATAGTAGAAAGAATACATTCAGGTCGGAAATATATAATATTTCGGAATAAATCCAATGTTATATACGTAAATTTTTGACATACTCATGTCAAATATATCTGAAAAAAATTTAATTTGAAATTTGGTACTACGAAACCGTTATCACGTAACTATAAAAATAAATTTAAAAATCCGACGAAAGAATTAATAAAACACAATTGCTTGGCTAACAGGCTGAAAGTTAGAAACAAGCCAAAAATATACTCTACATTATTGCAGTTATGCATGCAATGATCGATTTAATTCTCGTAATTAGGTAATTACCACGAATTAAAATCTAATGAAACATATACGATTATATTAATTATCATTTAAGCGCCATCAGCAATACAAGTAAAATTCAATTAGATCAAGAAGAAGCACTCAATCGTAAAAATCCTCTAGCTCTCTAAGCTCATACCAACAGTGGTTGCATACTGTCGGAGGTCTACAGTGCTACTTGTAAAAAAATATCCAATGGAATAATTCATAAAAGTGCAGCTTATACATAAAAAAGAAATTAAATTTGATTTTTAAATTTACGAACACTGATAATTAAATTCATTTAACACTCATTTATAACGAATGTGACTAGCAATGTGTAACGGAAGCGAAAAACACATTCCATCTTTGCTTGTAAATATCTCTTCGGGTAGTCTTTGAAAACCGAGGGGACGAATTCCATGCTTGCTGTATTCAATAGTCTCTGTCATGCCAATATCCTTGGCTTTTAGATTCAGCGATGCGGCAAAGCTCAATGTCAGTAGCAGCAAAAACACGAGAAAATAAACCGAAAGGCCCAGTTCGGGTTCCCGCCGTAGATTTTCGTAAAAAAATTGGTACAAAATATTAATATGTAATTTAATTATACATTTTTGCCTTATAAAGTTGATATTAGTTTTCTGAAAAAAGGCTTGGTCTATATATAAAAGTTCCTGTAAAATTAAAACAATTTGAAGCATTACGTTAAATATTTATATGTATACAGTTTAATTGCTGCGCCAGTTTATGATATTTTAAGTCCCGTTTGCGCCTGATGATAATATTATCTTTCCTCGTTGCGAGCAGCAGACATGATGAAAAAGTCTTATTTAACGTTAATAGCAGACGATGAATTGGGGAATTTTGACATTGCCCACACTAAACTTGGTTATAATAGCTATTCATGTAGATAAATAATTGCAACTGATGTTGTTAAATGTATTTTACAATGTAGACAAATATAACCGAAAGCCGACATTTACCATCCCTAGAGAGATGTGGGTTTGGCATATATTTCGACATAAATCTTTTACAACTTCTTCCTTAAAACGTATACGAACTAATCTCCGTATACGCACACGTCGAAGCAAAGGTCGATATGTTGTGGTTATTATCAAATCTTCACAGTTCAGTTCATTTCACAGTTTTTAAACACGTAGAGACAAATTAATAAGGACATTTTAAAACTGAGGAAAATTGTACAACTTACCATTACCCTCTTCTGTTCAGGTCGGAAGTATATAATGGCGTTTGTGACGTTTTTATGTACCTGTCTTCCTATTTTCATATGAAATATTGTAATATACATAAAATAATTCTGAAACAGAACCTTTCTAAATTTATAATTATTAATATGTTGTTTAATTTTTAAAATCTATTGTTAAACGCAGAGGAAATGTAATGGAAAGGTAGTTAAGAAAAGGAGGAAAAAAGTTCTTCCCTAGTTTCATCCTCGATATTTTTGGTGCAATCTATCAAAATATTTTATTTGTTTATATTTATAATTACGTTTTTTGCAAATCAGTCGGCGTTATTTAAATATTATTTTTTTTAAATTTTATATTGATATTCAGTTATTCATAAATGTTATTAGGAACAATGCAGTTTTCATTCCCAAATGTTTGCTGCAAAAGTAATATTTATTAAAAATAAGTCTTAAAGTAGGAGTAGAATTTGCAATACGAAGGTCACGTATACATTTAAGTAGATATAAACCTATAAGGGCACGTACTATGTTCATTACGCAATTTATGAATGTTATTATTAGTTTCCAGCATGTACATATATTGCACAAGATATCGTTCACAAAAGTATGCTTATCATAAATTCCTTGAAAATTGTGAACTATTAAATTATCAATATATTTTTTCGATACACTTTAGGTAAACTTCTAGCTACGCAATTTTTTTATAATTTTAACTTCAGCAAATCTGGAGACAAGTGAGGTGTTACATATTTTTATGGATATATTCGACAATGTCTCTAGAACCAAATTAAATAAAATTCGAAAATTAATAAGTTTTGGAATCTCGTTAACTTACTTTTTCATTTCCTATGTTCTAAATTCATTATAAAAACATTTTAAGTATTAATTATGGAAATATATGCGGCGAAATATGCTTCGCCATTGTGCCAAAAAGTTTTCACATCAAATTATTTCAGGGATAAGTGACTCTTGTAGATAGACACCAGGACGAACACGAGAATTTTAAATTTCAATATCAACGTGTAAAAAAATTAGGTATTAAAAAATTAAATCTTTTAGCAAAATTTCTAGAACTGTTTTAAATAAAATTCTAAAATAAATAGTTTTACCGACCGATAAGCCACACAAGACAAAAAGTCCAAGAATAACCATTGAGTTCTATTCGAGTAACATGCTTCATCACTAACACGCTTTATGATCATTCTATTTCACTTAACAATTTGAACTTAAGTTTTAACGTGAAACGATTTCTAAGAAAAAGGGCTGTGACGGAGGATTATACAGCAGGCACCTGGGTGATCTTATAAGAGTTCTGTTTTTCCACTGACCTATAGGACGCTAAACATTATTAAGCTTTTCATTAACTAGTTTAATTAATCAGTGAAATGCTTCATAAATAACCACGTAAACGTTATATTATCAAACAATTTTAAGATTCTATACTTCAGAAATTTTCTTCTTTATAGGTCCACCGTAAATGGAAAATCCTAATTTACATTAATAGTTTATCTATAAATCTGCTCAGGGCAAATTAGGGATAATCTGCCAGAAGAACTATTGCTCTACTTTTTTATGAGTGTTGAATCTCAAAAAGCATTATTTGTTTGTGGATGCGTCCTATGTATGTGACAACTTTAATAATTGAAGTCACTATTATTGTCGTCGCCGTGGTGTGTTGGGTTGATCACAAGGCATACGATGCGACGCACCGCGGCGACCCGGGTTCGATTCCCGGCCGTTCGTCGAACGGGGCTGGACTGGTGTTGTGGTTGGCTGTGAGAGATTGCTCTTGTAGCAATAAGTCCGCCATATGTATCAATTAGATACATTAAAGTAGATAAATAAATAAATAAATAAAAATATAAAATTGCCACCATCACGAATTAAATATCAAAGGAATTGCAAATAAAAACCAAAATTTCTCGACATTTAACGTAAATTATAAAAAATTTGAAACAGTGGCTAGAATTTTCGTATTTTATTTTCTTAATGAGTAATCTTTTTCTAAGCTAAATGATAATTTAAATATTTTTACATCATCTTACGTTATGAACGTTTTTATTTTGCAAAAGATGGATTCTCTAAACATTTAGGCACAAAGAAGTATAACCTGGTGAGCTGCACGTGAGCTTATCATGAATTTCTCAATAAGTTCTCGTCTGCTTTTCTTTTAAATTGAATTTGCACTATCTAAAATGTCCACATAAATGTTTCTAAGTTTTAATTATTAAAATATTTGTGAATTAATATGCTTTATCACTACGCCAAATTTGAAATTTCTTTATCAAAACGTATCTTTGAAAAATGTACAAATAGATAGACATACTTAAAAATGACTGATATAGGGATTTTAATCTTTTTTTACGTTAGGGTTCCTAAAAATAAATATTTCTGTTGTGTAACATCTAATGGTGCGTTTGGATTAAATTGTTTCGATGGCACGTCGCTGTGTGCCATTCGGCCAGCTTCGCGTCTTGTCGACTCTTTCCGACTTAACGCTGCCCTATCTACTACACTACATACACGCTACTTTACGCGTGTGTTAGTGTGTTAGCATTGTTTCTTCTCTATTAATGTTTACAACTTTACTCTTTTTATTACCTTGCAGATTGTTTGAACACTATAATTATGCCATAGATAGGCTAAATATTTTAACATCCTCCATTAATTAGAACTTTTGCAGTAGATGAATGTTTCCCATACCGGTTTAAATTGCGTGGTGACTCCTATTATAAATTTACATAGACTTGCTTTATTTTTACCATTTCATTCTATACGTTATATGTCACTAGACATCTATTAGCATAATTATACTACTATAATACGCTCTTCAAATCAACGCAATTTCAACGGGTGTAAGTTCCCAATATGACAAAAGCTTACATATCACATGCATATTCAAAATTACAATGATACAGTAAATCCCATCTCAAATTTATCAAGGTATGTATCTAATTTTATTTTACAAAAGTCTAATTTTGTTTTAAATTTTACACAAGTCGTAGTAAAGAACTTAAAGAAAGTAGAAATAATACTGATTCACTTCGTTTCATTTAATTGTAAATAATGGATTTCTACAAAATTAACGCCAAATATATTCAATATTTAAATTTTACACTTTACACCGTACGCTTTACATTTTATAACAAAATTATGAAACGACCCTTGTTTTATGTTTACACATATAAATTTAATCTTTATATATGTAAGTTGATTCAAATTTAACTTAAAATCGATTTAAATTTATGATATAATTTTATCAAAGTTAAAAAGCAAGAATTATGTAGTATGCATTTTATATTAACAGATTTAAACACTTTACCAACTTTAACACCGCTAATTATTATAATTTAGAAAATGCATTGTTAACAAAGCAATTAAAATGAGACTTAATCATTGGATAGTGAGACTGCTTACACATTATAATCAATTGTATTTAACTGTGAAATTCAAATTCTCTCCTCTGTAAATTGAAATTATGTTCTAAGTAACAGTTGTAAGCGTTGTTTGCTTGACTGGAAGAATTGGGTTCAACAAAAGCATTATTAACGAAAGAGTAAGTACAGTCAAGTGTTCGGGTTTATAATAAAAATAGAATTTATTTCTTTATTGAAAGAGTCACAAAATAAGTTGCAGTCACGTAAATGTATAATAAAAAGAACAGAGTCTAAAATCACATTATAACTCTAATTTTGTGTAATTTTCAATTATTAAAGTTAGTATTAACTTAGAAATATATTATTTTCTACATACTGAACAAAATATTAATTATATCGTAGTTAGTTTTAATCGTAGAAGTGCTTTCCGCGGCTTTAGCAGTAACTTCACTTCTACTTATCGTAGAAGTGAAGTTATTGCTAAAGCCGCGGAAACTTTGCCAACAATGAAAAGAAGCAATGGAGAATGTTCCTGCGGGTCAGTCTAGGGGTGAGGTACAGGAAACCTTGTTCAACGAATGTACCAATACGCAGGAGATGCACCAGCAGCCAGCATTCGGATATCCGGTTCACTTTCAGCCAACGTAAGTTAATTCAGACGGAAGAATTAAAAAGAAATTGCACGAGGCATGAAATAAATTAGAGACAACCAAGAGACTACGAGCTCCAAGAAATCTGCATGAAAATTTTGTTAAGTCAAGATCGACAAGCGAAGACTCGTGCTGAAATTGCAGTGAGGGAATTGAAAAATAAATGAAATACGTTTTTAGATTGTTAATTTCTTTAAATATATTTGTCAAATATTTATGTTCATAAATTGTTCTGCTCATATTTTATTTTATTTTAAATTTTTTAAATTTCACAACAGACAGTTAAATTTTGAATAATAAATAATATAGTCATTATTTTGTTGTGTGTAGAAAGGCAGTGTAATATGTTGTTCAAAACATTTAAAAGCTGACAAATGTTAGTGTTTTTATTTATAATCTTACACAAAAATAGCGGGAATTATTTAGTAATTGTTAAGTTGCATTTATTTGGTCAAGTTTAGTTAATAAGAGTCTATAAGTATATATTACAATTTGGTAAGAGATTGGTAAAAAACATATTCATAGAAATGGTGTATTAATCAACGAAATTGGATTTTCATATAGAGACCCTATGAACGAATGGTTTGTTTTATCTAGTCCAAACTAATTTAATGTATTTTTTGTTTTAGTTATGGATTAATTGAACGATACATTGCATTTCAATAAAATAGTTTTTTACTAAATGTAGCTTCTTGGATCATTTGTACTCGAATTCAATTTGTCAGAATAAAATATGTTTTTGCAAGTATTTATTAAATTACCAAATATTAAGAATAAATATGTATTGATAACGTCCCGAATTAAAGCAGTCACTGGCTTATATAATTTAGTCCAAACTAATTGAATGCACGTAACCACTTTTAGTTCACATTTTTATATTCTAGCTATAAAGGGAATCATGTCGCTAGTCAGATTGAATATCAATAATAGAATTTTTGAATTGTAATTATTAAATGTTATTATGTGTAAATATTCTGTGTATTGTCCACAAAATTAAAAAGTCTTTTTCAATTTTAATTCCTTTTTCTGACGTTATTAAATGCTTTTATTTTCTTGTATAATTTTGATCTTTTTCATTTACATTTTACTTGAAAATAATTGTATTGTTAGCATTTTTCATTAAAGAGATTTCCATTTACGTTTAATGATATTGATACATATATTTATATAAAGTGTTATCTATTTTATTTATTACAAGACAATCGTATTTAAGGAGCAAATTTCAGTCGCGCGTCGGAGTTGGCACACACAATTGTTTACGCTTCCCTTCTCCCTTTACATTTCCTTTTAGGTTATCTAAAGTTATATTTGAAAATTTCATCGCTAAATATTTAAAAATGGCCAGGTTATAAACCTATTACATATGGAGGTCACTAATTCATGGGGATTTTTAATTTCTACAGAACTCTAAAGCATGCTTACTGATAGTGACGTAATATTAATTGATACGTCTTAGATCATATATTCTTATAAACTAAAGAAAAAAAAATTTCTATAAGTGGAGCACTACTTACTATCGGTACAAAATGAGGAAAGAAATGGTGGGTCAAACAGTTTTTTGAAGACAAGGCAGTTTATAGTAGGAGAATCACTATTTAAGCGATAATTACGTGCATATATAATATAACGCCAATATTTACTAGCAGATAGATATATATATTTAGATATATATATATATATATATATGTATAAGCGCCATTGCGTAATTTTTTGTTACTTCGATGATAATTTCAATAGACGTTTTTGTGAATAGTATGCTATTTACCAAGGATAGGGTACAGTCGCCAAATATCGTCCCTTTTTTGGAAAAAATTCATTAAAAACATTTTTGCAAACTCTGGACAACAAATAAAACGTCTTACGAAAGGTACTATATTCGTTTATTATTAAGAATAATAAAAAACTCTCTTAAATTGCAACAAGTGCCATAAAGATTTATTTAACAAAAACAGTCAAAATTATACAAAAATTCTTTGGGCATCAAATATCGTCCCCGGGGACGATATTGAGATCACAACAATTAGTATGAAAAATATTAAGAATACTTAACAACGAACTAACATACGAGTAATACTTATTTCTCTTAATTGTAACATCTAGTCAGTCGTTAATCAGTCTTCAGTATTATTTAAATAAAGCTAATTTTCCAGAAAAGTTGCACAAATAAATGTAAGGCTTTGGTTATCAACACAATCCTCATGCATCCACTGAAAGCATTTAATGCATCTTATCCATTTCTCTCCTTTTTTATCTTGAGAAAAATTTCTCTCACAGATTGGGCATTGAGCGTCATTATTTTCACTATCTTCCTCATCATAAAGTTCCAAAACTGGGTCATCATCAGATGTTTCTTGTTCATAAGACTGTTTTTTTTTCGTTTCATGGTTTTATTTTTGTTTCCTGCCGTCTTTGTTTTTTTAACGCTTCTGACTCTTTTCTTTCCCGTCATCACTTTTTCATTCTTATCCTTTCGCTTCTTTTCTGCTTCAATAATGTCTATTTTGTGTGGTGAAGCCGTAACTACCATCGCTTTACCACGTCTAGTTGGAGCTGAAGGTGGTTCAATGACTGGAACTGGTTGTATATCTGCTGGAACTATAAATGAGGATGAAGAACTTCCTGGTCGTGATAACAGAGCTGCTGTTGGTGGTCTTGCGCTAGAAGTCGAAGGCAATGGAGTTGGTGTTTTTGGTTTTGAAATTGTGGAAGTCGACGGCAACGATGTTGGTGTTTTAGGTCTCGAACTAGAAGCCAAAGGTGACAACGGAGTTGGTGTTTGGGATCGTGCACTTGTAGGAGTGAATGGTGACAACAAAGTTGGTGTTTGAGGTATTGCACTTGTAGAAGTAGAGGATGATGAGACGACGGTTGCGGAAGATGTTGTATCGTTTGAAGAAGGAGCATGTGGTGAATCATCAAAAATATTTTCGTTAAGTGGAAATATTCCAGTTTTTCGAAATCCATTTACTGCTGTATCAATCTTGCAGGCTTTAGCATAAGCTTTCCCAAATATTCCTCCAACTTGGTAATGGGTGACGACCCGCCCTGGATGATTTATCAGCCAATTCTCTATTTCTTGGGCATAATACGTTTTCAGTGGGAACATGAATGATACATCCAAAGGTTGCATGCGATCAGTTGAATGTGGAGGAAGACAGATCACCACTTTCATGGGCAATATCAATCACGTCTAAATGTCTTGTGTGGCTGGAATGGTCATCTAAAACTAGCAAAACAGAATCTTCCTTTGAAGGTTTAGCTATGGACACAAAGTGTTTAAGCCATTTTGTAAATAGCTCAGGCTGGATCCAACCAGATGGATGACATCCGTCTATGGTGCCTGGAGGTGTTCCATCGAGTAACTCAGATTTCATGTTTTTCCTTGGAAAGACCATCAAAGGAGGAATAAATTGACCAGCAGCTGACATACAAGTAACAACAGTTACTAATGCTCCTCTTTCAGCAGATGACAACTTGTGAACATCTCTTTTGCCTTTTATAGTCAATATTTTTCTAACTTTATGTTGAACCGCTTTGATTCCAGTTTCAGTTCCATTCTTCATTGCTTCAGGGTCCCACGACTTTCTTTTTGGCATCTACAAAATAAAAAAATTAAAATGAATTACAAAATAAATTTAAAAAATTAAAAAGAAATATGGTTACCCAAATATCGTCCCCGGGGACGATATTAGGTTCACGTCGGGGGACGAAATTAGGAATATGCTACAAAATAGAATAAAATTAATATCAACAGAAAACGCATGTCATAACCTCAATATTTTTTAATCTATTGGAATCACATGAAGTAACAAACATTTCAATAAAATTTTCAATTTATTAAGTCAAGCATATCAATTTTTTGTAAATTTTAACAATATTCCAATAAAAAACTTACCTTTGGCAGATTTTTCTTTTTTTAAATATTTTTTCAAAGAAGCGAGGTATCGCTCTCAATTCTTCGTAAAGGCCGACTGACAGGGGCCTTTAAGTTAGTGACACGAAATCTAGATGGCATTAGTTGGCTGAGGAGTTATGAAGGGGGACGAAGTTAGGCTCGGGGACGAAATATGGCGACTGTACCTTATATAAAAAGCGGACCGTTAGTTTATTTATTAGATTACGAAAAATAGTCTTTATGAAGTTTTTAATCACAGTTATAATTACATAATTACGAATTAATTAACCACTTGTTTATCACAAGAGTATTTTGTATATAGATCATCTTTTTAACCGAGGAAATGAAATTATTTTGATTAAAACTTATAATATCAATAGGTTAAATATATGAAAGTCATGCAAAAATATAATACATACATATCATTTTTAGATCTTACATATAATTTTTAGACGATTCTGTTGCACATTTTCAATGTTCTGAATTCCTATATTAATGTAGTTTGCGAATTTAGTAGTTATGTTAATGTGCTTTTCATTCATAATTTATAATTAATTAGCTACTTGATTTGATTAACTTACAACACATTTAATCATGATTTAATACAAAAACTATACCGACCATCTTATTTGACTCCGTTCACTGAAAATAGTAGATTAGAACTCAATTTATTTAAATCTATTTTTTGACACAAAATACATGACAATTTGTTTAAACAATTATTTTATCAGCGAGCGAACTATATAATTGTTTTACTATTAACCGCGTACGTAGTTGAACGCAGTGGCACATTTAAAATTTTTCAGCTTCTTTTCTTGCCCTAAGCCAACCACTATGGTATGTACAGCACTTTCAGTGGTAATATTATTTTAATATTATTATTATCATTTGTGTACATAGAATATTTTTTTTATTTTATAATTTTTTTAACAGTACCCATCTTAAAATAAAATAGAATTTTACATAACTATCAGAACAAAGAGAATTCAAACTTACAGCATTATGTCTAGGAATATTATCGTAATATTTCTACAAATAATGATTTAAGAAAACCTGTTTTAACACTGTTATCGAGATTTTTAACACTTTTATCAAGATTGAAATTTTTTACGATATTTATATTCCATATTAGGTTTCTTCGACTAATGAAAATTGAAATGAACGGCTATATATGTATATATATATATATATATATATATATATATATATATATATATATATATATACTAGAAAATTGAATTAAGGAGAGAATAGTGAATTATTTATACAAAAGCATATAAAGAAAAAGTATGTACTTTTGTTTGTTTTTAAAAGGAATCTTCAAATGATTTACCCAATGACAACGAAGTCAATTGGGGAAATCATTTGACGATTGGAAATTTTATTTATATTTAAATAGCATATAATTTTACTAATTCTTTTTATGCAGTATTACTATATAAATTAAAATATTTATTAAATAAGAATTTGCCCACGAGAAGGTTTATATGAGTACATAAACAAAAATAATCTTGACCCCACACTTATACGATTATTAGTTGTACCAACTCAAACTCTACATTAGATTTTAAGGTACTGTGAATCCTGTTAGCATATCCCTTTACAGCGTAGTCACAAAATGTTGCATTGTATTTGAGTAATTTATTAATTTTCTTTTGTGAAAAGCAAATTGTTTCAACAGGCCAATTAAAAGAAACTAAGCTTCTCCATATTTATATTCACGATCGATCAAAAATTATTGATCGCTTCAGGCAATAAAAACAGGGAAAGATTGCATTGTTCTTTTACACATCGATAAACCATCTTATCTAAATAGGCTAACTGGTTATTTTATCTTTCTTAAGCTTTATTTAATTAAGCATGCAATAAGTCAAACATATACATCAGCAAGTAATATGCGTAAAAATATAATATATATTATCACAAAAAATACACTCTGGCTTGTTATATGATGTAATTTTGTATTGACAGAAATTTTCCTAAGTTTCAAAGTCAAAATAATGAATCACCTCGAACGATTCTTACATACAGTTCTTATTTTTAGGCTTCACTTACCTAACGTTTTTTTATTTAAATGTTAAAAAATACATTATATGCACGAACTAGCCTCGAAATTTAACCATGTGAACTTTATAATGTTAACCTGTTTATAGTATTAACCTCTGGTTTAGTGGTTATAAGTATTTTATATAAAACAATGAAACAACTTAAATTTTCATACCAAAATTTTTGGAGTCAAAGTGATATTTATCGTTCCATTTAGTAAATAAATGTTTTAAGAACGAGTGGAACTCACGTTACGGGAGTTTCATACTTGGCCATATATAAATATTTAAGCTGTAGATATTTCTGTTGGATAATTTAAAGATATCAATATTACATTTCACCTGCATGGTGAAATGTAATATTGATATCTTTAAGGTTATACATTTAAAATATTGCTGATATCTCAAAAATAAACTAGTCGCCACAGTTTTCCAGTAAAGTTGAAGTGAACTTTTGGTAATGTTATTTCTTCTTAATGTTGACTTTAGCAATTTCGGACATAGGTGGGGTGGAAGAATATCATATATATTTTTAACATTATCGTTAATATCTCTAGAATTTTCCTTTCAATATGTTTTTTTGCCATTTACCACACCATATGTCTATTGTAAATAGAAAGAATTGAGTACTTTCTTTGCCCTCCCAAAGATTTCCGCATCAATATTGTCGAGTGTCATCTATTTAAATAAATGCCAATTAAAATCGTTTATCACTGTGCTAAACAAGATTATACGTGAAACCATTTCTGAGAAAACTGGCCGTGAAGTACGGACAAAGAAAAATTTCACGCACATTTTTACCAATATCTTAAGAATTATTTATTTAAAAATTAAAGTAAATAGTCTTGGAATCCTTAAAAGTTCTTTTTCTACTGGTATCTCTATCCAAAAGAGAACTTAAAAATAATTATGAGCTTTATTTACCACCTCTAAAATTTCCTTATATCTGAGTGTTAACTCTTGAGATGTGTGGTGATTAGCATACTTTCTCATTGTGCCAAATTCCAAACTAATAGATCAGTCACGGCTGCAAGAGACGAGGACAACTTCTCGAATAATCTATCAGGATTCCTTTTTTTTATCTAAGTGTTACAAAGTCTTGAGTGTTATTATAAAATTTTCATTTGACTCATATTATTTTAAAATTAAGTAACGAAATGCTTAAGAAATAACATACACGTATTAATATCTACCAATTTTTAGAATCTGGAAATTTTATTCTTTATGTGGACCCATAAAACCTGTATTAAAAATCTTAATTTACTTTTTGAGTTTACCTGTAAATATAGTTAGTGTAGTTCTACAGCAGAGTTACTGGACTTTTTGAATGAGCTTGGTACTAAAAAGATAATAATTTGATTTTGCACATGATTTTGCACATGAGTTCATATCTGAATAAGTTATTGCTAATATATATATATATATATATATATATATATATATATATATATACATACATACATATATATATATATATATTTATATATATATATACATATATATATATATATATATATATATATATATATATATATATATATATATATATATATATATATATCAGTACAATCCTTAGAATAACTATTGACATTGTGGAATACGGCAATCTTAATAAGTTTTAGCTAAAAGGTTTTCAAAACACCAAATAATCAATACGACCTTACTACTTTCATACTCAATGCGGGACAAGCCGTTGTCCTGATAGCAGATACATATTATGACTTAAAATGAAAATTTATGAATATCCACAATATGTCCATAACTATATTTTATTGATAAGTATAAACCAATAACATATTTTTGAGCACACTATACTTAATATTAATCTTATATTTTTGGTCAATAATTTTTTATGACTTTCTGATAGTGCCTTCCGTTTGTAGAATAACTACTATAGTTTTTATACAATGATGATTAGTATCCCTACGTTTAATTTACTTTTCATTGAATTGTCCTTTATAATAAACGTGTATATAATAAACTTGTATAGTATTATAAAGGACACTATATATATATAATAAACTTATATAGTGTCCTTTATAATAAACTTATATAGTATTCTTGCGAAAATTTTGGGCACTCGTATATATATCGTGTGTGTAGTAGATATAACTATTTGATATCAGTGTGGCATTGGCGATATCCAATTAACATTTATTTCTACAAAAAGCTGTTTCAAGCTTCTTGAAATATTATAAAGCTGATTTATAACTTTAGTATATTTAAAGAAGAAGCTGTAAAATTGGTTTACAGTGCTATGCGATGAGCTGTGACTTTTTCTTGGCTTCATACAGTAGATGCTCTATAGAATAGAGGGCAGCTCAATCTAATGACTCTCTCGACTAGTTTTCGAGGAAGCATTTGATTTATAGTGCTTTAAATTTTAAGTTATTATTTTATTATGACATTAAGTGTTTTGTAGCAAAAGGCAGCGTGGTTTCCTATAATATTTCTTTAAATTGATGTTTGTGAAGGGTGACTTCAATTTTTTTACACTTCCTCGAGAAACAGCTCCAAACCATAATTGTACATTGTCTTCTTCATATTTTACTTGCTTTTTGTATATTTTGGTTCATGTCTGCATTTAAAGTACGCCGTAGGAAAGGAATATTAACTATTACTGCGTAAAGAAGCGACACTCACCTCCCCCCGCCAATTTAACATCGCCCGCAGATAATGGGTATGATCATGTGTATGCGTTCCTAGGTTGCCGTTTGCTGCGTGTTTGGTTGAGTCTAACTTTTGTAATTTAGTATTACTATTATAATTAACTATTTATAGTAATACAATTTTTAATTATAATTAATTTTAAGTGTATAATTAAAAATAATAAAGTCATTAGGATAGGAGATTGTTTTGTCTCTATTTTTTTGTTTGTTGTAAATAATTTTATTTTTTGTCATCAACTTATTTAGTTAGTACCTATAATTTTGTGTCAACTAACATGTCACTGAGTAGTTTTAAATTTCAAACGCGATTCACGTATTCTTGTAGTGTTGGCTGTAGGCATGTTATATTGTTTATTAAGATATCTTTCACATGAAGCAAATCTAATCAAGTCAAAAGTACAACAAAGACAATATTTCAGTGTATAACATTTATACGTAAACAAAATTTATTTTTATTTAAGGTTTTATTTCGTTTTATGATCCATACTAATTACATTTTTTTCAAATGCTATCTTAATATTATTATTATCGTTTTCGTTTTCGTTTTTCGTTTTATATTTTTTGCAAGTAGATTTACAATAAATTCTTTTGCACGTCAATATTTTTTCCAACCAGCACTTCGACGTAACTGGCCTGCTGAGAAGAAGCGCCGCAACAAACTCAACAGTAAGCCTTTTTTCAAAAGGTCAATGTTACAAAAATCTTAAAATGTGCAGGAGAGCTAATTAAAGTGTCCACAAATTTTTATCATTCAAATAATCTACTACTTTGTAATAACCCTTTTTCATCAGCTGACGTTTGATAGTCAATCTAAATTTAGGCAAAGGTAAGTCGATAAAGCTTTGTGGAAGCTTATTAAACATTTTTATGCTTAATCCAATAAAACAATTACCAGTCTTATGCAGTCTGAGACTTGGAACGGCAAGTTTATGCTTATTTCTGGTGTTGAAGCTATGAGTGTCTGAATTTTTAAGAAAAACATCATAGTTTTTACGTACATAAACAATGCATTCATATATGTACTGCGATACCACTGTTAGTATGTTAATTTCCTTAAACAATTCTTTTAACGAGTCGCGTGGTCTAAGGCTGTATATTGCACGAATAGCTCTTTTTTGGAGTACAAAAATGGTCTGAATATCGGCAGCAGAGCCCCACAACAGTAGACCATACGACATTACGCTATGAAAATAGCTGAAATAAACTAATCTCGCCGTCTCAACGTCAGTGAGCTGCCTAATTTTCCTAACTGCATACGCAGCTGAACTAAGTCTTCCTGCCAAGGCCACAATATGGGGTCCCCATTGCAGTTTGGAATCTATAGTAATTCCAAGGAAGGTAGTGGAATTGACTGCTTCTATAGGTTCTTTATTCATATTAATGCAAGTATTGACCTGCCTTACGTTAGGCATACTAAATTTAAGATATTTTGTTTTCTTTGAATTCAGCAAGAGATTGTTAGCAGTGAACCAATGTAGGACTTGAGAAAGAGCATCATTTACTTCGTCAAGGACTTCTTTGCGTCTGTCGACTTTAAAAATCAAAGAAGTGTCATCAGCAAACAATACTATCTCACAGAGGTCTTTAGTAAAGTACGGCAGGTCATTTATGTATATTAAGAATAACAATGGGCCCAATATCGAGCCCTGGGGCACTCCCATATGAAGGTGAGCGCCAGAAGAAAAAGTGCCATTAATATTTACTTTTTGAATTCGACCTGAAAGATACGATTCTATAAGGTTAAGCGAGTTATTAGAGACACCATAATGTCTTAGCTTCACTAATAAAGTCTGATGATCGACACAATCAAAAGCTTTGGACAAATCACAAAATATACCTATCGCATCCTGCTTATTCTCCCATGCATCAAATATGTGTTTCATGAGTGCAACCCCTGCATCAGTTGTACATTTGTTTTTGGTGAAACCAAATTGTTTTTCATGTAATAACCTGTTACTATTAAAGTGTAACCGTAACTGGTAAAATATAATTTTTTCAAAGATTTTACTCAAGGCCGGCAGAATAGAAATGGGGCGAAAGTGGGATGGATCCCTCTTATCGCCCGCTTTAAAAAGTGGAATTATTTTGCTATATTTCATTAAATCAGGAAACTGGCCTTCATCAATACATTTATTAAAAATAACAGCTAAGTGAGGTGAAATTATATTTATTATTGTTTTAAGAAGGTCAGTTGAAATACCCCATAAATCCTTAGTTTTCTTGACGTTTAGTTCTTTAAATGTTTTAAAAATGTCAAGAGGGGTTATGTAGTTGAACTTAAAAGAGGTTTTGCACTCTTCAATACTTTACTCAATTAGAGATTTTGCAAGATGAGCACTAGATTTTAATTGTTTAGTGGTTTCAACTGCAATATTTGAAAAGAAAGATTCAAAAACATTTGCTACCTCCTTATCTGTTTTTACAATGTTATGTTTTATTTGTAAACAGAATTCTTTATCTTGTGATTTTACTTTGCAAGTCTCTTATAATATTCCAAGTTGCTTTAATTTTACTCTTGGAATTGTTAATTTTGTTGCGCAAGAAAATAGATTTGGCAGTATTGCACACCTTCTTAAATAATTTAGAATATTTCTTGATATATTCAATAATTTTTGGATCGTTAGTGTTTGATTTTAAATCATACAGTTCATAAAGTTTATTTCTACTTTTATGAATGCCTGGAGATGCCCAGTCACTAAACTTTGCTTTAAATTGATTTATTGTTATTTTCTTTTCGGTAAAAACAGAATTAAACTCAGTTTTTATTAATCCAAAAAGGTTCCCATACCAGTCATCTATACTTTTGTTCTGATGAAATGGTAATTTATTAATTTTCTGATCAATATTACATTTGAAACTTTCAACACGATTTTGAGTAACCGGTCTGCAATTTATAGTTAACTTGGTGTTAACATGATGGTGCTCAAATTTCGCCACCTGACCGGTATGGTCAGATTGTAGACAATTTATAATTGACTTATTCGGTAAGTTAGCATTTTCATAGAAAATATTATCTAAGCAGGTAGCTGTAGTGGCTGTAATTCTAGTTGGTTCTATGAAAAGAGGAAATAAATTAAATGATCTGAAAAGGTTTAAAAATCTGACAGTGTTCTGTGAATTATCTAAAATATTCAAGTTAAAATCACCGCAAACTACTGTCTTCTTATTTGAATTACAAAGTTTTTTTAATACTTCTTCCATAATGTTTTCAAATAGTATGTAATCAGACGACGGAGGTCTATACGTACATACTATTATAAATTGCTCTAACTCTGCACACGCTAATTCTATTGTTCGTTCAATAGACAGTGCTACTATATCTTTACGTTCTTTCGATTTAAACTTATTATGTAAAAGTATGAGCGAGCCACCCCGAATAGCTGACTTTCTTATGAACGAACTAACCAATTTATAATTGTCAATACAAATTAAAAATTCATGTTGTTTCAACCAATGCTCAGTTAAACATAAGACATGCACATCGATACAGTCTAGGAATATTCCTACTTCTAGCTCCTTGCCAGGTAAGCCTTGTATATTTTGATGAACTAAATTAAAATAAAAATAACTTTTAATCTTATCCTTTGTCAAAGAAATGCAAGAGATGTCCTCTTTTGTCTTAATATCTAATTTAAATTATTTGGACAAATATCCAAAGTCTGACTAATATGCATGTCTTGTCCACTGGTCTGCTCAATAGAAGTAGACTGGTTAGCCAAATTTTTGGCTGAATTTGTAAATAAATAGGATAGCGAAATTGCTATCTGTCGCTTAAAATAATAAGGTAGATAACATTTATCTTTAGTCGCATATAAATTAATATTCATTAATTTGTTTATGTCAATTAAATGAATGAAATTATTATTTGTAAAAGTCACAGTATCAAATGTCAAATTCAATCTATATCTGTGGTCATTTTCTTTTTCTGCTTGTGGAAAATTTTTTAAGTAAGGTAGCGTAAACAAAATAATATTTTTCACATTTAATGTACAAAGATTATCTACATGAGTAATTAATTTCTTTTTGTTCACATTACCCCTATTTCCAATCAATATTATGAGGGTGGTATTGAGAACAAAATTAAATTCAAGTATTTTATCAATTATGTCACAGTATGAAGCTCCCGGCATACAGTGATTAACTACTGGGCAATTCATATAAGTACTCAATAACTGGCCCATGTTTTTTCCAATGTCGTCACTAAACATTATTATTGGATTACTACAATTTTTCCTTAAATTATTATCAAATTTGTTTCACACAATTAAATGCATAGTGTAAAATATTTATTAATATGATTATATTTTTAAAATTAGATAATAATGAAGTCGCGTGTACCAGTACAAAGCTACTACGTCAACGTGCTATCGAGAGTCATTCGATCGACGCTATTGGTTAGAAAGAGAAACAGCTATGTTGCTGACGTATAGCGTCAACTCGCTTGATCGCCGTGATTGTCCGCAACGATCGAGACCGATATGTAGATTAGTAAATATTTTTTACCTGCACGCTGCTGACAGCCCTACATTAATTTACGCGCACACACATACTGATACGGATAGGCGAGTACGTATACAATAGTGTAGGCAATTAAATCTGTTCGCTATTACTGAGCGTCGGAGGTGTGCCGTAGGTCGATCAACTAAATAAATTATAATTATTTCAATCTTCTAAGAAAATAATACTTGTTTCCACTGAGAACAATACCATCAGTCATATTTCCTAGCGAACATCAATCGTGCATGCCTGTGTTCCTTTTTCAGTAAAAGAACATTTTGAGCAACTCTTCTAAGTATTTTCGTCTCTATCAGTGGTCATCAAAAGGTTCTTGTTAATTTACCTACATTTTTTAGTTCTTTTTCCATACGGACCTTTAAAAGGGTTCCTCTTAGCAATTACGCCGAACCCAAGGTTTTCATAGACTTGATTTTTTTGATCTTCTCTTTCTGCGAATATATCGAATTATGTATTTTTCAAATTTACACACAATAAGGTTTATTTGCAATTCTGCAGTAAAATTTTAACGATCCCTTTGAATTTGATAGATTTTAATTGTAATTTTTTAGATATATCTAAATTGGGATACTAGTTTCTTTTCAAATCAGTCATATAATTAATAATAGTAAAAATTAAATTACGGTCTGCTATGAAAGCACAATTTTTTAGTTCAGCTCTTTTTAGTGGTAAATTTATGCTTCACTAGAGTATCTTCAATTTATTTAAAAAAGTATCGAATTGATTTTTGACTAGGAATTTATTTTATTCATATGACTTGCGGATCTTGCATATATAACATTTTAATTCCTTATTAGTGACAAGTGTTTCGTCACTAGAAGTATAAATTGCTTTGAAACTTGGCTTCAATGTTTCGAATGTGGCTCTAACCATTTTCCATAATTGTTTCTAGTCCACCACCCAACATACACATGGCGATATAATTTCATAGGTAATTTTCCGTTAGTTGTTCGCGTTTACTTTTGAAATATGTAAGGGATGGAGCTGTCAATAGAATAATGTTTACTATTTAGTATTGGTTGGTTAATGTTTTCAAACAGGGATATGTAATTCCTAATGTAATAAAAATAGCTAAATATAATTTTTATTTTCTATCCAGGCACCAACAACGTGTTGAAAATAACGTGTTGTGAGATGACCCGTATTTTAGGGTGGATCTCCAAGTTTTCAATTATTTCAACAAGTTTTCGTAATTGTTATAAAAACTTTTTTAATTTAATTCTATCTCTTGAATATCAATCTATAGCCGAAGCAGTGATGCTATGTGGCAAAGGCATTTAGATTTCTGGGTTACAATTAGTGCAAAACATATTTGAAAAAAATGGATGAGGACGGTAATGACATGTATTACCTGGTAATGATTTTTTTGTTACTGGCAATGATTTTTTGTTGGCAGGAATGACGCAATAATACAATATTTTTATTTGCATTGTTAATTTATTATAAAATAATTAAACTTGTACGAACTCTCATAAATCAGTGTCAAATAATCAACAGTAAAAAAAAAGAAACGAACAATCATAATCCTTATAAAAATTCACACTTTAAATTGCAATTAAATGTCTTGCACATCGTTTTGACATTTTTAAATAGGTCTCTAAAAAATAAAAAAACGCCTTTCCATATTAAAACGTAACTAAATTAGTCTTCCGTAATAGTCTTTCGATTTAAAATAGTCCTAAAATCACATTTTTATTCGCATCTTTGTAGGAATCATCTTGTAAGAATTTTTATAAATCAGTCTGAAATAATCAACAAAAAATGTTGTTTTGACATTTATAAGAAAATCTCTGAAAGATCTACAAAACACCTTGCTATCTTAAAAGTAAAATTCAGTAAATTGGACTTCCATATTAGTTCTTTCATTTTAAAATCACATTTTAATTATCATTTGTTATTAGTTAGTACTTATTTCTTCTTCTTTTTAAAAGGTTGATTGCTAAAATCTTGGGTATAAATCACTGCTGTATGCAAGGCCACTTGGGAGCGACTGCCACCAAAATGGAAGCTCTGAACTTCTTGACCATACTTCAACGCATAATTTTCGGAAAAATCGACGTGTAACATGGCTTCATCAAAACGTAAATTGTCTCTCAAATGTTTCATTGCATTATATTGTTTTACTATGTTGTAAGAATGCGTAAAGAATTTTGGAAGAACTGTTTCCAATTTTTGAATCAATTTTTTAGGGTTTTCTTCTTCTTTCTCTTTGGACGTCAATTGTTGTTTTTTCTTTATGCCTTTGCTCGTCGTGATTTCTTTAGCCACCCTTTTCCATTCGTAATATGTTACTGGTAAATCGTCACGAAATTCCTTATATGCAGGAACTTTTCTTTCAAAAGCAGCACAGGTTCTTTCTAAGCATTCTGGGTTCCAAATGTTGCAACACAGAGTTTTTGCATGCATAGGCATGTGTTATCTTTGTCTTGCTGCACTGGGAATAATACCCAAAAGGGTCTTTTTTTGCAGAAAAATGAGTAGAAGACGTGAATATTTTTTTCCTTGATATATTTCTTGTAGAGCTCTTTCAAAGGTGCAGTCAAAAAACGCTTTTGATGCTTGACTTTATTTTTCGTAATGTATTCTTTTTTTCCAGCTCAGATGACACTATTACTATCATCGTTATAAAAGCAATGAATAGATTCAACGACGTCAGTCTTTGCAGTCTGTAGCACTTTTTGTTCATTCTTTTTATCAATTTTTGTGTTTTTTAATTATTTTTTTTGTTACTTGCCATCAATTGGAAATCACCATCGTCATTGATAATAGGCCTTTTTTTCTGCAACTCTTGTCGTCTATGTTCTCTCATTCGGTACATGGCATTTTGTTGTTTAAGTTTTTTAATAATATCAATCATTTTTTTTTGCTTTTTCTGTTCTTTGTAACGTATTTTTCTGACGATCAGTGAAACTTCATGGGATGTGTATATACGATTTCCAGCGCCTTTCAATGGATCACTTAACAGCTGTTCTTGCTCATTGTTTGCTTTGTTTTTTGGTACTGCTTCTACTCTTATTGGATCTGGTAATGTTTGTTTATTTTCTTCAGTCTTCCTCTGCCTGTATTGTTTAGAATTTTTTTCCATTTCATTCTTTGTGTTTTCTGTAGTGTTTTGTTTTTTTCTGTAATTCTAGTGATTTTTTTCGAAGCTTTCCTTTTTAAATATCTCATTCTTTGCTTTTCTTTTTCTATAATATATAATTCAGGATCACTTTTAATTTCCGCATAGCGCCGCCTTTTGCAGAGCCTTTGTTGAGCTAGGCGGTCTTCTTTAGATTTTTTTATTTTTGCCATAATACCTACAACAAAGAGTATAATTTATTTAACAAAACTGACTGCATAAACTTGTGAACTATTTTATGTCAACAGTTTAGGCTACAGCAAAGAAATCAACATAATATGGTATCTGCCACCATTTCAGGGAACGAACTATTTTTACCTTTTTCACCAAAATTTGTCTGTTTCCATGGTACATTAGCCAATTTCTAGATTTTTCCCAGCGTTTGGGCTGAAAGATCTAAACTCAAGTCAAATCATGAGTTTCTAGCTTATTTAGAAGTGACCATTATAGGTTTTGATATATTCGTAATTAAAGTAGTTTTCTTGAAAAAGTGCTTAAACAAACCAGTTATTATATTTTTTCCTATATTTGTGCCATATATAGAGTGCTAGATCGACATTTTGGCCACTTTTAAAGTTTCTTACTCATTTGTAAGTGACTATCTATTTTTTGAAAAAGTTGTATTTCTCCGAGAGTACATTAACAATTTTCAAATTGGATGTATTGTATCTTAGATTCAAGTGATATTACCTACCTACTGACATTCTCCGTTAGGCTAAAGGCGCTCTGCAATTTACTCGTTACTAGGAAATATCATTACACTCAACACATTTCATTACCCTACATAAGAATGTCATTATTTTACATCATTCGTCATTACCATCAACATAAAATTACCCGGCAATGATGTTGCTGGCAATGACGAATTTGAAGAAAAACATGTCGCGACATGTTCAATTCATGTTATTAAAAGTCACATTTAAGCCAATCTAAACTATGTTATTTTGCGTAATTTAGAGTAGTAAAAGGTATATTAAGACAGTGATACTTACTCGGCAACCCAGGATTCTGGCAATGATGATATTTTACGACAATAACGGGCGACAAACAACTTTTGACACTTTTTGCAAGTATACACGTGCGCGCAGTAAGACGGATTAATGGCGACTGGGATTGTGACGTGGATGAAGCGGGGGGAATGCTCACTCGGCGCGATAAGCGTAATTAGTGTTACTTTTCACTGATTTTTATTCCTGTTTCGGCTAATGACGATATTTGGTCAACATTTTTTTAATCATCTGAATATCAAGGTACATTTGTTAGAATAAAATAATCCTACATGTTAATCCAGAGCAACTATTACTGTTATAAAAAATATTCCAATTATATCAAATATTTATGTTCCGTTTTTTAAATATGTGTGTTCCATTAAGTACATATATGGTATGAACGTGGAAGGCAATGACGAATCACTAAATGTTTATATCATAAAATGAACATAAATACACTTATTTTGACAATTTAAGTTGCAACTTTTGAAAAGACCTTTTTATCGACTTTTACCATAGTTTTAAATATTATTAGTGATTGCGGCTCAAATAGCAGTCCAAGAACCTGATTTTCCTGCTGTTTTGGAGATTCACCCTTTACGTTGAATATTTTTATAATTGAACAACCCTTTAGTATCTAATTGTCAACACTTATAAACCTCCTTTAAGGAGGTTTACAAGTATTGACAATTAGATGAATGAAATGTACAGATGTTAAGTATAATTGTTTTTATTTTTATTCATATAAAATTATCACAAAATTCAATTTTGAAAACTCAACTTTATTATTACTCGAGTTTTATGTAACTTACCTAACCCAAAAAATAGAGCATGCCATTGGTTTCTAAATAAGAAATCATCTTGAGACTTAGTAATGAAGAAAATAATATTCAGTCTTCCATTTTATCCACAATAGTTTTTGAAATTCTACAAATTTCACAATATGAAACTAAATGTTCTGTACATATGTAAATCTTTTATTCATGACAAATGTGGCTTGTTCTCTTCTCTTTTTTTGCACACATAATATGTCTTTTGACATTTTATTACTTTTTGAAGAGGTGGTGTTTAGAGTTCTTCCCCAAAATCAGAAATTATTCTGCGTAATGGCTGAAATAAATTTACCAGTGGGCTACGAGTTTGGAGATGATCCTATATCAAACTAATATCCAGATATAACAAGAATGTTCATTGTTTTACTTTTGAATTATTCGATAATGTTTAACGTGGTTAATTATGCTGGCAATGTTTAGCATGGCAAAATATATAGTGAGTCCATCAGAATTTTCGAACTATAAACGGCTATGCAGTATCTAGATGTTCACGTTATCTAATGGGTCGGACTTTACTAGAGATGACTGAGCCTCAAAATCACTAGCATCTTCTTCAATTCCACTGCGTTCACTTACGTGATCTTTATTGCTACCAAAAGAAGTTGCCAGTTTATCATATTCAGAATCTGACTCCTCCAACACAGACAATATTTCTTTCGGATTTTCAACAGCGACATATTCAAAAATCTTAAGAAAAGGATCAAAATACTCGAAAAAACACAAACAATAGCAAAATCAACATCAAAAAGTTACTGTGTGAACTATATCGGTGTGTCATTATTATTCATAGTTTTACCAAAAACTGACGTAAGGTTAGATGGGAGGTGCAAGTGCAGCTACACTAATGCATAGACCTATAGTGTAACCAGTAAGAAAAAGTACGAGTACACAAAATCGCAAGTCATATTGACCCAACGTCAATGACGTCCGACTGTAACGCAATTTAATTTCAAAACTTAAATTTAAGGTTAGATTACGCAAATTTACCATTAATTTACCTAGAGTTATCTACTGAGTTTATTTGAGTGTGTGAGTCGAAAAAGGTAGTATAGTAGCTGTCATTATATGATACTATTTCTCAGAACTACTTACGCGTCGTGCTTTGGGGAAAGTGAAAATTTTCACTTTCATGCTACGCGAAAATTTCAACTTCATTAAAAATATTTAAGGTCACCCTATTATAAACATCAGAATTTTTGTATTTTTTGAGTTATATTTTGTAGGATTCTGTTTTATTACGAACACCTAAATTAATATACATATACAAGAATCAGCACTTAGTTGCCAAAGCTACCGAAGGAAAAGGACAAGAGTGTAGAAGGACTAGGATTTACGAGACGTACGACTTATTTAGTCGATCGTTGAAAATATTTATAGAAGATATGTTTCTGGTGTTATGGTTAATTGGAAGTTTGCTGGATATTTAATAATAGATAGATATATGTTTGGCCATAAGTAGGTAGTAGAAAAGTATTTTCATCTGCCAATGACATAATTTAAATTGAGAATTTTTTTAATATAGTAAAGATAAGCATAATTTTGTGAAATTCGTGTCATTTGTGAATCTTCAACCATTTGAGACGAAGACGTTTGAGAGTACGTATTCGGTTTCTATTAGGTTAACTTTTTAAACAAGCCTTTGAATACCAACAATGATAGCTTGTGACTTCCTTGAATAAACTAGAAGACTGATTTCATGAGCTCACTGACTAATCAAAACATGATTTCGATTAAAATTATCGATGGTTTTTACTACAGAATAGAGGTTTTAATATGCATAGATTTGTAGATTATCGGCGTAGATATAATAAAAGCTACTGATATTCTTGACAAAATAATTGATAAATACTGAGAGGAGGAGAGGAGAAAAAACTCCTCTTCGTGACACACCAGCTCTAAGTTTGGTTTACCAAGAATAAATACCTGGAGGCTTAATAAATTTTAGCAGGATTTGCAGAATTGTGACCATAGAAAACGCTAACTAGTTAACCATCATTTATACGTTTTAAGACTTTGGATAAAAATAATAAAATCGATATGGGTTATAATCCTTCAGATTGCGAAGGTCATTGAATGTGGGATTCTGGGGTAATAAACACTATTTTCTGCCCAAAAGAAGAATTAAAAGGGTTGGCGATGTTCGAAGCTACAAGGTCTGTGATTGGGTTAAGAACATTAATAATTAATTCATCGATTTTAATTTATTTGCAAGAATATTGGATTTAACTTCAGATTTGCAAGTCTTCATTAGCGTAAATTTGTAATTAGTAATAGCGAACTTTTATTTATGCTGTGTTTGCGTTCACGAGTCGTTTGCTTTAGATAATATTACAGACTGGTAGAGAAAATGTATGTGATAATTTGTATTTTTCTTACTGTTATCAATTCTAAAAGAAAATAAATATAATTTTTATTATTACATACGCGCTGATATATATATATATATATATATATATATATATATATATATATATATATATGTGTGTGTGTGTGTGTGTGCGTCTGTGTGTGTGTGTAATTGGCATTGTTTATAGCCAGATATTTCGTAATTCAAATATTACTTTCAGATATTTTGTTTTCCCTATTGATCGTTTTCAATTTTTAATCGCCAAATTCTTAGGTTTAGAAACTCAATTTTAAATAAAATTATATAAGGAGGAAAGTTTTTATTTTTCCTTTTACTTTGTTTCCTTTCACAATACAAATATACATATAACACAGAAAGACTGACTTATATCTGCCTTCTTGTAACCCTTCGGCGGTGTTTTGCATTTTATTTAGATAGATACACGTCGGTTGTCATCGTTGTAATTGTCGAGTAGAGTAATGTATCAAGTTTGTATACCCCGTTCACCAATAAAGATGTGGCTTCCAAGAATTCGACTCTGCTTTAAATATCACAACCGTCGTTTGTAAAGGATACTCTTCTACTCTTATTTATCGATTCATAGACAAGAAGTTCGTTGTGAGACACGGCATACACAAGATACTTTCAACTGTCACATCGAATTCACATTTATCTGCCCCAACATAAAGAAGGCAATCTTATTTGCAACAATTATCTCTTCGTGCAATGTATTTTTAATCCACATTTCATCTGTCGTTAAATGTATACTCGCTCCCTAGTAAATATATTAGTCAGTTTCATTGAAACTGCCATTTATGAACACATGGCACTAAATGCATTTATTTATTTCCGTTCGTTTTCGTTACGATTCGTTATATTTTTATCAAAATTTGTGCGCTGGTTTCGATAGTGACCTATGACATTTGTCTTGCTTCGGATATGGTTTTGACACTTATACGCCATCATTTCTAGTGTCTAGTCATAGATTTTTCATTTCATTCATTTTTTCTTCTGAAAACTAGTAAGTAAACTACCTCTTTTCCTCTTTTTCTTCCGGCGCCATGGCTAACAAATGTTATTTAATGGCATCAATTTTCATTGACATCTAAGAATATTCAATCCTAATTATCATCGGTGAAAACTTTTCATTCAATCCAAGTAACAACAATGAAAAAATCCACCGATCGCTTATTTGGAATTATTTTCCCTCCAAGTTATTATCATTTTTGACGATTTTGGTAGAATATGAAGTCAGTGAAGTGGAATTTTTAACACGAATAGATGTTAAATTTCTAAGCAGAATGATTCGTCTTTTAAATCCCAAATCACCAAATATTTTTTTCAATTTGTTCTACTGTACTTTTGTAGTTTTCTCTTCCTCGAGACGTACTCTTATCTATTGTGAAAATAAATGTGACTTTGATCTTTGCATCTTCTAGAGCTCTTATTACTGGTTCACCTGGCTACATCTTGATATATCCATGTATGCGTTTTTTTCGTAACTTTCACACTCCACAACGCAACTAAATGTTCCCACGCTTCTATTTATTATTAACTTAGATCCTGAACTAGATCTAATATATGACTGGGTCCATAATGTATTAAAATGAAACGACGTGTTCAGCTCAGCAATACTTTTCTGGAAGCGAAGATATTTACTTTAGTTAACATGACAATTATAATGCACATCCAAGTAAACACATATAGCGTTAATAATAATAATAATATATATATGTTATTCGCTACCTTAACATGATAGTTGCAATGCATACAAGTAAACGTAGATAATGGACTAATGTAGTAAAACATTTTAAGCTTAACATGTATTTCAGACTCATATCTTGAAAAATAAAGGAGTTATGATTTCCCTTAATCACAATTTTTCGCCTAAAATCCATTATAGGACTTAATAATATTTTCCGTCACTAGAGCATACGAAATCGTAAAATTTATGAACAATGTATTTTTGGTTCCTAAGACATAGAGTTAAAGCCAAATAAAATGACGGGCAAAAGTTTTATTTCAATTTGGATGATTTCATGTGGAATGACCCAACAGTGATTTGGAAATTATGCTAAGGAAATAAATGTATACCTGCAATAAAGAGAAACAGTTAGCAACATACAACAACGAAACCTAGGTCGTGGTAAAGAACTTAAAGAAAGTAGAAATAATACTACATCACGTAGTTTCATTTAATTGTGAATAATGAATTTCTACAAAATTAACGCCAAATATATTCAATATTTGCTAACAGCCGAATTGGCTACATTGGCGATATTGTACCGTCGACTCCGAATCAAATTTCGGAAGACGATACAAAGCATTTGGTTCAACAAAACGTGCATAAAGTGTAATCTTACACCGAGTCACGTGAACATCAAGACTAATGGAACAAGTCGAGCAGCTCACAAAGCAACAGCAAAAGCCGCCATCACCTGGCTGAAGGAAGAAATTCGAGAAGCCATCATCAAGCGTGACAACATAAACCTCTGTCTAAAGGTAATACACTCTTCTTTAACATATCTCCTTCACCCTATAGAATTTGATACTTTAGACTATAAAATTAGAAATGATGTCAGTGCCATAATAAACAACATAACACAAAAACAATTGAACAAAATGAAAAAACTAAAAGCCAAAACCCAGAAACCAAAAGTTACACCCAAACAAACGTTTTATTATTTAGTAAAGAACTAGAACTTTTAAATAAAGGATTTAAATATAATATTCCCACTGCACCCTCACGAAAAAACATAGAATCACTAGTAGTAGATACCACGATTGCATTCAGTAACCAGGACGCATTTACTAAACACAAAGCTGCTGATATAATATGTAAAGGATACTCTAAAACCAAGACACACATTAATGACGAAATTTTGACACAACGTAATTTACAAATTAAAATTAATAAAGATAAAACTCATCCTATCTAAGGCAGATAAAGGCAACACTATAGTTATTCTAGACCAAAGTGAATATGAAAATAAAGTGTACGATTTCCTTAAACCAGAAGACTTCATAAAACTACACAGGGACCTCACCACGACATTTGCAGATAACGTAAAACAAATAATTAAAACCTGTAATATCATATTTCCTAACGAATTCGCAAACGTAAAGTTACAGAAATGAACCCTAGACCCCCCAATACTCTATGGACAAACTAAAATTCATAAACCAAATATACCCATACGACCTGCTGTCTCATACACAAACGCACCCTCAAAAAATCAGCTTTTCACCTTAATGAGATCTTTCGAAATAAAATCGGGTTTGCGCCTAAATATACCATTAAAAACTCTCTTGATCTCTGTAATAAAATTAAAAATATACACCTAATACCCAATTGTAAATTAGTATCTCTCGACGTAGTAAACTTATTTTCTAATATACCACCAAAAGATTGCCAAAATATTATTTCAGATATCTTAGAAAAGAAACAGTTAAACCCCATTGAAGCATCGAAAATTAGGGACTTCTTTAAATTATGCATGAACCAAAATTATTTCTTATTCAATAAAAAATGTTTTCAACAAATCAATGGCCTTGCAATGGGTTTCCCCCTAAGTCCCCTTTTAGCCGAGTTATTTATGAACAATCTAGAAACTAGCCTCTTAAACAGTAAATTAGCGACCAAGATATTATACTATTATAGATACGTTGCTGGAAAGGTATACAGCGAAAATTAGATCAGTTTGTTAACTTTGCTAACTCCGTACACAACAATATCAAATTCACTTTAGAAGTAGAATCCGATAATAAACTAAACTTTTTAGATATCACAATAGAAAGCAAAAATAATAAACATAAATTTAATATATTTAGAAAAGACACATTAATGTATCACTCAAATTAGGAAAACTCTTAACTATTAATAAAAATATGAATAATACAACATGTGCTTATAGTACTTTAAATAACTTGGGTAAAACCCTTAATAATAAAAAATCAGTCACGAGGAAGTAGTCGACTTTAACACAAGAGTCACGATCTCGGACTAAAACCCGTCACCCAAAATCAATTTAATCTTGTACAAAGAAGACACTCCTACTCTATGTGAAAACGATTAAAATCGGTAACTTCCAAAATCGGTTGTCATGTCATCAGCAGAGGATGATGCAAATTGCGACTGTAGGTATATATATAATAAGAAAAACGGTAAAACAAAATATACATATTTAGTATTAAAATACAAACGTCCACAATGTTATCGTAAACTTCATGTATATCCAAATACAATATCCATGCTCCCACTTTAAATACATTGGCCTTGTTTGTTCCTTTTTCCGGTCGGACATTTCTGTGACCCACTTGCAATTGTGTATCGGCACAAGGTGGTGGTAATGGTAGGCGGTGTCGTCGGTGGTGGTGGGTGCAAGCATTGCTTGTTGTTATTATTATTAATATTCGTCGCGCCTATATCTTTTAAAACTAATTTTTTCGCGGCGACAAGCGCTAAAATAGCACGCAGCAAAAAAGCTAAAACGTACATACGTTTGAATGGCGACAAACACATAAAAAACAAGTAAAAAAAGTTGATACATCAATTTTATATGTAAATTATAAATAAACGTTATATATATATATATATATATATATATATATATATATATATATAAGTATACGTTACGTAATAAAATGAAAGATAAATATAAGTAAATACATACACATGATAGTCGAGAAGTGAGAAGAGATCTCAATGAATTCTCAAGAAAAACATACTTTAAGGAAAAACACGATAAAGTCGATTTATTATATAGTAAATCCATATTCTAGACATCTTACAACTAAGACTCATCTCTTTATAAAGTTAAATATTTCTAATAATTATTATTTAAAGGTTAGAAAACCTCCATTAAATATAATTTTCGTTTTGTTAGTCAATGTAATACGAAAATATACATTTTCACAAATAATTCTAAAATTTAGTGGAGGATTGAGAAGTGTTTTAAAAAAAATTCTTTTAGGTCTTTATTGAACTCTTCTTTCGGGACTTTATTGAATAGTCCATATCTAGGGCACATAAATAAAATAAGATTTTTTATTAAAAAAACCATAAATCAATCTGTTCCGCAGAAATTAATTTATATTCAAAACAAAATTAGTTTCATCCTGTCTCAGGAATGGATTAATATATCATCTATCTTTTAGTCGTTTATTTAAACCATCTTAGTTTTAATGTAAGTAAGCATTTCCGGGAAAATATTGTTTATTTTTATTGATTCACGAATTTATTGATATAGATGAGTTTAATATAACAAATAAATAAATTTTAAAAATTTAGGGATTTATTAGTCTTAAATTTACTGGACTCTTTTTAGCCATAAGGTAGTATAGTAAGTAACGTTGTTTTCAAGAAATGAAATTCTTAATATGGTATAAACTATATCTTGGTTGAAAGAAAGGAAGTTTCAAACATTATAAAAATAAAACCCGTCAAATGTGTCCCAAACGAGCACTTAGCCTTCGGTGTCAGACGCTGACCCAAGACATTATGAATTATCATGATAAAATTAGAACACCTAAGAATTAAGGACTAAGAGAAAGGAAAAAAATTAAATTTCAATTTTATTTTGTCAAAAACAGTAAAAGTCTGAAAAATTGCTTTACTCTTTTTTTAATTTGTTCAAACCTTTAAAGCGTAAATTACTTCAGATTTTAGGCAGTTCAAACATCGGAAATGAGGGGCGGAGAAACAGTTTTTCGAGCGTGAAAACAAACCACTTCGTGCAAAGCCCGACTTAACCTTGTTGACAAAATTTTAAATTTTACAGAACTGAAACACAGCCGAATTATACAGCTCTACCGATTTGCAAATATATGGCAATAGTACTGGTTGAGAAAAATAATTGTGACAGAGAGATACTGAAGTCTTCGAACAAAGGGTACGAATTTAATATTTTCTGTAAATAAACCTAAAAATAAACGTGAAAAAGGCAATATAATATTGTTATTAGTAGTCTCCGAACTTTTTTGGTGAGAATATGGAAATTTCGTTGATATAACAAATTGCACTTTTACAAAAATACAAAAAATATTACAGGTACCACTTAGAAAGTTGCTTACTAAATTCAAAATGTGGTTTTGCGAAGGTTACCATTGTTTTACTTACTACTGACATAAAGTAGAGTTTGCCTGTTGTAGCGAAATATTTTAATTGGGTAGTATTAAGTGAAATAAAAATGTACAAAAATCAAAAGTTAACAAAAATATAAGCTGTTGAAAATGTTAAAATTATTATACACACAATAATAAAATTATTAGCTACCAAAACTATTAGATGGATACTACTAAAATTATCACTTACAAAAACCATTGTGTACCTACTATTGTGTACTACTATTAAACAATTATTAGTTTTTAAACTGCTAGATACATACCACTGAAATGAAAAATTACTAAAACTATTACACACAAATTTACCTCATTTACTATATAAACTGAAAGAAAATTAAATGTTTGCAAACGATATCACTGACGATTGAATTTTTACTGCACAAATCCTTCATAAGTTTCAATATCTTAAGCAGAAATTTAAAAATACCTTCACACTATTTCCTGCCTTAATGAATATGATTATAATTATAAGTTAAACGTAAAATAATACAGAGCGCTGACATTAACATTCGATGGCATGTCTTTACAATTCTTCGACTAATTATTTTACTTAGAATCGAAAAGATTAAGATTGTTAATTGATAGAAACTGCCATAATATGATTACTAGAGCCTGGACACACAATACATGATAGAATAGAGTACGATAAATCATAGGTGAGTGTCAAATGATACTATTCCATGTAATAAAAAGACTGCTAAGGTTGAAAATAATTTATTTAAATCATTCCCAAATATTTATATTGTCGGAAAATATATTTTAAATGCTAATTAATTATTACCCTTTTAACAATTTATTTCATAAATATTATTTAATTTATAGTAATATTAAATTTATAAAGATGAAATATAACATATTACGACATTTGAAATAAAAGTTTTCGCCATTCGAGCCTGAATTCAAACGGCCAGCGTGAACGTTCCTATCCACTCAACCACGCCTTGCTACACTGATAACTGCGCAACCCCTAAAGTGAGAGTTGTGTTTTGGGGTCTACTATTTGCTTATATAGAAAACCAGAAATGGTCCCGTAACATTCTTTGGATTTAATATTACATATTATCATACTAAAGTATAAAGATTTCATACTAAAGTATTACATATTATACCCTAAGCAGATACATATTATAGCAGTTAAAATCAATAATTTCAAAATCAAAGTATCTCCAATCCCCTTATTAGTGGAAGATGATGCGAAAATAGACATTAATATAGTAGGTAAACACCCATATCTAATTGACCATAGACGTATTATAAATACTTTTACAGGTGAACTTAGATTTAAAATAGAAACATAATTTAACAAATAGAAACAACTTAGAAAATAATAGAACATTAATCATCAAAAATGCACTACCTCCGTCTACTGCTGGACATAGGCCTCTTAATTAGTATGGGTAAAGCCCAAAATCGCTACATTGGATAGGTAATATCCTCGCAGCAGCGGTACTGCTACCTATCACTGGTCTGTGGCACTTTTAGTTACGCAGTTATAGATATTATTCCTGCCGCCTCGAAGAGCGGCCGGAAATCGAACCTGCAACAACGCATTGCTACGCGCTGCTAAAGAGTGTGAGTATGAGATCAATCCAAAACAATTATTAACAATATTTATTCCGATCCAATTAGCAATAACAACACTAGACTAACAACACCCGCTGCCTCAAAGCTATTATCGAAAGCAGTAAAAATGCAAAAAAATAGGTATGTTTGAAATGTGACATGAAAACTGAACTCCATACGACTAATGAAAATACAATGGCTTTTAAAGTAAATAAATCGGAAATAAAATTTAAAATACTCGATAGAGGAAACATCATATTTAAGCCATACCATGCCATGCACGAAACATTTGGTTCGCCGATGGGATTGCTTACTTGATTTTGCTACTGGCTACTGGTGCTTCCAAGCATGTTAACGTTTTGATGGTTTTACTTCGATATTGACTGCAAACTGTAACGCGCATATACCTGAGTCTGTAGAAGATGATAAGTGATCCTATAAGTAGTAGGTGAAAGTTTGGAAAAACGGATACGGTTATAGCAGAAGTTGTCAATCGTACACGATTCACATTCAGTTTGTTTCTATTAATTTAATAATCGAGGCGGAAAAGAGGCGTCCATTAAATTTAGACTGTTAAATCGTTAGTGCCTACTTTGGTGTAATAACCAGCAGAATGTGTTGAAATTATTATTTGTATGTGTAACGTTAGTTCAAAAATAAATCCATTGCAAGAAAAGGATTTATTGTCGTTATAAATGTCTGTGTACGAGTAAACAAACCTCTCACTCAAATGTGTTTAAATAATGTTTGTAATGGTATAAATCATTTCATTATAAAATATATGCCATTGATTTAACTTCGGAGTAAATTTCAATATCAATCCTTGATTGATCTTTTAGATTTTTTATCAAACTTCTACAAATTGAACAGTATTATAACAAATAATTTTTAGTTTATGAAAATCACTTACTCATATAAATGTGCCAAAAATAAATAATCGCAAGAAAGTTAACGTTTCACTTAGGATTTAAAATCCATTTCAATCCGTTGACTATCAGCAATCGTGATAGATCCATGTAACATAATACGAATTTATCATTGGTTAACGTTAAAATATAGAGAAGCAATGGAGCTCATAATGATATCGTTTCTATTACAGCAGCTATTATGGTGTCACTACAGCGCCCCTTAAGCAATCTCGTAATGAAACAAGTTTTTTGTGAGTGGAGTTTATAGACATAATATCTGAAAGTTTTAGTGTACATAAGTTTATTTTGTCAGTGTGGGTAATATATTATTTTTGATAATTAATACAAAATTATATTATTTTATTAATATAAATAGAATTAATACAAAATGATGGCTGAAGCTTTACGAGTATAGAAATTCACATTTTATTAATTCGTGATTGCTAACATGATATGGGAAAAAAATAATATACATTTAGTACGACATAGACAATATACAAGGCTTAGAACTAGATGGGGGCGCCTTTAGATGAGTTTACTGTAATATTATAAAGATAATATATAATACGCGCACTTAAATTCTTGACTCAATTTCAAAAAGATTGCCCCAACTCGACTGCTTCTCGTGTTCGAACCTCGACTTTAGAATCAAAAACGTGATATATTTGAATAGATAACGACTAGCATATAATTTTTAACATATTTAATTTATGTTCGTATTAGCCTTGTTATGTTTAACATTATTTGTATTCATTACTTTTACTGCCTATTTTTTTCATTTATAAGACGTGGTTCCCAAACATTTCATTGCACTCTTCGCGGCAAATCGTAAAAACTCTTTGTAAAAACTGTTTGTTCAGTTTGGGTCGAATCATGTGAATAAATTTCCCAGGAACTAACGTAAATGTTTCTTACGAAATAAAAAACAATTAAATAAAAATACATGTTTACTAATTAAAATAAGAACAACCGTTCTTAAATATAGCCAGTGTTGAAAATAAGACATAAATAAGCAGAATACAAACAGTTGCGTGTTTTGTTAACGCTAGCACCTTGATGACAGAATTCGAATTTTTACTTTGCTGAAGTTGCACGCATTAGAAATGTCATATTACACATTGTAATAAATAATCTTAATGCTATTACAATATAACGATGATGACGAGATTTTAATCGCTTATTTCTACAATTTACTATAATTTGAAAGAAGTAAATATATTTCTACGCGTATATGCAGTTAGCATCCATCTGTATTTTGTAACTCGGCGTTCTCTACTGCGCGTTACCAAATACAGAATTATTTGAATTTAAAATACATTTGTTTTGAAAATTATTTTGAAATGCAATAGTGAGCAAGTTTCTCAGATTATCATCGGTTATAGTTTCTGCAATGTATGTATGTACAATATATGTATGTACATGCAAAAAGTCACTAATCCTTGTAATTTAGAATAGACGTCGGAAAATAAATGGTTTTCTACATCAGTGACCTTTATAGTATATTGATCTTACAACTTAATTAATTTTTGTTTGTCTGAAGAATCTGAACCTGATAAATCTTGCATCATACCTATGACAAGTTAATCATATAATCGTTTTTTTATTTATCACATTACACTACACGAGTCATTAATGTCTGCGTACATGCGTAATTTATGTCGAAATTTCCATATTTGTTACCTTCAATCTTTGTGTTCTCTATCGATTGCTAAACAATATTTTGGACAAATAGGCTCTATATATTTAAATGTTGTATTTTTAAATTTAACGTTTCCCCTGTCGATTGCGTTTAATATTGTTTTACTGATTTTGTTGCTTAAAAATGCCGTTTTAAGTGAAATTTTACTAGTCCTACAACTTTGCTTTGAGACATGTCCTTTTTTTAGGATGCGTGTGTTTATACTTTTTTGCTACTATTGATAATGGCGGTTGCCATGGTGCAACGTGATTTTATAACTACTTCAAATAAATGTTCAGAGGGAACGGACAGGTATGTGTTTATGAGGCACGCACGTAGGGATGGGAATATTTAAAATGTGATCGTTTGGCATTTTATTATCAATAATATCTGTTTGTTCATTTATTTATTATTACTTGCTAATTAGTCATATAAATAAAGGCCACCACTGGTTTTCAATGGTTTCTCACCACTTTTTACTAACTTGAAAATTACTGGTTTGAATATATTTAATACATTTTTTAAAGAAGTTCCCATTTAGTATTCGTTTAATACGGATTTGAATTTGTTTTATTTTTCGAGACAAACGGTCGAAGTCATAATTAGAATATGTGTAATTGTCACCTTGCGGCTGAGAGGTCAAGGACACGCGTTACCAGCTTGGATTTGCGCCTGTGTAACGATAAATTAATTATTATCTTTCATTAGTCGTGTATTACAAAATATTATATGGTAATTTTTCATAATTTCAAAATAAAAATTATTAGGTAATGAAATTCTTTTAGCCTCTTATAGTGGGGATACATTCTACAACACACATACACCAGAAAGGTCCAGCAGTTAATATCCAAGTTTAACGGTCTCCAGTCTAGGTGAACCCCAACACCTTGCTATCGATACGGGACCCCATCCAACCACGGTAGGTCTGGTTTTAAATTAAATATTGTTTTATTTTTTAACGCAAAAATATGTAGTATATTATAGTTGTATGTAGGCTGCGATTCACTTTGTATACATGAACGCACCAAATATGAAACGATTGACATGTAAATAGTTGAGTAATTGATTCATATTATCATTGAAATTTGAGCCATATGTTTGTACTAATAAATGTCAATTGATGAACAATGTTATTTTTATCATTGAAAAACCATAATTATTACTTACTGGCAAATTTCTTTTTTATTTCAAACACGTAATTTAACTGAAAAACATCATCTTGCCGGTTAGAAAGAAGTGTTAAAATATGTAGTATTTTGGGAAAAAGTAATCCCCTTGGGGTAAGATACTTCGTTAGCAATAGGCACATTGAAACTTTAATACCATACTGCGTCAAACATTGCTTATCTTCGGTGATGGCTACTGAAGATTAATATCCTGCTTCTTATTCCTCCTATCTTGTTCTTAATTGTACAAAAGGGTATAACTATGGATTCATCAAGATATCATGTTACATATCTGCCAAATTTACTATTAAAAAAAACAAATGTCTAATAAGTATATAAATTTACATCTCAGAATTCGCTTTACGCGTTACACTGTAACTGGTTTTCACAAAGTAATCGGAAAAAAATATTTTGCAAGAATATAATTTAAAATAATAAATAAATAAATATTGCTATTTGTTTATCAATCTCATTCTAAGTGACGTTTATTTTAAAAATACTTTTTTTTGGGCATTTAGCCATTCATTGGGCATTTAGCTCAGTATTTTATTAGGTATGTAATGCGCATATCATGAAACAAAGGCAAAAATGAAAAAAAGCACCACTTGATAAGTATTAGGTATACCTAAAAATACCCATTTAGTACTCAAATAATACTCATTTTATGTAACAGTAATGCTTACTTCTGTTTTTTAAATTTATTTTTCAGTTTTGCTTTGTTATCAAAGTAACTGAGTTATTTGTGCGGAGTTATGGACGTTTTAAAATTTATTAAATTTTTTTAACAAAAGGATATTAAATCAAAGTAGATGTAGTCTTAAACCCACGGATAGACGTACTGTATTATAGTCGTCGAAACGAAGTACTAATACATACCGATGCAATCAATATTAGTAATTTTACATTATTTTTCATTAAATTATCTCTCAGTGTGGTCTAATTCAGACAAAAAGTTATGTTTAGTAAATACAGAAGAAATAACGCTTCACTTATCTTAAAATTATTTGAATTTTGGCGATCGAATGAAGTAAACGGAATAAGTTAAATTGAAGAAAATAAACCGAGAATTGGAATTATTAAAATAATTAATATATTATAAACATACTTTCTTGCTTCGCTGAATTAATTTTGTATCGATGAGTTGGGTCTCCATAAAATTTTACTACGTATTTAATTCTTAAATTTGGACCAGTTGATGAAAACTGTCAAATCCATTCCTCAATTTGGTTTAAATTCCATTGCAAATTTCCTTTCATTGAAAAATTTTGCAAGTTATGTCTTTTCAAATTTTCTTCAGTTATAGAAAGAAACAAAGAACATGCGAGCACACGCTTAATGTAATCTTCTCAGTTCTTTGAAGATAAAATGTACAGCTTATAATTTAGTGAGAATGTTTAATGAACTTGATTACGTTTCATGGACACGCAATCGCGTGTTTTGAAAGAAGTAGCTGTGCATTGGTAAAAAATTAGGTCCGTGGTTGAAACGGTCGATCATCATAATGTAATCTAAGAAGAGACTTAATAATATAATTATAAAATACTATTTGTGTAACATGAACTAGATACATTTATAGCAACATTGGTTTGAGAAGATTGTCATTTATTGGTTTAAATTTTGCGGTTGTATTATTTTCTTGCTACAGTTGCGATATTTCCTTGCACGTTTAAGAAATTTTAAGATGTAGTTCTGCTGATTGCATGGGCAGGAAAATTGAAGAAGCTATAAACGCGAGTTTAAAAAAAAACAATTCAACACAAAGGGAGAATTGTGGAATGCAAGATTAAGTATAAATTCATAGAAAAAACATCACAATACAAATGATAAAATTAAAGTACTGAAATTAATGGCTGCGTGCGTGACGTCATGTTTGTATGTTTGTTAAATATGTAGCATCTAATTATATAGTTCAAGTTAATATAGAGAAACAAAAATTGCAATACAAAAATGGGGTATTGTTGTGAGTAGTTTTTGTTATCCTATTAATTTTCTATAGCAAAATAGTCGCCACCGAAACTTATTTTTTTAAATACGTCGTTTCATGCATATTCTTTCATTAAAAAATCAGTGAAATTCGCATTTATCATTAACTTCAATGATTCCATAAGCAAATTTGACAATATATATAAAAGAATTATATTATCTGAGACAACATTTGACAGGAGCTCTTAGAAATTTCCATTTCTGCCACAGCGAGCGCTGTGGTTGATTTGTATACCCCCACTCTATGGGTCACATCCAGACGATAAAGCAAGGGTAGGGCTCCCTTATGTACATTAAGGTATCAACTTATAAATATAATGTAGGTTTATTTATTTAAGAATGTGTGACATTTTTCTAAACTAATTGGAAATGCAAATTCTTATACTTTGCTGTACATAAATGTGTTGTCTATTACAGAATTCGTAGGTACGAAGAAATAAAGATATTTTTATCTAATTCTTTGAAATACGTAAATTAAAGTGATTTGTTTGTTTTTATAAAGTACTTTTGAATTTTATACGTCATGGGAACGCGTACACTTATAATATATGCACATACACACACACACACATGTATATGTGTATGTATATATATATATATATATATATATATATATATAAATGTATTTGTGTGTGTGTATATGCACACGCGCGCGTGTTTATGTATATTGTACGTATATATATTTACATATATCTATGGCGCGCAATGGGCAGAATTTCTAATATGTATATGATAAAATTTGCCTTAAACGAGGCCTCCCCCAATGTTAAGTGTATCGATTTGTTTATTACCTAATAAATTAACAACTACTTCATGTGTTGTTATTAAATTCAGTGCACGTACTAACACATTTAAATTTTAACTCGACGTTTTTTATGCAATTATTTGAGAAATCTCCTTTTGTAAATGAATGGTGAGAGAACCTAAAAATTTCGTGAATAACTTTGAGATGTCTGTAATAAGCTTCTTTTAAAAACATTTCTATTCAATACGTAACCGCTGCAAAAATTATTGAATATTTTGTAGTAAAAATTGAAAAGTGAATTTTTTACTTGTTGTATAAAAGTTTCATATTAAACCATTTTTTTCAAATATAATCGGGTACCGTTTATATCAATCGATTCGTCTCCATTTGTAAGTACGTACCAAAATTTTGTAATAAAAATGACTTAAAATATTTTCGTATACAGAGCCACAGTCAAACAAACGTTGTATTCTTTGATTGATCGCTGATTATATATTTTTAATTTATTCTTAAAATTAATAACTTTCATTTCTTAAAAGCCCAATATATTTATAAAATTATATTATAAAAATAAATTTATAAAAATAAATCTTGATAACTAATTGGACTTGCATCTCAGATAGCTAAATTGTCCGCAATTCACGTTTTTTTAAAGGTAATTATAAATTTTATAACCTTTAAAAAAACGTAAATTGGGGAGTTTAATAAAATAAAATAATATAGGTAAATAATCACGCATATACGAAAATTATACCAGGATGGAAATTAAAATAACCTATTTTATGTTTTATTTTTTAAAGAATAAAAATAATAATTTCAGCTCTTTAAAATCTTTTTGAAACTGTAATATGATATCCTAATTATAAAATTGTTTTCAACTAGTTGTTTTGTTATATTATTGTCTGTCAACTCACTGACAACTGACTGACTATATTGATATACCCATAAATTGTCTTAAATTAACTGACTATTTGAAACAACACAGCAGACTGTTTTGATCCGTGAATGAATATAGCTAAGTTGGCCGTTTTCATACCCACTTTTATATTTCTACGTAGATGATCATAGTGCAGTGCGTTTATAACAAATTTCCAAGTTATATTAATTCGTGACGTTTATTGCGTAGTTTTTTAGTCGTTAACGATTTTTAAACAGTCTGCTTATGATTGTTATTATTGTTTTAAGTTCTTTTTTATATCATTATACAAAGTTTCCCACGATTTTTGATGATGGAGCGTTTTTTCCCCAAATTATGTCAGCCTGTTTTCCTGATTCTAATAGTATTCCCCCGCTATGGGCGGACTTTCCGTCAGGTTATCGGTAAGTAACCTCATGAAAAAACAGTCTAAAATCCGCACGCAAATTTTCAAACGTTCCTTGTAATTTATTTTACATCGTTTTAAAAGGTAATTAACATTAATATATATATATATATATATATATATATATATATATATATACATATATATATATATATACATATATATATATACATATATATTTATATATATATATATATATATATATATATATATATATATATTTTTATCACATTATGGCTAAAAAGGCCTGGGAAATTTCAAACTAGAATTTAATGAATTTTAACATTTTCAAGAATATTGATTATCCTTATATTACCAGTTTTATATATTTACAAACTGGCAAATCAAGAAAAACAATCAAAACGATCCGGAAACGCCTTTCGAAAATGCAACGGTTTATTTAATAACGAATTTATCACTATCGTAGAATTAATTATAGGTAAACATTTAGATTCTCTTATTTCTTTAATTTCACAATAAAACGAAACTTAGGTTTGACAGAGGTTTTCTAATTTCAAAATAAAAATTATTTGAAATATTTGACTTTAACATTAGGCGAGTTGTATTTGTCGCAGCCACCTTACTTCAACTGTTCAACGAAGGATGTTTAGTTCCGTACCAGCATAAAAATTCGAGAGTGCCATTTTATTCAAGCCGTCACTCATGATAACATCTTTAATAAAAATGAATATAAATTCAAATAAAAAGATAATTTTTGCGTTTACTTAAACATTAAATTTACTGTGATATAGAATAGATGTTGCTCTAGAATAAATATATATTTATTGTATTATCCCTTAGAATATATTTATCTTGAGACTTGTTTGTCCCAAGCTTATCTAAAGCATCTCCGTAGCTCTCGAGTGCCACATCCTGTCTCTACTGTACCAGTTATATATATTTTTTTATTTTGCGTCTTGTTACGTTACACAAATATTTATCATTTAGGCGCGCATTTTAATACATTAATTTTATACTCGTGACCCTCACCTCTGGTATTTTCTATAACATACAAATATATTGTACGATTACGCACTAAAACTGGATAGGACATAATTTATATATATTCACATATCGCGCCTCCTCTATTGATCGATGTTCATTTTTCATTGATTTTTCTTTAAAAACGCCGTTCTTATAGTATTTTGATCAGTTGTGTAGAGTCTGTCTTTAAGTCATGTCGCCTTTCAAGCGTACCTACGTTTTTGTTTTCGTGCTGCTTTCTATAATAGCGTTTGCCGTGAAAAATTCCGACGGCACCACACCCGCCTACTCAACACCACGGTCGACAACTGTATCGACGTTAAGAAAGTGTCCGGTGGGATTTTTCGAATACAAAGGCACGTGTACAAGGATCCCGACCACACCGATGCAAACACCGCCAACACCGCGCACCACCACTACTCGTCTACCACCACAATCAACATCAGTGTCTGCATCAAAATATTGTCCGGCAGGACTAAGGAAAAACAAACAGGGCGTGTGTGTTTAACGTCGGGGGCATAGTGATGGAGTTTGGATATACTTACTTTACTGTGGACATCTGTATTTTAATACATGTGTTTTTGAAGGTTGTGAAGTAACATGATTCACAACCTTCTGTTAACAACGTGACTATTGAATTTGAAAACTCCGGATTTTAATCGTTTTCATCAAAATAATAGGAAAGTCCCTTCATAAAACGAGATTAAATAAATTTTGGGTGGCGGTTCTATTTTTTTAAGGGAAGGAAGTAAACGGTCCGAGAACATAACTCCTGTGTCAAAATAAATTATTTCTTACCGCGTGCAAACAATTTATTTGTTATTTCATTAGAAATAATTGTTTGTTACTACTGCAGACACGTTTTCATTTATGGTACCCAAATTCTGTCGGGAATTATATCTATAAATTAATTATTACCATATTTTTGTAATGGCGCAATGTTTAGAATTTATATCGGCTGTAATTTAACTGTGGTTCGAATTAGTGATCTAAGATTATGTATACACAGGTATGCAATTAGCATAAAAAAAATTAACGATGTTAGATGAATGAACCGTTTGGCCTGTTTTTATATATCAACATAGAAATTGTTAACAAATTTTTTATTTTCAGGGAAACTATATTAATTATCAGTCATTTGTAGGATTTTATATTTTAAATATGAGACCGATTGAAAAATCTTGTTGATTATAAAGAATTGTTCAAATTGCTTTCATTGTCTGTTTGAAAGTCCTAAACCGCTTCACCGTTCGACAGCCGTAGATTCAATGCTACTGTCTATAGCGTGTAAAGCAGTACTGATTTTATAATAAAATTTACTAAAAAGGACTGCGAATATGTACACAGCCATTGCACTAGCGTTCGTTTGTTGCAAATGACTTACTCTTCGATGGTTGTCGCTTACTTTTTTCTTCAGAGGCACTTCGAAAACGTAGCTGCTAATCAAGTTACATTATAAAATATTAAACATTTTAAAATATACCCATTTTTCGATAAAATAAAAGAAATTTTAAAAAATACGCTATTTTGTTTAAATAAATCTAACAAATTATAATAAAAAATATGTCGACAATGCTAGAACTATCCAAATAAAAGATTTAAAAAAAAATCTTATTCGTATTTGTATTATTGTCTGTTTCAATAAACTGTAAACGCACACTGGTACACTTACACAACGGTACCCTTATTATTTAAGAAAATGGTATTAAACTTACAACACCGTTCGAAAAATATAACCTTTGATAAATGCAAAAGTTTACGGTGCACAAATCGTTTTAAATTATGCATTATTCCACTAATTTTTATAAAATAATTCAAATTGGAATTTTGCGCCATAGCTATGCAATACAGAAATAACTAGATAAGAATAACAATTATATTAATAAGCGATAAATGTTTTTACTGTCTGTTTATTTCTTTCGGAATAACGTTCATTTTGAAATTGCTATATTTCCTTTACGCTGACGAACACTACCTAATCCGATTAGTTTCTACTCTTATCAAAAATCGTATATTTAGGTGATTGGTAACACGCGTGACACTATAAAAAGTTTAAATTTAAGATACGCTGATATCTCTTGGTTGTAATCTATTTTGATTTTTTTAAAACTAATATCCGATTGTGGTACTAAAGAAAAAAAAGCACAGAGCTACACAAGATAGAAGCGAGAAATTGTGACTCTAGGTTATGACCAAGGGAATTAGCCATTTGATTGTTTAAATCGGAAGTACATCTGCAAAAATAAATAATAATCTGTACAAATAATGAAAAGTTCATAATTCTGTACGCTCTTTGCACATTGACATTTATGGAAAAGTGGATATCAAAAGAGGAAATACAAACCGATTTGAGGATAAAATAGCCCCTACCAAAGTAGTCAAAGTACTCATGATTGTTATTTTTCATATCTCTTATATACATGAAAAGTAGCACATACCGTAACACATAGCCGATTAAAAACTCAATACCTCTCGTGGAAACGTTGTTAAAGAAATTATTATTCTCTAGAAAAAAAACGTTTAAATTATCTATTGTGGATAGTGGTTTTGTATTTCAGGCTCATTTAAATCTCTCTTCTCCTTGAATAATCTACAAAATATGTAGTTTTGGGATCATAAAACTCCAATGTTTTAACTTTTATCCATTTTGATAACCTGAAAAATAAAAATTAAATATCACTGCTTCGAAAAAAAATTTCCCTGACATTACAATGGAGGAAAAGTGTTTGAAGCAAAATTGAATTATTCAATCTAAAATATATTTCTGAGAGAATATTTAGACAATCTTGCTAAATTCAGGTTAAGATGGTATATTTGAGATTTTCAACCACATCATACTCAATCATGGGACTTTAATAGTGTCCGTTAGAATAATTTATTTCCATTTGCTTACTGAAAAGCTCTTCTTAAAAGCACTAGTTACTTTCGCATCAGTTTATTTAGAGTGATGTGAAAGTACTAATGGTTCAAAATCTTCATGATTTTGTTATATGTGGCTCGAGTAACAACCTAATATGCCGACACCTGCTTAGATGTGTGAGTAATGACTCCGGAACTAAACATAATATATGTATTGGGTGACCAGAGATCAAGAGGAGACAGACGCGTTAAGGAGACAAGGCATTGTATTTTATTAAATCAGATAAGAAAAATATCACTAATGAAATATTCAGAAGTAACTATTAATTCTTTATTCTACAATTTCACACTATATGACAGAACTCTTCAGAAAGTTTTAAAAAGTAAGATTAAAACAAATTTTTAAATTTATACACTTACGTTCTACAAGATGAAAGTTTTTTTTGTTCAAAATAATGAAAATAATGGTCGAATAGCATAAAAATAGATAAAACGTTTAGTTCTACATTTATTATCACTCAATGCAAATACAAGCTATGTTTTATTGCGATTAATGTATTAACTGTGCGGCAGACTGAAAACTTTGTAAGATAAAGAAATTTCGTATGCGTAGGGATTTTCGCGAGAACGCTGCGTTTCGATATTATTGTTTAGATAAACTTATTAATAATTAACCGCAAAATGTCGCACGTTATTTATATATATATATATATATATAACAAATGGAAAACATAAAAATACCTCGATAAATTAATTTTTTTACATTGTTATAATTGCGATTACTGTGTGAGCAGCACACCGGTAAGGTTGAGAGGATGGGGCAAATATAAATCGGCCAATTGGCGGCCAGACATCATTTGGCCGAAGACCGCCAATGCTGAAATTGTATTCTTGCAGTCCAGGATGATTGGTTTTCAGTACTGTGATATATTTAGGTAATTCATAATGCTTTTCGGGGATATCACATGATATCACGCGAATTATATTGCATTAATTTTTATTATATTTCCATGCATAATACCCAAAGAGTAATTGTGGTAACGTCCTCCGTCCATTTGATAGTCCGTTTGTCTGTCTGTCAGCGACTTTTTTCTCAAGGGAATATATTAGGGGGAGGGAGAGGGAGGTCTTTATTTCTGCGTAGGAAATTGGATATAAATCTCTCTTTTTTTGAAAAATAAAAAAAGACCGAGTTTATAATCAGATCTACGTCAAAAACTACATTATTTAGGAAATTGTAATTCAATTCTAATAGTCCTCATAATCTGTATTTAAACAACAGATACACAAAAAACAAGACATAAAGTAGTAAAAAAGTTATGAAAAATATAAAAAAAATAGTTTTGAAAATTCCATAACATTTTAGGCCCAAGAAAGACATACAACATAAGCTATCAATTTAAGTAGTGACAAATAAAATTAACAGTTTAATAGTGTCCTAAGTGTATCTGGTATCGCGTAGTGTGAGTGCTCTGCATGTAGGTTTTAATATTTCCGTAGCGCTGCAGCTTACAGGGATTAGAAACCCCAAATTATCGTTGGTTAAATTATGAATTTCTAAGTAACGCTCAATTTACATAATAATCCAGACAGCATGTTTGTAATCACACTGTAATAAAAATTCGTATCATGTTTAATTAATTTTTATTTTATTAGTTGAAAAAGGTAAGGAGGTTATACAGTTCGCATCAGCAAATAGTTACAAGTTACAAAAAGAATAGTTTACAAAAAAATGTTTTTCTGTTTTTCTTAACCATTTCATTTTTCAGATATCTAAAAGGCGTTTTATTATTCCAACTAAAAATGTACACATCTATGATTTCTAATGTTAATTATTAATAATTATAAAATGGAAGTTTATAATCTGAGATCTAAATCTGGTTAAGTACCGATTGAACGATATTTAAATTGATTGATATCAGTAATGATATATGAAATATCGCAGGCATCCGAGTGGGTACGCACTCGTATTCTATGATGTTTGGCATACGGAATTAATATTTTGGCAGAGATATATATTAATATTACAACTCCACCCTGTGGAAGGCCCGTCCCCTGATTAATTCCGGACATTTGATGTTCTGACTGCTTTCAACCAGAAACTAACCTTAATAGAATTATCAAATATATTAATCGGACAACGTTAGTACGTTAAATTGAAGGGAGTTAACATATTTACTGTTGGCGACATCATTATTAGCAAAAGTCATAAAAATAACACATTCTACATCGTAAAACTTGTTTATGATTAATCATTTATATTCCTATTTTGCAAAGAGTTTTTATTTGTTTGCTTTTAAGGGATTAGTTGTCTTTGACGTACAAACTATTAATTCTATTGACCCAAACCTTCGTTTTATGACAGTTCATTGCATTAAAATCGCATTAATTTAATAATAAAAAAAATATTAAATAATAAACGACATTAAGGTAATGGGAGAAAAATCACTGGTCTGGGCGTTTTCGTGATGTACGCTGGAAAAATTATTGCATTACCGCCCACCAGAAAGGTCCACAATATACATCTTTAATAAATAAGCTACAGTAATACGAACTATATAAGTGTTTGTATTGAGGTAGAATCAAAACAAGATTCTACCTCAATACAAACACTTATATATTTTACCCTCTAATTTAAGTATATAGTTTATAAGTATATAGTATATTAAGTATATAGTTTATAGTGTCATATAAAAAGTTAAACTTCAAAACTGGAAACATAACTTGAGTCACTGTTTAAGATAAATTAAAAGGTTTGTAGAAGCAAGCTAAAGTGTAAATGCGCATATTGATGACTTCAATCAGATATATTCTCGCCCGGAGAGTGGGGACGGATGGAGAAACTCTCACTAAACGTGCAAGCGAATTTCATAACATATTGTTCTGTGGTCTGCTCAGATGTTTGACAAATAATTTTACTGCATCGTAGAATAATTACGCAGGTGTGTTTGTTACGTTGGTTCTTTTATTTAATAGAGCTGTTGGCAACGTTTACTTTTAATTTTCTCCTTTATGAATTTCCGAACGTAATACATATTTATTTTAATTTATATATTTGTAAAAATTTACGAATTATATAACGGGGGAAGGTATTTTCAATAAATATTTAATAAACATTAAACAGTGATAACAGGCAAAATGTGTCAAATCTTAATAAAATTATTCAGAAAACTTTCAGAAAGCTAGCCTATATAATATATGGTCATTAAGTATGAGACTATTTGGTTAATATTAGCGGTTCATAACTGAAATGTTTCCAATTTTCATTCTTGGACAGAAAATTTGTTGTTACATGAAAATTAAATTAATATAATCTTAATCCTCCATTCTCTTCTGTTCGTGATTTAAGAATCATTTGAATGGCAACATTATTAAGTTTATTTTAAATTCACAGAAAACATATTAAAATTAAATATGAGCTAATAGTACAATCACACAAATAAAAGAAAACTTTGTCATTATTTGAAACAAATCTTCAATAATCTGAAATTTGTATCAAAATATATTGGAAAAATTTAAAAAATAAAAGTCAAGAAAAATTGTCCGAAAAAGAACGAATTACTTAAAAGGCATTAACGACTAAATAACGACGCAAATGTATGCCATAAATTCATAGGCGTTCGGTTTACATCTTACATATATATAACCAGTTTCTCAATGTCTTAATTAATCTTAAGATTATTAACATATACCCGTTTAAAATTACGTTCCGCACGTGTTGAATCTTATCTACAATACAATTTGTATATGCCTGTTTTATTGCCGTCTCATTATGTTCCGCGAATCATTAAATTTACATACATTAATATTTGAATTTATATTCTTGTTACATTCACCTGTAATATACTTTGTTAATTGTCAGGAAATATTTGTTACCCACCCAATTATATTTATAAGCTCGCCTTCCACGATACTTTTTTCGCTGCTGGATTGCTTGCGGATCACTGCGACAGCAAACGTACTGGCTTCCGTGATGGAAGTGACATGACTACGAGTTTCGTTGATTAAACGCGTCCTAGAATTCTAAGTATGGCCTATTTTCGTGCTCGTTACTCGGCTATGTTTGATAATGAAATAGAAATGGATATTATATATCAAACGAGAAGATATATAGTTTCTGCTTGGTTTTTTTTTCCGACTATTTTACCTAAGAGTCCAATCATTCGTTTTCCATACAATGACAATTGATGAGTGGTTTAGTGATCCTGATCTTAATGAAGAATATTTTTATAAGTTAGAACTTCTTCAAAATTTATGCATCATGATATCATGAAAATATGATCATATTTCTGAATACAGGTCACTTCTCAAATGGCTGAAGATCCATGATCGATGCCAACTTCACATACTTACACTTCTTTTTAATATTTTAAAAAATCCTCGGAGACAAAATTATCTTACTGGCAAATTTAAAGATTTGTCTGCTCACGGCCTTGGGCTACAATCCGAAAGTTCACTCACCCTACTTATTTCTAAACATACCCTACCATTTACGAAAAATTTTTCGCTGTCCAAGCAACAAAACTTTGGAATCCCCTGGATCGTGACATCAGGAAAATCACGTCCCTAAATATTTTTAAAGATCGAATGAAAAAGTCCTGCCTCTCCTGAAACCTTTTCCTTTGTGCCCTTGTCCTTTCCTGTCTTTCCCTTCCAAAATCATGTCAATAGTATATATGACTTATATTTTTGTATTTTTAAAATTTTTTTTGTAAATAAAATAAAGAATTTTGATTGTAAAATCTCTCACCTACTAAATTTCAATACCACTTGTTATGGTTGACTGGAAGAAATTGCTCATTTAGCGATAAGTCCGCCATATGTACTATGCATAAAAGGTGATAAATAAATAAATAATTGACCCACTCCTATTTGTTTCTCTTCATATTGGATTGCACTTGACAGATACTTTATCCATCATGTTTTTGTATTTTCTACATAAGAAGTTTAAAAAATAAAATTAACTGCAAAAACTGGTGAAAGGTCAAATAAGTTAGTTTTGTTAATTTGAAGCCTCATTTATCACCACAGACGCAATCCTCATTCGCGCGTTAGACTTTGACTTGGTGAGTTGGATTCGTGTAGTTTTATTTCGCGCTTCTTATATCATATTTATTGTCGCATTCGAATTTTAATTGCGAGTGAAAACGACTCGATTGACTGTGATTACTGAATATATATAATTGTTTTTATGTTTAAAAAAATTGCATTACATTATTTTCATCAATGATCAAGAGTCCTTGTTGGTCGATGTGGTTTTTTTACTGACACTGTTTATTGTTTCTTTTGAACCAAATCAACGACAAATATGGAAATAGTATTTTTGAAATAAAATACCTGAATGAAAAATAAGTTTTAGAAGAACGCTAGCAACGAGTAGGTAACCGTATGTACTTAGTAACAGTATAGTCAAAGAAAATATTTGTATATTTGCAGCACGATGGGCTGATATACAAATGATAGTAGAACTTATTGGAATGGGTGATGAATACTTGACGAAAAACATGGAACGAAAATTTTTTATTTGTGTTTAAGATTATTTACTTCTAGAATTTATCGATTCATGGTATCAAAAGTCAATGGAAATAAAAATCCGCAATATAGCATTAATGCTATGAGATGTAATAATTAAAATGCGATTTAAAATCTGATATTTGAGAGAATTTTTTTATTTAAATTATCTTTTACAACTATCTTCCTTAATTCTTAGGTCAAATAATTCAGAATTTTAGTTCAGATTTGTAGTTTTTTTATCTACCAAGCTTATAAAAAATTAGCAAAAATTATTAGAAATTAGGAATAGCGTGATTTTTGCCAAGCGTCCGGGACATAAAATAATTGAAATTAACTGTCGCAATAAGCAACAGATGACCGCATAAACGTTTTGTGTTCCAGTTAGAAAAAGAATTATAAGAACGCCTGTATAATGATCACAAAACTACATCAAATATTTATACTTTGTAAAAATGAAAGATCGCCATTTATTTCTAAAGATTCTGTCTCATATAGTTTACCGTCAAATAAGCAATCTAAGACCGAAAATGTTTAAAATTGTTATAACGTTCTTATGTACATTTATGAACTTATAACACAAATTAACATCTCGCGTATAGTAATTAACGAAATAAATAATTGCAAAGTACCAAGATTATATTATCCGTAATGAAATTGTGGTATCGACCGTCTACGAATTTACGGGTGACAAAGCTCTCGTGCATTCAGCGTTGACATTCACGCTGAAATAATTTCATACTGATAATGGGACCTTACGTGATTCCAAATTTTATAAACTGATTATTAATAGTTGTAAAACTGTTAAATTTACAGAACGTTTATAAGAAAATTTGAAAAAATCTATCGAGGATTTATATTGAAATTAATCAAAGACTGACCTTGAGATATATTTTAAATTTACATTAATGACACACAAATTATATAATTTATTATTTTATACATTTCTTTGAACAATTAATTTTATCACATTAAAGTAAAAGGTGTGTTTCGCTGGTATACAGACCTTCATAATCGGTAAAAATCAATTTTTTGCACCAGATGTCATTTAGAATCGCGGTTATATACGCAAAATCTACAAATCATATTTTTAAAATGAGGCGGACATTTTAAGTTGAATTTTAATCTTTGATTTAGTCTTTTTTGTCTTTTTTCCGACTTGATAATTTTTAATCGTCTATGACTTATTATGTCTGCAGTAACCGCTTCAGTTTTTTCATATTGTCATTTTTAATGTATCGATGCCATTTACAGACCCAGTTCAGTAAAGTACATTACGTGGAGTCAATTTCGGCGGGAAACCATCACGACAGCTCGATTGGAATCCAGTAGCCAAAACAAGTAAGAAATCCGGCAGTGAAACAAGTATCGTCTGAGCCGGGCTTTAGATATGATTGTTTCCTCTATTAGTTGTATAGAGTCCGACTTTGTTGTCACATTTCAAGTATACGTGCATTTTCCCCTTTTTCATTGCTTTAGATATTGGCTTTTAATGCAGCGAACATTTTTTATTCATTTTTTATACAATCATTCACAAAATTCACTTTGTAACGTCACAAGGAGGGGCATGAAAAACAAAAGAGGTGAGTATATTAAGGTGGGAACGTAGTGATGGAATTTGGATATACTTGACTTTCGCCGAGATGTATTAAGTTAATCCCAATTTTACGGCTTTCGATGGCGTGGCGCACCGAGGTACTCTTCGAGCGAGGCTATAGTGTTCTATGGAATCGCGTAAAAAAATGTCACTAATCAGTGACGGACAGCAGCGATACTAGTGCGAGACGCTACGCACTGCGGTTGCCCAGCCACGTGCCCAACGTTGCGATTATGGGCATTACTTCCAACGATACGTGCACATGTAGAGAGACCTATGTACGTATAACACTAGATGGACTGATGATTAAATGTTGCTAATTAAATACTAATTACATAAGTTTTGTTTTACCATGTTTTGTATTTATTGTAGATTTTATGGTTATTTACTTATATCAATGTTTATACCATTTTCTACTGACAAGCGGTTTGGTAATACACTAATTGGGAAATTACTGACTAGAACACTTCTCAAATACATATGTCGTAATAGTGTTTTTTTACTACGAGGTTAAAAGTATATTTCGTGATGCGTTTTTCATTTTCGATAGAAGCAGGTAAAAGGTTCGTGACGGGTTCAACGCGTAACAACACGTGGCCGAGGGGTTAAGGATTTTCATGCTGAAATTAATTATTTCTTTATTTAATATTAGTGTACATTTAATATTACTGTACGTTAAATCATTCTAAATGGCTACTTTTAAATTAGTAAATAAAATATTGTTTTTTTATAACTTTTACATGTGTCAATAAACATTATTGCTCTCTGATATTTAATATCATTGTTATGCATGCAATGTTCCTCAGCGAATTATGGAAAAAATATTTAAAAATCGGTCAAGAAATAAACTATTAAAGATTATTTGTATAATAAAAACCAACAAATTTTTATAAAATAATGGGTGGAATTTAACACTTCTGAAAAAAATAAAAAAGCAGAATATGAAAGGAATTGGTTAAGGGGTATCGTGATTGTTAGCAAAGTTATTTTCTTTGTTTTCCATTTATCAAACGGAAATTATACCAAAATTTCTCAATGAAACATCCATCAGCATAATATTGTTTCCCTGGTTTGTATAATTGCGTCTATTTTGTTCTTAACACGTTTTTACCAGTTCTTTAGAACCTAGTTCTATATCATCTGAATTTGGGAGCGAAACCTATCTTTGGTTTTCCTGCTATAGTTAATATTGTTCTTTGAAATTTGGAAAATTTCGAAGTTGTGTACAGTCATCACAGTAGGAGTGTTCGAACTAGCATAACGGAATTGTAGTCACTGGCGCTTGTTTACCTTTCTTTAGCGCTTGTCCCGCCAAGTTTAGTATTTGACAAAAATTCCACATATACTTCGTTATTCTTAGCAATTTATTATTTATTTATGAAAAACTTTCTGGAATTAATACAGAATTTGTGTTTCTACCACAGGTTTCTAATATGACAACCGTTTGAAAAATATAAAAATTCTTACTATAACCAAAAAACATTCCCCACAATTCCCTTTATATAGGGATAATATAGACGAAAGTTATGAGACAGGAAAAGAAATTAAAATATTAAAGAAATTATTAGTTTTACCATATTTTAATTTTAACCCGAAAACGTTTATCTTCGTTACATTACACAATGCTTCCAATTTAATATTAAGACAACGCATTTTCTATCGTTTCATTCTATACACATATTTTACACTCTAATTAATAAAATCATATTACATTTCGATGTATACTGACATAATTATGAAAGCGGTGCGTAAATTATTAAGCGAATCTAATTTAACAACTTAATAAATGCCAAAATAAATAATAATAATTTTCTTAATGTTTTATTAATTTATTTAAAAGTTGCAATGTTAATAGTAGTTGTGATGTTAATTTAAAAAAATTAATAATTTTATATCATATGACATGCATTTAAAAAAATTTTAACTTGTTTTAATCAGATGATTATTAATTTGTTTTAATCAGATGCTGACTATATTTTAAGATATGCCTGAAATTATATCCTACCTTTTAGACAAATATATTTTCGATTGAGGCGAATGAGATTACAATGAGAAAATTTTGTTTTACTCTCTAATTAAACTCTTCAAAGTATTGAGATGCTTACAAGTGATATTCACAAATAACAACGAAATTATTATATATCATTTAATTCTTCTTCATCGTATCTTCATTATTGAAGGTCGTGCCCGTGTCTTAAAATGCCTACTAGAGGAGCCCACCAGCTGCTTTCAGGTTGCTCTTCTTTTTTTGCTGGTTTTAGTGCGACATTGACAGAAGTTTCTTAACATTCTTGACTTGGTTAGAGCAGCGGCTAGGAGGATATCAATCGCATGAGAAAATACAGACCTGTTGTCTGTATTTTCCCTACAATTATCTACATTTTGCCTAAAGTTGTTGATCTATATGGTCTGGCTGTTTGCGAACTATATGGCCAAAGTAACTGAGAGTTCACTGACTACATATTGCCGATAATTTAGGCCACATTGGAAGTGGATTGGGAATAAACTTTTTGTTTCGTTTGGTAGTACATTGCGTAGGCACCGTCTTCTCCAACACCATGTGGTATCGAGAGAATGCATTGGCAACAGACTGTCGGTAATTAGTTTTATTTGAAATTGGTTGGGAATGGACTTTTTATTTTCTTTTGCAATACATTGTATAGGCAGCATTCTTCTCCAATACCATGCGGTGTCGACCTCCTTCCTATCTAGTGTGCATTTTTTTGGATTCATATAAAAATATGAAGAGAACAAGCGTTAACACTAGTTTTTTCTTGTTGTCTTTCCTGTCAAGCCATATTTTAAATTAATTCAAAATTACAACGTAATCCTCATTAGCAAATATTTATTTGTCAGACTTTTTGCATCCACTGTTTTATTATATGAGTAGGGAGATACGAGTCCGATGCTCACTTTTACAAACGTGCGCTCTCACTGACATACAAGTTGTAACAAAAAAATTATTTACATTTTATAGGCTGGTGCACTTCAACCCATTTTATTTTGCATAAGCGATACGTAGCATATTTATGGGTATTCTAGTTTTGCTTGTATATTCGTAAATTTACTTGTTACGATTTGGCAGAAGGTCCAGCCGAACTTGCTAGCTGTCTGAATGGTGATAGACCTGATAGTCTATATCAAGTAATCAGATTCCGATATGAAGAAAGGAGAGAATGAAAAGAAACATTTAGTTTTGGTATTTGAAACCTTACTGTGATAATGTTGTATCAAAATATGTAATTAGTGAATAGTAGCGCCATCTCTTATCGTTTTGTAGAAACTGTTTGTCTGTCTATGACAATTTGCTAAAATAAAAGACAGTCTATTGCGATAAAACGTGTTTTACTAGAGGTTATGGGCGTACTCTGTGCTAAATTATCAGTTATTTTCGTGAAAATAGATAATTTGTGAAAGTTATATCGCGGAAACATGACTACGAACTATATTGCCAGTGTTCCTAAACTAAAAGGAAGAGAAAATTATGATGAGTGGAGTTTCGCGGCTGAAAATTTGTTGGTTCTTGAAGGAATGGACAAGTACATCAAGCCAACGGCAAGTTTTGAAGTTAAGCCAGCAGACGACGCAAAAACGAAGGCAAAGCTAATATTGACTGTGGACCCATCGTTGTATGTGCATATTAAGAATACCAAGAGCGCAGCAGAATTATGGACTATATTGAAGACCATGTTTGATGACTCCGGTTTCTCACGCAAAATAACATTGCTGCGACATTTGATTTCTATTCGGCTAGATAATTGTGATTCAATGGCTACATATGTGACTCAAATGGTCGAGACAGCTCAACGGTTGAACAGCACAAGTTTTACAATCACCGATGAATGGGTGGGTTCATTATTATTAGCAGGTTTGTCAGATCGTTATTCTCCCATGATAATGGCAATTGAACATTCGGGCATTTCGATAACTGCAGATGTCATAAAGTCGAAATTGCTCGACATGGAAGTGACCAGAGTCAATGACGCAGGTGCTGCATTTGCGGCGCGAAATAATCATTCGTTCAATAAGTCAAAGAAAGGCAGTCCCGGTCCTTCAACGTCAGTATCAAACAAGAAAATGACAGCAGCAATGACAGATTCATCGAAAATAATTACATGCTACAAATGTAAAGAAAATGGTCATTATCGAAATCAGTGCCCTTTATTGAAGAAAAACAATAGTAAATATGTTTTTAATGTCGTTTTCCTGAATGGAAAGTTCAATAAAACTGAATGGTACGTGGATTCAGGCGCCAGTGCTCATATGACGGTGAACGAATCTTGGGTAAAAAACATGAACCGATCACCGTGTTTACCAGAAATAGTGGTTGCAAATGAATCTACAGTGCCAGTAGTTTGTTCCGGAGACGTCGACATTGTTTCAGAACTGAAATTTGAAATTACAGTGAAGGATGTGCTGTGCGTTCCCAGTTTGACAACAAATTTATTATCCGTGAGTGAACTGATTAAAAACGGAAATAATGTGATATTTGAAGAAAAACACTGCTACATTCGAGACAAGAATGATGTTTTGATTGCTACTGCCGACTTGTCAGATGGTGTTTACAAGTTGAGGTTAGAAACACAGACTTGTATGTTGGCCGCACCAGCAGTTAGTGGAAATCTGTGGCACAGAAGATTAGCACACCTAAATAGTCAAGACATGAACAAGATGAGAAATATTGTAATGGTTTGTCATATGAACAAAATTTTGACATAACCAAATTTCAGTGTACAACTTGTTGCGAGGGAAAGCAAACAAGACTACCCTTTTCGCATGTTGGTGAGAGAAGCACAGAATTATTACAAAGAGTTCACACAGATATTTGTGGACCAATGGAAACCACGTCATTGAATGGTGCTCGATATTTCATACTGTTTGTAGACGACTTCAGTCGGATGACTTTTATATACTTTATCAAGAATAAAAGCGAGGCGCTCAGCAAATTCAAAGACTTCCAAACACTGGTTGAGAATCAGTTGAATAAGAAAATAAAGATGATACGTTCAGATAATGGACTTGAATTTTGCAATAAGGAGTTTGATAATTATTTGAAACAAAAGGGTATAATTCATCAAAAATCAAATAATTACACGCCTGAACAGAACGGTTTATGTGAGCGAGCCAACCGTACAGTTGTGGAGAAGGCTAGATGTCTATTGTATGATGCAAAGCTGGATAAACGATTTTGGGCAGAGGCAGCTAACACTGCTGTCTATTTGAAGAATAGATCCGTTGCTTCAAGACTTCAGACAACTCCGTACGAATTGTGGTATGGGAAGAAACCAGATCTCAGTCATATCCGTTCATTTGGAAGTAAAGTCATGGTGCATATCCCCAAGGAACGTCGTTTGAAATGGGATAAGAAAGCCATGGAGCACATTTTAGTGGGATATAGTGAAGAGGTCAAGGGTTACCGGCTGTATAATCCTGCGAAGAAGAGTCTTCTTATAAGTAGAGATGTCATCGTGAGGGAAAATGAATCAGAGCTCAAAGAAACAGGCAACAAGTCAGCTATCTGGATTCCTAACGAAGAGACACTTGCAGATAACATAGAAAAAGAGAGCACAGTTTCAGTGGGGGATAAATCGTCTCATATTTCAGAGACAGAATACTGCCCATCAGATTATTCTTCAGTGTATGAGGAGAGTAATGAAACAATAATGGAAACTTCATCTCCAACCACAGACATATTAGACACAGAAGTCCAGGCGACATCAACCCCAGAACAGACACCAGAATTACCTAAAAAGCGTTCCAGGAAAGCAACTGAACGGTATGGTTTTACATGCCTTTCCAACACTGTTTCAGCATTAGAGGAGATAGTGTTCTCAGAGGCTCTTGCAGGGCCTGAGAGTGAACAGTGGAAGAATGCCATGGCTGATGAGCTGCAGTCTTTTGAGGACAGCGATGCATGGGAGCTCGTTGACAACCCTGGTGATGTGACAATTGTGAAGTGCAAGTGGGTGCTTAACAAAAAGTTTGATGTGGACAATAATGTGCGGTTTCGGGCTAGATTGGTGGCAAAAGGTTTCTCGCAGAAACCTGGAATTGACTATACGGACACGTTCTCTCCCGTGGTTAGACATTCAACGCTCAGATTATTATTTGCTCTCAGTGTTAAGATGAATATGAGTATTGATCATTTGGATGTTACTACAGCATTCTTAAACGGTTTTTTGAGAGAAACTATTTACATGTCATTACCTGAAGGTTTTATGAACAAAAGTGGGGGAAAGGTTTTAAAATTGAAAAGAGCAATCTATGGGTTAAAACAGTCTTCCCTTGCGTGGTATGACAGAGTTAAAGATTTACTATGCAAATTAAATTTTAAAAACAGTCAGTATGCGCCTTGTTTGTTCACAAAAACTAAAGGTGAAGCTAAAATTATTGTGGCCTTATATGTGGATGACATTTTAATTTTTTCGAATTGTCCTGATGAAAGTAAAACATTAAAAGATACTTTAGGATCAGAATTTAAGCTAAAAGATTTAGGACCTGTAAGGCAATACTTAGGCATGAGAATAAATGTTAGTAAAAATGTAATTACTGTAGATCAGCAGCAGTATATTGATCAGCTATTAACTAGGTTCAATATGTTGGATTGTAAAATGCATAAAACACCAATAGAGTGTAAATTAAATTTAGAGAAACCTGATAAATGTGTACCTGATGTTCCATATCAGAAGTTAATAAGATCATTAATGTATTTGGCGGTATTAACCAGGCCTGACATTTCCTATTCTGTTAGCTATTTGAGCCAATTTAACAGTTGCTATGATCTTACACATTGGCATTATGCTAAACGCATTCTTAAATATTTGCAATGTACAAAAACTTACTGTTTAAAATATTTTAAGGGCTGTAGCAAGTTAGAGGGCTTTGTAGATAGCGATGCCATAGATAGGAAGTCCTACACGGGCTTTTGCTTTACTATGTCGGGATCTGCCATTTCATGGTAAAGCAGAAAGCAAAAGTCCGTATCGCTCTCTAGTACAGAGGCAGAATATACTGCTTTGTCTGAGGCAGCTCGCGAAGGAGTGTATTTGAGAAACCTGTTACATGAAATAACTGGTAACTTATCTGTAATACAGATCTATTGTGACAATCAGAGTGCTTTAAAGTTGTCATTAAGTAACCAAAGTCACAACAGATCAAAACACATAGATGTGAGATTCCATTATATAAGAGATGTTGTTAAAAATAAATATATTAAAGTTATGTACTTGTGTAGTGAGGAAATGCCTGCCGATTTACTTACCAAAGGACGGTGTACTATTAAGCATTATAAGTTTATGTGTAAATTGGGCATTGTACTTAAATAAAATTGTTGTTTATTTTGATAAGTGGGGGTGTGATAATGTTGTATCAAAATATGTAATTAGTGAATAGTAGCGCCATCTCTTATCGTTTTGTAGAAACTGTTTGTCTGTCTATGACAATTTGCTAAAATAAAAGACAGTCTATTGCGATAAAACGTGTTTTAAGACGTCTAAGTGTTGTATGTTTTAATATAAATTAAAAAACTAGTTATTTCAGTTGAATTCACTTCTTCCTGAGTATTTTGTTTTTCTAATTATAATAAGTTGATTAATTTTATCGATTTACTTAAAACCAATGTAATTTATTCCAAATGTTGGTATTTACCGTATTAACATATATTATGCTGCATAAAATATATTGATATAAAACTATAAATTCGTCAGTAGAAATTAAGGCACAAAAGTTAAGAAGATGGATTAAGATGGATGAAGGGTACCAACCAAAAGAAATAAAAGGGTTGATTTCAAATTTAAAAAAAATGTGGGTTTAATTTTTAGAATTTTGCTGTTAAAACTCTAATAATTTTTATCTGTTACCTACCTGAGAATTGATGGACACAAATGCTCTTATATATTTCAAGTAAGAGTGAGCATACAATAAATCTGCAGATAATTGTTGCAGCTTAGATACGCTCTCGCGTTACATTTATCATACTCCAGTCAAATAAGCCAATGTCAGTATTATTTAGAATAGAGTAAGTCAAGAAATATTATCAAATTATCTATAAGATTAAGACACGTAATTTCGTCTATTGTAAACATTTTGAAAGTAATTTTTTTGAAATAATTGTTATTTTTATTGAAATATCAAAATACTACTTCTTCATTTTAGTTGGTCTATTAGAATGAAATATAGCCTACATAATGCTTCAACATAACTTAATATATTGGGTAAAACTTTCACGAAATCCTTCTACTTCTTCTCACATGATGCACGAACAAATTAACAGACTCGCCAAGAGATCGACAAAAATATCAAAAACAATAATTTTGCGTTTTTTATCTTTAGTATATTCTCTAAATCTCGTAACCAAGTGTTCTCTAATCTTGCAAACTAAATTTCGCAAAAACTTTCTTAATTTTTTTTCGTTTATATATTAAACATATTCAAACAGACAGCACTATAGCACTAAGGCTAATTTTTATTTTCATCACATGTATCGATAATGAAATACGTAAGAATCAAATTTGTTCCGCCTAATAGTAAACCCAACAGAATAACAAAATCACAAATATTGACAGAAAATTCAAGTTTTATATAAATTGATGAAAAATTAAGCTTCTATCTAATACAATCATCAAAAAATTATGGTCAATTTTAGTTGGTTTGTTGCAAGAAGGCCAACTTAATTATATATAATATTGCAGAAGAAGACCAACAACGATGTTTGCCCTTATAAGTCTGTCTGCATTTAGATTGCTTATTCAAATATCTAACCTTTCGATTAGCCATGCTTCTTTTACGAATATATGTCCGGTTTGAAAATTCCTTTACGTGATTTAAAATACGCGTAGCGACATCTACCAATAATACACTGTTCATAGATACCCTTTAGAGCAAATAGATTTTTCTTTGATGTCGTTGTCCTATTTATTTCTATAAATTCATTTATATTACCTATCATAATATAAACGGTTTTCTTTAAATATCCAATTAGCATATGTTCTAATTAAGAAAACCGATTCCTAGGAAATAAACCTAAATGTTATTTTAAGTCAACCCGTATGTTTTTCGGGAAAATCCATCTGAATTGCGTCAGTAGTTTTTATGAAAAAAGAAAAACATATAAAATTCCAAAAACAATAAATAGTTTCGCGTTTTGTTACTTTTATTTTGTGCCGCCAAATAATTTCTAGATACTACAATTAATACCTGCAATTTATATACAAGCCAATTCTTCGATTTTATTATATGCCTATATAATTATTATACTGCATTTACTAACATTTATTTACAAATAAACATTGTATGACTGTTGGTGATAGTAATATAGGTAACGGTAGTATAACCGTCGACTGACACACGTATTTTAAGCACATTTTATATACGCGGGTTTCATTTAACCCACTGCACGTAACATTACATCACAAGAATAGTATAAGTAAAACAATAATGAAAGTGGGCGTTACACAATTTTATGAAAACTAACATCACTTGCACTTTTGCCACCCGTTTGCCAAATACCTACAATAGAAATTGATGGCGTCTTGTTGGCTGAGGTACTCAATATTAAAAGTTTCAATTTTCTTCACAAATTAGAAATATCAAATTGAAAAATCATATGTTTAAATCAAGTTTTTCGTCGAAGTCTAAATAAATTTTCACCCCTCTATGGACTTATTTTGGAATATACTGTTACGGTACAAAACGTAACCGTTTACGTTTATGTTACTGTAAAACCATTAAAAAATTATTTTGTCTGATGATAAGAAAATTCTTCATCAAAAACAATAACAATCGGTATTGTCTCAAACGGTATTGTCAAGGTGATTATTTTCAAAAGTTTAAAGCTATAAAATACTTTTGAAAATTTATATAACCCTGTCGTTGAAAAATATTTTTCCGATTCGTTCATAAGATTAACGTTGTACCTGTTAATAAAGCGATTGTAAAACAGTAGGTGGTGCGTAACTAATCGGTATCAATCTATATGTACGTCAAACGTTTTACGGCGATCTACGACAGTTTTAATATAAAAAAAATGTTAAATGCTATCGACGGACAATTTTTGTGAACAACAAGCTCACATTTAATACAAAGGTGAGTCAAGTTATCGTTTTATTAATGTTGAAAATGGAAGTCAGCTCTTTTTGTATCGCTTGCAAATCGATTTATTCTCTCTTAACACTTATTTAGCATAATTATGCAACTATAATATTAGTCTTGAAACTATGTATAATAAGCATAGAATTATTAACATAACAAATATCCATTAGTTTTTTTTTTTAAATAAACGCTAATACAATTTAGAGATGCGCTTTGTTCTATTCAACGCTACAGAAGAACGTTGTCATATATATATTAAAAAACATCAGATTGACGAAAAGATCACAGTTATTTATGTGGCACATAAAATAACGGCATTCGATATTGAATTATTTTGCAATGACGTACACAGTTGAACCAGATTGTTTAATAATATTCGACAATTAATATAAACTACCCATTAGGTAAAGACTAACTATCGCAGTATGCAATGCGTCAATGGCCTCGATCTCTAAAAATGTGCAGCGAATTTAAACTTCTCTCAATCGTATTTATTGAGTGTTTACAATTGTTTCATTGCTCAAGAACTTTTCCGTACTCAAGTAGTATCACTCCAAACAAATCGTTTATATTACCACACACAAACACTCAACACTTGCGGTTCAGTGATAGCCACTTTTCTCGCCAGGCACTCTGCCATATTTCAATGACTTCCTTACATAGGTACGAATTGCATAGGTATAAATTAAAAGAAAAAATATATATAATAGGCAGGATATATTAACTTTAAATAAGTTAAAATAATTGCATGTAGTTTGCAAATGCAGGGGTTACAACATATCAGATTCAGTTGTATCGTCAAATTCTCGCTCACAAAGAGATGAATAAATTCACAAATGTATACTGATATATTTCAACTGGACGTCCTGTTAAATTGGACGTTCAATGATTACGACACCTAATTGAGGAGAACCCTCGACTGACGACTAATCAGCAGCTGGCAGCTGAGCTACACTGCAATCAGGGCATCTTAAAAACACATTTGCACGAATTGGGAAAAGTTTCAAAATATGGTGTGTGTACCCCACGAGTTATCATCAGATTAAGTAGTAAGCAGTAACTTCCACTGGCTGAATGAGTGAGTTACTGGCGATAAGAACTGGGTTACGTGGGGTAACTATACACACAAAAGTCATTGGCTGGGTGTTTGAGAAACAGAAGTTTCAGTATCCAAAGCTGAAATAAGTGTCAAAAAGGTGATGCTCAGCTGCTGGTGGAATGTCAAGTGTATTATTCATTGGGAGTTGTTTCCAGACGGTGCATACTTAATTTCAATTTAGTGTAACATATATTTTTTAATAAAAATTGTTGACAGCAACTCGAACACCAACCCAACATATATATATATAAATACATATATATATATATATATATATATATATATATATATATACATATATATCTATATATATATACATATATATATATATACATATATATCTATATATATATACATATATATATATATATATATATATATATATATATATATATGAGTATATATGTATATATAGGTAATGACATTACCAATATAACAGTAGTAATGTCATTATGTTTTATATGTGTACACAACGGTAGTTCTCGGTTTTATTCACACATGGCAGATTTTACTTCCATATTGTTTGGATTTTTTTTTAAAACTAAGATGTGTTTTGTTAAAATTTACTTTGCTCAAAATAATATTATTACTGTATAGCCAAGTAAATTTGTGGCTGGGCGAAGTCTGATAAAGCTTTAACAATTTAAAAGCCTTAATTTTTGTTTTATTACACATTTTTATATCAATAAATTATTAAATCATTAAAAACAAGCGAGAAAATCCAGAAAATATATTTTTCCGATACTCATTTAAGCGAATGAATGAATTGTTATTTTTTTTTAAAACTGAGTGATAATAATGAAAACTTAATATTATAACTTAATAAGTCGCCAAAACATTTTTTTAAATACATATAAATTTTAAAATTAGAAATAACAATATATATTTTACTATTCCCTTAATTTCTAAAAACAAAAAGAAGTTTATTTTTAATATGGGTTTTCTAATTTCAAAACATTTATTAACTGAAATACTTGATTCGAAAATTGGAAACCGAAATACTTGATTCGAAGTAAATTTTCATTTCATTGTCTATCAGAGCATATTTTTCTTCAAACCTAATCCAAACCTATCTGAAGTATCTTAGCAGCTCTCGAGTGTCTCATCCTATCTATGTTACACTAATTATATTTATGCCTTTATTTTTATCCATTATGTTATTTGATTACGTTTTAGGAATGCCTATTTGTTTAGTTATATCACTATCGTATGAAGATTTATACTTGTTACCTTTGACCTTGAATATATATTCATTGCCGAAAATTTATTGCTCGAGTAGACAGTACAAACAACGGGCCACCACATAATTCAAACATATTTACATATCGTGTTTTGCCCATTGATTGTTATATATTTCTTTTGCCGATTCTTTTGCTATAAAAACGACGTTTTCATTGTAGTTTAATTAGTGCTATAGAGGCTCACTTTATGCCATGTCGCTGTTCAAGCGTACGTATATTGCCTTTGTGCTACTTTCTATATTAGCTGTTGCCACCGCGAAAAATTTAGTTATGGAAGATTTTGACACTACAACTATCAGCAACAACACTCAAAACAATTCTAACACTACGACCAACACTATGACACAAACAGCAATAATTACATCAGCAAGATGTCCAACGGGAAACAAGAGAAACAAACAAGGCGAGTGTATTTACCCAGTCCACTACATCCGTGCTAGACCTAAAAATTAAACTGGAATGATCTTTGATTTGTGAAAAATTGTGTTTTAATACCAATTACATGTTTCTTTTTATTTTACCGTTTTTTTTATTTACCTTTAATCACATAGTACACCACATTCGGCTAACAACGTGACTACCGAATTTAGAAATTGAAATTTTAAGTATCTTCCTAAACACCTTAGGAAAGTGTGTCCTCAGTAAAAATATTAAATTGATTTTTGGCGACTGGTTTTAATTCCCAAGGCTAGTAAGTAAATTACCAGAGAACATAACGGGTGTGCTAAAGTTGACTGCTTTCTTATTAATGATTTGGATCTGTGTCCGGGTGCCGATAATTTAATTAATATAGTTTCATTGGGAATAACTATTTAATATCAATATATTGTGAATTTTGTTTATACCAAAATAGTAAATAAAAAACTTTGACGTAGTGTCACATGGTTAGATAAAATATAACATGGTTAGATAAAAGTCAAATCAGTGATTTCCAAGTTCGGTTGTTTCCTTGTCAGGTGAAGTGGGAAATGGAATCATTGATATCATACCCTTACTTACCTACTATTATGGTACTTCATCCCACCCTGTCCTAGATGACATTGTCATAGTAATCTGTTCGATTGGTATATATATAAAATAATTTTATTTTTATTTTTGAGACGTAGGTAATATATTAGCAACTTGACTGTGAGTGGAATTTGTGCTCTGAAATTATGTATACATAAAAAAATATAAGAGATTGGTATGTAATTGCCATATGTTTATATTTTCATATAGAAATAGATAAGTAATGTGATTATTGCCTGTTATAAGTAATAATAATGGCTCTATGGCAGAGTTTTATATTTTAAATTTACCGGTTAAAAAAAGGTGTTCAAATATGTTGAAAATTTTGCAGGTATGAACCGCTTCACTGATCAACGTACATAAATTTATTCATTGCTACGATTTTCCCTAGTGTTTGAAGCAATACTAATTATTTCATACAGTGTGCGAGCGCTCGTTTCCCGTGAATGGTTTCTTCTTAGACGGCTGTTATTTAGTTCCTCCTTCGAATATTTCGGAGTGCGGAATATTTTAAGAACCTATACGTTGGTGGATGATATAAAATAAACTTGAAAATTTGTCTTAATTTTTTTCTAAAATAAGCATGACAAATCGTAACCACACCATGTGTTGACAATACTTTATATTTAATATTTCAGACATATTTTCCATTCGACTTATTATTTTTATAACCAGCGTGCAAGGGCGGAGGGGAAGCAGGGGTACGTGCATGCTCCCCCCCTCCCCGCCCCAGAAGCCCAACTTTTTAAAATGATGAAAAGTGCGCTTACGAGGGAGAAAGTATGGAATACATAATATTTGTACCGGTGCCTCTAGCTACTACGTAAGTCTACAACTTTCAACATCACGCGAGAGTGCGAGCAAGTGATTGGCAAGAGTTTTTTTCCGCTAATTTACTGCAACTGCTTATAAAAGGGGCGCGGCGAGGCGGGGCGAGACGTGTGAATTAGCTTTATGATAACTATGTAATTATTGTCCGCGTCACACATGCACGCATTTGAATTACAACAATAATAATATAATTTATTTGTTGTATAAAATACAACAAGTAAAGTGACAGACGTGTACAAAAGTTTTCTTAGGGCTGATGACAAAATTAATTTTGTTAATATTTTATCCACAAAAGATTACTAGCTCAGCTTGTGTAGTTATGCTATGAGCATAACCGACACGGCCGATTTGCCGCTAGCACCTGTTGATATACATATATACATTAAATACATATATACATATACATACATGCATATAAACACACATACATATATACAGTTTACACACATACATACACGTACACATACACGATATATAGTAATATTAATAATTATTTTTAATACAGGTATTATATAAAGACATATAACTGCATACACATTATTACCCATAGAGGAAACATAGCACAAAGAAAAGAAGGTACTAATAATAAACATAATTTAAATCAAATGATTTCGAAGAGCCGATATTTTCCGTTTATTCCGTTTGCATTTGCTGGGTCAAATGCCATTTACGAATTGACCTTTTAAAAGTAGTCACGGATCCAGTGGTCTTCAGGGGCGGAGGCAGGTTATTCCAAATTTTGGTTGCAGCAAATTTGAAATTACCCCGATGACCGGTTGTGCGATGTTGCGGGACTAAGAGAAGTCGGTCTCTGGTGCGCGTCACGTGGCTATGAGCACTGCCGGACCAGTTTAATATATCGTAGAGATATTTTGCTCTTTTGCTGTGAAAAGTCTACGCAAAAAACAGAGAGTGTGATAACGGCGACCATTCGGAGCATTCCATTGTGCATTCGAAGCATTCCATGCTCATTTAAATACGGCGATACACGGGATCGCCGCGGGATGCCGAAACAAAAACGCGCACATGCATTTTGAATTCTTTGCATTGAATTGACTGTTTATCAAATTAAACGAAGTGAATGATTAGTTTAATTAAATTGTATTCAATTTATGTATCATCACAGTGATCGCATGTAGTGAAGTGACCGATATTATAATGAACAACAAAGCCAGAAAAATGTATAAAGGCATAAGTGCATTTTTCTTTACAAAAAAAAACCAAAAACTAGCAATGTGGACTCTTTAGACCGCGCAACCTGGACAATCATTTGATGTTATTGGACAACCATATCATGTGATGCTACATCAGTTTCCACTAATTTATTCCAAGAACGTGATATAGGTGTCGCTGATCGATTATCCTTATGGATAATCGATTTGAATTCCAAATTGATTAAACATTTAGGCCGGCGTTCAAAGACAAATTTGAGTTTGATTCCTGATTCCTGAATTACCATTTATTCGTTTATTTATTTTATTCTACTCTACACGGAAAGAAAAATCTGGCAAAGATTACCATAGTTTCTACTATAAATGTGGTGCAAACAGCCTGCATAACAAAATTTATAGGTGAAAAATGAAAAAAATTTATCGTATAATTTTTATTGGTTAGAATCGGAAAATTTTATGTTAACCACAATAAAATACAATATACACCACGATAAAATTCGCTTATTTTCAAGCATAACAATTTTTGTAGAGCTCTCAAATGAGTTGTATCCTACTGCCCAATAATTTTTATCATGGAGACAGAAACTTTAACACCAATATGCTTGGATGTCAGTGCGACACATGCGCCCAAATGAAATTACGTATTTCTCGGACATCTTTGTCTTTTTCTGAACGTTGTCAACACGAATTATTTCATATAGTAAATACTGTGTATTTCTATGGGATTTTTGTGAATTATTCAATACTTACGCATACTTAAATGTCTGAGTAATGAGAGCATTTTCAAATAAACTATAATAAAATATCCATTTCTGTCGCAAGTGATAAAGCACTGAGAATAATGAAGTTAGGCAATATTATTGTGGCATCAAGTGAAGTTTTTCATATTTGATATAATACTTATTGTTATATGTACTGTTAATGGATATCATTTTAATCTCTATGTTATTTATTTAGAAAATACAAATTGGTGTTTGAATTTTTTTCTCTAGTTTTTTGTCCCATTTCTTTCAAGTCAACTTAATTTCTTAATGTAATGATTATATTGAAGACTAGAAAAAATCTGATAATAAAAAATTAATATTGCCTAATAAAAATTTAAAGACTAATTATATAATTGGATTAAATTTGAAAACACTGTATAGTTGCAGACCAAAATATTATACCCTGGTAACACTATAATTTTATTAAGCTTATGCCATAATTTTTATTTGGCTACTGATTGGTAACCGGATTACGAGAAATCACGGTAATTTTTATCAGGTTCCCCTATAAGTTTTATTACAATTTTCGTATCATGTATGTAAGTTTATGATAACATATTACATCGTAATTTTTAGTTAATTTTATATTTACAGGTAAAGTACTTAATAACCAGAACGTTGCAGGTAATTTATTGATAAAGAAAAGTATCAGTGGTCAAAAAATGTTTGGCAGCAACAGACTTTAAGTTTCTACAAGTTCGGTAATGAAAAAAACAAGTCTTTTCAAATAAACTAGTCAAAGGTACATGAATGGTTAGCACACAGCAAATTGATGATGCCGGATTGTGCAAGATGTGTGTTATTTTTGGACGGCATGAAGCGGACAGGAACAATGTAAAGCTAACACACCACGACAACATGAAACACAACTAAGCTAATATAGTAGCATGAAAAATGTTTATGATGATGAAGGGAAAGTCAATGGATGTTGTAGTTTAAGTGAGATGTCAGAAAGAAATAATTGAAGAGCCTCTTAAGAATTACCTACCCCCCTATAAAACAGCTATATTATGTAAAATGTAACAAAGGGATGACGATGATTTGCATCGAAAAGGAGGAGGAAAATCTCTCTGACAGGAGGTAACTTTAAAGCGCTATAGAAATTTCTAATCGACGTAATCGATACAAAATGATGTGATCGAGTATTGTGAGAAATTAGTTATATAGAAAACAGTAAACAAAACTAAAAAAGCCAAATATTTTACTATTAGAGCATATGAGACCACAGACGTTTCTATTTGTGAGCAATTATCCATTTGTATTCAATATTTCGATGTGGATACGAATAAAATACAAGAAAACTTTCTTAAGTTTGTTGAAATTAATATTTTGAAGATGTTGGAAAAGCTTGAAATTAGACATTACGTTATGCTGAGGTCAAGCATACGATTGAGACTCCAATATGAGTGGTAAAATAAAAGTAGTTCAGGCATTTGTGTAGAATATTCAGCATTTAGCTTTTTATGTACACTGTGCAAGTCACCGACTCAACTTAGCCATCAGTAAAGCATGCACCGTGCCTATATAGGCATCAGTACAGCATGTAGCATAAGAAATGCTGTGGGGGTTATTTCAACCGTTGAAACCTTTTGCCGTGAGTCCGCTGAACGAAGTCATATCCTGCAAGAAAAAATGTCAGCTAATTTGCCCAAGGAAAAACAAAACACACTAAAGAAAACGTGTGCGACGAGATGGGTAAAAAGCCATGAAGCAGTTCTAACCTTTTTGGATATTTTGCCGTGTCTTTCTGTAATTTTGCAAGGAATGGTCGATAAAGGAATTAAACTGCTACAAGCTAAAATCCCGCCGGTATTTCTTGTAAGCTTTGTCATCCTCGCTAATATTTTAGGAATCACTCTTCCTTTATCTCGATCATTAGAAGCCATCAAAGTTGATATACTTTCGTCTATGAAACTTGTTGATATAACTACATCCAGCGTCTAAAAGTAACGTAATACTTGCACGGATGCATTTGAAAAGCTTTTTTATAAAGTTGAAGGCCTGGCAAATTAAATTGGAACAGAAATCGTGGCCTGCATAGTAACCAATCGTCAATCAAACCGATCTAACATTCAGCCTCAGCCTGCTAAAAAGTATTACCGATTTTTAGTGTACATTCCTTTTCTGGATTATTTATTGAACGAAATATCCTCCAGATTTTCCAGAACTCAGCTGCAGAGAACCAGACGTTAGAAAAGTTACTGTCGGATAAATTCAGTGACGAAGGTATAGAGGATATTATATAAAGTGATGAATGAAATAAAAATGATCTTCTGAACATATCTTCACAGTAGGATGACAAAAGATCGTTTAAGTCGACTGGCTTTAATGCGTACTCACCAAGACATTGCGTCATCAATGAACGTCGATGAAGTATTATACATTCAGTAGGACACCTAAAAGAAATTTTTCATGTAATTACATTTAATTTTTGCTTTAATAATATGGATAAATAATAAAAAGGCAACTACTTCCCATATGCCTTTATTTACCTTTAATTTCAAAATACTTACGAGGACACTCTGCCAAGTTGGTTATGCCCCCCCTGGAAAAAAATCTGTACCCGCCCTTGCCTATTGTATTTGAATATTATTTTAAAACATAGGTCATTTGAATTCATTGCACAGTAGAGAAAGCTGTGGTACAAAATAGAGTTGGACTATGATTGTATGTAAGCCTAGAAAAACATATTTCTTCCAAAATATTGACAAATTATTAATCAAGAAACAAATAAAATACTATTGTCACTGGATATATTTGGCGTCAATTTTGTAGAAATTTATTATTCTCAATTAAATGAAACTACGTGATGTAGTATTATTTCTACTTTCTTTAAGTTCTTTACCACGACCTAGGTTTCGTTGTATTACAATATGTTCAGGCGGGCTATTAGCAAAGATCTTTGCTAATAGCCCACCTGAGACCCAATCTAGTTATTAACCAAATCCGTATGAGTAGGTATCTGTGCTCTTCTTTTTTATGCCTTATTGTTAAGACTTTCTATACCGGTTAATGTATTACGTAAAAAATATTTACATTAGATTATAAGAGAATGGACGCAATTGGTGTTAGGATATTCATATTGTAGGCTTCTTCAGATTTAATTAAATAAACACGATTAAGAACAATTGCAAAATTTGAGTAACCAAAACATTTATACGTTTACAATTGCTGCAAAACTCAAGTTTTTCTCACATGATTGAAACCAAAGGGAACAATTGGTTTTGTCAAAGTTAACTGATAAATTGCATCAAGTGCTATTGTATCGATTGCTATACAGATTGTGGAATCAATTACATATAAATACACTCAGTGCAATCAATTACATGTAAATACACTCAGTACAGTGGCTGGTTTTATAAAATTTCATTGGAAGTGCAAAGTTCCAAACTCTTATTTAAAATTTACCAATACACGTACTGTTCTCCACATTGACTAGGTCTAATCAGACATCAATGCTGGCAGGTTTTGATGGACGTCAACAATTACATTAGATGAAATATGATTAAAAGTGGTTGACAAGTTTGTTTGCCTAGAATTAGTTATGTAAATATATGCTCACAGTTAATGCAAAAATATTAGACAGACGAGTATATAGTGTGCCAAGTATGCATCTTGAATTTACCCTCCAAAGGAAATGAAGCCTAAACATCGTATATTAAATGGGAAGAACATTTTAATATTTTCCATGTACAGTTTGTTTGAAATATTCTCTATACGTCTTACAAGGCAGGGTTTTGTATGAGAAGCGACTCATTTACTACAGCCGTCAAGTACTCTGCTTAAACAGAGAACATTTTGAAAGTTGTTTGCCTAAATATCAAAATTACTTTATTACTACTGACAATTTAAAGTTTGATAAAAATTATCTTCTTAAAAACAACATTACTCATGCTATTTCGTTGGGGCTGATACAACCCGGTATATTTCAGATTTTTATAGATTCTTAAAAATTTATAAATTTTCAATTGTATTATGTTAAATTTTTGTAAATAAACAAATTCATAAATAATTGCAAACAAGCGGAATGATCCAGAAAATGCATATTTACAGTACGACGACATTATTTAAGCGGGTTAACAAATACGACATTAACTTTGCTTTCCCGGATTTAATTTATTTACAAAAGAGAAGTTCGAACAGTAATTTTTTTTAATTTAATTTTGTTGACGAGTGCAAGTTTAATAAGGCAAAAATTTAGGTTTTCCTGTTGTCTTTATTTCTTAATGAAACAAAGCTCACTTTTTGTATAAGTTTTCTAATTATATAATACGAATTTCTCGAAGTATTCCACCTTACAATGAGGCGGACCTTACATGCAAGATGTGATATGGAATAAGCATTTTCTCTAAAATTAATAGATTGTTAAAGCATTTTTTTTCGGAGTATATTTTTGAGCTTAATTAATCCAAGCTTATTTTGAATATTCTCAATAGTTCACGAACATGATTTACAGATAACCGATCATTAGATGTTTAAAATATTGCTTTAATTGTCAATCACATGCTATGTCTGTTACATTAATCATGTGTTTATTTACATATTACATTTCCATCTTTTATGTTACATGAATATTCATCATTTAACTATAAAATAGATGTACAAATTTTTGTACTTATGACCTTCACCCTGGCATTGCCTGTTAAACGTCAAAGAAACTTGTTAGGTACCCGAATAGGCATTACAGAAACCGGATACAACATATTTAAAAATATTTAAATAATATGTCTACTTTCTTGACGGTTATTAATTTTTATTGCCAATATTTTTGCTTTAAATACATCGTTTTTATTGTGTTTTGGTTAGTTCTATTGAGTCCGACTTTGCGATATGTCGCCGTTCAAATTTACATACATGTTTACCTTTTCATTCCTTTATCTGCTAACGTTTGTGACAGCGAAATATTTAGTTATAAAAGATTTTGACACCATGACTCACAGCAATGAAGACAGCTCCGCAACCCAGCAGCCTGTTATGGGAGAGAGTCTGCAGTCCGATGATGGAAGAGAATCATTTATTACATCAAATAAATGTCCATTCGGATCTAGAAGAAACAAACAGGGCCAGTGTATTATTTTTCGGTAGATAATAGTAGATAAAATTTGGATTTGTTTGACTTGTGGACATTTGTGTTAATACTAATTACATAATTTTAATACTAATTACATAATTTTATTTTACCACTTTTTTATTATATACCTATAAGCATATATTACACCACATTCTGCTAACAACATGATTGTTGAATTTGGAAATTACAGATTACAACTGATTTCGTACACAAAGCAGTGAAGTTTCTCCTTAATATAACGGGAAATTGATTTTGGGGAACGGATTTTAGTTTCCAAGACAAGGGGATTCATGGTCCAAGAATGTGAGTTCTGTGTTAAGTCGACCATTTTCTCTTATTTACCGTATTTTTTATTGGTTATAACTATTACTTTAAACTCAATTTGAGAAGAGGATTAATTCTTACAATATAGATGAGAATGTTTCATATCTGCGAGTTCAATTGGTTATGTACTTGCTTATGTAATGCTATAATTCCTCTAGATGCATCCAAAAATTATTTAGGATATATAATAGCCTAATTTGTTTGTGGTTCAAAATCATGCTTTCAAATTATTTATATATATATATATATATATATATATATATATATATATATATATATATATATATATATATATATATATATATATATATATATATATATATATATATATATATATATATATATATATATATATATATATATATATACACACACACACCAATCAGTATGTAAATAATTTAATTAATCATTCAAATTTTTGCCATTTATTTATATTTCCATATTGAAATATAAAAAAAGGGTTCTTATTTCCGAGAAATATAAATATAATTCACTGGCCGGATTATAAATTTAAACATCAAAACCGACTTATAAATCTCCTTCTCATTCATTGGTTAGCAGGTCTTTAAATGGGAAGCAAGAATACACTGATTCAATGCTACGTGTGGCGTTTTTAGCAATACTCATTAAATAATACAATTTACTACGAAAGAATGTAGATATATAAATATGCACTCTGACATTACACCAACGTTCATTTTCCGTGAATAATATCTTCTTTAATAGTTGTTGATTAATTTCCACTTCAGAGGCCTTCAGAAAACATAACTGCCGATTCATTTACATTCCAGAATATACAACATTTTAAAACCTGCACATTTATGGCCAAAATAAAATAAACTTTAAGATATTTTATTTTTTTTCAATAAATCTTACATATAACTATAAAGTGTGTAAATAATGCATAACAATTATCACTCACGAAATATTTTTCATTCTGATAATTATATTTAATAACTTGTCCACGATTATTAAAAGGAAATGACTACTACACAATATTAATGAAAAAATAACAAACATTGATTATCCAAAAAGATTGTACCCTACAATTTGCACTACAAAAATTTTCTACCACAGTGAAACTCGAATCTTGCGTCTTAGATATGCATATAGACAAGAATGACTGCAATATCATGAATTAAATAACGTATAAATATTATGGGAATACTATCTTTTTACTTAATAATGTAAACAGATAGTATATAGTTAAACTGTCGTGTCTTTTCTTAATAATGTTTATTATGAAAATGTTATATTGCCTTTACATTGATTAATACTATTCTATCTAAGTAGTTTCTACTCTCATCAACAATTGTGTATTAATTAATTTAATAATATATTTAATACCCTGAACAGTTTGCACTGATTCAAGATTATTGATATCTCTTGACTGTAAGCTAACACGCAACATTTTCTAAAGCTAGTTTCCAAAAGCAGGACTGAAAGAAAACAGAGGTATAAAATTGAGAAATGACACTCTGATGTGACTTAAATCATGATCTAAACAATTTGTTTATTTAAATTGTGAATAACCCTGCAATGGCAAATAATAATTTTACAAAATGAAATAGTTTATAATTCCACACCCTTTTTATTTTTTAACACCCCATGAGGCAATAAATATTGAAAGTGGGATACAACCTGATCTCAGGATGACATGGGGTAGAGCATATAGCTAAAATTATCAAGATAATGTTAGTGATGAAAGCCATTGTAGAATTGAAGAACTTGATAACTGCTGTAAAAGATTTGCTAGAAAAATCATTATGTTTCTGAGAAAGCCGATAAGATTGATCTGTATTCCATATACTGTGGATGATAGATTTGTATTCCAAGCGCATTGGGATATCTCTTTAAACTATGTACAAAATACTTACAGTAGTTTGAGACCATAGCCTATTAACCGTCAGCTTAAGAGAAAGAATATTTTCCTGAAGTTGCAACGAAGGAGAATATTTGAAGGCAAGTTGAATTTTCTGAATTAAAACATAGTTTGGTTGAGATATTGAACGGCATCATACTTAAATGTGTTTCTTTAATTGTAATAATTAGAGTAATTTTTTATTGCTTACCAGAGTTATACTTAAAAAACACTAGATTTACATAGATTAAGATTGAATAGTTTGAAATCATAGATTTTGTTACCTGTAATTCAAATGACAATTTATGTTGCTATTTGCTGAGAGATATATGCAGTAACTACAGGACCACCTTGAAAGTAGCCACAGGATTATCAGGATTATAAGAACTCTCAATACAACAGGTACTTCTCCTCAAATAATAATGGAAAAAAATGATACCAAAGATTTAGGATATTTTGGGATGGTTCTCTTTAGGTGATAAAGAAAATTAACGATTTGGTTGTAAAAACATCATCTCTCAAAAGTGAAATCATTAAAATTGTTGTATATAGTATCAAGTGTTTCTATAAATATTTTGATTAAAAATAAGTGCAATGTGCAATGTATATTATTTCACATAAATGTTTATTTTGATTATCATATGTGCATGATACATATCATATATCCATCTGTTTTAGATGACAATAATTTTAGTATAATAAAGATTTTATTAAGGAACTTCGTATAGAGCTGTGGTTATGAATTATTTTTCAAGATTTTAAGGCATAGTATGTTACTTGTGAAGAATTACAAGGGAACGATTATTTGAGCCATGAGACTTTATTTGATGGCTTTCACTGCTCAAGTTGTAGAGAGTGACGTTAAAATACGAAAAAAATTGAGTAAACTATCGGCGTTGATTACCGGCAATTGAGTATTAACTTTTCTGGAATAATTTATTCCTTGTCAACATATTGTTTATAGCGATCAGGATTAGCTTCATTTATGTTGTTTCAAACAGCAAATTAAGCAGGATAAAATTCATATATAAATCTACATGGCAATTTCTCTTTGTTTGTGAGTGACTGGCTTTGATTTATGCATAAGATTATATTTCTGTATGCCATTCGTGACAAGTTTGAATTTTATTAAAATTATTATGATCACTATTTGTTTTAAGACATTATATGATTCTTATTATTTTTAATATAAATTGTCGATTTCAGAAATTTTACTTGGAAATATTATTTTTGCTAAATGTGCCTTATGAATGTTTCAGTTGGGAACAATTTTGTTACAAAAATAAATTGCTTTAACTTCTTGTACAAAATTAATACCCAGTAGATCAATTAATTATTATACATACGTGCCGCTGATTTCATCGAGCATTTTTTTTAAATGTTAATTAATATTATAAATACAAAAGGAGGTTGTATGAATGAATGTGTGGATAAATGTTTTTTGCTCCATAACTCCGTAATTTCTAAGCCGATCGACTCAAAATTTATCATAGAATAGATCACAGACAGGGTTAATAAATAGGTCACAATCTATGTGCAAATGGGCTTTTAAACACATAAGATATATACATACAAACACTTTAAGAATCCACAATTTTGCACAAAAATTTAGTAATAAATTGAATTATATCAAAATTATTGGTCTTGGCTTGCATTTGCAAGTTGTAATAATTCAAATTGGTGCTAAGTTTATCCTCAATTCATATGTCGACCTGTAATCAATGATGGGTTTCAGATATAACTGACATTTTACATTTTTGGTTTTCAAATATTTCCTTTGTTTGTTTTTATCAACTAAAGGAACAAGATCCGATCCCTCTTATCTGATTTCAAGAGATTCAATCATACTGAAATCCTCAGCCTCGAGATTTGTCGATACGGCAAGTTCCAATATTGGTAACATTTAAAAACTGGAATAAACCTTTGCTAGAAGAGCGATATACACACATATTACTCACAGTTGAACTTATTAAAACTAATCGAAACACAGTAGGAATATATTTTTAAAGTAATATATTAAATTGGAGGAATAATGAAGCAGCAATAAATAATATTAAAATTACGGAATGTTAATTATTCCTATTCTATTTTAGAATGTGTTTACATTTGCTGCTAGGAAATTTGCTGATTGAAAATTTAGATATAACTAAGTGTTCGGTTAGCAACTGAATGCTAGAAGATATTTATACAAATTACTGTGTATTTGTTTATCAATTGTTTTGAATTGCTCTGTGAGTGTATTGTCCTAATCATTATTGTTTTTTAACTATTTGTCATATGTTCTTCCATGTGCCCAACACTTCCAGGTAATAATGTAAGTTGGGCATGAGATTTTCAAGAAATGAATAAATATATATATATATATATATATATATATATATATATATATATATATATATATATATATATATATATATATATATATATATATATATATATATATATATATATATATATATATATGCATGACAATTCTAATTTAGATAATAAGAATTAATTGTAGTATAATTTGATTTGAGGTTTATTTTGTATTTAATTTATTAAGGTATTTAAAACCTTTTTACATATTGAATTAAAGCTCTTGTGTATTTATATATCTAGAAATAAAATGCAGAAGAAATAACTATTAAGTATCCATTAGAAATCTTTCTGTATTTAGTATACATTTTCAATAAAGAGTTTTCAGTTTGTATGAATTGTAAAATATTTCTACGCATTATAATGTCTAAACTATGACAAACAGTTATATTAGTAAGTGAATAGAATCACTAAATACACATGAATCAATTTAGTAGAAAAATAAACTTTTTTGTAAGCTGATATCTAAATATATAATAATAAGTAATACTTTGTCTAATAATATAAACAATTTATTTAACGTATCTTGAAAAGCATTCAAACGTCCTTTTTGCTAAATTGAAATGGAAGAAATAATATTCATAATATTATTGACTTTTTTATTTTACAATTTTATGTAAGTAAGGAAACAAACTCAATCCCGATAACAGATTTTTACTGCCCATAAAACTTTCTCAAGCCTATTAGAAAGTACATAAGGATCACAAGGATTTTTTCCTCTTATTTATTCACACATTAATAATCTGAAGATAAATAATATATAGATGAAATTTAGTGGACTATCAATCTAGCCAGTTTTTAACAGTTTTCTTACCATATCTATATAGAATTCGACATTGAGCAGAAATTTGTGATTTGACTCTAGGATTTACCAAGAATATCCAATACTAAAGAAACATATATTAATATCTGTACATAGTAAAATGTAACATTGCCATTTGTCAGTGGTTTAATGGGAACACACTCTTTAAATGTTTATTTTTTGAAACTTGCCTATTTTCAGAACACTCATAGCGTAATGTCTACCCGTACTTAACAGGTTTATTGTACATTTCGGCATATTTTACTTGTTCCGCAAGTTAGTTTTAACATTACTCACCATAATGTTTTTAACGTTTACACTATATTACAAAATTTTAAATGACATCCAAAGTTCACGGTAAGTAAGACATTAAAGTTTTCGTGTCTAGATCAAGGAAAAGCCGTTTTATATCTATCTCAAATAATGTAGAATTATTATTGGTACCCTCAATTTAAGCAGGAAAGTTGTGAGGTGAAAAATGTATATAGGATACTGTCTTGAAGTCGTATTGAGAGTAAAATGGTAAATTGGTTATCGAGACTAGCAAAAGTATCTTATCATATTTATCGTTTTCTGTACTAATTTTATTGTACCTATACTCAAATTAGAGTGTTCCGCACTTACTTTAACAGGTCAGTATCACCGTAATATGTTCCATATCCACTGCGGTTTCTGTACTCATATTAATTTATCTTGTATTAACTTTAGGTTATTGCTTGCTCACTTTGAGTGTTGCATTTTAACGTGTTTCGAATTCACTTCAACATGTCCTGTTTCTCAGATTGCCGTGTTTGGTATTTACTTCAGCGTGTTCCGTACACAATATAGCATATTCTATGCTTATTTTGTATGTTACATGCTTACTTTAAGGTGTTCCATAGTTACTTTTGCCTATTCTGTATTTATCCCATGACAAAATGTTAGTAATGCAACAGGGGCGAAATAACTTTAGATAAACTAAGTACTGCCGACAAAATTTTGTTAAAATTTTCCACCAATTCAAAAATTTAAAAAAGAAGGAATCTAATTTTCTGTTAAGAGGTCGGTAATCTTTATTTCCAGATTCCAATCTCATTTTAAGTTTACAAAGGCATAGGAGTTCTGAAACTGGACGTGCCAATTTGTTTATATTATGTTATCTACATAAACTATGGGATAAATTCAAAAGTCGGTTTTGAAGATAATTATGTATTTATTACAGAAATAAGAATATAGAAGTATTTGAATATGATTTCAGGCAAACAGAACACACTGGACTTTTTAATAGTAGTTTAAAATACAGTTACATCTACTACTTAATACATTGATTCCTTTTTTCAAGATAATATATTAAAATGACTGACTAATATTAGCTGATTTATATAAATTATAGTTTTACTGTTTTCAAGATAATGTACCAAAATATTTATATCTTCAAACCTCAGTCCCGTAGCCATACATAAAAATAATTATGACTGTAAAGACTATCACAATAAATTACTTTCATTGGCCGAGAAACTACTAAAAGTTTTCATTGTTTTTCTAATGTGACAGTGATCAAAAATCACACTTAGGTAATTTAAAATTTTACCTGAAATATCAAATAGTATATTCACATTTCGGAATAATTTGCGGAGCAATTGTTTACCTTACTTTTGATAGCAGTAATGAGCTTTCATAATGGTCATTTTCAGCTCTAACTATGAATTTGATATTTCATTTTAAAAAATTAGAAGCTAAAATTTAAAAAAAATTGTTTACATTATTGTCTGGAGGTATAAATTTATAACTTCGACGAACTTTTAACTTTAATTATGGAAACTATTACACATTTGACTCATCTATCTATGCTTGAAAAGATCCCTACTTTTTTAGCAATGTATGATTAAGATAAATATTTCAATAGAATTTGTTAGTAGTATATTTTTTTTTTCTATTATTTTCTACCCTTTTCCATAGTTTTTATGGTTTCGTAATGATACTGAGTCATGTGATGCATGTCTGTGCATTGGTCAGATTTGCAAAGTTTCTAGTGTTTTATTTTATTACGAAAATACTTTGTTTTTTGATCTCAATTTTTATGTGGCCAAATATTAAACAAAATTTATAAGTGAAAAGTAAGAGCAAAAATAATTTTGTCGCATATTTCATCTAGTACGATAAGCCTTAGATAAATACTAAAGGATAGATCATTTGAAATTAAGTAGAACTTTTTAATTTTAAATTACTTTTACTACACTATTTTTATTTTTAAATTAGAATTTACATAAGAATGATTTCAGTTAACTTGCACGAATACTATGTATTTATATATGTACATGTTCCAATATGCTGTTATCCGATTTTCATTACTTTTGAGAGCCAAATCTAATATGAAGCTATCCTGTAAACTACTATACTGAATTAAAAATCACAAGCTTTATAGCCCAAGAGTGTACGCAGTTCTGTTTATTTTAAATACATTCTATACTATTTCTCTACCGGTCTTTCACTGATACAGAGTTTTTGACTTATTAATAAATTACTGGAATTGGAAAATTTTGAGGTAAGATTGAAAACTGAAAAAAATTTTCATCAACATTCTCACCGAAAAGCTATGTGAGTAAGACCAGGCGATAGATGTTTTCACTGAGAGATATTTGAGCACTTCCCTAACACATGTAGTTTTTGCAGTAATTCGTAATTATCTCTCCAAATGAATTAAATTAAAAGATGGAGAATTTTGGATTTCTACCTGAACTAGGCGGATTTCTTTATCGCAATTATTGATGTGTGCAAACAATGACGATACCAGTAAAACAATTTATAAACATCATTCGACATGATGGGTTCTTGCCCCAAGCGACTTCATAATTTTGCTTAAGCACATTATGTGCTAACAACAGCGGTAGCTTATGAAAACAAATCTCATGTTGATGTTGTGACAAGAAAAGTTTAATCAGGAACATTATTGCCGATGAGATTGCTTATTTATTAAGAGAGCTATGTTGGCTTTTAGCTATTCTTATACTCTCTGGAGAGTCATTTTTAAAGTTGTTTTTAAAATTTTTTATAAATTTGTTAGTCACTGGCTGGTTTGTCATTGGGAATATTGTTTTTTTTTCAGTTTTTCTTTACTAAGCCGATAGACCGATTATCATTTAACATAATTAAATTGCTTTAAATTATCTGTGGAAATTTTTTGTGTGTCATGATACATAGCTGAGGGAAATTTCGTTAGAAAATAGCGCCAATTAATTTTGAGTGATTTTCTGCATTGGAGTAGTACTAGTTTAGTGTAGCTTAACAAAATTAGGCAGTATGCAGAGATTATTGAAGTAAAACTTCGGAGCACTGGGATTAAACTATCAAATTTCTTCTCTCAATCACTGACTTAATGCTGCATTTTTGCCTGCTTACATATAGTAAATGTTTACATTAAACACATTGACCAGCGGTGTGAGTATCAATTTTGTGCAAGAAACTAATGTCATAAATGTTAATGTGTGTTTGCTTCTAGGTTGTATTTTTGTTGTTAATGTTTTAACATGGTTACGCAAATACGTAAAAATCAGATTATGACTATATAGGGGAATGGTTAATCTTTTATCTCAATTGAAAGATCAGGTGTATGGCTCTGGCATAAAAATGAATCTTAGTGATTTATCAAGCCAAGAACATCATTCATATTTTGACATGCCTTATTTCAGTAAATATACAAGATAATTTTAGTATCCAACTGTCTACAAATAATTCTCCAATCGAAACCCAAAAGTCATTTTGTGTATTGAGCAAATAAATCACTTTTTAAAACAAAAAAAGGCTCACGTCATGCCTTAGAGTAATATATGATTATATAACGTTATACAATGTGAACAATTAAATAAAGTCAGCCTCACAGTTTTGGTTTCGTTGGATTTTTGATCCATCTAATTACATATACATTGGAATTGAGTTTGCCTGCCATAATGTTTTAATAAGGTCTAGATTTTTATACATAGATTGTCTCTATACTGATGCCGGGAATATAAAGAGCCATTCTACAATTACTAACTTATACATAACTGCGTATCTTATATTCTGAAGAGTAAATTAATGTCCATTTATTTCTGTACTTTGTGTGTATATTATTGACTGTAGACTACTAATAAAATATTTAAGGAACTGTAATATTTGCTTTATATTATTATTTATAATGCTGTATATTCTTCAGTCATTGTATTAATTTTAAGAAGAAATGTTTCATTTACATCTCTATTGTATAGTAACTTTTTGAAGAGTAGGTTCTTCGGCAGCATTGCAGAAAAAAGAAAAAAAGGTAACACGGAATTGCTAAGGAGTAATTCTATTTCTTATGTGTTACCATTACAGTAAAGCAGGGCGGGTACTGTTAATGTTTGTAGCTCAGTAGCGCTTAAGCGTGGATTTTTGTCACATTATGGTATTTGTAATAAGCAAATTTTATGATTTTTAAGAATGATTCCATTCAGTATCGATGATCAAAATGTTACATTAATAAAGAGTATTTCGAAGTACATAAATTTAATTTTGCTAATAGCTGCAACGTTGTGAATATAACAAAATTTTTATGAAAAATAAAAGAAAGCAGCTTGTGGCGAAGTAAAAAGTTAACTCTTGATATAATGGTATCAAATATTGTTATATAAGAAAGCAGCTAGTGGCGAAGTAAAAAGTTAACTATTGATATAATGGTATCAAATACTGTTATAAGTTTTAAATGTTTATAATGGCTGCTTGTAAAATAAACAAATATTTACAATGAATTCACTTGCTTATCTCAATAAATTTTTAAAACCAGTTAAAGATTCAGTTTCATCTGTTTTATAATCAGCTTTTTGCATTTGTTAGGGTGTCATACATAATTAGTGACTTAAAAAGTGGTTTTGAAAAAATGTTTAGGAGAATTTAAAAAAGTAAATATGTATTTACACAATGTTACACATATTTCACATATTTGCACATATTTCTTGATACTTTTTTACAGGAAAACAGTCATTATTTCTTTGTATCAGTTTATGAATATTATTAGGGGTTGTTTACAATGTCATATAAATGTTGCTCCACTCTCTGCATTATAAACTATTTCAAACAAAGAAATATGAAATATTCAAAAACATATTAGGTACACAAATAAAATAATATAGCATTGACAAGACACAATAAATGAATTGCACAAATACAAATAATTTACAGATTATTTCAATTAATTATTTGCATTTAAAGTCTTAATGACCATGTGTCTTAATAAGTCTTAATGAATGAATTTAACGAATGTCTTTTTCCAAGAAATTACACTGAATATTCCATATCACCAGCTTGAAATATTGTTTCCAATAGTTTTTTTTTGGAATATTATTTACAACAAAACGTCGATTAATTGTCTCATTAGTTTTTCAAGATTAAGCTATCATACATTGTTTTAGTCCACATTTTCGAAAGTTCGTTTTTTTGGAATATTTTGATTTTTATAGATTTTCTAAACTTTATTCATAAATGTACTGCTACCTAGAATGAAAATCTGGTACTTCATAGTATTTTTAAATATTTTAGTTAAAAGTTATTTTTAATTACATTAAATACATATATCAATTAAACACTATTATAAAAAAAACCCTCTATCACCTTGTATGATAAAACGTGGATATTATAATCGTTTCATCGGAAAATCAATTTCATAATCTATCCATCCTTTTTATTGTTTTAATATTTATTTTCTACGTAAGTAAATATTTACTGCAAGCACAATCTGACAGCTTTAAACCTCACAATGGAACGGTCAGTGGTGGCAATCAGGGTGGCCTTTAGTTTTGACGATCTAACAAAATATGAATTTATTCAAACTGGTATGGGCGGGGGTATACCGCAGAAATTAAGGCGTACGCCCACCATTGCTATTCAGATCCTCCAGGCCGCCATTGCCATGACTCTTGCGTCACACGTGGTCGCTTTATAATAGCGGTGGCAACCATTTGGAAATGTTTATTGTGCGGATTGTAGTATTTTGACGTGCTAAAATTTACAGTTTTCAGTTGGATGTGTATATTTAGTAACAAAAGTGACTGAAAAAAAAAAGTTATTAATTAGTGAAAAATTTATATACACATACATCATTATATATAGTCAGTTAGATTATAAAAATACTAGAATAAAAACATTTGGGTTAGTGTTGCAGAAAGATAATGGAACTAACATTAAGCAAATACAACTTTTGAAAATGATTTATTATTGCATATTCGCAAAAGAAGTAACAAAATTAATGTTTATTATTTACATATTTATTTTCTTTAATGTACAATTACAAAAGGCTGCTACAGGAGCAATGTCTTCCAGTCGTTTAAACCATCAAGTAATACAATAAATTAGGTGTCGTAGGAGATTACAACAGATGATGAATATAATAGTATATTACAAAAAAACTATAAAAGGAATGATTAAACCTGTTCACAAATGAAAAAGAAACAAGAATGAAATATATAAGTAAAGCTTTCTTTCCTTCGGCAAAGTTCATAACATCTTAACTACCCAGTTTAAAATTAACACTGACTGCCACTGCCATCACCCCTTTGTTTTTAATATTAAAGCAGTTACGTGCCCTTACTATGGCCGCTATCGTCATCGCCCCATACTACGAGAGACTTGCCCATCTACCAATTTTAAGTTATAAAGTAACATAAGATAAACCATACTCTTCAGACGTGTGGTTTTAGTTATATACAGAAATTTATGTTCATAGAATGTCTGATTTTTTCGGTCTCCATTTAAATGTTAATATTTTTTTAAACTAAATTTTTCAAATTATTTTATTCAATAACAGCACTTTAGCTGGTACTAAGTTTACTATGTTTCAATAATAGTTACTAGTTTGTTATTTATCACTTTGACCAAAACAATTTAATTAAGTTTCATCATGCCTGGACACCACATCTGACCATACTCCAGTAATTTGTATCCTCAGCGTGTCTGTCATTACAAAGTCCAACAAATAAATTTGTATAATAACAACACTGATTGGCTGGCATTCTCAGAATTTTTGGAATCCAAAATAAACATGAAAGTACGACTTAAGTCCGAGGAGGATATAGATGAGGCTACATTTCTCATCAAGAGAAATGTAGCCTCATCTATTTCTCATCTAGCCAGAATGTTCCTACAAAATGTAATAAACCTTTAAAACTACGTAAAAAGCTAGAGGAAAAAGAAAACTAAGACGTTAATGGCAACTGAGTAGACTAAAGGATGATAGAATGTTATGGAATAAGGCAGCAAGAGAACTAAGAGAAATTTTGGTCGAACATAAAAATAAATCACTTCAACACAGACTGTCAAAATTATCAGCAACCAAACATGAGAACTACACTCTTTGGAAAATCACTAAGGAATTCAAAAGACCACAACCACAAGCCCCTCCATTAAGAAAATCCTCTGGTATCTGAAAAGTTGAACTGTTTGCTGAGTATCTTAAAGATGTGTTCAGTTCAAATGAGGCTAGTAATGATGAATGTGAGAGTGAGATTGAAAGAGCAATAAGCAGTGATCAACAGTTGTCTCCACCATTAAAGCTAAATACTCAAAAAAAGAAGTAGCTAAAATAATAAGGAAACTACCAAACAAGAAAGCTCCTGGGTTTGATCTCATTACAGCAGAGATTTTAAAACATCTACCACAAAAGGGAATAGTTTTCCTCACTATGCTCTTCAATGCAATCCAGAGACTCTCATACTATCCAAAACTATGGAAGATATCTGTCATACGTATGTTAGCAAAACCTGGCATGCCACTAACTGAACCTAACTCATACAGACCAATTATTCTGTTACCTATCATCTCCAAAGTTTTTGAGAAAATACTTCTGGCTAGACTAAAGCCAGTTCTTAACACTGAACATGTAATCCCCGACCACCACTTCGGATTTAGGTCGCAGCATTCAACCATAGGACAGGTGCACCGGTTAGTGAATACTATAAGACAATCTTTAGAGAGAGGAAAATGTTGCTCTGCCGTGTTCCTAGATAACAAGCAGGCGTTTGACAAAGTTTGGCATAAAGGGCTTCTGTACAAACTGAAGATTCTGCGGCCTAACTCGCTGTACATGGTGTTGAAATCATATTTACAGAACCGCAAGTTTATGGTAAAATTTGATGAAGAATTTTCTAAAATATATAATATCCAAGCATCTGTACCACAAGGATCTGTACTCGGTCCAATTCTTTACTCAATATATACATCTGATTTACCAGTGACCCAGGAAGTAATGACTGCAACATATGTAGATGACATAGCTTGTCTCTCCTGTGATAAAGATCCCAACAAAGCATCAGATAAAATACAAATACAGCTTGATAGTGTCAATCAATGGTTAAAGAGATGGAGAATCAAATGCAATGCCATTAAATCAATTCAAATGACATTTACTTTGCGTAAAGGATATTGCAAGCCGGTTACTATGGATAATCAAGAGTTACTATGCAGAACCAGTGCTAAATATCTGGGCTTCCATTTGGATAGGAGACTAACATGGGCAAACCACATAAAAGCAAAGAGACAAGAAGTAAATATACACAGTCAAAAACTGTACTGGCTGATAGGTCGACAATCTATGCTCTCACTAAATAATAAACTGCTTATTTACAAATGCATTATAAAGCCCATCTGGACTTATGACCTAGAATTGTGGGGCTGGGCTAGCAACTCAAACCTAGAGATTTTACAACGGTTTCAAAATAATATCTTAAGAATGCTGTCTAGTGCACCATGGTATGCTCGTAATACTGAGATACATGAATATCTGGGTATACCAACCATCAAGGAGGAAATAAATAACCGTTGCATAAAATACAAAGAAAGACTTTGGTGCCACGCAAATAATCTGACCCAAGATTTGTTAAAGAACAAATTGCATGTCTTAAAAGATGGCAGATATTAAATTTTGACAAAAGGCACTAAAGTGTAATGTGTAAATTTAAAAATGGCTTTGAATCTCGATGGAGAATCAGCCATCCAAAGAGCCGATTGCAAATAGTTGTACAAAAAAAAAAAAGTTTGAGTTGCTTACTTACCAGTAGATGGTGACATGACACATTATCTGCTAATCGATTGTTGGTTGTATTGATTAATATTTTACGATAAGTGATCTATAATTTATGAGTTTTTTTTACTTTATACTAATAGTTCATAGATGATGCTACTTAGAAACGCTGCGTCCATTCGTACTTAAGTAATTGCAATAGTTTTTATTTAAATTAAAACTTTAGAAAATTCTTCATTCGCCTTCCGTATCCTATTCATTATTTTATATTGTTAGGAATATTGATAATAAGTCACGTTAAAACATTCTTTGCATGCATAGGAGACAAATTTTATTAGAAAAAAATTTGAATAGCCTTTTAAATGGTGAGCTGTACTAGGGTATTTGTTCCATTAAGCTTATATAAACAGCTAACAAAGATGCTCCGATTAGGCAAACCTAAATTTTTCACCCATACCAAATTAATGCCCTTAGGAGGAAACTGAATTTTTGTAAGACATTTTTGGCAACACATTTTTAATATTATTTTTCTCCATTTGATATGAAATCTCTTGATGGAAATCTTCCTTTCTCTAGTGTTGGTTTGTTGCTGGACTGTTGAACAGACGTAACAAAATAATATTTTGAAAAATGTAAGTATTGTCCTAATTTCGTACGTAGGGAAAATTCAGGCAGAATGAAAAACAAAGTAACAGACACGAGTGGAGGGACAAAGTCATGTGAATTGTCTCAAAACAATCAGTCAGCTACAGTGAAGCAAGTCACCAGACGTCGTTATCAAAGAACCTTCAAGAAATATTGTGAATGTATAACATAGTATCAGTGTTTACAAAATTGTCTTCATGTTATTTCCAGGTAAGTCAAGTTATAAATAGTCAATTTATCAAATAATTCTATTGTAATGTAACTAATAACTACTTTCTTCAATCTTTTTTTCAATTGTTTTGACATTTTTGATCAAGCAATTAAAAATAAACTTAACATTTTATCGGGTTAGGTTCGAGGCAGGATGGGGTGGGGTGGAATAGGATACTATATTATACCACCCCTTACTCGACAAAATTTTTTTTCCTATTATTATTTGTTTTAAATAATGATTTAGTTCATTATTTTATTGTTATATATGGTGCGCTCATACAAAAGAAAGTCGGATAGTCTACTGAATACATGGAAAACGCTGCACAAGTTGTAACTAAAGGAGAAATGGAATATTCACAAGCTTCGAGTACATTCTGTTTACCTTTTTCTACTTCAGAAAGAAAGGTCAAGAAAAAAGGGATAATGGAGAATATAAAGTAGAAAAACGTTTTGGAAAATGTTGGTCTGCTTTCACCGCAGAACAAAAATCGGAAATGGTTTCACAATTAATGTAGATGCAGACGCTTTTTTAGAGTAAATATATAAACTCATTTACATTTGCATTCCAACTTGTTGAAAATAATTAATTGTTTCATTGTTTCAATAGGGAACCCGAAATATAGGTTTGGGCTTAACATCTGATGAAACATAATCTGGAAATATTTAAAAGAAGACCTGAGGACACCTCAAATATCCAGACTACAGAGTTTATTAACGCTGCTCTTTCAAAATTTCCCAATTTATTTAAACATTTTGTTCATTTCTTCTGATGAACTTTACTTAAAATCAGTCGAAGAATGGTTCTCATGTTTTACGTGCAAAATATTGGCTGACTTAGATAGTTATGACCATTATTCTGTCCTTATTTGAGAATTATACTCGGGGTGAAATTATTAGTGGTTACTTAGTTTTAAAATTATATCCTATTCTGTCCCAGGGTGTGGAGGCGGAATGGGAATATGGAACTTTTTTCTAAGTTTTTTACAAAGTCATATTGTCATTGCTTTTTAAAAAGTGAAATAAAATATTATTTGCGTATTTATTGATATTTTTCCTTTAAAAATCATATTATAATAGCTCCAGCGCCAGCTACCCTATTCTGCCCCACGTCCCCTACTTAAACAAATCACATACACAATGTTTGTGAACATGCCTTTAACTGGAAATTATTAGGCTAGTGGTGTTTTTATTATTATAAGACCATTCATAATTTATTTGTTCCCAATAATCTGTATATAGATCTATTTCAAGTCATGATTAATGAGATATTAATTTTTTTTTTTCATTGTTGAAAATTTCAACAAAATCTGCCTTTTAAGCTTTTACAACAATTATTTATGGTTGTCAGAGCTCAATATAATAATTATTATTTTCATTAATCTGTTTCCATTCTCACTATTACAATATTTAATGCAGACAACAGGGTAAAAATTAAATGATATAACAAAATCTCTAGAAGAGAGAGAAAAAATGTTGAAGTTCAAGTTTTCATTGCACTTAAAAAAATAATTGAAATTAAAATATTCAAATACGATTAAACATTTCTCTAATTTATGTTGATTTTTGAAAGTGCACCATGTGTAAAAACAACTTTTGAATAACTTCGGTGAATAAGTATAATTAATCACACTTTTTCACAAAGACACCTGAAGCCAACAATAACAACGATAATAAATTCGTTTCACTGATAACCACAAGGGCGGATACAGAATTTTTTTCTGTGGGGGGGTACAACCAAGTTGGCAACGAGTGTCGGTTGAAGTAAATTAGCAGGAAAAAATTTGTGCCGATCGCTTGCCCGCAGACAGGTGTGAAATTCAAAACTGTAGACTACATATGTAGTAGCTATGGGTACCAGTACTGGTATTATTTATTCTATAATTTCGCTCAAGAAAATGCACTTTTCATCGTTAAAAAAATATTTGTATGGAATTTTTACGTATATTGTTTTGTGACTTGCGAGAATTAAACAAAATAAATTGATTATTCTGGGACTTCAGGGGGGGACACGTGCCCCCGTGCCCCCCTCCCTAAATCCGCCTATGGATAACCATATAGTGAACACAGATAACTAAAGGAAGTGAGCAGGTAAAGAGATCGTCCCTCTACTGCACAGATAAAATCCATACTGTCTGTTTCATTTAGTAAAATCGATCTCCTTTCTTTACAGCGCAAACTTTTTCATTTGATTATCTAAATTTTGATGTTAATTTTGTCACTATTTTTATTAAATTTTGTCATTGTTTTCGTGAATTTTTTAACATTTTTGTCACCTATTTTCAGTGTTATAACAGTAAAGAATACATTAATAAATAATGAAGTAGCTTTTAACGAAATGTAGATAAGACCAGTTTTTTAAAATTTGTGGGATTTTTAAAAGTTGCCAGTTTTTTAAAATTTGTGGGAGAGAAATATTTGATAGAAGTAGGTATTTTTGTTTGATTCCCATTTTTACTACAGACCTGACATGTGCATGGAAAACCAATAATTCTGTTTCAGAGAACGGTAGCAGCGGTCACAAGGTTGAGTGGCCGTGGGTTAATAACTTCTGGCGTAGCAACAGGCGGCTGCACAAAGGGGAAAAAGTGTAAAAATCATTTAATAAAGCATCAGTTCATTCAAACAATTTACTCATTATAGCTTGCATTAGTCCGAACAATTGCTACAATTCATTTGCTACAGTACACATTGTTCATTGGTTCGCGCAATCGATACAGTTTAACAGCTCTACAGTCTATTTTAGAAGCAGGTATGAATAAAGAAATTCATTTGTATTTGACAAGGAGACTCTGAACAGTGCTCGTCGTTTCCCACATCGTCTTCTTCCTAGCTTCATTTAAAGAAAACGGGCATCACACTCAAGTGCGAGATTCTGACTACTACTTGTCATTCCACACAGATTGGATAAGGTACCTAATTAGAGGAGTATTTTATCATCCACCGTACTCTCCGAAACTTACTATCTTATGTATGATGAAATAGAGACAACTAGGAACAATTTTACAAAAAATTTAATTTTTTATAGCTGCACGATTTGGTGATGTGACTTGTCAGAAGAATATTTTCTTCTTCAATTAATAGCTCACACTTATATTTTTACAAAAAATACAGAACATAGGCGTAAACACATAATTTCATCAGGGATGTTAACAAATTTGAAATTAAAGATGATTGTGAAATTATGGAGAGTTTAAATATCTTGAATAGAGAGTGGAAGAGAGCTGTATATAAAAAAGGGTATTTTAAAAACTTTAAACAAATTCACAAAATATTTTAATATTGAAATGAATTTATAATTTTATAGTTAAAAATAAATTTTCGTAAGTGATGTTAATTGAAATAATTGGATGGGTGCATCCATATATTATTCTGTTCAATTTTGCCATCTATTAAACTAAAGAGCCAAATATGATTGCAAACAGAGAGAATTTTCAAAAACAGTTAATTGTACCATTTCTGACAATACTGATACTATCAATATTGTCAATAAAAGTTTTATCTTTTTGCTACCAAACTTTCTGAAGAGATTTTTGAAAAGAAATATAACTTTCTAATACATTAATTTCAGAAGTTTCAAATATTACATTGAATTTTAACCAAAATTTTCCTCTAAAACTTTTAAAGTAATCGACAAAAGAGTATATTTAGAATATTATAGTGTGGTAGCTATTTCGGTTTTAATGTATTTTTAGCAAAATTCCAGTTTTTTCCAATTATATCATTGAGGCTAAACTAATAGTATTACGCTAAAATTTTTTATGAACATGGTCTACTTCAGGGGTGGTCAACCAGGTACTCGATTTGGTGACAGCATCTCTTAAGGAAGATGGTGGCAAATTTTAAATGTCTACAGTGACATCTAGCGACAGCTATGTGTGCAAGAGACGCTACGAACACTCTAGAAACACAGACAGAAACTGCTCAACACCGAGTCTGTTTGAAACGACTGACAGTACTTTACGGTGCAAAAACATATTACACATATTTAATATTAAAGTTTAGCATATTAATTAAGTAAAAAGGTGTTGTAGCTATTGTTTTGTTATATGTTCAGATCCTTGTTATTTTGTTTTATTATATATTAAGATCTTCGTTTTATTTTGTAATGGCGTGGTTGTAATTCCTACATAGGACAAAGGACAAAATTGTCATTTTTTCCCCTGCCTAACGAAAGCCGGTAAGTGTTTTCCATTATTGCTTATTATATAACATTTCAAAAATTAATATAAAATTTATACACTAACGCCCAAAAAAAAATTGGTGACTTGCGACGTTACAGTTGTTTATTGTTAAAATTTAATTCGAAGAGTTGCAAAGTTCTGGTTAAAATGAATTTTTACTGTTTTCTTTAAAAGAAAACTTGCACTAAAAGATGTTTTAGTCAGTTATAGGCGCCGATTACAAAATAATTAAAAAGAAATGGATTTTAAAAATATTTCCACACAAATTACAGTTCGTGATGAAGTTTTTCTTGTCAGAAAACTCCGTGAAATTACTTCATACAGTTGTTGGGTGTATTCGCTGGTAGTAAATTGGTTTTCCAAATTGAATTTTTTACTAAATAATGTCGTGAGCATCATTTATACTTAATCAAATGTTATTTGTTGTAAGTTTTCTTCCAAATGAAAGAAAGAAAAAGGCGCATTGATTGAAATTGTTATACCTAACTTAATGTTTTGTTATTTTGCAGGGCAAAAGCTTCGCTGAAATTGTGTGGCAGGGAGAATTGGACAGTTAATTGGAATGACCTCCTCAGACGTAAACTAACACACAAAAACACTTTATTGATGAAAACTTTCCAGCCTAGGAAATTATTATATAGTAATGCTACACCGATGATTACGACTTTTATTATAATTAAAGGAAGACATACATCGCTATAATCATGTCTGCTTTGTGTATGTTTTTGCTTGTTTTCAGATCTTGATCAGTTGCCCACTTTCATTTATGCAATTACCACCTAGTTGATTCGAGAGTGCTACCTGGAGACGCCTGATGCTATTAACAATTATATTTTCTATTTTATTTAAATTTTCTTGAATTGTATTTTCATAGTAATGATATTTAAAATATATCAAATTGTAAAGTAATATTATTTTCATATTTGTCGTGAAATATTTTTATAATTTTACTAAATTTATGAATTAAAATTATTTTCTTAGATAACGCCATCTGTGAGCAACAGAGAGTAATAGATTACGCCATCTATGGGCATTAATAATAATTACACAAATCTTTGGTCAGGAAGGGTGAGGCGAGGGGAAAGGGGAGATACTTCGATAGCGTTTCGGTAGGTATGAAAATGGCGACTATTTTTTTTATATGGGCTAGTATGGATAGTGTCCATTATGTACCGTATCTATTCTGTGGTCTACTTGATTTCCTGTTGTACTAAATGAAGATTTTCTCATTGCAAATAAAAGTATTTGGATAAAAAATGTTGTGTTTAAAATTTTATTCAAGTAATAAAATTTTTGGGGATATGTCGCATGTTTGTTATCATATTGGCTAGAGGTTCTATTTTCATAATTACTGTCAGAGTTTCATCTACAGTTTATACATAAACAAACAGAGTAATTCAATAATACACTAATTTTATTTAAGTTCAATGACTAATAACTCAATTTCTTTACTATTTGATCCCTTACTTATATAAAAATATGATGGTTGGAACAATAAGTAATATTTTCCATCTTTCGTTAAAAAAATGTCCATCAGGACATTCCTTGCCAAGCAAAATGTAGGGTTCTGTTTATTATTACTAGTTTCAGCACTCCCATTTTACTAAAAAATTGTTGACTGTTAAATATATACATATTTTCAAATAAATAACGGATCAACTGTGAAGAAATTAAGTTGTTCTCATTTTGTGGGTTCTATTGAGTCAAGTTAACTTTGAATTCTGATTGATAATAATTCTTGTCACTTAGACAAGAATTATAATCTATCAAAATTCAAAGTTAATTATATTCTTTCCAGTATCTTGTATTCTTTTCCAGACGTCACGGGCGAGCCACTAATGAGTGAATAAACTAAAATTTATCAAATGTCATATTTAATCTTTGCAAAGGAATGGCATTTTGTGTGAGACTTGTGTATGAATGCGATAGTCAAGCATTTTTTCAGACCATCACACATAATAATATCTGCAATGTAAGTGAAAAAAGTCAACAGAACCCCTGCGCTCATGGGATTGTATGAAATGAAGTACTACAACGAAATGGATCCTAAATAAATTCATTTTTTCACACATTCTAGACGGTTTGTTAGACGTGTCTGTCAGAGTACTCGAGAAATTATACAATCATTAGAGTTATGGAAAGGAGTGCGGTCATACCTCTATGCGTTATATTAATAATGTGTGGCTGAACCATCGAGGACTTTCACACTGGTGGCTTAAATATAACATACATATACACTTATGGGAATGATTAAAATTAGCGATTTCTTAGTTTGACAGTCTCTTGTTGGGTGGGATCGACGATGGTGTCAGTGTCATTTGTCACTTACCTACGTGTCATTATTGCTCATATTATGTCGCCTCATATGCCTTAGCTTTAGTAACTATATTTGGTATTTGATGGAATCGTACATTACATATTGTTATATTTTCCTGTCGCAAAAATGTATCATAATTGCTAATCGACTGTGGCTCGAATAATTGCTCTAATCATTAGATAAGTATGTCTTGGGTTCCGAATAAATTGTGTGTTCAAAGAATTATTAATTAACATTATTACAACTATTGCTACGTGTTTGTTTTTCCACAGAGAAATAAGTAAACAACAAGTAATTCTATAGTCAATCAATAAATTATAATTATTATTCGCTAAGGTGTTTTTTATTTTAAATACACATGGCAACTGAGAAAACGTCATGTTGCTATTTCAAAAGATGTATTCAAATGCACTGTAAATTTTCTTTGATTCCACTGAGATAACATGTTTCATTTTTTGCTTTTTTATTTTTTGAAAGGCTCTAAAACAGGTTATAGTCAGATAATAATAATAATAATAATATAGCCCTTTTATTCGGATCTATTTTACAATTCTTTCTATAACCAAACTTAAAATTAAAGAAAGTATAACATAAAATAATCCTATCTTATTAATTTAATATTTCCTCTTTCTTTATTTTCTGTGGATCCGTTTGCCATTCGGCAAAGGCCTCTTCCAACCTTTTCCATTCTGTTCGATCATGAGCTACTCTGTAGTTTTTTGTCTTTCATAGCTTCTTTTAGCCCCCAGTACCTCTTCCAGCCATTAGTAATTCGTCTCGTAACTCATTTTGTATAGGCTCTTGTTGAGTTATGATCTGCCCCAAATAAATATATTCGTCTGTGTAGTGTATTTCCTTATGTTCTAGTTGTATTGTACCTTTAATTCCATTTGTCATTACTCTTGTTTTTTCTGGATTCAGTTTTAAACCTTATCACTTTCAGTCGCAAGTTCCCTTATCATTCTACTTATATCATCTGAGGTTTTGGCAAATAGCACAATGTCATCTGCAAATCTCAAGGGCGACAGCATTGTCCTGTTAATATTAATCCCAAGCTGTTTCCAATTAAGTTTCCTGAAAATTTGTTCCAGTACCGCTGAAAAAGTTTCGGTGACATAGGGTCGCCCTGTCTTATACCTCTTTCTACTGTAAATGATGTGCTTTTCTTCTCCAACTGTATCTTTGCTGTGCTATGACTATAGACGTTTCTTATTAATCTTACATATTTTTGCTCATTTCCTTGTTCTTTTAATGCCTCCCATGTATTTGCGTGAATTAAGGAATCAAACGCTTTACTATAGTCGATAAACACGATATAGTATGTAAGGTTATATTTGTAATACTTCTCTAGAATTTGGTGTACTACGTGAATGTGGTCGATAACTGAGTTGCCTTTACGAAATCCTGCCTGTTCTATAGGTTGGTGTTCCTCTAGTGTACCTTCTATTCGTTTCAATATTATTTTAGAAAATATCTTATACAAGTTTGACATGAGACTTATCGGGCGATAGTTCCCAATATTGTATTTATCACCTTTTTTGTATAAAAGAATGATGTTAGATTCTAACCACTGGTTTGGAATGATTGCTGTGTTTATGATATCGTTAAATATATCTGTAAGGATAGGTATGCACACCTCTTTACCTTGCTTTAAGATTTCGTTGCTTATTCCGTCGGGTCCTAGTGTTATGTCTACGTTCTGGGTTTCAATAGCTTTTTTTACTTCAAGTGTGATAATTCTAGGGACGTCAGAGATTTCTTCAAGATCAACTATCTCGTTTTTGATGTTGCTTGCATACAGTTTCTTATAGTACGTTGTTGCTATGCTGAGTATGTCTGATCGGCGATGATTCCATTCCTCTTTATCATTTTTTAATTTTACTATCCAATCTTTGTTCCGTAATTCTCTATACGCTTTTTTAATTCCTCCTGTTTTCTCAATACACTTTTCAATAGTTTTCATTCTGTGTTGTTTCCGGTCCTTTCTTGTGCTATACTTTATTTCTTTGCTAATTTTTGTTAATTGTTTTCTTCTACCTGGAGTATCTCTTGTATTAATCATACGGTTTCTTTCTTTCAGTAGATTAACAGTATTGGATGTTAAGTATTTCTTTGATTCATTATTCGTGTTCCTAGCTAACTTAGTTTGCGATTGTATAGTGACCTCAATCCAGTTATATTTGTCTTGAGTTCCTAGTTCTTTTGTTAAATTCTCGAAATTTGTAAATGCGTCTTGTAAAGTAGTTGTAATTTGTTCTATATCAAGGTTTTTAGGATTTCCATATCCTGTATATTGTCTAGGCCTGGTATTTTTTGGTTGTTTTGCCGTTAATTCTGTTCGTATTAATTGATGATCGGTGTTGAAATTTAGATTCTTGATTACGTCAAAGTTTGTGAAATATCTGGTTTTGTTGGTCATTATGAAATCAATTTCATTTTTAATATTCCCATCCGGCAATATCCATGTCCACATGTTCTTTTTATTTTTCTTGTACACTGTGTTTGATATAGTCAAGTTGTTCCCCAGTGCAAATTAGATCATTCTTTCTCCATTTCTGCTTCTAATTTTGTTGTGATACGTAAAGCTTCCTATTGTGGGCTCTTCTCCGGGGGCATCTTTCACCAATTTGACCGTTAAAATCTCCCAATACTATTAAATTTTTGTGGCATTGCTCTATGATTGCTTTATTCAGATCTTGGTAAAATTTGTTTATAGTTTCCTCTTTGACTTGTTCTGTAGGTGAACATATTTGCACAATAGACCAGGGAGCTTTGTATCCTGGTAGTTTTAGATTTATTATTGCAATACGTTCCTAGACCCCCACAAATCCTTCTACATACTCTGCTATTTGTTTTTTGATAATAAATCCTACCCCATATTGGCCTGGGGTCTCCCCTATGTGAAAAAGTAAATAGTCTGGATGTATAACTATATTTTCCCCCACTCGCCTGACTTCGCTGAGTCCTAAAATATTCTATTTGATTTGTTCTAGCGCACACATTAGTTCTGTTAAATCCTCTTCTTCTCTCAAGGTACGGACATTTAAAGCTGCGACATCAATTTTCGATTCTTTGTGCTTATGATTGAGGTACAGTTTATCTTTGTCTTCTTCTTTTGTTGAAAGGTTGTAGTCTCTTTTCCCATGATGACCAGTCGACTTGGGGAAGTTTTGAGGTTTGTTATTTTTTTGTTATCAGTTGCCTTGGTTGGTTTTAGATTCCGTTTGCCGTTGTTTAATTGCTATTGTTCTTTATTGACAGCTAAGTTTGAGAGAGAGTTCGATCTAGCCCGTCTCATGTCGAACGCATCTACAAAGCCAGATGATCTTTTGAACATCGCTGGATAACGAGTTTGTTGCTTTTTTGACTGGCTAGTGCCACCAGTCGGTGAAGTAGAAGTCTCTCTCATCCTTTTCTCTTGTTGGTTAATGGTCTGTTTCACTATAAGTCTATCGTATTTCAGGTAGGCAATATTTCCCTTATTCCTCTCTTCTACTAACTCTGATTGTAAGTGTTTTCTTTCTTGCAGCACTTCCTTTGGGTAGTCCTCGGTGATGTAAATTTTCTTTAAATTCTTCCTATTTTTAATAATTTCAGTCTTCTTCCAATTATTTACAAACGAGCACAAGATCGGCCTCTACTAAGGTAATAACCTTCTAGTTTTTTATGCCCTAAACGATGTATTTTGTTGACTTCAGAGTTTTCTAACTTTATTTCAAGGTCTTGTTTGAGATGTTCGTTTAATTTTTGTATTAAGTCTAGTTTAGATGTTTCTGTCTCCTCTAAGCCAAATATAATAATATTATTTTCTCGCTGTCCTCTTTTAAGGTACTCCAACTCATTCTATAATTTTTCTACCTTTGCCCTTAGATTTCTGTTCTCCTCCACTAAAGGAACTAGTTTCTCGTCAATTTTTGCCATTATAGTGTTAGATTGGACTTCCATCTCGATCTTCAACTTTTCGAACAAAAGTTGAAATTGTCCATCCATCTTGTAAAGTTTTTGTGTGTAGCGAAACGTAACGTGTAAGATAGCAACAAATACATGTTAGGTAGAAATATTTTTCTTTGTTAACTGACAGTAATGTCAACCAATGTCAGTTGTGTTTACGTCAGATATTAATGATTGATTGTTTCTAATCTCCAAATTCTTGATGTATTTTGTGTTTTATATTTGAACAATTCCAATAATTTATGAAAAACTGGTTATTTGTACATACTTCACAACATTTCTTCTATTGTTTTCGAACGGAGTAAGTGTTTGATATCACCTCGAACTATTTGTTTTCACTTGATTATATCAGAGACTATAGAAATGGTGTTCACAGTTCAACAGCCGGAAACGGAAACCTATAGTCAGATAAGTATATAACAAAAAGAATAGAGTATAAAACTATACTATAAGTCTACTTATATTACACAAAATGGTATTAACTTGGAATTTTATTATTTTCTACATACTGAACAAAACATTAATTCTATTTTAGCTGGGTTTTAATTTATAAATAATATTTTTATATTTTTTTCTTAAATGTTAATAATTTTTGGTTCACAAATATTCAAAGAAGATGTTGAGAAACAATATTGTTATACAATGAGCACATTATAATTATGGTGTTAAAAATGAAGTATTATTGTTACAACTTGTAGTACAAATATACTCTGTAACGGTATATGGGATCTGAGGCGAGTGTTGAAGTTGAATTGAGAGAAAAGAAAGGAGCAATCAACAGGCGAATATATGATTTTGTATGAATATAAAGGAAAGGCGTTATACTCCATGTAGCTAGTGAGAACAAATTAAATCTTAGTAGTTAAATTTCATAGGATCTATAACCTCATCAAAGATGAATTTTGTAGCAAAGAATATTCAAGAACCTTTTCTGTAATTTTTCAATTCTATCACTGTGCGATGTGTAGGATGGAGACCAAATAACTGACTATATTCGAGGATACTTGTGATATCTGAAGAAAATAAATATGTTAAAATGATAGTGTCAAGAGTTTTAAATTTCTTAATGGAACTACAAATTAATCTTAAAAGTTGGGTACATTTATGAACAATGTGATCATAGTGAGAATGGAAAGTCAGTTCTTCATCATAGAATCACTCCGAGATCTCTACTAACAGATACTTACGTTATAGGGTCGAGCTGCCTAAATAAAGATTTATTTCTTAATGTATATTTTTTCAATAACACCACCTTTACTCTCGTTTAAACACAACAAAAAATTATATTTTATCAGAAAACCATTTTATATTTTATATTACAATAAAATCCCGGCTCGGGAAATATGTTCCAGAATAATTTTCTGGAATTTTTTCACGTTTTCAAGTTTCCACTTCGGGAATGTTCCCACAGCAAATCATTCAGGTTTGCTATATATACTGATTTGTACAGACTTGGGAAGTCCAACACGGAAATTCATTCTACAGTTAGATAACCTCATACAGACTTAATAAATTATATGCAGAGCGCATTTCGATAAATTGATCGTCTTCCTTCTGTACTAGCATTTTTAATTTCTTATTACGACGAAAACGTTATTTAATCTCGTGGCAACCCTACAGGACTACATGCTGAGTTTCGGGAAATCCTGTTAAACAGTTTATTATTCATAACCGTGAAACAAAGATAAGAATAAAAAGAGTATTTTTTAAGTGAAATGAAACAGAAGGTTTATTGTTCATTCGTCCAAAATTTTATTCACTCATTCTCAAAAAGGTTTATTTGATGAGTGCGTGTTTCTAGTTTTATTCTATCAAAAAATAACGTATAGCAGGAAACAATGGCTGGAAATAATGGTTTTTTCTTCGCTATTAATCTACTAAAAAAGAAGACGAGAAACAAATTGTGTACTGAAACTATTACAAGTCTGCTTTATGCTAAATAAATTATAAGTTTAGTACCCAGTTTTGATCAAAAATTTATTCAAACATTTTAAAGGCGCAATAACAGTATATATACATAATATCCTATTTGTTTCATTCGTCCACTGGCTCACTTTAAATTCTCGGGCGCAAAGGTCTACCCTTATATAGAAATCATATGGAATTTCACTCAGAATTTGATAAATAGATTTCCTATGGAGTCTCTTAATGCAAATACTTTCTCCAAATGGCAACACTGACATCATTAAACGCAAACAACCACGCACTTGCATATCATGCATTGAGGAAAGTTCAGAAATTTTTGAGCCACAAAATATTATACTAAAGCATAATTTTATTGCTTATAAGTACGAAATACACATAGCAATTAATTTTTGGTTGTAAAAAATTTCATTTGGTTTTATAATGGATAATTTAAGTTAATCATGATATGATGATAGCAAGTGCGAATTTGACTTCATTGTAAAGTTTAGTCACACAAATAACTATTTCCGTAAGTGGCGCTAATGGTGAATGATATTATTTGCAATCGATTTGTAATTATTTTTTTGTGTAATTATTAATCAAAGGGGTAACTAAAGACGGCATTTTGTAAATGACAAAGAATTTATTTTTGAAACTTGAATTAAATATTTAATAATAATAAACAGAAATCATAAACAGAAATAAATCTATAATAGAATGAAATTATACGTAGGCAAGACGTTTTATTAAAATATTCTTTTTGGCTTTTAAAACGATTTTCGTCTAAATAAGTTAGTTTTTGCATTGGATTGGGGTAAAATTTAAAAGAGGGCAATAAATAAGTGGACTATTATGTAAAATGGTTTATTTATAGATTCAAAAACTTTGCAAAGTTTGCAAACCTATTGGTGATTGTAAATATTTCATTCATCGATACCTGGAATTTTTCATTCACCGAAACCGTCGCATAAAGGAAAATAAATTAAATTACAAGACCTTAGTTTATGAAAAAAAATGAAACCTTTAAACGTTTTCCCCTTCAATTCCTTAATTTCTAGAATACATCTATGTGGGTGTGTTTATACTTACATGAGATGTAATTTTATCACAACAATTTACGATGTTCTAGGTACGAAATTTAAGGCGCCCGGGTTCTACTCACACTTGGCGGGTATTTTTATACACATATATATTATGTCGATACACAGGTGTCCCATGATTGACACCCACCCACGTTGACACCACAAGGTCCTCTTTGTCTATCTAATCTTAATAGAAGATGATGTGGATATAATAGATAAGAAAATCAATGATCGAACAAGAGGTGAGATATAATTTCTATTCAATTATTGTCAACTATTTTCAATTTCCCTGGTTTTATTTCCACTTTATCATACGTGCTTCGCTTGTCTTTCGTTTATCCCTCCGGACAAAACTTTAAAACTTAGAAAAATACGATAATATCAACAACTGTGAGTATAAAAGGGATTGTAAAAATTAAAAAGAAAAACATTAGAAAATGTAAACGGTTAGGAGCAAAGTTATTAATAAGCAAATTCGCACAGATATTCGTTAATAAATTAAATATAATTATTTGTCCCTAGAGCAGGAACACTATTAAAACTGTTTAAGTAGCTCCAGGGTGCGCAGGTAATGTGCGAGCACGGAGCATCATACAATCTTTTAAATATACTCAGATTAATTTTTCTGAAAACTCTCTAACGGACAATTGGATAAAGGACTAATTTTGTAGAGTTCTGCACCTCAAAAGGAAACTCTTATAAAAAGTTTTACGTGTCCGTTAATCTGTCCCTCATAAGTGTTTATATTAGAAACAGTTTGATATGGAAACTTAAAATTTGACATTATAATAAAGCAAACTAACCCACACATCTCTCAATAGTTAAAATTAAAAATATTTATGGAAATTTTAAAAAAGGTACAATATATTATTCGAATATTTTTTAAATTTCATAAATCATGAGGGGCCTGCGTTTACAATAAAATGAATTCATAATGAAATGTGTTGTTACTTACAGTGAAATTAATTCTAAATTTTAACATAATAAAATTCGTCATCGAAATTCCCTATTTAATTAAAGACGGTGATATGGAAAATAAAATACATAACAAAGCGTTACTGTTAACGGTATTTTTCAGGAATTTTTAAAGATCACGTAAACTAATTGCTACAATTAACTGAGATCTTGAGTAAGCCAATGTACTATTTTACGAAACTTACCGTGACTAAGAGTACCAGATATTTTCCAAATTTTGTCAGGAGTGTATTGTTTATTGCTAAGATATGTCATGTACTTCTTATTTCTGCTTGTCTAGTAACACACGCTCTTATTATTTAATTAGAAGACAAATGAAACTACGTGATGTAGTATTATTTCTACTTTCTTTACCACGATCTAGGTTTCGTTATATTACAACAAATTCAGGTGGGCTATTAGCAAAGATCTTTCAATAATTAGAAGAACTCTAAAATAATCTTTAAAATAGTATCATTGAGCTAAACATTCAGCTTAATATTAACTAGCATACATTCAAAAATTTCCAATATTAATACGTAAAAACTGATTACGAAATCTCAAAAATATACCACGCATATTTTGACATAGTTCAATTAGACCGATATTACTTATTATCCACGTGTCTAAAAATATATTATATACGCTGTGTCCATCTAGTTACTATGAGCTACACGATGGTAAAACAACCACATTGATCGGCTGAGTCGTTTCTTTGCCAATCTTGAAAAAGCGAAGACACAAAACGTCTTGGAATATTAGTAATTTAAAAGTTTTTATTTACACAAACCACCATAATTGATTTAATTAAAAAAAAACAAAAATAACCAACTCATTGATAACATAAATATCAGGGAAATTTTGATTTAACAAAAATAGGTATTTAAACTAAACACTTAACTATACCCTGCACTTGAATATAATTTTTTTTGCATTAAAAAGTAAAGAAAATTAAACCGGGATTTCCAACACCGGGAACCAGGACTCCGTGGAACATCGCATAATATCGTTGTGGATGAAAGGATTTTAGCAGCATTTAATAACGATCCCACTACTAGTATAAGAAAAGTTGCTGCAGAACTAGGAGTTTCCGTGTGGAAAGTGTGGGTCGTCATTCACGCAGATGGCAGGCATCCATTTCACTACACACCAGTGCAAGGTAATTTTCAGATCTAATCTTCCATTATAAGTATAAAAGATAATAGTTGTTAGAGATACAGTTTCACGTAGCACGGTTATTAAAGGTCAAACCTAATACAATACCATATTTAATAGATGTAGTTGAATTTGTAGTTTAAAAATAGTTTTGATTCCATACGTCCCAAAGAATTTAATTTTGTTATTGTGTTGCTTTATGAAATGTTTTTTTCTAGGACTAATGGAAGGCGATGAAGAACGTCGTCTACAAGTTTGCTGCTTCTTGCTTCACGCGGATGTTGAAGACGGTGAGTTTCTTAAAAGCATTTTATGGACGGACGAGTCAAAATTCTCACATGAAGGGATTTTAATCAACACAGTATTCATTATTGGGTACAAAATGACCAGAATCCACACAAAATCAGACCACCTTCACATCAGAGGCGATTTAGTGTTAACATTTGGGCAGGTGTGATCGGTAGACACTTGATTGGCCTACATTACTTTCCTGACAATCTTAACGGAGATAATTATTTGGAATGTTTACAGAATGACCTCGCAGAATGATTACTGACGTTCTTATTGTAGATGGAGACAGGCCAATTGTTTATCAAAATGATGGTTGTCCTGCACACCACCCAATAATAGTGAGAGAACATCTCGATAACGTATTCTCTAATTCGGGGATAAGAAGATTTGTACCAATCGCATGGCCCGCGCGGTCCCAAGTCCTCCCAACTACCTCCTATTTCTGTTGGTCAGACCATCCACATAACTTCTTGTGTACATAAGTGAATTAAAACAAAACAATTACAACTGTGTCTAAATTATCAAAATAACAAAGAAATTTCAATAAAGTAAAATAAATATGTCATCTTTCAAAAATTTATAAATAAGTTGGATTAAAGACACGTTGCCAAAAATTAAATTAAATTAAGGGTTCAACGTAAAACTCAAACATCTAAGTATTTGTTCTGGAAGACAGTGAAATTATTCGTCAAACATTTAAGCAAACCGCAGGACAAAGAGCACACTCCGTGCTGCCATGATGCGCCTCTAATATTCCCGCGCCAAGCGTGCTCGTTTATTCTCACCGAACGCGAATAGAACACGATTAACATCTTTAAAATGCGCATTGTTATTTTTTACTCTCAAAAACTTTTTCGTTTCTTTCAAATTACCGATTCCAATTATAAGTATTCCATTCTTGAGGTAAAATTGCTCATATGGGAATGTGAGTATGAAAGCTAGGCACATATTGTTCCCGACTTCTCTTCAGATAACTGTAAGACCTGCAATTCTCCCACACATGGTGTAAATGTATCTGTAATACTTTTGCCGGGGTTCATCATGAAAGTTCCCATACCGGTGACTTATTATTATTTTATGTTAGCATTATTAATTGTATGTCAATAATTTTACAACGTATATCAATAACCTATGTTAATTTAAAAACTATAAGTTGCCACATTACTAAAAGTTATATGTCAATTGGATCAGTAGTTCTTGCATGAATAATTAAAACATAAACAAAAATCTTTCTTCTATATACTGTTCAAAATATTAATCATAGGCGGATCGACAATTGCCAAAAATGTTGTTTCTTAAATATCACTTTACTTAAAAAAAATTTTGCTATAGTTGCTAGCGGGCGCGCTGCAAGCCGTGCGGCATGCGCATGTTTCTCTGTCTGTCTCTCTTTCTCTCATAGAAAGCGAGCCAGTTATTTTCGTTTCGTCTTTCTATTTCGCATTGAACAGTGTGGTGTCGCGACGATTATTTTTGTTGAGTGTATACAGGTTTTTTTATACATAATAAATAATAAAAAATAATAACAATAATTATTATTATAACTTAAAAGAAATAAAATTTTATTACAATTCCTTCACTAATTAATCGAAAGGAACTTCGTTCCATCCGGGTGTCCCTTGACACCTCTCAAGTTTTTTTTTATCACCGTATAAATTATGTTCATCAATCAGTAAATGGAAAAGGCGCTTTTGAAAACGCTAGATTTTCTTTGTGGCAATGTTTTCCACTCATCTATGAAGCTCGGTTAAACATATATGCCACCAATTCGAGTGTTGTGAAGAGTTTTTATACCTGTAATTTTAGCATCATTTTAACACAGTCAAAACTATTGTTTTTATAAAATTGAACCTCGTCGAAACCCTTCCAAAGTTAGAAATAAGTAAACATGAACCTTTGTAAGCGATTTATTTTTTCTTGCAGATCTCCAGATTGATATTAATTCTGCAGTTATTTCAATGTCTTTATGCTATAAAGACCTCTGGTTCGTAGACTGAACTGAGTCTGCTTTTATTTGAGGTTGTATTAAATCTAAAAATTTGTGTTTGATAACTGTACCTTATTTCATAGCTGCACGCAGTAATGAATTGGTAAAAATATAATTACTGTTTTGGAAAATGGAACTACCAATATAGAAAATGACCGCCGTTGGTTAAACAGAATTATTCTTGGGTAAAGCTTACGATTCCATCATTCAATCCAAGTATTTCTAAATGATATATTCTACAAACAACTACACTTATTTTTTTCTCTTGACTTGAAAAATGTTAAATTTGTAAATTTAAAGTTTTGTTCATCTTAAAAACTATTTTCAGCCTTCTGGCCATCAACAGAACCATTGTCAAAACAATGTTTCTTTTTTATATTCTAGCTCCTTATTTTTTGTTTAACTTTAAAAGCACATCTCTTGCGCCAATGCGATTTAGCGAGATATAATCTTTGATTTCTGTAATCAAGTGTCTCACTGAAAATAGTGACGGGAAAAGTGTGCACATTACATGTTTCGAAACAAACTTTTGCGTATAATTACACATTTTTCCCACATGGATCACGTTAAAATAATTTTTTAAGTTATTGCTAGTACTTATGCGTAATTTATAAAATGTTGATTAGCTCATATAAACTCTTCGCATTGTTTACGAAAGAATATTCAATTGCAGGTTGGCGTTGGTGGTTATTATGTTACGTCTATAACTATTAAATTGTATCACTAAATAATACATCAAAGATCGGGTCGTGCTAACCTTTAATTAAGTTAAGTTTCCGAAGCTTAACTTATTTAAAGATTAATACATTTAAAGTGGCAAGCAAATAATATTCATTACACACCTCACAGATAAATAATAAAATATTGGGACAATGACAAAACTCGAAGCTGTTCTTTTTGTACAGTGTACATTATTGTACACTGAACTGGAGTAAATACATTGTACAAAATGGCGGAAATCGTGGAGTTTGCCACTCTATTTGAACAACACCGATTGGATTGTTTTATAAATCACATGTTTCCATATTTTTAAAGAAGAAGGTAGCTGGAAGAAAACGCTGTATAATATATAAATATTACACAGCTTTTCGTTCTCTTTAGAATTAAATATAAACGTCATATTAGGTCAAAAGTGGAGTTAGTAGGTCTACACTCTTCACTGACAATACATATTTTACTTGATGCTTGGTTCAGAGAGATTGCTCCCGGAGCAATAAGATAATTTGGCTGTGCTATATACATAGATATATTTGATGATGTACAGGCATACATTCCTCTCCAGTTTCAGTTCGCTGAGAATGAACACTATGAATGAGTGTACTGAGATCAATTACACGTGGAACAGCGAGGTGGTTATACTTTTACTTTTGAAGCAGTTGTATATTTGAACTGGATGTATATTTATATATATATATATATATATATATATATATATATATATATCATATATAATTTTTGTTGGGTTTACATATAATTTATAATATTTCCCTTCAGTCATTGCCCGTATCAGTTATTACAGGGTACTGATATTTCCCAATTATTACATCATGTTTCGCTTTAAAAAATGGAAAATAGTACACAGCAATAAATCCGCCATCTGAGTACTTATTTTTCTAGAAATCAGTAAACTTTAATAAGCAAACATTAATGCACATTAAGTGTATCGTACATAAAGTGTATCGAAGCAGTTAGAGATATAATATTTATGAAATATTATCCATTAGGTAAAATGTATTTATTTTATTTTAGATATATTTTTAAACAGATTTTTTATAAAAAATAATAGGGCTATCAATTGTATTATTTCGACTTTATAGTAAAATTCCTTATTACATTTACTTAATTTTATATTAATAATTAATATTTTCAAAAGACAGAGCGATATTTTTAGTCGTGAATATTGAAAATCAGACCCGGCGCAGTTAATTAAATCAAAGTTTAAAAATAAGCTCCAATGTTGTGGTAATGATTTTAGCAGTGTGTATAAATACGGTTATTGAATTAACATAATGTTGTTGTTTTCAAACTTGTGTTATGATTTTTGACTTGTTAATGGTTTCCTAGTTAAACCTTGTCCTTCTACACGTCCGTCTGTTTGTCTGTTCCTTTGTCTTTTACATCCCTTGCATTTTTTCTCTTTTGAGTCTATGTGCGTAAAATTATGCGGTAAGATTCGCAACATTTTAATTTTTTGAATTTATTCCTAATGGAACCCCGCAAGGTTTCACAATTTCTACATTTCTAAACACATACGAATAAATTATTATTGCTTCATATGAATATTTCAACTAATATAGAGCAACATGTTAAAACAAATAAAATATCTCCTCGCGTATGTAAAATGAATCAGAACATTTATTTACATATAGCATTGAGTTCAAGTATATAATAGGAACTTTCAAAATAAACTCTTGCTTCTGTTTACGGTTTTCCATTTTTAAGTTCGGTTTTCGAAATATTAAGCTCTGAAACGAAATACAGTGTTCTAATTTACTAAAATCGTAATCGGGCGTATTTATTAAAATCTGAAAAAGTTCTAGTTTTTAGAATTTTACTGCGTGTTGCAATACGCACTTGGTTGGATTTTTTAAACATCTTAAGATGTCGATAAATAAATATTTTATCACATTATATTCTAAATGAATATCACGAAAGTCTCAGTTAACGCGGTCATAAGCGGATTGGCCTATTTTTAAAAATAATTAATAAACAAAGACTCGAACCCCAATTTCGTGCTATGAAAATAACCGAGTGGAGTTGCGTGTAATAGTTTCCATATCATACTCCTCTGCTGACAGCTTGAAAGTTAATGAAAATTTATTAAATTTGCTTATCGCTTTGTAGACTTGGATTTGAAAGACTTCAATTTTTCGCTGACTCCGATCATAACTAGAACTCTTGTGTAGATTATAATTTTGGCATGCTTCAAACACGTATCTTCGGTGACGTTTCAACTTCTTATATCGTTAGGTAACAACGTATATATAGTTCCGAATAAAAATCTGTATTCGTAAGATACGCTTAAAATGGAAAGCCAATTTATGTAATAGATCTTTGATATTCAGTAGTATGTCAAAGAATGAATGAATGGTTTCAAAATCACACTTTCATGATTTAAGAGGATATTTCTTAATTATTAGCCTGGATAATACATTTTTATCCTAAAAAGATATTTCAAAATCTAAATATTAAAAAGGAATTAAACTTACGAGTACCATCGTAATCTATGATTTTTTCTAGCCTTTTACTGGTAGGCAGTAACAATTTGAATTCGGCGTAAAAATCTAGTGATAGAAATTAGACAAAAATTGATAGAATTTGTGAAGATATTCAACAGTGTCGAATTTGTTTTTCTCTAGCCGCTTTATTAGAGCTAATCAAATGACGTAACATTGGGTAAACCAGCTTGATTTACTAGTTGAATCCAGCCCAACTCCCGTGATTTTGATTCTATTTTACGGTATGTAGTCCGCATTATCATGAATAATATAAATTTAGTCCTATCAACTGCTTAGTTAATTAGCCAGTCGAGTCCAAAAGAACGACCTTGATATTTCAATAGCAGCTCACCAATATTTTCTTGCAATTCATTTCAGGTTTGTCTATTGAAAAAGCATGTGTTATTGACGTATCTAACCTACCTTCCAATTATCAGCCACTAATTGCTGCAGTCAGTCGAATTAACGTTTCAATATCTATAATTTTGAATAAACATTAGCTCTAAAACCAGGAATTTCCGCAATTGATATCGATTTAAATAATCTCTTCTTTAAACTTACAACACTTAAAGGATTGATTCTAACTGCAAATAACCGATCTAATTTTGGTGTATAAATATTTTGGTGGCCTTATAATAAAATACTCTGCAGAAATATTTACAAAAAAGTACTGATTTCTTGGCTAAATACAAACATAATATTATATGATTTATAAAAGAAAATCATTATTAAAAGCAAGCCATAAAAAAATTATACTTACATAAAATACTTGGAATGGAGATCAGCTAATCAGCCTTAAACAACGCATAAACAGCTTTTTGCCTTGGTCGAGCAGCTCCGAAAAGCCGAAAACCTTGAAAGTGGTATACCTTGAACGATTCTAGAAGCTTTTGGTACAAAAAAACTGTTACTTCTACTTAATACGTTTTGAGAATATAAAGCGATATAACGAAAACACATTTTTCTTTTTTTTAAAACAAATCATTAATTTACATATTTAATATACAAAAAAAACAAATGATATGTCTGACATTATCGAATGTGAATTTAAAAACCGAATCGTACACACATACCTTCAAGCTTGATTTTTTTTGACTCGTTTTTAACGAAGTCGAGAAAACGAGTCAAAAAATCAAATTTATGGCCATTTAAAATCCAACTACTCTTAAATTTATTGTTTATAGTATTAAAAGACGTGGTATTTAAAAACAAAGATTGTGAACACTTAAATAATGGATCAAATTGTTGCTCGTGGTATTTTTATTATTTCTAGATTACTTCATTTTTTTTCATCAACCTATGATTTTCTCGGCAGTTATCCATATTTCCCAGCGAATCATGTAATCAGCATTCTGATAATCTTTCGATTTTTGAACTTTTGATCTGGCAGTAATTGAATTATCTTGACCACATTTCTTTTAACTATATAATCTTGCTGTTTGTGTTATTATATTTCAATCTGAAGGAAAAATCCTTCAGCTCTAGGTTTCGTTTTCGAGACGCTATTCAAACGAAATTTCTCTTGCCTAAATTAAGTGTTATATTTTGCACATATTCTACCTGTTGCCACAGCTTCAGTTCGTAACAGAAACTGGATATAAAATATGCTGCTATTTCGGCAGCCGCTTTCTTTTTGTACGATAGTTTTTTGGGTAATTTCTCCATTTATTGGCGATTGTTAGTTTTCACGATTAGGCATTTTTTATGTTAATTTTCTTTAGGTTTTTTTCGAATCGTTAATTTTAGATGTTTATTTATTTTTTTTGTTTAATCTAAACTTTTAATCTGTCCACTTGTTTATTAATATTTCTTTTTCTCTATAAACTTTTTTTAAAATAATATTTATTTTAATTTATAATAAAAATTATTGTCGTAACAGTTTATCCTTTATGCATAAAAAATGCAAACGAAATACTTAGAGCAAACATTATGGTTAAAGTTTGTCAGGACCCTAGATAATTTTCGGTTCACTGGCCTTTCTATTTGGAGAGGACTGACATTTTTTAGTTATTCCTGACAAATATAGCAATAACACGTTTCATGTTGAAGTTATACAACTTGCATTACAATACAACTGACTCACGATGCACTATACTAAAAATAATTAGTTATAAAATGTTATTTACGTAACCACGGTACGGCAAGTACCGTGGTCTTATTACACCTACTCAATAAGTATCAACCTCACACACGAAGTTCGTCGCGGCTTTTGAGGGAACCGCAAACCGAAACGATCACGTGCGATATTATGCTAACTTTACTTTGATTCTTCACTCAAATAGAACTTCAACAGCTCGACATAATAATTACATCTATTTTCAATATTGTGTTTTAATGGGGAACTGCTAAAAGCAGTGGGAAAAATAAAACGAAGTGATTTTTAGTAAAGTTTAAAGGAATTCTTATTTTTTTAAAGCCATATATAGCCATTTTTTTAAAGTATAATATTTGGTAACAAGTTTAAAATAAAGTAGTTATTCTTCTTTTAAACTTTAATTTCGAACGAGGACACAGCAGGAGATCGAGAATATATATATATATATATATATATATATATATATATATATATATATATATGTATATGTGTATATATATATATATATATATATATATATATATATATATATATATGTATATATATATGATCGGTTAGAAATATATTTAGGAACCAACTTATTGTGTCAGTATGGCACTGCTAACGATTTAAGTATATGGGCATACAGTTCTAATCGTAAATTCGTTCAGTGTATTTAAAATAATCGTATGAAATAAGATAATCTGTCTGGAAATACTTTCCAGAGAAATAATTTAGGATGATTTAGAAAATTTTTTTTTGTATTAAACGTCTCAATGTCATAAGCAGAATCTACATGAAAAAGGAAATTATACAGCGTAAAACGAAGTCCGGTAGTTTTGAAAAAAAAGAACTTTTAATTTATTTCTTCTCTGATTCCTTTTATAAGCCTTACGTAGAGAATCCTTGGTACGCGAGTTCCACTCACACTCGGCGGCTTTTATTTGACAATGTGTGTGTTAATAATAAAGACGCGTTTTATGGCAATAGTAAACGTTTATTTTCTTAAAAGCAAAGTTCTGTGTGATACTTGCTTAGGGCAAGTAAGACCAGTAATTTTGTAACTGGGCCTTAAGAGACTTGCAATTTATAAGATCTTTTAAATTTGTATTACGTATAATTTTCGGATATGAAATAATTCGACATAAATTAGGAAAGTGATGCAGAAAATACTAGTTTATAACAAAAAGTTCTCATCTAGGCTGTCAGAAGAAAATATTTTAGGCTTGCTAATTGTAAAATAATAATTGTTAGAAATACAGATTTGGCTGTAAAATTAGGTGGGCTATATTTTTTGTATTTGCCTTATTCTATTTGTGTAACGAAGAACAAAAAATATATGAATAACGTGAGTAAGTATTACAAAGAAACGAATGCCAAATCGACATATTTATGAATAATTTTCCCTCTACGGAGCATCGTACATTTTTATTGACGTTTTCTTGTATTTAAAAGCGCCGTTCTTATAGCATTTTTATTGTTTGTATAAAGTTTGACTCCGTGTCGTGTCATCGGCCAAGCGTATGTACATTTTTCCTGCTTTCTGTATTCCCATAATCGATCAGAATATTTTGTTGTGAAGAATTTTGACAAGATTGAATACTGGCCACAATTACAATAATCAAGGCTAACTGTATCCCTCCAAGAGCCACAAATAACTTAACGCCAAGCAAATGTCCGTGGGGACATAGCAAAAAGCGGGGTCAGTGTATTGATCAAGTCCGAGGTATAGAGACGCATAGATTTGGATAAAGTTTACATGCAAACGTCTATAATTAAACAACAATGCAATATATTTTCGTCTTATATACTAGTATATTTTATGTCTATTTTACACTTATTGTCACATAGAACACGATATTCTGCTAACAATGTGACTATTACATTTGGAAATTAACGGTTTTAACCATTTTCACGATCATATGTAATAGAGATGTCTCTCCTTAATACAAGATGAAATTGATTCTGGGCGACAGGTTTTAGTTTGCAGGACAACGATGTGGATGGTCGTAGAACATAACTTGTGTGTTAAAGTCGACTACATTCTCGTTGCTAATTTCGGTTTGTGTCCGGATTTCGATAATTTATTTATTTGATTTTCGTTACATATCGTTTCGTTACATATACGATCATTGTGTATTTTATATATCATTATATATTTTTTAAATATTTGATTTTCGTTATAGATTTTTTAAACTCTTCTTAAATATTTCTTTAATATCACCATACATTGAATTTTATTTATCTTACATTAGTAAATAAAAACTTTAACTTATTATCAAGGGGACGAGTTATTACAATATTCCTGCAGGTATACAATATTCCTGTAGTTAGTACAATACTCCCGGTAGGTGTATCCACAAATTAATTATGTTTTAAAATTGTTTTCAGCAGAAATATTTAGATGATACAATACTTGTAATTTGTGTGTGGTTCTTATGCTCAAGATCCCGCTCGACTGTGAATCTATAATCACGATTGCATAAAATTGGTAGAATTTTACATTTTAAACATAAGACCGACTGAGTGATTGCTATCTTGTTGCTTAAAAAAAATATTCGAATACTATGTAAGAAAGAAGTGTACAAATGTATTGAAAAATAGGAATAGCTTCGTCGGACAATATGCGTACAATAATTCGACGTTACGGTTGCCTGTAGCGTCTGAAGGAATACTGATTAGAAAACACAATTTAATACATAAGTACCACGCGTATTCACACTTCCGTTGCGCTAGCACTCGTTTTGCCGTAAATTATGTCTCCATTAATGATCGTCTCTTATTTTTGTTTTCGAAAATACTTCGAAAACGTAGCTGCTTATTAATTTACTTATTAGAAAACAAAACATTTTAGAACGTATATTAGATGCAACAAAACGAACTGAAAAACGTACCTTCTTTTTAAAAAATGTCTGAGTGGTTGTAACTACAAAACGTATCAATAACTCATTAAAATTACTGTTGGAAAAATATGTTTTATTCGGTTTGTTATTTTTAGTAACTTGTACGTAAAACGATATCAGATTTATAACATACGTATAAGAAAATATATATATATATATATATATATATATATATATATATATATATATATATATATATATATATATATATTAATATATAAAACGGTTTGAAAAAAAATTGTAAAACACCAAATCTCTTACCCCGCAACTCGTTGTACACAATACGTTACGTGACTGAATTACAGTTACAGTTTATCAATAAAAATAACTGGGCAGTGATAGGAATTATAATAATAAATAATTTTTGAGACTCTTGAGGTCTCGTAGCCAAACTAGAAATCCTTATAGTTTCGCCATATCTGCCTATCTGCATGTCCGTCTGTCTGTCACAACCGTCTTAGTGTCATATTTCTAGTATTATAAAGCTAAATTTTGATATGGTTATATATATTTACAATACCTACAAGATTATGAAAACGACCTTCTAAACATAGTTTTTAAGGATCTTTCCTCATATACAAAATGGGGGGGATTATTTTGCCTAATCCATTATTTAGGATATCGATGAATGGGCCTTTGAAAAATATTATATTAGTACGTGCTGAATATTTCTTTCGATGCGGCGTCCCGTTTGTAAAAAAAATAGGTTTAAAGTCGTCATTTTTGTTAGAGTTACGTACGCCCGCCACAATATTTAAAAATAAACACAATAGTAGCATATACGGTGAAATTAGAAGTGAAACTACCCCAAGGAAGTAGGCTCCACCAGTTTACGAGTAATATTCGACCAAATTATGACATGTACTTGGGTACGTAAAAAGTTAATTGGAACTTCATTCAAGTGTCTTAAATCAGCTGCGAAACTAATCTTGTATCTACTATATCTGTAAAGGATATAGAAGGCGATATATTAACGTGGTGAGAAATAATATTATTTAAATTTGCACCATATTTTCATGCGCCTGAAATGTGTAGCGAGCGATATATTTTACGTTGTGAAACATCAATGTTTGTAAAAAGTTTTATACAAATGCTGGGTTCCCTTGAATATTTATAAATGCTTCGATATATTTGGAACACTCATAGTAAGAGTTCTACTTCCGCTTGACAGGTTTATTAATATTAACATTTCTGAAGCAACAGTTTTTCTAGTTAACATGTTTAATTTTCATTTGAAGTGAGAATTAGTCTTGTTTTCGTTATTCGTAACTTGAAGAGGATAAATTGATAAGTATCGGTTTTAGGATATATTTAAGCGAGATAAAACAACGGATATACATGGTTTTTTCTCTTTTCATCATTAAGTTCTGTAAGGATGCAATGTTTATTTGAACATATTAAATCGTACGTCGAAATATTCCATTCGCAAAGTGATATGTTTTTTTATAAATCCACACCCGAAGAGAAGAGGAAGGGTAGTTTGTTTTTAATATATCTCTCTCCGTGCTCCGTGTCATTAAGAACGGTCAGAATTTGAGATTATAATTGTTTACCCATATAAACCATTTTACATTTTTTTAAGAGCCATTATTGAAATACATAAAAATGCATGAATACTTGAATTTCCACCTGGCAAAGCCGGCATCTATGCAACCAAAAAAACACAATATGTAAAATTTAAAAAGTTCAATACGAGAAATACCATATCTGAAGTTCAGTTCGGTGGCCTCGTTTCATTATTTCGCTTCTTATGGTGGCTTGCAGTGTCTTATATCAATATCTGTAGGACTTGCGTGTGTGACGTCGATTCTAAGACATGTCTGTCGCAAGAAAAATTTATGAAGATCCGTATCTAGTAAACAAACTTTTTACTCGAATGAGATTAAATTTATTTTTGAAATTTATAAATTATTTTATTATGACATATGTGTGATTGATTTGAATTAACGATTAATTCTAATATCAAGCGTTGATTGTTTTTTTTTCCATTTTCGTACACATATTTCAGTTTGTAAAACTCAGTATCACTAAGCAAAAAAGTTTTAAAAAATTAAACACGAATTGATGTTATTTATTTTTGACTGTCAGCAGTCGAGGTAAACATACGCCCATGGTTTTCTCATTCGCTAACCTAAACTATAGCCAATAAATGAACATTAAAATCGAACATAACCTGTGACAGAATTCTATTACGCGTTTAAGCAACGAAAATTACAATGACGTCATTTTATCACGGCAGCCAGTTCGGGTCTGTCATAGCGTCCCTAAGGCAATCCAGCAACTAGACAAATATTGTGTAAATCTGTCTTAGGAAACCAATACCTGAATTATATAGTGTTCATAAATTTATAGTGACTGTGAGTGTAATGTAATATTTTTTCTCAATTAATAGAGAATACCTGGTATGAAGGTAATAGGAAGAGAAATACATAAAATAATGATATGTCTAAATATTGATTATTCGTGAAATATAATGAAATGAAAAAAGAATATATTATATATATATATATATATATATATATATATATATATATATATATATATATATATAATATATAAGACACGAGAATATTATTATTTTCTTTTATCTTTGTTTGTAGCTCGATGCAAAGTTTAGATCATTGATTTAAAATTACGATATTATACTTTTTTTATTTGCGTAATTCTCTTAGTGGCTTAATTAAAGACTTTATTATGGTTTTTGTGCGTTTTAACAAACAACGCTGCTGTCTAAAGTGGTAATGGAAGAGAAATAAAATTATATCAATATGGTTCTCCTGTTGCAGGTAAATTCTCCGTCTGAGAATGAAAATGAAAATATTTAACATTCCATCATCTCAACTGAGAATCACATTTGTTAAACAAATATTCTAAAAGTTCTCTCAAACAGTTTATATCTTCCATCACAATTTTACTTGTCTGTAATTACAATGAACTTTGCAATATGGTGTGTAGTTGTATACTATCTTTACGTTTAATTATCAATCGATTTTTTTACGCACGGTAACTATAACTTTTAGTTTATAAATACCTAAAAAAATATTTCATTTTCATTTTTTTACGATATTCATTTTTTATTTATTTTCAATTAGTTACAGGACAACTAATTCGAAATAATTAAAAAATAAATATCATAAAAAGCTATAATGAAATATATTTTTTATTTATTTACAATAGTGAGATGGTAATACAGTAATTATTATCGTTTAGGGATGTGAGAATTATCATCGTAGTAATTCTGCCATATCGATACAAAATTCATAATATATTTAAAACAAGAGATCGTGTAACATTCAAAAGGAAAAGATTGATGAAAAATTTACCTGTTTTTATCGAGAAAATAAAAGTAAAACCTTATTTATTTCATTAATTCCAATTATAATCTAACCTTTGCTTTCATCACCATAAAATGAATGTTTTTCAATAAGTGATGAATAAATTATTTAAACTATTATTATCAAAGTGCATTGTGTAACAATGTGGAGATTGTACCAACCAATTGTTGTATTTTAACAAATTTACCAAAATTTGACAAGTCAAGAAAGAAAAGGAAAAAGATGAAAAATGAGAAGAAATAATTACGAATGGAGGAGTGCATTAATAACGAGCGGTACTCGGCGCCGTTTGCTGGAGTTAAGTATTTCACGTAACTTTAAGCAACATACTAGCGTTCTGTCGCCATATATGGATGCTCACTAGCACAGTGATAAGTTCGTTGCGGAATACATATGTGTATATATATATACATATTTACAAATTAGTAAAGTACAACAATACCTTTTCACTTTATTATTTTCTACATATTATAATACGTATGTAATCAAATTTATTTTACTGAATAAAAGCAAAGAAGCGATTTTTTACATTCATTTTCCAAACATGATGAATTTGAAAATATATTGTAATTTAAAACACCCCTAACTTGACAAAGTATAGAGATTTTAATACAAAAACAATTGCAATATTGGAATCGACTCCGTAGGAATGGTCAGGGTAATCATGTATTTTCAATTTGTATTATCTACATAGATAATGAAATTATACATATTTTTAAGTTTATTATACTCGTTTTCCAAAAACTACTGAGTTTCGCAACGTCCGAGCTCGATAAAGATAGAGCACCTGACACCGGAAACTTTCAAAGAGCGACATCGACTCCGGTAGAGGAGAGTGGGGATGAAATTAACAGTTTTTCTTCAAGATCGTGTTTAGCCATGGCGGGCGTGCGGCTGCTTACCATCTAATATGTTACCATCAACTTTAATGCGCTGCACTTAATGGTGACTTCTGTAGATTTAGTAATAACGACGGCATCTCCATCTCATACAATAAATAGACACTATATTCGACTTCGTCTAACCTTCTCAATCGGAATTTTGTAATTTTTCTGCATCCGAATTTGAGACTAAAATAATAATAACTTTATCTCCTACAATAAATCGTCACTACATTATTTGTCTTGATTTAAACTGTGACTATTTTTATATGTCGCTTTATAATATATAGATAGTTTGGAAAAAGTGATATGCACTTTTCAGCTTCCGCCAATCAGATTCTCCCGTAAATTAAACTTTTAATTTTAGGGTCTGTACATAAAGCTATTCACGGGATTAATAAATAATGCATGATCTAAAATTACTGGCGTTCTTGCATGATCTTAAATTATTGCCGTTCTGAAAAGAAATATCCCGATGTGTCCTTGTGGATGTTTCAAAGGAAATGCGAACTCATCAACCAGAAAACAGCTATCAGTAATAAGTTAATTATGAAAGTGGATTCCAAAGAAAACAGTTCTGAAATATGGCATCACCCTCAATTCTCTGCCATTTCTACCTATTACAAAGTATTAAAAGAAATAATTACATAATGCTATTTAAGCCTTTTTTTTATTTTAAATACTTTTTCAAGATAAAAAGGCGAAGAAAAGGTAATCTTGGTACCAAAGCTATGGGAAATCTTAGTGGTATTCAGTACTTTTCCTAATCTTGATGAGCTGATTGTATCTAAATGGAGCGGGATACCCATCTCCAACGGTTTACTCCTTCAAAGCAAAAGGTCCAATTATATGAAACATTATGAATTGTGGAGATGTAAACTATTCTGATGTGCCTGAAATTAAATAATTGAAGCATTTTCATTACATAATATTAACTTCCAATCAGCAAAACCATTCATTATTGAGAGAAAGTGCCACAAGTTCTTACACTCAAATATTATACTCGCAAATGTGGCTCACACTAAAGTCCTTACAGAGTGGATGGAGAAAACAGGTTGGATAATTATTTTTTATCTTTTGTCATAGTATTTTTAAAAGCGTGTTTCCTTTTTAATTTGTTAAACAATTAATTTCTTTTTACTTTTTTCACTCTTTGGGGGGAGGACTTATTTTGAATTTCCTTTATTTCAGATTTGAAAGTAATTTTACCGATATTAACACTTTATTAAAAAACTGATACAGAATTCAAATTAGCAGCCACCACAGTTGACTAAATTTGGATGTCTCTTCTTGATTCTGTGTTTGTTGGGGACGGAGCCTGCTTCTTCTCCATCTTCACCAATGCATCAGTATTGCAAGACGTCTTTCTGGCAAGCTTGGAATAATCTAATTCTTTGATTTGGCTTCCAGTTCTGTTTTATTGAATCAATCCGATAGTACAATTTTTATGGTAAAATTATATTTTCATCAAAAATACATACAACTTAGTTATAAAAATTAAAAGTATAAACACGGTTAGGATAGGTTTTGCCATAATCGAGTTCAGTTCCAAATTCCGATTGCATTTCTTTAAATTAATCCGATTGTATCATATCATCATGCTATCATCAAAACTACACACAGCTGCCAAGTTTCATGATGACACAACAATTATAAGCCTAAACTGGGCTGGGATAAGCTGTTTCGTTATAGAGTTCAGTGTCTAACTTCTAGTTCTATTTTATTGAATCAGTTTTATAGTACCTTTTATTGTATTGTCATCAAAACTACATACAGCTGACAAGTATTAGAATAATACAAGACTTATAAGCCTAAACACAGTTAGGATACGGTCATCGAAACTACACATAAAGGTCAAATTTCATGATGATACTACAATTAGAAGTGCACGATATTTAGTTCCGTATATTCTACTACGTCTTTTGATAGTCACGGTTTGACCTAATAAAGGCGTGTCAAAAAAGATCAAACATTTAGATCTGGAAACAATTACTTAAACTTTTAGAAAAATTTACTTAAACTTTCCAAAAATACCTCAATTGCAGTATAATAATTTTACAAGACGAAATGCTGTCTATTTTAACACAATATAAAACGGCATCACCTTTTTCAACTTCAATTGTTGCCTCTAACCCTTATTCAAATATATGTACAAATATGTACAGGCAATTTAGTCAGCTAATGGCCAAAAAATACTGAATATATTTGGCGTTAATTTTCCAGATATTCATATTCACAATCAAATCAAACAACGTAATGTTATATTATTTCTGTTTTTCTTAAGTTATTTACCACGACCTAGGTGGGCAATTAGCATAGAGATCGAGAAAATGTTATAATACAAAGAAACCTAGGTCGTGGTAAAGAACTTAAAGAAAGTAGAAATAATAATACATCACGTAGTTTCATTTAATTGTGGCCAATCAATATTGAAAAAAAATATGGGTATAATTATTATAATTTTTATAAGAATGCCCAATTTAATTTAAAACTCAATAAAATTATAATTACTCTTCTGTAAAAACTTGAGAATTTATACTTTAGACTTAATTTATTCGTTCAAAGTTTCTATGATTAAATATAACCTCTTTTTGCATAATTACTTTAGAATTTAAATTATCTTGATACTATGGCTGACAAATTCATGTAAGGCACCATATAAAATCAAAAGAAACAAATTGACCAATTTGAGATTTTAAATAAATTTTACAAAAAGTATAAAGTAAGTAGTGTAAGTTAATGTAAGCCGTGTTTATTACTGAGTATAAAATTTGAGTATAAAAGCCCCAAGTTTTTATCCGCAAATATTAAATTCAAATATTATAATTTTATACGCTTTTTCTTGCTATCTAAGTGAAATGTTTAGCATTTTACTGCACGCCACATTAATTAGCAAAATCATTTATTTTTCAGAAAGACCGCACCGTACTTTTATACTGAAATATTAAACTCAGTAACAATCGTGGCTTATAGTTAAGTCCTTAGAGAGTAGACGGTGAAAACAGATTCCATAATTATTTTTTGCTTGTTAATGCAGTATTCTTAAATCGGTTTGACGGTGTCATTTTATAGTGTTGTCATCAAAACTACACAAAACTACCATGATTCATTATGATATTTAATAATCAGAAGCCCAAATACGGTTACATTATGTTGTTCCATTATCGAGTTCAGTGTCTGATTTCCGATCCCATTTCATTCAATCAGTCCGATGGTAGTATTTTATTGTGTTGTCATCAAAAATACACACAGCTGCCAGTTTATGATCAGACAATATATGGAAGTCCAAAAAAACATTAGGATATGTTGTTTTAAGTTCGGTAGTTTCCATTACATAATTAGTCAGTTACTTGTCAACATACTCAAAATTGTGTTAACCATGAAATTAAGACTTATATTCTCTTTCTCTTTAATTCATATGTAAATATTTTTAAAAAGTTAACTAATGTAAAATTTCTGTGTTACTCGTAATAATAAGTATTACTACGTCGTATTTCTAGTTTCGGCTTCAAACGGTTTCTGAGAAAATCGGCTGTGAATACAGAAGAATATAAATACATTGCCTACTATATCTTTTACAAGTTTAAAGATATGATGTATAATCAGCCACTGATACAAAGGATTGTCGCTATAGTGTTCCTAGAGCCTTTACGTGAGCTTCTAAAAACCCTTATTTTTTCGTAATTTTTGGTTGCGTAGTTTCGGAAATAAAGGAGGGGAACTTATTTTTTTGCCTGTTTTTCAGCACAGTTCTAAAGATATAACCAGAAATCATGAAAAAAATATTTTGGAGATCTTTGTAAATAGCTTTTTAAAACATTATCCCACATGTTACATGAAAATAAAGAAATTCGAGTTTTTAATATGCTCCCACCGATATTTTCAAACAAATATTTTCGAATTTTGTGTATTAAGATATGATTAGGTTAATATGTCTTATTACTAGGCAAAATTTCATGTATCTGTGCTGAGCGATTTCTGAGAGAAAACGGCTATAACAGAGGGATGAACAGACAAGTGAGTGACCTTGACATGGTCTCGTTTTTCTTTTTAAAATTCGGAAACCTAAAAAAGTTTACGGAAAAGTCTGGGCAACACGGATATAACAGTTTTCATCCTAGATAAGATACAATAACTATTTTAAGTGCGACAAAAGTTTAGAATGATTTTTTAACCCATATTAAGTTAAATTTCATAGTCATTATTTATATTTTGGTGCTAAGTGAAATTAAGATTTTTGAGAGGAATGAACGGGCGCGTTTAGCTCGGGGAATATCATAAAAGTAAGATTGGATCACTTGCCGACTTTGTAATCCGAGCATTACAGTTGTCTTCAATTTAGCTTGTTATGTTGATTAAACTCCACTACTTCTTACGTTTAGTTCTACTAGTACACATATTCTAAACGATTTGACCAATTCGGGTGTGGCATTTTTATTATTCTAGGTTGCCCAAATATCTGGTGAACAAAAGTACCCACTATGGGTATAATTCGCGTGATCGTCAAATAAGTGACAAGGGTTATTTAGGATATCTTCTGATAATTATTCCATTTTTTGTTCTAAACATAACATTTGTTGCTTCCACGGACAGACCGTGTAATTAACCATTTTTCTCAATGTTTACTACTCAAATTTAATTATGTTACGTAAAGCAAGAATATATTATAAAAGATTATTTTACCAATTAAAAAAGGTAGTAAATTTTATAAATTTAAAATTTATTAAATGAATAAATTCATTAAAATTACAACTATCGGGTAGTTTAGGTTATACTAAAGTATTTTTTAAAGCTATAGTTTCCAAGTTTTTCAATAAATTTATTCCTAGTACTGCTAAACTAAAGTAAAAGGGTAGCTACTAAAATAAAGTAAAAGACTAGCGGGAAGAAACTTCAAATGGAATTTCATTCCATTTAATGTTTCGGTTTTAACTGTTTAGGTTTACTAAATTTCACAGTGGTTCTTTCACAGACGGTTAGTTTTTGTTAAGTTCCAAAAACGTACACGAAGTTAAGTATAATATGAAATAAATTTGTAGACGGCGACGTCGACGAGCGGTTAGTTTTTTCAGGTAAACCATAGGTTAAAAAATTAACATGCAGTTATATATATATATATATATATATATGTATATGTATATATGTATATATATATATATATATATATATATCTATATATATATATCTATATATATATATATATATATATATATATATATATATATATGCTAGATTATAATTACCATTTGTTATTGAATGGACGGAAAAAAAATATTAAAACACAACGTAGTACCCAAAATCAGAATTAACGCGTAAAAATCATGTCAAAATATGAAGGAAACATTTGGAATTTTCACCTAAAATTCTCATGAAATGAATTTTCAAAGAATAAAAATATTTTTCTATTTCAGCTATTTACAAATTATACCAAACAATATACTAATTCTATGAGATCAGTAGAACTATTCATAGTTTGTATTTTACCCGCACATTGCACATAATGTTTTACTAAATTATGGAAAAAACGAGAAGAAATTTAAAATGTAATTTGATTTATTCACACCTCTGTGAAAACTCTCCTTCAAAATTAACATGCAGTTAAATGTAACATACAAAAAGTCTGTTGTCTAAAAATTTAAATTTGAATAATTAAAATTTAAATTTAAAAATTTGAATAATTAAAATTATTCGCCCTCCCCTAAGATTTACACATTATATTTTTAGTTTTACTGTTGAGACATATGAGGGTTAATATTATGTTTTATTACTTCGTTGATGGTAGTTTTTAGTTTTAACCTCAAACGATTCCTGGAAGGAACGCCAGTAACAGATGAAAGGACGGACAGATATTTAAAGTATCTTATGGATTCTTTTCATTTTTTTACTTTTGACGTACAGAACCCTAATAAAGGTATCTTTTAACTAATAGTCCCTTAAGGTGAAACTGTCATAGGGCCCAATCTAAATTTGTCTAAATTTTTTTTTATTCTCTTAGTCTCACTTCTGATATACATATAGGAACAACTAGGTGTTTTAATATGTAGGTTATTTTTATAAATAACGTCAAATTAGTTTTTAAAATTCAGTGACATAATTAAGAGATAATCATGTATGCAATTATGCAAATTATTAAATTTGCCCCCGATTTCTTGCGCCTTCTGACGTTTTATTACCAAAAACCATTTGCATACCATGACGGCACGTAAACAACGGGTGCTAAATGAAAACTGTATTTATTGCAGGTATGATATAAACTTCCTTCATCGCTTTTAATTACTTTATTGCTCGTTTTAAGCTTTAAAGTTGACGTTACCATTGTATTTCAACGAGTTCTAAAATTATCTCTCTGCGTTTTGGCCGTGTAAATTTACAAGGAAACGTGTTATTTATTTTTTTCTCCGCTTCTGATTCTGACTTTTGTTGGGGCCTAATATATTGTCCACATAAATCACATTGGATTGGACAGGCTCACGTAAGCTATCCTTTACATGACAATTTTCTAATAAATTATCATCACTATTTCAAAGGTTTCCAACCATTGTATGCTGTAGCGCCACGATAATATTAAAACCTGCTTGCGGAGAAAGGAAGAACTTTGCCGAAATAATAAGTACACCTGTTAATTATGCGTATGTCACACTACGCAATTCGAACATTTACGTGATGCTTTTATAAATTGAATAATTTTTCTATTACTTTAATATGCACAATATTGATTTAATTTTTTACTGTGTAAATACATTGTTCGGTATAGCTTTTTAAGACGTTTTTGTTACGTCGACCTGTAATTAATTAACCATACAATGGAATTTATGAAACTAAATTTTGATGTGTTGATTCATCTGACTGACTATCGGACTGATTCAATGAAATATAACCGGAAGTTAAACAAAAAATTCGAATATATCCTAACCGTATTTGGGGTGTAATTTCTGTATCATCAGGAAATATTTGAGTTGTGTGTAGTTCTTATCAAGGTGGGATATTTCGATTGAAATGCGAAATCTCTATCTCTTTCGCACGCTTAATATATACCTATTTATATAATATCATTCTACTTTAGAATAAATAAAATATTGTTTATGGAACATAGATCAAGTGAATAAATACTCTATGATAGGAAATTTAAACCTTTGTTTTTATTTGACTTGGCTTGTCAAACTGTAAATTCATAATTTGAACATTCTGTTAAAGCGCAATTTTACACTTGATTATAATATCTGTAATATTTTCATATTTCATTCAAATTTTGTTATTTTTGTTAGATTTGTTCGTGAAAATAGGAATTTATTTTCTAGATCTTTATATTCTATTAGGTTGTAGACAAACTTTTCATGGTAAGTTGAAACTTATTTTTATTATAATTCGAAAATAGTCTTGAATCGATTATTAATTTTAATTTTAATATTATTAAAATTATCAAAATTACATTCGTGTTTTAATAAACAACAACAGAGAAGTATCTAGTAATCTTATTTTCATTTTAGACGAGCATATTAAAGAAGCTACGGCATGTAGAGAATATCGGCCCCAATTCCCGTTGCTCGCAAAAAGCATTTCCACCATCAGCACCAAATTACCAGTTGCTACAAACATTTTAAACTATATTATATATGATATATAGGTATATTGCGTTCGCTTTCAAAATTGTCCAAATTTGATCCGCGTTTAAATAACAGTTACAAAATGATTTTTTAACAAAAAAGAGATTTCTAAATGGAGTGATCGCCGGAAATATTCAGACTTCCCAGTTGTGAAATAGATTTCTTCAAAAATGTTTTGGATTTATAAAATTTACGGTATTGTTTGTTATACAAAAATACCGTAAATTTTGTTCGTCCAACTGGTGATAGAAAGTTAAACAATTTTATTATTCACAAAATTTATTTCTTTTGCATCCAATATTTCATGTTTTTTAGATGACAAAATTCAACTTTCCAAGTACAAGTTTAACACAAATCGGTAACGCACAAATATTACCATCAAGTCGTATGGATGTGACATATACCAAATACTGTATTGCATTAGGTTGGGTTGCGTGCAAGCTTCTGATCAAAGAGAAAGGATTGTAACATGAGATTTTAAATAAAAATACCAATATATAATACACAACTTAGCTACGTTGATTTAAAAGTTAAAAATAAGTAGCCAATAAACAACAGATTACCTGGGAAATAATTTTCAAGTAATTAATTTAATTGACTATACGTATCAGGTTAGACTTTAGTTTTTTTAGAATGTTTACACAGGAATCATTGTGATATTAGTAGATTCTACTTTTTGTATTTAATTCTTTATTAGGTGGTGTCGATAATTTACGTTGGGGATATTATACAGAACGATTAGTAAGATAAATAGGATACGGAAATTAGCTTATAATGAGGACAAAAAAAAAACATTTAAAATAAAAATTTATTCACAGCACCGCATCATTTTCATTTTAATATATTTAGTAGATAGTTTTAATTCCTATCAAATAAGTTGAAAAATTACCCTCCTAATTTAGCATTTTCTTAAATTCAGTAGCACAAAACTGAAGTACATCTAAATTACAACTTTTTCCTTTTATAAAGCATAATTTTCCCAGTAAGTATATTTTACTCAGTTTCAGGAGTTTAATGGCTACATTGAAAATTATACATAGGAAGGGTAATCATTTTACATTACTAAAGTATGCAATATTGATATTTTTCCACTATTAAGGCTGTGAATTACTTAAATCATAATGTAAACCTTGAGTTAAATAAATGAGTCGATGTTAAAAACTCTTAGAATTATAATACAATAGAGAGAGAAGAGAGTTAACAATTTATTTAACGAAAATTCGTATTACAATTGAAACTATTAGCATATTACTTTATTGATTGAAGCTAGTTTCTATATCAGTTCATTTTGATATCTAAAAGCAGCGGATACCTTTGCAAAATAGAAGTGCTTATTCAATGTGTTTGTTTGCTATTAAATTTTTTGTTGGTCTTTCTTAGTTTATATTTTTTGATAATAAATTTTTTTAAATTAAAAATTGTCGTTTCAATTGTATCTATTTATATAACCTAAAATGTAAGATAGTTACGAAATACACTAATGAATTTGCGGCAAGTGCTCAGCAACTGGGCTCTCGCTGCAACTTCATTAGTCTATATAATAGGAAAATATTGAAGCTTGCATTACTTGGAAACGCGAAAGTGCTATCTCGCTTACACAATTACTTGAAGTTAGCCATTTATATAGTATATGATCTTTGATTTTTATTACATTACAATAAAGGAGTACTATTGGACTTATCCAATTACGGACCCGGAAATTAGACATAGGAACTCCATATAGTTTAATGATAGAATTTCAGAATAACGAATATTAGCTGTGTTTAGGCTTGTTTAGTTTGAAATATTAGCTTTTGTATAATAATAATTTATATATCGATAAAGTACAAAATATATTTTAAATAAAAATGCCATCCAGTCTAAATTGAGGAACATGCTGAGGGCTGAATGGTATCAGGGTGGTTAAAAATATTATATCGCAAGTATCACCTGTGGGCACCCTGTTGTAATTAAAAAAAACTTTAGGGGAGGAGTCGACCATTAAATCTACTCTATAAGGATTTTAGTTTATGGCATGATTGTTATTAAGTATATTTGTACTGATTGATATTTATATTGATTGTTATTGAGTACAAACGCGTGGGGCAATTTTTCTCAACGATAAATGAGTTTGCAACCTAAATTAATTCTATGTGAATGAATATGCTAACATTTCAGTTGAATTTCAAGAAGAAGTTCCCCACGCTTTTACACTCAATTATTATAATCAATAACAAATAAGGCTTACACTAAAGTCCCTACAAAGAAGAGAGGGAAAACAGGTTGAAATTATTTTTTCCTTTCTAGTAAAATATTTGCAAGTGTGTTTTTCAGTTTTTCAAACTCTTAAATTATGTAGGCATAAAAATGTTATGGATTTTCCAAAAATATTTTAGTTTTATTATTTTGAACTTTTTTACCATATTTTATCATGTGTGAGAAATATTAAAGCCGGATTATAATTTCCCATGTAACGCCTTTTTTTAAATTGTTATTTTTCAGTGAAAATTAAATGTGCCTACAGGCATACATTTGAGGCAAAATATATTTTCAGGAAAAGTTATTTTCCAGGTCATTAGTTGTTTTGTGGCTAATTATTAACATTAAATATATCTAAACAAAATATTCATACGTAAAGTAGTGAAATCACCAAATAGAATCACATGGCGAAAAATTATTGCTACCACTACACCTAATGAACAAAGAGCATATGGAATTATAAATGATTTATTTTTATATGTAACGTTAACTATTGCTGCAGAGTTATTTAATCAGTTTAAATAATCAAGTGGTCAATGTACTAGATCATGACTTCAAACGCGGTCATTCCTCCTAAATGTTATCTGAGTAGTTTTTTTTCTTCGGAACCACTTTCGAAAATTAGCTTCAAAAGAGTGTTCATGTTAGCTCACAATCAAAAGAATGCAATCAAGCTTTAGCAAAATAAACCTTATTCGGATAGAGATAAGCAGATAGTAAAATTTATTTGTATTTAGTAACATAATTCCTATCCTTGGATAAAAAAAATATGTCAATATACATACCGATGATACAAAATTCGAGTTTACGTTTGAGTCATTTCAAATTTTCTAAAGCGAATGAATGGAATTGATAGATTGATGTTGTTATTTGTTTTTTCAAACGATTGCAAAATTAGTGTCATGTAGTAGACTTGTAGAACATACAGTAGTGATTCTGCACATGAACAATTTTTATTTTGTGATTACATACAGGTTATTAAAAATAACAAACCGAATACAAAATATTTCACAAACAGTTATTATATTCATCATTAACAGACTTTGTAATCATGCTTTATTAGACTTTCATTAAAAAAAGATGTTTGTTTTCGAATTGGTTTTATTATATACAAAAATGTGGTTTTAAAATGTTACTTGTCAGAAGTCAAGAACAAAAATTAATTAGCAGCCACGGTGTCGAAGCACATCTGAAGTAGCAACTAAGTGACAACCGTCGAAGAAGAAATAATTTGCGACAAACAAGCGCCAGTGTAGTGGAAGTGAGCATTTTGCTGTCTTTTTGTATTAAATTGTATTGTCTAATCACTGTTGCTTCAAACGCTACAGGCAACCGTAGCATCGAATTAATATACTTACGCCTGTTATATGTTTGAACTGTTCCTTCTAATCGGCAAAATTGTTATTTCTCGATCGGTTTTTTTGTTGAAAATATAAAATGTTGCCACTTATAATTATTATGTTTCCTCGTTATCTATTTTTACATTAAAATATAAAAACGGATGTTAAGTATTATTAAATTAAAACCCGTCGTAAATGTGTTAGTTACAAAATGAAATTAAAATTGTACTTAGGAAACATTTTTCTATGTTTATGAAAACAGTTGAAATCAATACTTTCTTAAGTGAGTAGTCGCATAGCTAGCAAAAGTTAATATAAACATGGTGAAAAGATGTTTATAATTATTCTTAAAACACAAACGTTCAATAGCCGAATGTACACAAATTCCATTTCTACACCCCCGTGTTAAATGTGTTGATTCTGTTTGTTTCTACATCCGGTCGAATATTTGTTTGGTGCAATTGTTGCTATGGTGGTGGTGATAATGACGGTGGGAGGGTATATCGTTTACCTTGCTTATTGTAATTGTTACCAATCTAAACTAAAAGTCATTCATATACCGCGGCATTCATATACGTAGGCGACCTGACTAAAAGGCAAAATCTAGTCAAAATACAGAAAAACGAAATTTTTAAGCAAAGAAATAGGTAATAAAAATATTAATCATCTGTGGAAGAAACACGATATGCTAATACGTTTCAATTAACGCAGCATCCGGTTCACAGATCGTACAATTAAGATCGGGTTGTTTCTAATACCCACACGTGTAATATATTGCTATTAATAACGAATACCGGAGGTGAAGGTTACAATTATAAAAGCTCATAAATTTATTATATACTTAGATAACAAATATTCGTGTAACAGAGTTGGAAAATAAACACAAATAATTAATGTAGCATAGATGCAATACGACACTCAGGGTTGCGAAGGTACTTCAGATTAGTTTGGATAAATTAAATCTCCGTATCGCATCTTTCAATCCCAATAGCTCAGGCAATCTGTTGACGTTTTGTATTTTTATTAGATATATCATAATGGGTGATTATTTGAAGAGTTAACGCTCTTCATTCTTATATTAGCACGGGAGCAAATGTTTGTTCGTTGTGCAGTCACGTTACTGCGTAGACAAATAAGGACCACCTAATCTTAAAATAAAATATTTCGGATAATCGTGCTTTCTAACTAAAAAAACTTGTATAAAATATAAATTTCGTGTCGTTAAGTAACTAAAGAAATGTAATAATAAAAATGTCTATGTATAATTCTAAAATTTAGATTTGTTTTAATATAATTCTTTTGGGACCTCGAAATATGTCAGAATTAAACACTTTACAAAAAATAATTCAACAGTTGTCTATTACGTAACATATGTCGTTTTAAGGTAATTTGATATTTAATATAAATATTGTTGATACATAAAATTTAAATATAACAAAAATTCAAAAATTTGGAGCCTGTATGAACTCAAATTTATGGGTCCTTATTAACTGCAGGTTACCACACTCCAAAATATTTCGGGGAGATCTCCAAATATTTCGAGATTTAGAATTCACAAAGAATATGAAAATATGAACCGTCAAGTGCTAGTCGAGTTTGTGCGCTGAGGGTGCCGTATGCAGAACATTGTGAATTGCAATGGTTACATATTACAATACTAGCTATATATCAATATATACATATTTATATGACTGCAGCCAAAAATCTAAGGAATCTGAGAAGAATAGAAAGCAAAACTTAATTTTTTTTTCTCAAAATTATGAAGGTCTCGAAGGTTATTTTCATTTGATATATGGAAGATTGTCCATCCATATGAATTAATTTATACTTTGAAATTTTCTGAGTTCGGAGATTGGGAATGGAGCAATGTTTTTGTCCATCTTTATACATATAATAAAACGATACAATTGACCTTTCTGAAGAATACATATATAGTATAATGACTTAGGAGCGCACAATAAAGTTATTACCTTTACAAATCTATTTTTCATATATTTTGTTAATATTCTAGCTGTTTTTGTGTTTGTGGCAACATGCGTCACGTTAAGACTACTGAGACTCCATTCAAGTGGAGTAGCATTTAGTTTTTATTTCATCGAAGATGGGTCACAAAATTATAAGTACGAAAATGTATTTTTAACAAAAATTAATTTGCGTTGCTCTAGTGCAACCATAATGTGACTTGCCTGAATACTTGACGCGTAGTAATTACATAAACATGTAGTCTATATATGTCAATAGATGGCGCTATGTGTGTTTTAAATAGCGCACTGAAATTTTCCATCAAGACATGCATTGGCGAAATATGCATGGTCAGAAGTGAAGCATGAACTAGTATGAGAGAAATAGGTATTAAATCTAAATACAGAGAGGCGAATGATGTTACGTTCGTCGTTGTTAATCGTCGTTCACATATAATTGTTTATTATTTCACATGTATTCTACATACAAGTTACCTCAGTTTTTAAAACTTAAACCTGTTATCAATAAATATAATTTAGTTTCTTTGGCAGGTTTATATTAAGCTGCATAAATTTAGTTTCCACGTACTTCATTGCCTGTACATACAATAATTAGCCTAAAGAATTAGCCTGTCTGTATATTAAAGATATTTACAATAATTATATTTAGGGGAACATAATAAAATTGACAGAACAAAACAAACGGTTTTGGAATTTTGTTTGTTTTTCTCTATGTGTGTTATTTAAATACATTGCGTGTAGCACTTTTTCCTTGTAGGCTAACTTTGTTTCAAAAAATTTGAATCTACTTTCAATATCTGGAATATAATTATTTTGTTGGGGTTTGTATTAGGCTATATGTATTTTATATCTTACTTTTGTATCTGCACATTGAACGTACTTACGACAAAAATTATTTAGAGGAATACAATATAAGTAACAGAAAGCAAAAATATTGCTTAGGAATGTTTTTCTGTCCGTCTGTTTGTTTGTTCGTTCATAGAATATGAACGAACAAACAAACAGACGGACTGTTCGTTCATAGTTCGAGCTTAAAGAATTTCGATAAAATATTATTTAGTTGCTTGGGTTTAGTCTGAGGTAATCTACAGGTTATACTTTACCATAACCAACAAATTGAAAAGAAAGAAAGAAGACATGGAATTTTGACATTACAATGCAAATTATATTGGAAGCAATTAATATATAACGTTAAGTGTATAAATCTTACAACTAGCGTAATAATATTTTCTAAAAGTTGCAAATAAAGTCGCCGGCATAATTAGTTTTAAGTAATACGTCAAAAAACTACATGGCTTAATTTTAATATAAATATAGTTTTACAGTATGTTTCTATATATCACTTGATCTTATTGTCCAACCTTTAAATTTTAATCCTCATTTTGAATAACTATATATATATATATATATACATATATATATATATATATATATATATATATATATATATATATATATATATATATATATATATATATATATATATATATAGATATATAGATATATGGTATACATATATATTTCGAAAATTGCTTTACGGATAAGCTATTATACATCTCTGCCAAATATTAAGTTGGTAGTAACAGTAGTTGCTGAAAAAAATAATCTTGACATCTGCCTATTCGTGTAGATACCGAAGCCTCAACATAACGGTTCCTTTTTCACATTTTATGTATGAAATTCTAAAGAATTAAGTCCTATAAAAATGGCAATATAGCAATGAATATATGGGTTTAAGTGGCCCCTGCTTTCGCGGGAATGTGGAAATTGTATCGTCATTAATATTGTTGCATTTTCATAACGGCATGAAAAATATTACGGACACTGCTTGAAATTTTGCTTACTGATTTCAACACATAAAGCAAAATTCCATAATTTACGTAATGATCTCCCATTTTGCATCCGGATATAAAAACAGTTAAACAATAATATTCGTAATAAAGGAACTACATTAAAGTCATCAATAACAATAAATAACACAATGATTAACTTCAAAGAGACAGCAGAGACCACAAGTTCACAGATCTTACGCCATTTTACGCACTGGACTACACAACTAATGATAATGCGTGAACAATGGTAATGCTCTCTCCTCCATGGAAAAATTAAAGTGAGTACGAAGACGTGTCACGTGACTGATATCTACTCGTGGCTCTAAACAGTCTGGTTTATCATTTTAATTAGTCACATATTTTAAGCTAATTTAGAAGTACATCAATTTCTCACCAGCTTAGAGTTTTATCACTGATTTCTGAGACAGCCAAACAAACAAGATTATACACAAAGAAGCGGTCGAATAAAGCTTTATAATAAAGACATTTCATGACCGTTTTGTAATGTCACTAAATTTTGAGTGGTTAAATATTTTAAGTCAGTTTAGGGATACATCAATTTCTTATTAGTTTTCAGTTTTACCATTGAGTTCTAATGTGATAGCCATAAATTGACAGCCAAACAGACAAGATTATGATAGCCAAACAGACAAGATTATTTCATGACCTAAACTTATGAGTTTTATAAAGCCGCTAGTGAGCTTAATCTCTCATAGTTGTTACTTTTTTGGTCACTCTGTAAAAGTAAAGATGGAAACAATGATATAATTTCCTGAAGTGTTATGAACAAAAATTCATTTCGTTTAGATTTTTAGTAGAATTAATGTATTTAAGTTATAATTTACGGAATTGTTATCATATCCAAAAAGAATGGAATATTCTTAATATTGTTAAAAAATTATACTATCACATAACTAAACAGTTCAATATGCGAAGTAAAAGATCACTAAATTTTAATTACATTATTTTTAAAAAAAATATCTATGTGATGTTTTTGAAAGTGCTTTTCAAAATTCGCAATAATTCGAGGAAAATTCTATAACATTCCTTTCAGAAGCAGGAATAAATAATATTTGTAGAGAATATGATTGAAGATGCCCCGGAAATAGTTCACAATTTTTTCTCTGCTCTGCTCTCTATGGTTATAAAATGGATGAATATTGTGTTTTCAACGCAGAATAAGACATATGTCGACAATTAAATCAAACTACGTGGTGTAGTGTTATTTCTACTTTCTTTAAGAAATTAGAAAAGTAGAATAAAAGAAGGAAATAAATAAAATTAAAGAAAGTAGAAATAATACTACATCACGTAGTTTCATTTAATTGTGAATAATGAATTTCTACAAAATTAACGCCAGATATATTCAACATATGTCGACGATAACATCGGGTGGCGTGTCTCCAGAAGTGATTGATAATTTCTCTTACCCAAAATCGACTAAATGAAGATCAGTCTCGACTAAGTGAAGATCATCAACACTATGGATATCTTTTGTCCAGAACTACTTAATATATACATTTGTCGTATTAATATGAGTATATATTCAAAGAACAGGTTCCGAAACAAGAATGACTTCAGTTGTTATAAGTGCTCAATTTCACCACTTAACGCAATGAAAAACGTATGGAAAAGCTGGGAAATATACAAATGAAAATGTTTTGCTTTGCCCAGGAAGGTTTCAATAGAACAAAATTATCGATATCAATTAAACCTAATTAACATTTGAAGACTTAAGGCATATAAAATCGATAGTAACTGTTGAGAGTATTTAAACGCGGTGACAGATCTTTCTTGAAAATATTAATCAAAAAGCGAAGAAGAGAAAACAAATGCCTCATTAACGCTCTGTTTCGAACTCCCATTATTGTTCTACATAATCAACATTGAATACTGCAGAAAAGATGAGGAGAAAAAACGATAACATTCTTGTTCTTTTTCCATTATTTATTATTATATAAATTTGCTCTTGAAATATGACATGCGCCTCCGCTCGTTAGTCTGTGCGAATAAGGACACATGTTCTTGGCCGATTTTGGTGAATATTTGTTTTCTATCAAAATAGAAACCTATTTATGTTCAAAATGATTTGTCAAATATTTTATTTTTTATAAAATAAAAAATTCTCCAACAACTAACTTTTTGCGTGGTCAGTACTTTGTGCGAATCTCTTTGCTCTTTCCTATGTTTAGATTTTTCCATTATATTTTTAACATTAGTTATGTGTTTTCTTACTTTGTTTGTAATAAACAATAAATAATGCGGTGGATGCACCTTACCTTTTTACCAATAATTTATTGCTTTTGTTAATATTTTAAAAGCTAAACATATTAAAGAAATTCCTTAGCAATTGTCACAAATCTGCGCGTAAAGTGAGCATACATCACTCTTCGTATGAGCAAATATTAATTTTGTTTCGAAATCTAACTTTGTTCCCACGAGTGAATATATCGAAATGATCTTGCGTGCATCATTTACAAAAAGTGGAAAGTTGTATGATAATAATTGCAACAATATAAATAAATATGAAATCATATAGCATTCGAATATGAGATAAAAGCAAGTTTGATATATCATCATTCAGTTCGATTAAAGTGCATAAGAGCTGCATAAAAAATATAATGGGTATGATGCGGTTGATCACATTTTTATGTTTCACTACGTCCTGGTTTTAAATAACAATATAGGCATAAAACTGTAACTGAGAATGCCATAATTCTTCCCAATTAGTATAAAGTATTTTAGTAGAAAAACGGGAAAGGAATATAGCTTTGCATTTTCATGAAAAAATTAAAATTAGTTACAAAATGCCTCCATTAATCCTTTAAAATTTATTATACGATTTTTAAAATTTTTTTTTAATATAATTTGTCATTGCTCTTAAAAGGCCTTTCGCGTTTTACAAACCACCTCTATTAAAAATTGTATTGAAAATGACTGAATTTATCGAAGTCGCTCGACTTCGAGGGTGAGATAATGAACAATGAAAGAAATAAAACACTGACCATTGTAGCATATGCTACTCTGGATGAAACCAGTTGCTGCTTTACTGTTCTTTGTGCAGGTAACCTGTATCTTATTAGGTGGTAGTGTTAGAATACTAGACCGTGGTAGTGTCCCTCCTTACTACGTGAAGCTGATGATTCTTCCCACGCACTCCTTACAGTCTGTCCGAGATCACAATCAGCGTACATCTCGAAGAAAACTCACGTGTCTTTCACCAACTGATGTAATTTAAGGGATCGGATACGGAAACGCTTGTATCCTCTCCATTTTCAGTTTAGGATATCATTAATGGTTACTACGCTTTACTTCTCGTGATTTGTACCTTGAGGTATTACTGCATAATATCATAGCATGGTTATATATGCACATACATATTTGCATATACTTATAAATGTATATATATATATATATATATATATATATATATACATATATTACGTATGCGTGAATGTATATGTGTGTGTATATTTATATGAGTGTACATATAGGTATATATGCCTAGGATGTACGGAACAAAAGTAAAATGTCCTGACATTCCAATGTCTAGTAATCAATTTTTTTAATTTTGATATATTTGTTGTAGTGAGTTGTCAGTGAGTGTTGTAGTTGTCCATTCTTCGGTTTACCTAGAATTGCACATTTGCAATTGATGAAATCGGTCTTATTAAAATATAAAATATGCAAAAAAACCCTTTCTTCCTATATTATTTTTCAATTCTCCGTTACGTGATTACCAGCTTTATTTGTGAGTATTTCTTTAATTTTTTATATGTAATGTATTTTATCTTTATAACACAAACTTTCAGCTTTACAACATAAATAAATTGATAACCTCAACAGTGTACACTGAAAACGTTATGAAAGAAGAAAATACAAGAATATAGTTTTGAACAAACTTTATTTGAAATTATGTTTCCACAATACATAACAAGTTGTTAAAACAATTATTATTATCAGTAATTGAAGAACATACTGCCTTTCTTCTTATTCGTATTACGATTCGACGCATTCTCCAAATTTATTTAGAAATCCCTTGGGACAATTAACTGATAACTGCGCAACATTTGCATTCACAGGAAATGAGGTAACAACAGACAGTACAATGTACATTAAAAAGATAAAGAAAAACTTTAAGTTCACCAGCAACATGTTGTTAAATCGGATGGACCTGTACCGCGTAACTCAATATTCGAGACTGTGTGGCTACACCAACATCCTCGTAATATTTATGCAAACAATAATAGGGAAAAAATGTGAAACAAGTTTATTCAAATTTTAATGCATTGTTTTTTATTGCATATTCGGTTTTGTGGATTATTGATAGTGATAAAAATTTAAATGAATCTCTAGGCGTATACGCCTCTTATCGATTTTGGACTTTTCTGAAAATTCAATGAAAAACAAAGGATGAAGTTATTTATATAAATTATCCAAAGAAATAAATTTATTCGTGAAAATGCGGTGACCACCAAACCAATTAGGGGAATTCCTTGAATTTTGGAAAGTTTGCTTATTTTTAGGTAGGGCATCATTTTTAAGGATAAGTACCACCTAGTCCAGAAGCGTATCTTTAACTTTAATTTGCTTCTCGTTGAATTCAGTTTAGAAAAAATATCTTGAATTTTCAAAGAAGATCAATAAATTTTTAACAAATTTTTAATATTGAATTAATAAAAATAAAGTATACAATTTACTTATATCTCGCTTTAGACAATATAGCGTTGAACTTAAACAAAAATATCCATCTCTCTATATATAGTTAGTAAATTGTCTACAAGTTGTACACAACATATTGTTTCCTTCGCCTTTACGTACTGTTTAGTTTGTTGTCATGTTTTTTCACAGTTTAGTTAGCACATTTAGTTTTTAAATTGAAGCGTATTTTTTGTACACATGTTTCCATCCTAAACTAAGTATACGTTGTTATCTAAGTACAAAAGAACCTAAAACATCACCAAGAGGATATGCAACAACTTACCAAAAACCGTAATTTGCTTCTAAGTTCTAGTTATGTTCGGAGTCAGTAAATAGTTTAAAGTATCTAAAATCTACAAGGCGATAAGGATGTCAAATCGATTTCCATTCGCTTCTGAACTATCAACAGAAGCGTACGACTGAACAACTGTTACGCCCAAATCCATTCGGTATTTATACACCACGAACTTGATGTTTGAGTGTTGGCTTATTGGTTATTTACACTCCAATCCGCTTACATTTACGTCAACTGAGCCTTGCATAACATTGATACAGAAAATAATAATATAACATATTTATTTTTCCATTTCTTAAAACTCTGTTCAAAAAATCCGACCAAGTGCATGCAATGAAATACTTCAATATAAGTAGAAGGACAGAAGGAAGACTGTTATTTTGTAGTTGAAATGAAAATAGCGAAAACTTCGGTAAATTTTACGCCCGTAGGTTGTTCCACAAAACGAAGCAGTTAAAGATAAGGTGACACGCATTGTAAACAACCAAGAGAACATCCATCACAGTAACTTACAATAATTGTTTTTAGAAAGCTTTCAAGTTATGTTCAATGGCGTGTACATACCAAAATATAGAAAACAATTAGAGAAAGGACGTGTTTTACGTTTTATTTCAACAACTATTTATCACTTTATAGCCAACGAATAGCGTTTTTCTTTGTCCAACATTTGTTCCCGGACACCGTATATGTATATACACACATATATGTTTGTGTACATATATATATATATATATATATATAAGACTAGCAATTACGAACAGAGATATTCGTAATTGCTTAGTTTTATCCATAAGCGCCTAGCGGACTCGCGTAGATTTCGTTTGAATTTTGCGTAGATCGCTTATTGCCGTTGACTGCCCTTCAACGTCGTAAATTTCACATACAAACCTGCATTTTTCGCTACCCCACCACTCGCTCCCTCATACAACTCCCTCCATCGCCAACGAATTGATCTAAAGGTCGAATAATGTTTTGAACTCGAAATGGTACAAGCTATGTTAATATATATCTACGTATAACCCAAATATTTAAAAAAAAAGAAACATCAACATTAACAATATGTCAATAATATCAATTAGATAAACACTGGTAAACTGAGTGCTTCACAGTTGTTTGTTTCATCGGCAGCAGTAAACAATAGAGCTTGCTAACCCTGTGCAGGTTCCACTAAACAATATTGTAATTTTTTCAAAAAATATCCAAATGGACTAATTAGTGACAACGAAATAATTAAATTTTAACATCTTGAGTCGAGAATTGCACCAAAGCATAATTATTTATTTACCAACTATCGATAATTTAATCTATTAAAACAAATCGATGCAAACAAATATTTAATCTAAGTAATTGAATAAAACTTACATTTTGAAAAACTTGTTCTGCAACAGCAAAATTATGCTCAGTTCAAACATGCAATCCAAAAACAACTGAACTCTTCCAAAAGTAAGGGTACAACCAACCCGATATTTCACAGGGCAATGATCTCAGTACACTCTTTCATAGTGTTTATTCAAAACAAATTGTAAACTTCAGAGAAATGAACGATTTATGCATTATCAAAAACGGTATCGTACGCACGAAGCAATCTCGTTTTATTTATTTCTGTTATTTTTAAACTCTTCCATATCTCTTACTCTTCCATATCCCTTCGGGATCAGAATATTCTTCTAAACATCTACCAAATTTTTCTTCCCCAGTACACTAGTTCATTTTATAAATACAGGCTTTAGAATCATCTTTAAAGTTTCGCAGGAATTATCAGATAAACTACTAGGAATATCCTTTATTCATAAAAAAGAGGAGACGAAAATATATTTTTTGTTGACATTTTAGCAACGCTTCTAGAACTTTCTTCCATAAAGTTCTTAAAATAACTTCTATAATTCTAAAAAGCCCTTTGTTTCTAGTTATAATCCAAAGGATATATGAAATTGTAAAAAAAATCCAAATGGTTTATTTGGAATATTCAAATTTCAATATAAATATTCTCAGTATTAATTAAATATTGGGAGATATACAGATGTATAGTGTTTGTAGGTGGGTGATAGTGGTATACCTGATGGTGGTCGGTGATGGCGGTCAGGTTGGTTTATTTTAATATTTACTGACGTCATCGAGGCAAAATATTCCACATATGAGAATTACACTTGTTTGCCTCCACACGCGCTAATTTGGAAACGAGTAAAAAGATAAAAACTTACACATGCTGCAAGGTCGACATAACACAAAGTAGAACTCTATAGATCTAACCAAAATACTAAAAGGTGAAGCTAAGAAATCTGCAATAAAATTTAACGACGGTCGATATAAGAAACGAGGTGCGTAAATATATTTGAATTACGTAGTCGTTTAATGGATATTCTTTACAATCAACAGAAAATACCGGCGATGCGAAATAAAGAAGTAATATATTAATTTTATATGCAAATGAAACATACGCGTGCAATATAACGAGATACAAAATATAAACAAATATACAATAAGAGCAGCGTACATGAGATGCGACACTCGAGATCTGCGGAGGTATTTCCGTATACATATTTAAGTTCGGATTAATAAAATATGAAGATGAATATGCTCTAAAGGACGATGAGAACAAAATATATTTACTCTAGAGCAAATTCCTATTTTATATCACATCTTGCAATAGTGCAGACGTTCTGTTAACGCTTTGTTTTTGATTAGATGTATGAATGATTTGAATTGTAAAACCAAATTTCGTTCACTGCACAGATGAAGTAAGATACCTGAAAGAAATAAGGCCCGTCTAAGTTTAAGATGAAAAATTTGTGTAATCATTATTTTGAACTAATAGAACCTATATTAAACGTAAACCTCGTTTGGTTGAGGAATTAAAAAAATAAAAAAATAATTGTATTTATATTTAATTCTGAAATATAAATATGTTTTAAAAAATTATGTCGGGGAGTTATTTAGCGATGTGGTGAATAGAATTGGTCAACAAAATTTAAAAAGTTGTTAAAGAATTGACAATTCTGCCCGCGGGTTTTATCTAGAAGTTAAATTCATATTTAACACAAAATTAGTTTAACCTCGGCCATCGGATAAAGGAATTAAAATATCTTCCGATCCACTTTAATAAGACGTTATTTATAGCGTAAACAGGCATTTTCTGAACCTTTTTCTCTTTTTTATTAATTTATGAATTTTTTATATATGTACAAAAGTCTAATATATAAAAAATTAAAACTTTTAAAAATTTGAAGAGTCTATAAAATCCAATTTAAAATTTACTGCCCCTCATTAATCCTAAATTAACATAGTAAATAATGTTTTTAACGAACGAAATTTTAACTATCCTATAATGATAATATATGGTAATATAATGTCATATAAATGATCTCGATTGGTTGAGAAGAAGTTTCAAATAATATGAAAAATGAAATAAACCAAGTTCGTTATATAAATTGTTTTTCTACATCTGCATGTGCACATTAGTTTTTTTTCATTGAAAAATATTATTCGTATCTCATATATGCCCTTTGCCTAAAAAGTTGGGAGTAAAAAAGCCAAAATGATTTTGAAAATTCCATTATATTTTTAAACCAAAAAACATAATAAATGTTAATTTAATTCACAGTAAAAATATAATTAACATTTGGAAAAAGTTTATTAGAAACTTTAAATACCCTTAGACGTTTACATTTTTATGTGTACTTCATTGTGTACAGAATATTGGTAATGTGAATTCTGTTTAAACCGACAAGTTTACAGCAAATTTATCATTTATTGCAAGTAGGCTTTATTATAGTTGAAGCACTAAAGCCTGCAGTGTTAAGAAACCTTCATATTGAAGCTTATTACGAAATATCTAAGTGGAAATAACAAATATAACACAAGGTAATTTGGACGCAGATTAAAAGTAATATTATTGTTAATGTCTTATTATAAACGAGTTGAGTTTTAAATGTATGAGTCTACCAATGAAAGATTTTATGTCCACCTATATACCCACATATAAATTATACTGCAACGGTATGAGACTTGGAGTGGGGCAGCATTCTGAGTCGATACATACGTAAATGTCACGTTAACACCGACACCGCGAGAACTTCTTTGTCTATTTTATGTAACTAGAGGATGATGTCGATAAAATAAACAAATAAAAGCCAATGGTAAAACAAAAGGAGAGATGTAATTTGCTCTTGCTCTATTTCCGCCTTAGCGTACTGTTATGACGACTTTAAGTTTTAATATAAAAAAAACAATTTATTTTTAGATGTTAATATTTAAACGAATTATTACAATTATTATATTTTATAAAATATTTAGTTAGACTTTGATCGCGCTTGTATCTGGATTACGACTGACGCGGACTAAGGACTGGATTGATCTGTGATTATCTGAACCTCGTGAAGCTTCGGTCCAGGGTTTATAAAGGATAAGAAATGCTGATGCATCTGGGAGTGGAGTTTGCTGACGGGCCTGGGAACAGAGCTTGTCATGGTAATGCAATACTCTGGCAGCCGGATGCCCTTATCATGTTGATACGAGAATCGTGAGACAGTTGCTGTGTAAGCATTACTGCTAGCAAGTACAGGATATAACAGCTCCCCCGTTGAGGAGTAAACTTACACCCTTGTGTAAGTTTATGTTATAGAGGTTCTGATTCTAGGTATTGGGATTGGGAGGTTGACTGAGTTTGTTTCAGAGACATGTTCGGATTCTATATCATTCGAGTTAGGCGCAGGTCTAACTAGATATTTTTTACATTTAAGTTTACAATTATAAATCTTATAGCTAACAAAGAATATTATACTTAAGAGTATACAAATAGTAGTATATGAATAATATTGCCCATATTCTAAAATGTGAGGTTTACCTATTACATCTAAATTACCCGTGATTTCTTTGAATATTTTGTCATTTTCTTTAAAAGAGTCTAAGTTAATATTCTTTATTTTTACAGCTGGTGTATCAAATTTTACTCCTTCAAATTTCAATGTATTGCAACAAGTATCTTTCATTATGTCAAAATTTAAGTTAACTGGGTTTGCTTTTATTTTAATATCGGATTTGGCAAGTAATTGTCTTTCTTTAAAATATCCATAACATTCAGACGGTATATCAAGTATACCAGTGCCTATTATATCATTTTCATAAACATTTTCTTTAGGGCAGTCAATTGAAATTTTTGTTTTTTGAGAAATGATGAAAATCCATTTACCATTTTCTAGTTGTTGCCAAGTTTCCAAATTTCCGGAAAGACATTTAGTTTCACATTGTTTTGGAATGGAAGTTACAACTTTAGAAATCATTTCATTTTCGCAAGTTGGGTTAGCAGAGCTAGAGTAAACATTAGTTATGTCACATAAATAAAATTGATTGTTAATAATTTTACAATTTCTTAGATTCTCTAAGTTACAAAAATAATTCTTATCTCTAGTTACACCAATATATCTAGATGAAGGGATTATGGTTACATAGGTTTTGGGGTTTGTTTCATTATATGGTAGATTATGATACAGGTCAAATTCTAGTACATTAACTAATGGTATCTTTAATACAAATACAATTTTATTATTGGAATAATAACTCAACATTTCAGATATGTTAATTAAGATGTGAATATGATCTAAATCTAATGATACAGGTAACAACTTAAAGCTAGGTATAAATCTATAATTATCCACTAGGTCTTGATAGAGTTGTTTTGGTGAAATAATTGACGGATACAAGACGTTATTTTTACTGAACATAACGGCGTTTATTATGTCTTCAATTTTGAAAGATAATGTGAGTAGACTATTTTCTAGCATGTTTAATAATTCCATGAATTTAGCTTTCAACAATAATTTATTAGATACAATAGTCAAGTTTTTCAAACTTAATGCAATATTTTCGACAGCGCTATTCAAACTTTGTTCATTAATATTTATTTTATTTAGTATTTCTTGAAAAGCGGACAGGGTTGTCGATGTAATTAGAATATTTTCCTTTACGTGTTTTGCTAACATTCTTTGGTCTGTTTCTACGTTTTGAATAGCGTTATTATATTTAATAGCGTCATCTTCATCTAATGTACCAAAAATGTGTTTGAAGACGGTTCCAACACCGCCGAACCAGGCTGAGCGTTTAGATCGTGTTGAAATTAAATGGGATATAGAATCGAAATTATTGATCATATCATAATAACGTGTAGAGAGAGGTTGAATGAGATTATGGCACTCCATATTGTTAAAGATATCGTTGTTTTTGCAAAGAAACCTTACCGTTCCGAAGATAGTGTTCATATTATCTAGGTGTGGCTTTATAAAGGAGATATCAATAGGAATAACCACACTGAGGTGGTCATTGATGAGTTTTAATGAGCCGACAGGATCAAAGTATATACCAGGGCAGCTGTTTATCGGTTGTATAAAATCTGCATGTGCCTAGACGATGGCACTGTAACATGTGTTAATTATAAATGTAAAGGCGATTATTTGTAAAAGTTGTATAAAAGATGTGTATAAAACTATTTATGTATATATATCTAAATAGTAGAAATATTAGTAAAGGATATAATAAACTAAAGATAAAAATAATTAAATATTATTTAAGATGGGGTAGCGTCATTTCTTCTTGCGAGCTTTACTTCATCATAGTGGTGAACGACATGGCGACGGTTTATTAATAAGGTTAAAGAATTCCGCCCATTTATTTTGATAACTTTATAGGGACCTTTCCAAATAGAGGAAAGGGCTTTGCGCGGCCTGAGGTGGTTTCTGAGATATACGTAGTCTCCAACATGATACTTTACGAGACGGGAGTGAGAGTCATAGTAGGTTTCTGAGTTTTCTTTTGATGTTTGAATGTTTTCGAGGGCTTTTTCCCTGGAATACTTAAGACGGTGTTGTAGCATTTTTATGTAGTCGGGGTAAGTGGCGTCAGGGGTAGTATCGTAAATAGAATTAGGTATAAATGGTTTATGACCGAACAATAGTTCATAAGGGGAATAGTGAGTGGTTGAATGTATGGCAGTGTTGTAAGTTAGCATTGCGGTATAAACGTATCTTGACCAATTATCTTGGTTATCATTGATGTATGATTTTAAATATTCTTCGAGGGTGGAATGGCTACGTTCTAAGGCTCCAGGGGTCTGAGGGTGATATGGCGATGCCCATAATTGTTTTATTTTTAGGAAATCACAGGTTCTTTTAAAAAGATCTGATGTAAAGTTGGTACCTTGATCGGTTAGGATTGTTTTGGGTATACCAAATAAAGATATAAAATGTACTAAGCAGTCGCTAGTTTCTTCAGCGGTGGTGCTTCGAATAGGATAGGCTGCTGAAAATTTTGTAAGGTCGTCTTATAGTGTTAGGATATATTGGAGCTTTGTTTCTCCGGATTCAGGTAAGGGTCTCACTATATCTAGGGCTAATCGTTGGAATGGGGCGGTGGATGTGCTAGTGATTTGCATAGGTGCGCTATTTACTTTTCTCAGTGCCTTATTTACTTGGCACGAAGAACATTTCTTTACATAATTTTCAATATCTGTTCGCATATTTTTCCAGTGGTACTGTTCTCTTATTCTATCATACATTCTAGTCGAGCCGAGGTGTCCGGCGACGGGAATGTCGTGATTTTCTTTCAAGATTTTGGGTATTTCTTTAAGTGAGGGGAATATAATTTGGTTTTTATATATGTGTATTCGTATATCAGTGTTATGGAATAAATATGAGATAATGTTATACAATTTTAAATATGAGTGTTTGTCGAAGGAGTTTCTAAAATCTGAAATTGCTAATTCCTTTATAGTTTCACTAGAACATATCAGTAATTCATTTCTTAAGTTTTTCAGAGTTTCGAACATGTCGGTGTATGAGCAAGAATCGAAATGATGAACTTTAGTAAATAGCAAATAGTATGTTTTATTATTAATTTTCAGTGTAGCATGAGAGTGTAGTGTTCTTTCTGATTTCATCAGTTCTTGAGAATTTACATAATTTCCTAGGATTTCCTCGATATATGGTGTGCTTTCATCTAAATCTAGGGGTACTGGAAATGCAATTGATTTTTGTTGTGTTTTCAGTAGGCTGTCGTTGTATTCGATTATGATTGTATTGAAGTGTGAATTTTCCGATAAGGACTTCAGGAATTTGGAATATGACTCATCGAGGATGTCGTCATTAACTAAAGGATCAAGATTTTCAGGATCAGAGGGAGGTTCTATTATTATGGGTTCAGAAGGGTTTAGAGATGGAATATTAGTATCGGTGTTATCGGGTTGAATAGGGTTTACAGGGTAACGAGAGAGAGCGTCAGCCGCAGAGTTTAGTTTTCCCTTTCTATAGACAATTCTGTAATCATATTCTTCTAATTTCAAACACCACCGTTGAAGTTTACTACTTGGGTCCTTGTGATTAAATAACCATTTAAGAGGGCGGTGGTCGGTAACAATATCAAATGTACGGCCAAAGAGAATGGTCGGAAGGTTTTACAACCAAATATGATGGCTAACAACTCCTTTTCTGTCGTGTTGAGATTGCATTCACATTTATTAAGTGTTCGAGAAGTATATGCAATGGGTCGGTCTTTGCCGATTTCCCCTTGCGAAAGAATCGCGCTGATAGCGTAATTAGATGCGTCACAGGTTAGTATAAAAGGTTTCGTAAAATCTGGATAAGCAAGTAAAGGAGCAGAGGTTAATTTAGATTTTAAAGTTTCAAAGGCAAGTTGTTGCTCGTTTTCCCATAGAAATGTCATATCTTTTTTCAGAAGGGTTGTAAGAGGTTTTGCGAATTTTGAAAACTCGGGAATGAATCTTCGATAATAAGATACGAGACCAAAAAAAGATTTAACGTCTTTTGGCGATTTGGGTATTGGAAATTCATTGGCTGATTTAATTTTTTCAGGATTCGGTTTTACACCCCGTTCAGTTATTATGTGGCCTAAATAAGCAACTTCTCTGCGTAGTAATTCGCATTTATCGGGTTGAAGTTTAAGGTTGAAATTTCGTAATCGTTCAAAGACAGTAGATAAGTTATCTATGTGTGATTTCAGGTCATAGGAATAGATAACGATGTCGTCTAGATAGACAAAGCATCGAATACCTTGAAGGCCGGAGAGAGCAGAATTCATAAGTCGCTGAAAGGTGGAGGGCGCGTTTTTCAGCCCAAATGGCATACGCGTAAATTCAAAGTGTCCTTGAGGAACACTAAATGCAGTTTTCGGAGCGTCTTCAGCAGACATGGGAATCTGATGAAACCCTGAAGCGAGATCGAGGGTTGAAAAATATTTACTCTTGCCTAATTGATCGAGGATTTCGGAAATTTGAGGTATCGGGTAAGAATCGCCAATAGTGATGTCATTTAATTTTCTGTAGTCGATTACTACTCGCCATTTCCTTTCGTTTGAAGCGTCTAATTTTTTGGGAACTATCCAAATAGGAGATGACCAAGGTGACATAGAGGGTTTAATTATACCCTGATTCAACATTTTATTTATTTGACCGTTCACTTCTTGTTTGTGACATTCGGGAAATCTATAGGATTTGGTATGGATTGGTATATTTGAAGTTGTCTTAATTTCATGCGCAACGGCATTGGTTTTACTTAATTGGTCTGAAGGCAGGTGAAATATATCGGAATATTGGGAACATACATCGTATAAGGAATTAATTTCTTCGTTATTGAGATGCGAAATTCGGAGTAGATTTAAAAGGTCGTTAGTACGTTGAAGTGAGTTCGTTGAGTGAGTTGGCGAGGAAAAATTTGTATTAATTGATCAGCAGGTTTCAGTTTTCAGGGGGGTGAGGTGTAATTTTAAATCGGAATTGACTGAAACAAATTTTTCAGAAGTATTCACAACAGAAATGTTTACCCGGTTATTACCTTTTACTTGGACTATACAATTTGCTATGAGGAGAGATTCGGAAATGTGCTGATCGAGTACTATGCCTTCTTTAATTTCGGGATTGGATACCGAACATTCGATTATTGTTTCAGTGCGGGGAGGAATGGTGTACACGGGTTCGGTGAATTGCAATTGTATATTAGAGTTATTTATTTTTAGGGTACTAGTATTATAATCAATGATACATTCTGAGTCTGTCATTAAATCGTTACCTAAAATGCCATCGTAATCTAAATTAATTTTGTCAAGTACGTGAAATTTATATGGTTTTCTTGGTTGGTTTTCCGGAAATAATTGTAAGTCGAATGAGCCCAAGGTATTGGTAGTTTCGTTAGATGTATCGATACCTTTTAGTTTTATTTTGTTTGAATTTAGAGTAGGCAAAGTTTGTATTGAAGATTTTTTTATTAAACATACAGATGAACCAGTATCTATTAAAAATGATAAGGGGTGAGAAGACAGGGTTGTTTTTAGGGTAATATACGGTAAACATTTTTTGGAGTGGTTGGAAGCGATTTCGTATGCCATTTCGGAAGTGTTTGAATTTTCTGTTTGTGAATCGATGTTTTGTGTGATTTTATTATTATTTTTCCTTTCATTAGAAACGGTATTAGTAGAGTGTGTAGTGAGAGTAATTTAAGTGTCGGATGTGTTCGTTTTATGTGTTTTAACAATTTTATGACTATTATATTGGGGTTCATTACCAATCTGGATTGTGTTTAGTTGGCCGTGAGTTTGGGGCCGATTACCCTGTCCGTTGGCCTTATTTGAATTATTTTTTGAATGACCGTGAGTTTGGGGCTGGTTACCCTGTCCGTTGGCCTTATTTGAATTAATTTTTGATTGACCGTGAGTTTGGGGCTGGTTACCCTGTCCGTTGGTCTTATTTGAATTAATTTTTGATTGACCGTGAGTTTGGGGCTGGTAACCCTGTCCGTTGGTCTTATTAGAAATATTAAAAGGGGTGTCGATTTTGGAATTGAAATTACTAGGCCCGGATCGAAATTTATCATTGTTATATTTTCTTAAACGACCCACTTCGAGAGTGTGACCTAACTTTTTACAGTAACGACAAAAGGGTATATCTTTAGGGGAGTGCGGGGTATAAGGATTATTTGATTTCGGCGAGTTATTTTTAAAATTTAAATTGGGCGATATTCGCTCAGTAGGTTTTGGCTTTAGGATGTAGGGTTTTTGTGAGTATAGATATTGCTGAATTTTTTCTTCTGAAACGGCGAGGTTTATTGCTTCATTTAAATTTCTGGTATCTCGACACCGGATTACGTTAGAAATCTGTGGGTGAACACCCATAATGAAAGTATTTAGGGCCAGGTCTTCCATTGCCGCTAATCGACCCTTGAGTTCTCCCTTGACGTTATGGGATATGGTTACCTCGGTCAAAAGTTTGGAGAGGCACGTCTCAACGCGCAGAGAAAATTGACTTATGGACTCGTGAGACTCTTGTTTACAAGCTTGTAAATCTGTGAGAAGATGGGCGTAGTGTTTGCGTTCCCCGAATTGATTTTTCAGAAATTCTTTTAAAGAAGCCCAATTTTCAAATTCCTTAATGGAAGACGCGATTGCTGCTTTGCCCTGTAGTTGGCTGAGTATGAATTTAAAAACTATATCATCTTGAGGAGGGGATGCTAGATTTATTGCATTTGTGCAATTTGTGAGAAATGCATTTAAATTTTCGCGCGAGCCGTCGTAAGATTTGATGAATTGTAAGATTATTCTAATGTTCTCTATATTCGACTGTGCGTCTGTGGCGCTTCTAACGTTTCTTTCGTCCCGAGACATATTTTGGTACAAATAGATTACGCGATTAGTTACAATTAATTATAATGTGGTACAACTTGACTTGTTTAATAGGACCTTGTGGAGTGTAAAGTTAGTTGAACAGTATTTAAAAAAATAATAATAATAATAAAACTAGTTAAAACAAATTAATTAAATTAACAATTGACTTTAACAGTACGAAATAATTTGTTAAATGTTGATAATATGATTCGGATTATATGATTAGAAAATTTATGAAACAAATTATAATAGTAAAACAATTATAAAATACAATTATTATAAGTAAATTACAGGCTTACAGAATTATGAGATGCGTAGTCCACATTTGAGATGCTGATGCTCGGTGTGGCGATGTTGGGCTTTGAAGTAGATTCTTGATAGAGAGATGCGCTGTTGGCGTTGACTGTTCGATGCACCTTGTTATGTTAGTAGATGAGAACTGTTATGATGCTGACTCAGTTGATGTAGATTGGCAATATTTTATGTTTTCTGATTTGACGAATTTTCGGGGTTTTTCGACTGGTACTTCGTTGGTTCCTTTTTTTGATGATAGTAGTTGTAAGTATGAAGATTTTGTTGATGAGGCGTTTTCCCGGATTTTCTTTGAAATCCCACCGCTGCCACCAAAATGTTATGACGACTTTAAGTTTTAATATAAAAAAAACAATTTATTTTTAGATATTATTATTTAAACGATTTATTACAATTATTATATTTTATAAAATATTTAGTTAGACTTTGATCGCGCTTGTATCTGGATTACGACTGACGCGGACTAAGGACTGGATTGAACTGTGATTATCTGAACCTCGTGAAGCTTCGGTCCAGGGTTTATAAAGGATAAGAAATGCTGATGCATCTGGGAGTGGAGTTTGCTGACGGGCCTGGGAACAGAGTTTGTCATGGTAATGCAATACTCTGGCAGCCGGATGCCCTTATCATGTTGATACGAGAATCGTGAGACAGGTGCTGTGTAAGCATTACTGCTAGCAAGTACAGCTTTTTAGTCCCTCCGGACAAAACTTGGAGATTTTAAGGCTCTGACGACACCAGATTGAGTTTATTAAACAAAATGTGCATAATCCACTAAATTCATGGCCATGAAAAAATATATGTTATTCTTGACAATATTTCTAAACTCCTGGTTGTTTCCAAAACACTATTGAAATATCTTTTCTATCTGAAAACAATTCAAAAACATCTGGTAACATAATTTTATGGCAAATTAAAAAAGTTATTTCTAACACTTTATGAATAGGATTAAAAGACTAACTGTTCCCGTCTTATTTAAAATTTTAGTTAATTTTTATTTTCTATAAAGTAAATAGAATTAAAAAAAAAAATAAAGCACATTGTTTCTTTCGAATGTAAAGACCCTTTTTTGCGATATGCTTCTTTTTAACTCCCATGCAAACCGACAGTGTGCCCTGAGGCACGGTGCTAGTCGGACTTATGTCACTTGTTTTCCCACCAGCTCAAAGAGCAATAAAAATAAAAAGTTATACAATTCAATTAATTTTAATCTTAGGTTTGGATCTGTGTTGTAATATCGTAGGAATAAGTTTAGTTTAGCGCCAATGATATTTTGACATTTATTGAAAGTATCTACATGAAATAATATGCATTATATATTAAATGCAATATATATTTTAAAATACCTCGTGTATTTCAGAATATACTCGTATATTGTAGCTTGCGATGATTTAATTAAAAAAAAAATCGGTATGAAAACTTACATACATTTGTTTGCGCGAGAATATGTTTGAACCTTTTTTTTCACTTAATTCACCTTATCTTCAATGCTTTTTGCTTCCTTTTGAATATTTTGGGTTTGTCATTTTTTTTATTTCAATTCATGTTTATATTTATAAATGCTTTCTCGTTATATTTTTGCTTATTCAATTTTTGAACGTTTTCATAAACTTTTTACATGATTCTGCTTAATAAATATTTGGTTTGTTTTTTAATATTTATTATATTAAGTTTTCGTGTTTGTATTTATATATATTTTTACATAACCCTTTCTGTTTACTAAATTTTGAATGTTTTAGGTTTTATTTTTTTTTATTATCAATCCTATACCAGTAACGTATTTGAATTTGTAACGTTTCTGACGCGATCCTTTTTGCTTATTAAATTTTTGGATATTTTGGGTTTGTATTTTTAATTCTCAATTCGTGTTTGTATTTATATTTTTTACGCAATATTTTTTGGTTGCTAAATTTTGGATGTCTTTAGTTTGTTTTTTTTTAATAATAAATTCGTATCTTTATTTATAAATATACTTTATGTGACCCTTTTTGTATCTTAAATTTTTGGATATTTTGGTTTGGTTTTTTGTATATCAATTCGTCTTTGCATTTATATATTTTTACGTAATCCATTTTGCACACTTAATTTCTTTTGTTTTCGGTTTGGTCTTTTTTTAAATTAACCATTTGGCTTTGTGTCTATAAATATTCTGCGTTTATTAAATTTTTTTTAAATACTGGTTTGTTTTTTATATCAATTCGTGTTTGGATTTACAAAGTTTATTATAAACGTTTTTAATTATAGTTCTAAGTTATATTATAATCCTAATGATATGAATGTAAAAAAGTGTTTATTTGTACTTTTTTCTAGTCATTTATGGAGCAAAATATCAAATTGACTTTCTGGACAAAAATAGTTGGGGGCCAGGCAATAACGTACGCTACTTGTAAACGCCGGAAATATCATCCTAATATGACCGACCATGCCAACTAGTGTTAAAATGAAAATGTGTATTTGTTTGTCCTTTTTTCACATCTGGCCAACATTAAGAATTGGAAAGTTTGTTTTTCCTTGTTTCACGACGCAATGGAGCAAAAGATTGACGTGGCTTTCAGCATAGATATAATTGGCGAATCAAGAAATTACATAGGCTACTTTCCAACCCGGGAAATTTTATTTTTACTAAAACAACAATATCAGCTAATATCAAAAATTCGAAAGTCTGTTTTTTTATCCTTCGTTCACGATACAATAGAGCAAAAGATCGACGTTAGTTTTTGCACAGAAATAGTTAGCGCACCAGGAAATGACATAACCCAATTGCTTGAGAAATCGCTTCCTAACTAGTGTTATAATCCCAACCAATGTTAATAATTTCGAAAGTGTGTATGTTTGTCCTTCTCTCATGTCGCATTGTATCAATAAATCAACCTAACTTTCCGGATAGAGATTGATGGCGGGTCAGGAATTTACTTAGACTACTTTTCAGTCTAGGAAATATTTTCCTAACTAAACTAAAAATCTCAACTTCTTATTAAAAATTTAAATTGATTCTTTGTCCTTCTTTCACGTCTCAACAGAGAAACAAGTCGACGTGACTTACTGTACAGAGATAATTGGTGGATCATTCCCGGTATCATAACTAATATCACAAGCCCAAATAATATTAAAAATTCAAAAGTCCATTAGTTTGTTCTTCTCTCAGTCCGAATGGAGCAGAAGATCGACGTGGCTTTATACACAGAGATAGCTGGCAGGCCAGACAATAATACTGGCTACTTTCCAACGTGATAATCTCATGCTAACTAATACAGCAAACCCAAAATTTACAAATCAGGAAGCAAATTTGTTTATCATTCATTCACGTTACAATGGAGCAACAGTTCAACGTGATCTCCTGCACAGAAATGGTTAGTGACTCGGTAAATGACACAGGTTACTTACCAACGTAAGAAATCTTATTCAACTAATATTACAATCCCAACTAATATTCAAGTTGAATAAGTGTGTATATTTGTAGTTTTTTCGCGTCGCAATGGAGCAATATATTGACGTGACTTTCGGTGCAGAATTAGAGGGCAGATCACAAAATGAATCAGGCAAGTTAATAAAGATATAGAATAATAAAATAAATAGAATAAGAAATCCATATAATAGAGGTAATTTACATTTAAAATTTACGTTAGAATTTTGTGGCCTTTTTTTCATTACCTTGGTATACAAATGAGAATATAAATTGTCAAAAATTTTAAAAATCATGAAAATCGTGGAATATTTGAGAAAGTGTTTGCAATTTCATATTTTACAGGCGCTTTTGAAAGCAAAAGCACTTTTTGCTTTAATGCTATGATCAGTTTAGCTGCCCGCACCGGCTGTGTTTGGGAAAAAGAGACCAGGACTGAAATATTAGTGAAATATCATTACTTTTTTATATGATAATTATTTACGATTGATTTATTAACCGTAATTTTAACAGTTTAATTTATTAACCGTAATTTTAACAGTTTAATAACCTTCGAGACATTGATCCTTACCAAATACCATCTTTAATTATAATAGGCCATATGCATTTTCAAACTTTTTTCTAACTTTCGTGGTCTTGCGTAATTTTATAATAGTTATTTCAATATAGTTCTAAAGGTTCGATTTGTATAAAGAAGAGCTAGATATATATTTAGAAGATACTTCTATGATCAAGATTATAATAGAAAACGGTTCATAGTGGACAAAATCTATTATTCAGCATTATATAAAATTGGGTTGGCTAATAAGTAATGAGCGGTCATTATTGTCATATTTTTTTATATATTTCCAATTTAAAATTAATTAACCGTCGATATAATAATCGTCATCATTTTACACTATATGTCTCTAAAACGTTTTGTACTATATGTCTCTAAGCAGGGAGTGGATAGCATCTATGTAAATTCAAGTGGCTTGGAATGAAAAAATAGCCTATTAACTGTCGTAGGTGATCTACATCACCACAGTTCTTTTCACGTAAGGGGTTGCTGAGCTATCCAAACAGACAATAATCAGTGGGTTCAAGGTCTTGGGAATATGGTGAGGAGGGAATCTGTGTCCAACCAAAATCCAAAAGTTTAAAACGGGTCTGTTTGGCTATATGAGGACCAGACTATGGATATGGTCGGTCTGGGCTAAGTTCATGTGGTATTCACGCACCTTATTTTAAGCTTTTTCCTAAGCAGTGTAAATGATTTTGTATACTTCCGTAAGAGCACCCAAGCTCAGTTGCTAACCGGCGTATCGTTAATCCGTTATCTTCTTCAATTAACAATTTTAAGCAATCGCCATACAATTCCACCTGTCAACCAGAGCGTGGTTGACCACTCAGGAAATAATCGCCGCTTCGAAACTGCCGGAATCAAAGTTTTCAGTAACTTCAGATATTGCTTCAGGAGCTACTCTTTGGCATGTAAATCGGGTAGCTTCGGCAGCAAAGTGACTAGATTGGTACTCGTAGAGTAGACAGTATCTGACATGCGTCTAAATGTCGTCCATATTTTATGTGCGCCAACAGTGCAGCGCCTTATTTATTGCCGAATCAGTGAGAGTGTGCCTCGTCCTTCTTATACCTTCGATCATGAAAGCTTCAAGAACGGTCCCATATGTTCTGGATAATTCTTGAAAAAACGCCCATCACTTATTAGCCAACCCAATAATTAACTTTTTGTCTTCTTTATAATATTGTCACATATTTGTGATTTAAAAGTTGAAAGTAAAAACATACCCAGCCTATCTTGACTTGACTTAAATCGATGTTACTAAACATCCACATGTTTTAAAAAATATATTATGTGCGCTGTGTCCATCTGATCACTAAAATAAATGGATGATTGGCAAAAAAATTACCAATTATGCAACAAAATGCTCTCTCTCTCTCTCTCTCTTTATATATATATATATATTAATATATATATATATATATATATATATATATATATATATATATGTATATTAAAACTAAGCAACTATAATCAATCAAGAAACTATGACTACACGTCAAGATGTAAATAAAAAAGAAATAAAATAGTTTGTATTTAATCAAAAGTTTTAAATTTACAAACCGCTCGTTTCAACTGACCAAAAACTAAACCCAAATTATCAAAATAACAAAGAAATCTCAATAACGTAAAATAAATATGTAAACTTTCGGAAACACCTAAATAATAGGAGCTTAAAAATATATTGCCGGCAACGCAATTAATTTTAATAGTACAACGTAAAACACATACATTTAAGTCATATTCCAAAGACGGTAAAATTATTCGTCAATATTTGGGCAGACCGCGGGCAGACCACTCTCCATGCAGCCGTGATGCACTTGTGATATTCCCGGGTCACGGGTGCTCATTTCTCCTCTCCGAACGCGAATATAATCCAATAAACATCTTCAAAATGCGCGTTGTTTTTTATTTTCAAAAACCATTTAATTTATTTTAAACTAACAATTCGAATTGTAAAATTTTATTTTTGAAGTAAAATTTCTTATCTGGGCAACAAAAGTGGGGGTGGGAAGTGAAAGATTTGTTTGGCGGACCTGGGTATGTACCACTTGTTAAACTAAAATACGGTCACTGCGGTTTATCTACAAAATATGGACACTTGCTATTCCCGACTTCCCCATAGAAGTTTGTAACGCCTTCACGCAATTCTTTCACGCGTAGTATTATTGTATCGGTAACCAATTTGCCGGGTTTCGTCGCGAAAGCGACGAGACCAGTGACTTATTGTCACGTTATATTAGCATTATTAATTATATCTCGATAGTTACACAATGCGATATACATATTATAATTACCTATTGCAATTTGAAAATTATAAACTGTCACATTAGGAAAGTTTACAATTTTTTCATGAAGCCTTAAAAAATAAACAGAAAACGTTCCTCATCATAACGTTAAAAATATTAATCATAAGCGGACTGGCAACTGTCAAATATGTTGTATCTGCGAGTGATGTTTCATTAAAAAAAAGAAAACTGTTTAAAGGTTCACTTGGCTAAAGACAATTAAATCCATTGCGTTATATGAGCATCAACAGAAAATATGGAAATTTCATTCACTTCAACAAAAAATCATAATTATATTTTACAATCGATTAATATTTTAAATTATATTTTGCATTTTTATCAAAATTAGCTTAATTTTTACGGTGGCAAACAGTCACCCTACCAAACGATTGTTCGGAATTGAATGATTTAAGGACAGACGTTTCGATTTTTATGTTCCGACTTCTGAGATATTTTTACCACAAATCTTTATTTTAGATGCCGCTTGTTACAGAATTTATAATAATAAGGTCCCTTACAATATTTCATACATCATTATTGATATCCATCATTTTGGGTCTCTTTGAACCAATCTCTGATTTACATATAGGTATCGTAAACTAAATGTTACTTTTGATATTTAACATTACAAAACTTTTATGTGATTATTTTGTGCGATTATTTAGGTGTTTCTAGTTGAGTCAAAACCATAAAATCAAGCAACGCATTACTGTCTATATATAAAAAGTGCAGATGGGCAAACATGTATTCAGACAGATCCATAAGCGTGTTGTATTCGTAGTATTTCTCCACTCTTTATCGAATGTTATATAACAATGTGAACAATTGTTCTACATGTATTGATCTCGGATACAAACAATACAATTTCTAAAGACAATAAGAAGTTAGAATACTAGTGTAGTTATAACATCTTACTTTAATTAATAGAAATTTTCAAGCCATTTGAATACCATATAAGCATTAATAATATTGGAGTTTTAACCCATATACGCTATAGCGCTACAACAATTATAAATTGTTTGATTACTTGTTTGTTTGAAAATATGTTGAAACAACTAATATACTTGTTAATTACGAATAGAGCTCGCACGATTAAGTTTCACGACGAGGTTACTTACGTATTTATCAAGATTTAATTTTTTTTTTAATTTTGTGAAATATTCATTTCTTAGGCCTATAACTTTTTTGAGTTTTTTAAACATATTTTAGTTTTATTTTCATAAATTTTTTGCTACTTTACTTTTAATCTTCTTTCGTATTTTTTGTTTAAATATTAGAACAGAAAATAAATAAAAAAAAATATTAGAACAGAATGAAACTTTCCGGTGTAATATTGGTTTTGGCATAGACTTGGTAAAAATATTGCTCTAAAAATCGAGAAAATCAAATTACAAGTAAACAGAAATTTATATTTAATGTGACTTTCGACAGCTCGTGATTATTCTATTATTAAAAATTTATTTAAGAAAGAAAAAGAAGTCATTGTAAATGTTTTTAATTTGTTGTATTGCTGAAGTTTCATTTTTAAATTACAATTAGACACTACACACTCAACAAACACATAAATAGAAATGTTTAATATTACATTAAACGAAGAAAAAAAATTTAAACTTTGCAAAGTATTTAAAAAAATCATTGTGAAGTCTATTTCACTTTATATTAATAAAAACACTGAATTTTACCAATGTCACAGATTCATTTTGAAGTTTTCAGTGCGCCATAGATTTTTTGTACTTGCCTCTAAATTAAATTATTAATTTTAAATAAATACTTTTTAGTACCAATGAAAATTTCACTGTCAATTTTTTAATAAAAAAATTTACAATAAAATAGGCGCATTAGAGGTAATTTTCGATCACGATTGTTTTATGAAAAAGAATTTAAAATCGAAAAAATAAACTAAAAAAAATTAAAAATTTAAGTAAGTTAAAAGGGTTGCACCAAGAGCCCGTGTTGTGAAATGTCAAGTGTGTAATCACGACACAATTCTAACACCGAATTCTTCAAATATTGATGCTTTGGTGCGGGTCTGCAAAATACCGAATGTATAAATAAACACTAGAGAGAGGGTTACTTCGCAATGTATAAAATATTCTTTGAACGTCACATCTAAACATAACCAAAATAAAATAAAATTTCAGTATTTAGGAAACCACACAGTTGATTCCAAATTTAGAGAAGAAATGAAGCAAGAAAACGAGAAAATATCCCTCCTGATGACGTTACTTGGCAACTGAACAATATTATATTTTATGTGTATGGATTGTGTCTACATTTGTAATCTGTGGCTTTTATTTTAAACGTAGCTCTCCATCGGTAGAATATAGCCTTATGACAAAGCTCTGTTGTCATGCGCCTCAGCTAACCGAATTTCCCGATGGATCAAGACTTCTAATCCTTATAATGCTAGATGCAATCCATGCATGAGAAGTAGTTCAAAATCTCAGTTGAAATCAGTCGTCGTCCAGTTTCAGTTCAGTTAGTACCATAAATTTAATACCTGAATCCAGTAATTTCATAATTATAAAGTGAAGTTGTTAAATAATATGTTTCAAATTGCAATTTTTAATAAACACCTTAATTTAAAATAGAGTATTTTATTATGTGAAGTCTAAAAACGCGTGTTGCATCATTTTAAGTATCAAAAGATATTGCAAAAGGTTTTAATACGTAATCATTTTTATTATACATTGCAATATGACAAGTAACTATGGTATACCCAAGCAAAACGAACAACTTTTTGAATCATCGAAATATATTGCAGTAACGAAAAACAATTGTCCTGGACTGCAAGTCTACACTTGTAACGTTGACGGTATTCGGTCCAATGTCGGTCAAGTCTACATATATCTGCTCGGTCAAATGTCGATCTTAGCTATACTACGCCCTTTCTCGCCCTCAGGTGCACTTCCGAATAATGCTCACCCTGCAATGGCGCTAATGCCATTATTAAAAAAAACATACTTTGCTAGGTATAGTGTATGCATTCTATGCGTTTTGTGTACAATGACATCGTTGAAATTCATCGAATCATAAAATCGATACATATCTTGCGGCTAAAGCGATATTTGCAAAGTATGTAAATTTTCCTTCATCTTAATATGGTTTGTGCTCTATTGCTCAATTAAGTGCCATTATTAAAAAACACACACACAAAGTAGTAATTAAAATAAAACGTCTGTACTGAGACATTAATAATTCCACGAATTAAAATTTCAGCAAAATTAATTGCACTATTACATTATTGCTTCGAACAAGTAAATATTTCTTGTCTGTGGTTTAAGTATAGACTAAATATAAAAAAGCTTATTTTCTTTACTTTTTTTAATATTTTTGAGAGACTAATATAACATGGTGCAAAATTGTAAAATAAAAAAAAATTAAAGTTAATGATCTGCGGTGATATACTTTTCTTCCGACTTAGCGGTAAGTACGTTTAAACGCTTTTCAAAATCTATCGAAAATAAATTATTTCCATTATTAATTAATTATAATTGAATTTCGTATTTGATTTTAACTTACATAAAGTTTTATTTTTAAAGCAAATTGATTCATATGTTGAATAATTGCATTCGTAAATAAATGCGACTGAGTTTAATCCCCACCTCAAATTAAACAAGAATACAGAATAATGTATAACTGAAGATGATATTAAACAAGAATACAGAATAATGTATAACTGAAGATGATATTAAACAATAATACAGAATAATGTATAACTGAAGTGTCATTGGTCGACATTTAATTTATTCTGTAATTTATACTTCGCTTTAAAAAATATGTCCCAACTGCGTTTTAATTAGTTCTAGCAAATTTAGCTGAACATATCTGAGTGTCGCTTTGCAAGCATACGTTGTTTATCTGATCTTCACCTCATACCGATATTAGCATTTGCCGTTTCGACAAATTTCGAGGGGGAGGATCTCAGTGCGGCGGAGACTCTTGGAAACACTTTTAGGAAGAACCGGAACAACGTTGATCGCCGAGGACTGACTAAGAAATGTTTAAAAATTTAAGACGTAGAATATTTTAAGTCATGATTATTTAAAGATAACTATATCAATTAGAGATGAACTTAGCAACATTTTAAATTACCAGAACTTTTATTTGACCAGTAACTTTGATATACATAATTCTAGTAGTTTAAAATGGACTAATTTATTTATGTGTAAAATGATTGACTCGTAAATATATTTTACCAAGAAATGTAGCGTATGTGTTAAACGAGATTAAAATTAACCCCGGATCCAATTTTTCAAATACATTTACGTTCATTGGTTCTATGTTTATCGAGACTAGAAGGGAGAAAATGTTATGCACTATCCCGCTGGATTTAGACCCAGATTCTGGAATTAGTGAGACACATTATGATTTAATATATGCTAATATTAAATCTACTGAATTTTTCTTACAGACAACATACATACTACGTGATCCAGTATAAACCTGGTGATAACACATAAGATGTTATCTCTAAGGAATTACTTCACATTTCGAGACAAAAGTCCTGTTTTTATATTGCATATTTATCTAATATGGTTCATATGTTAATCCACGCTGCAACCTATTGGGATCATTTAAAAAAAAACAATCCAGAGAAATAAAAATATGAATTTATAATAAGTAATTTCTCGATTGGTATCTGATTCGTTAGTAGACCATATAAAAATTAATTTAAATTTAAAATCGTTCATAATTTATATATTCACAAAACACAATTACTAGAAAGTACCTAGCAATTAAATTTCCAAAACATATTTTAACAATAATAGGAGTTAACTATAACATCGCCAAACGAACAGTAGTCAAAATAATTTGAAACAGAAGTCAAATCTTCAACAACCACAACAAAAACATCAACTACTGAATAAATAAAAAAAATCACGCATAAACAACAAAACAGAAGTCGCAGAACAAATTTACTTTACTTTCAAATAGCAAAAATAAAACTAATCTCAACATTCGAGCTGAGCAGTGCAACCCTCAGATAGTCTCAAGCTTATTGTAGATGAAAGCTCTCACTAATAAATATGCTGCAGGTAAAAAACTTGAAGAATAATTCATAATTGCATCTCAGTGTGAAAAACCTAATTTAAATCTATTCTATAATACAATTATTTTAAGATAAAATATATTGTTTAAATTATTATAATATGTGATCATCCTTAGAAAAAAAGAAATAACATAGAGTAAAATGAAAACATCGGATAATGCACTCAATAATAAAAATCGTCATTTACAGCACTGGTATATGAACAACTCCCTCGGAGATACTGGGTTTTCTATTTTACTGTGTCATTTTCATCTCTTTTGTCATCACGAGCATTTTAGGTACTTTGATCTGTTAATTCCAGGATTATGTTCTATTCCCCCTTTTAATATCTCTTGTGTGTTGTGTATGGAATTATAAACTATTTATATATTAGTTATTTTTACAGATTTTTATGTACAGTTTAAATAAACAAATTATTTATTTATTACGTGAAGATCTAAGATGAGGAATAGTTCCCATTCCTCAATATTATTCTGGGTATATTTTTACCTCAGTACCATTTTCGGTACTTACCTTGGAAAAGGAGTGCATGTTGACTTAAACCAAAGAGATGTCAACAGTCTTGAATAAACGGAAACTGTTCTTAAAATTACCTTACTCAATGACTAAAAGTAAAATGATTGACAAGAGTAGAAATAACTTGGTCGGGATAGGTCTTAGCAGCGTAAAGGCAAAGTGTCACGTCAAGATACATGTTACTCAGAAAGAAACAAAAAGAAAATCAAAATATTAATCATTTTTTTCTTATGATTGAATTTTTTTCCTAGTTCTTTTTGTCGATATATACACCTATGAAGCAAAATTCGAGTTTATATCTTTGTTTTTTTTTAATTTTATTAATTGATTAAACAAAAAAATGTGTAAGCATTTTTCTTGGGTATATCAAAGATTGTTAATTTTTTCAAACAGTTATAAAAATAAAACCTTATGGGTATATCATAGAAAACACAGAAAATCCCGTGGTAAGTCTATAAATGTAATTTTTTTTAAATTACGTACAAGTTCCTAAAAATAACGGGTCAAATAAAGAATACTTCTTAAATATCATTAAATGGTAATTGTTATGCATTGTTACCACACTTGGTTGTTATGATGTATTAAACTTGCTTTTGAAGAAAAAGTAAACAGCCTTCGTCAGTACTGCATGAAGCAATTATATTCTCTACCGACCAGGAAAATAGTTCTGCAAAAGCGTAAAAAAAAAACCTTATTTTTTTGTAAAATTAAGTTTTTAAATTACCCAAATACTCGAGTATTATTCAATATTTTGTAATTACGTTGTGTAAAAATACGATAACAGAATACCGCACTTTAGAAACAAAAGAAGCATTTAATTTGGCACAACTTATATTAGTTTACTTACCATAAAGCGAAAGATATTTTGGTTTTTGTAGATCCTACCTCGTGCGATAAATTCATTTTTAATAAATATTTCAATAATAATTTCTTTTGTATTTTTTAAATGAAACAACATTTAAAGAAAGGTATTCCTGGTTCAGGTTGTGCGTCAAGAAATCCTACGCAATTTAAATATAAAGTTTTCAAATGCCAAAAAAGTACAATATTGGATATTAAATATATTTGGCGTTAACTTTATAGGAATTCTTTATTTACAATTAAATGAAACTACGTGACGTAGTATTATTTCTACTTTCATTATGTTCTTTACCGCGACCTAGGTTTCGTTGTATTACATTTTCAGGTGGACAATTAGCAAATATTAACCATTAGGAATTTCCAACAGTATTTATATATTACAAAACAATAGCGGAAGCCGAGTTTGCGCGGGTTTTAGTACTGCTTACTTTAGCGAGTTTATTATAGGGGATTGGTGTAGATTTTATTATATTTTCGAAAGTTATACAATATACAAGTGTTTTAGTGAGGGTAGTAAATTAAATTGATGTTATTCTATGAGGTTGTACAACGCAAATGTTCCGGTGTATATAATAAAGTTATACGGATATTATTCTCAGTAATATATTTATGCAATAGCAGAGGTTTATGATGGTTAGAATAAGGTTATACAACTAATTATACATATCACTTATTTTTTTTCCAAATATGTAGCCGGGCTGAAACAATTCAAAGTGTACTGCAGGTTTAATGTTGTCTAATTATATTATGTCTAGAAGATATTGAGTATGGGTGATGATATTGTATTTAGTTGTTCATTTAATATATTAACGTTGATATCTCTTTTATGTCTGTTTATTTGTAATGTTTCTAGGACATTAAGATTAATGCATTTTGTACTTATTTGTAATATATAGGTTGCATTGTCGGTATGAGGGTAATGATTTGATAAATTACGAAAGACGATACAAAGTATTTGGTTCAACAAAAGGTACATAAAGTTTAAACTTACACCAAGTCACGTGAACATCATGACTAGTGTAATAGTAGATACCACAATTGCATTCAGTAACCAGGACGCACTTGCTAAACACAAATTTGCTTTGCAAAATTGCTAAGCACGAAGCTGTTGATAAAATATGTAAAGAATACTCTAAAGCCAAACACATATTAATGAAGAAATTTTAACACAACGTAATTTACAAAATAAAAATAACAAACATAAACTCATCCTAGCTAAAGCAGATAAAGTCAATGCTATAGTTATTCTAAACATAAAGTATACGACTGCCTTGAACTAGAAGATTTCATAAATCTACAAAACGATCCTATTACAACATTTGCAGACAACGTAAAAGAAATAATCTAAACTTATAATATCACATTTCCTAATGAATTCGCTAACGTAAAGTTACAGAAATGAACCCTAGACTCCCGATACTCTATGGACAACCTAAAATTCACAAACAGAATATACCTATACGACCCGTAGCATCATACATGAAGGCATCCTCATTAGCCATTCACCTTAATAATACCCTTGGAAATAAAACTCCCTTGATCTCTATAATAAAACCCAAAATAAACACCTAACACCCAATTGTAAATTAGTATCACTCGACGTAGTAAACCTTTTTTCTAATGTACCACCAAAATATTGCCTAAATATTATTTCAGTAATCTTAGAAAAGAAACGGTTAAACCTCTTTGAAGTACCGGAAATTATAGACCTGTTTTAATTACGCTTAGACCAAAATTATTTCTTATACGATAATATTTTTTTTCAATAAGACAATGGCCTTACAATGAGCTCTGAGATGGAAAATATGGAGGCTGTTTACTATCAAGATTTCCATATTTTTAAGAGTAAAGTGTTTATAAAGCAAGACGTTAGCACTTGTACTCTACGCGTCCAGTAATATTTCGTTTCTAAAAATTAATGTTAATTTAGCGTAATAATAATTATATTAATCTCATATAAATGCGTATAATTTTTATAGGTAATAATCAAGCATGATTATTGATGATTACTAATTTTATTTTTCTCCGTTTTTGTGTTACCACATGATTGCACCCGGGCCAAAGGGCTATGTTGCAAACAAATGTGGATCATTTGCAAACCGTCTTTACCTGCACTTAATGAAAACGAAGCAATAACAAACAATACGATGTTTATTAAAATGACAAACAAAAATGTTTGGTTGCTATCAATATGACCTTTATTCTAGTAGAACTATGCCACGTACCGGAATAGTGCTAGCATTGTCACAAAATTTACACGGACGACATTCAGAAAAAAATGTGAAACAAGTTTATCAAGTTTAACATTTAAATATTTTATTTAGATTTTTCGATTAACCAAAACGAACAAACGAAATAAACTCGTTCTCGACTCAAGAGTCGAAGAGGAACTTAAATTTCCATTACCTAGTGTTTATGTCTCTCCCATAATTATCTAGACAAATATGTTGGTAATAAATATTTTCGACACATTTATTTTTTCGACAGTCGAATTAAAACAAAAACGAATCAAATTACTAATGCATGTAATGTAAATAGAAAAATCATTTTACTATTTTCTTGGCTTACAACGGGAAAATCGCAAAACATTTTTGTAGATTATTCTTTCCTAACTGACATAGCATTTTAATAACGCCAATCTGATCTACAAGGAGAATTCGGAATAAAATCTCAACCTTGGGATTCATGGCCTGAAAAGATTTGCGCATAAATGAAAATAGTACAATAGGCTCTACAATAAATTTTGTCATTGGTACTAAATAATTAGCTAGGTTTCTTAAGCGCCAAGTACAAGCCAAGTAAGTCACATGTGTAGTGACATTTTAGTCATAGTTGATAATTGAAGCTTTTTTGCTAAATCGATTCCACAAAAAAAGTTCGCACAGGCAACATTGATAAAAACAGCATATACAGAATTATATATAATTGATACAGGATTATAATCCTGTCGAACATTTGGACACGGAATATTTACGCTATTATTTTATAAAACAATTTATAAGTTGCAATTATTAGCGGCATTATTTAATTATTAAGAAACCTTTACATTTTCATTATATTAGCCTGCCCTCCACCCAAGTGTCACAGGTCCGTACTTTCTCCAGTTTTAGATGTATACGCGCGGAATTTGGTGAGCGCATGTAGGGACGAGTGCAAATTTTAAACTTTGCTACCCTATCATATTGAATATTGTTGGAAGCATGCCATTTCCCATGCTCTAATTTTACAATGGTAGAGTAAATTCATTCAAAGTAACGTTTGAAAAGAAATTTCAAGAAATATTAATCCATCTAATTGCATTGATAATTTTGAGACCTGTTGGTAGCGATGCAACGCTATTTAATGCGTATAATGATATTATTACGAAAGAGAAATAGCATTTATTCCTGATATTTCCAGTTCGAAATATTTGTTTAACCTTTCAGTCTATTATTTTTATTTACTTTTTTTAATTATACGTGACCTGACATTTTGGTAGTCCTCTGAAACTTAATGGGTTCGATATTGATTTATAGTTTCTATTAAAATGTTTATCGCGAACAATTTAATGAACATCTTCTCAACATTTTTATTCCCCCGTGAGGGCCTTTATTGTCCGCTTATTCCACAAGTAAACTATGTTCGGTCATGTACGGAAAAGGGTATTCGTGTTCTCCGGCCTGCTTATCGGTCAAGGTTTTAAACTGAGCGCTGCTACAGATTATTCTGTTTTTACGACAAGTATATTTTAGTCAGTGCCTTTTACAAAATATTTCCCTGTCAAATGATCAAAATTTCAAATGATACTAGAATCTATATTCTAAAATTTTAATATCGAGAAATAAAATCCCAAATAACTCTAACCCCCTCGACCGTAAATTTACGACGTTTAAGCAAATTAATAAAATAACCATGTCTGTTTGTATGTTGAAATATTGTATCAATTTTAATTGATGATCTTGCCTTTGTAAGATATGTCCGAAATTATTCAAAAAAGGTTCACATGGAAAATATTAACTAGTTTTCAAGTTTCATTTCCGTTCCCGGGGATACAAAGGGCGCTTTCTTGATATCTTTAGTTTAAGGTTTCGATCTTTAACATGCCATACTCCTTTACTAATTGCGAACCATTTTTAAATAATTAGTTTTAGGTGGTAAAATATATCAAGAACTTTTAAAAATATTCTATTTAACACAACACTCGACATTCTATTTAATTTTCTACTGTCACTAAACCCTTACTCGCTTTGTTCGACATGATCGGAAAAGAGGACTCGTGCAGTGGTACGTTTGTACCTACGATATTGGAATTTCTGCATTTCCAACGAATGTTTCCAATGCTTGCTACAAATACCTTTAGGTTATTCAGTTTTGCTTTATTACGGGAATTTTGCGACATTTCCCTATAGTTAGGATTGGATGAGGAGAGGAATCAGTGAAATGAGTTTTGTTTTAAAACACAGATATGTGGAGTTGAAGAATAGATTAAAGTGAGCACAAAAACGGTTCAGTAAGTAATATTTTTGGATAGGTCAGAACTCATCATATTTTGAAAAAAAAATACATTTGACCGATTTCACTAATCTTTTTGAGTGTCGTGAATTTACTTATAATAATTAGGAATGTCATATTAAGATGTGTCATATTAATTATCATTACCGACATCGTGGTGACACAGCTAATGTTTTGAAGGTAAATGAAATTTAACTACAGTGATACTGGCTCTCTTTATCCTAAAGTCCGACAATGACTTTATAAAAATAATACTTAATGATTAAATTATGAAGCCTCAAACCTCCGTCTATCCTCCGTCCTATCTGTATTCCGTTTCACTTATTCCTACGCCAGTTGGCTACGAATAAAACATGGTCTGGTTAATAGGCTGGTGTCCAAAATGACATGACCATAAATTACCTTACAGGTTTTGGAAATTTTGAAAAGAAACTGAAAAATAATTTTCTTGCTTACTTTAATTTTTTTATAGAGATGACCACAGTGGATCAATAACTGCAAAATATGGGAAGAACGTTATTTATGAAGACTTTTATTTACTTCATGGATCATTATAAATTTATTGTTTTAATCGTATTGTAAGTGTTTCGTTAAAAAAGTCTAAAAATTAATGAGAGTTTTTTTTATGTTATACCTTTATATGTCATTGTTTATCTATATTTACACTGGATTGATATTTGAATACACACCTAACAGTTTTCTTATGACCGCACATGTTTAAAAGTTGAAAATTTATTTAAGTTTTGTGAAAGTTGTGTTAATACTAGCTACCGGAGCTTTTAGCGGCAAAAATGTAGCAGTTTTGATTATAGCTATCTGGAATCAATCAAAATTTGCCAGGAATATAATTATTTACAAAAAAATACCTAAATTTTAAAAGCCAAGACCCAAATAATGGATTTATTGCTGATAAAACTAATAAATTATAGTTAATAAAACATAACCAGTATCAAAGATAGATAAACGATTAAGTAATTTTAAGAAGAAATAAAAATATCCAGAAGTTATATCGAAAATACTATGAGAATAAATTAAACGTACAAATGTACATTTATAAAAAAAAAAGACATTAGCGTCATATAAACAACTTAAAATGAAGCGTGTCCGGATCAATAAAGAGATTAGGAAAAAATCTTAGATTCAACCGGTTCAGGGGCAACCTGCTTAGATAGCTTATTTTGTATTTCATTAGTAAAATAAAGCAAGCTAAGCTAAGCAGCTAAAGTAAACGAGTGTTTATCGTCATACGTCCAGGTGACTTCTGGTGTACCATAGGTATATACCTATATTATTCCATTTCTTATTTATTGCAATTTTTAACGACCTCATTACCTGTTTTACAAACATTAATTTACTGATGTATATATGGAGATGATGTAAAACTATTTATTTGTGTGAAGAACACCCATGACTATTCGAATATAAGAGTTGATCTCGATATATTGCGCGCTCATTGTGAACCAAACAAATTACCTTTAAGTTACGCCAACTGCAAATGAACCACTTTCATAAAGAAAAAGAAAACAAGTGACATTGGATATACAACGGTGGGAACTTATGAAAAAAATTATACCGTGACTGGCCTTGATATCATTTTCGGTAGCATTTTTGTTTCAACATGGAGTAAATTGTATCGAAGGCTTACAGAATGCTCGGGAAGAAGTTTATAAAAATATTGAAATATACTTAATCTTGTGCAACGTTCTTGTGAGATCGCAACTTGCATACGCTCAGTTGTCTGGAATCCACCGTAAACTGTTTATTCTGATTGTATTGAGAGGACGCAGAACAAAAGTTGAAAGCTCTTGGATATTGTCTTAGTGGTCCTAAATTATCGTATGAATTATTAATTAACTATTATAAATGTGATTCTCGTACATAGATGCTCTGTATTAGAGTTGACGATTTTGTTTATTATGTGTAAAAGTATTTATTACCGTGCATGTTTGCAGACGCTAATATTAGAGCATCACCAAAGAGATGTGGTCAGGTGTGAGAAATGATTTATACTTGTAGTTTTATTTAATCATTTTGTTGATAACATTTATTTTCGTGTGAATTTTTTCTTCTTCATAACAAAATACTGTTATGAAGAAGACAACATTCCATTGTTGTATTTAGTTGTATCACCACCATCTCATATTTATAATGAATGGAATGTTATGTCAATTTATTTATTTTTCTGTGTTCTGTATTAAAATTATAGAACATAAACTTATATTTTTTAATAGTCCATAGCATATGTTTAATCATTTATGTCACTTTCTTCCTATAAAATAAAAATTAATTAAATTTTCTAGCAAAATTCTTAAAGATCTTGTCTGGCTTTTGTTCACTAGTTTCTTTTACGCCTAACTTTTTAAAGATAAATTTTACTTTATTGGCAGCAACACTTCGATGGGATTTCATTTCTGAAAAATAGATATATTAACGATAATGTTTATATTTTATTCAGGTGTTAGTATTCTTTGACTGTTTTTTTTTCGGTTTTGTTTGATATATTAGGTCTTAGAAATAGTAAACTTAGAATAGAATAGCGTTAAATATAGGTGGCCTTTTATTTTTCTTTGCGACGTTTAAAATTTTACTAAAGGAAGAATTATTGTTAGCAGGTCAAAATTAATTAAGTGAACTGCATAAATTTGATCACACCAGAAAAAGTTGCCTCGGAATAAACACAAGATCACCTGTATCGTCTTGGAATTGGTCCCAGATTATACGATCCGTAACTAGATAACCGGAGCATTATTAAAACAAAAGTTGCCTCTGACAAAAGCAAACTTCTTTGAAGCTTGAAACTAAAATATGCAAAGTGATATTTCAATATCTTTCAAAATGAAATACTTTGTAAAGATTTTGTGTTAATTATTAAAATCAAATCATTCACATAAATATTTAACACAATAATAGTTATAAAAAGTTTTAAGCGAACAAAAGATTGACATACATAAAGAAATTTTCCATACCTCATGGCATAAAAAGTAATTATCATAAAATTACTCATAGAATCTACAATACTGAACATTAAAACATGTGATCTATTTATTTATTTTATGTATGCTAAAACCACGGCTATTGTACCAAATGTTGTATAGTCGTAGAAACCCACTACGCTTATAACTCTCTAGGTACAATAACGTAAACTTTATTTATATTTCTAGCCAGTAATTCCTGAATTACTGACTTCTTATTTTTTGCTATCGTCAGCACTGCACAACAAATTTTAAAGAAATAACCTACATGTTTTGGTGATCTTTCAGTGAGTTAGCGAATAAGATTAAATATCTCCCTACTTTCTAAGAACTTGCTGCATTCTCTGGAGCTCGTGTAATATAGTTTGCAGCTCGTATAATATTACTTAACTAGTTTATAATAGAACACTTAGCTTTTATTCTTACTATATTTTGATTAATTCTGCCATATCTAGCTTTAAATTATCTAGATTTATAAACAAATATAGTTTATGCTCTTGAACAGAAATGAAAATAGATGAACTAAAAGCCAAACCGGAAACACTTTTATTTTTGCCAAAATAATATCAAATCTCGACAAATAATAAACTTTGTTTTTTAAACTCTGAGTGATGTAAAATTCTCAAATCTCGCATCATAGTTAATTTTATACCATTACTTCAAAGTTTATGGGTAAGTTTCAAGAGATACAACAGTAAGCTAGAAAGTAGAGGATGGTGTGAAGCCATAGAGAGATAAAATCTAATTCAATATAAATGTATAAAAAATAAAAAAACGATAAACAAAAAATAAATGTAATCAGTATCAATATACAAATGTTTACAAATGAATTTTTTTACGACACTCGCCGTCTTTGGTCCTATGCGGAAAGTTCGAAGGACAACTTATTGATCTCAATCCTAGGCTACGTTTATGATTAGACTTCGCCAAGTTAAGGTTGCTTGAATCCATTTTTTCCTCTGCAGCGAAGCCCATTACAGAAATTAGCACGAAGGCTAAAACACATGTATATTGGAAAGACAACATACTCGTAATACTTGAACTCTAGAACTGACCACAATGCTGCAAGCGCAGAGTTTTTAAAGCAAACGAATCTCCAAAAAAATATTAAAAAACCGGAATAGCACATTATTTTTCAAACATAATTATCCAATTATTTATCACCCGGTCGTTTACGACACCTGCTTGTATAAAATATAAATTTTGTCATTTATTAAATGGCAAAATTAGTATAAAAACTCATAAATTAAATATGTATAATGAAATAAATATGTAAAAATAAGTGATTAAAGTCTTTATGAGAATGAACCAAAAAGTTTATCAAAAAGTATGTTAATGATACTTCTTCATGAGTAGATTGTTTTTCAAATCTACTTCTAGTAAAATATCATAGATAGAATTTGACCATGGAAATTTAAGAAATATGGTAGAATTTTTTAAAATTTAAAAGCACAGGTACCGTAATAGAATTTGGATGATATAGGTCAAACTAATTAGGATAATTATTTTATTTTTCAAGAGGCTATACTCCTGGTATAGTCATTTGAATTTATACTAAAATGTTCCTCAACACTGAAGAGGCGTCATAATCGAGATCGGCTGATATAAGTCTAATTATAATCTAACCAAACACGACTAACGGCAACATAAATTTGCTTTTTAGCAAAGTCGGGGTGTAGTTGTGGTGGTCACAGGACATTTTAAGCGATAGGGAGTAATCACATCGAGTTGAAACTCGTTAGATTTGTGTTGACGTAGCAAGATATTAATACCGTAAATGGATAAGTAATTATATACGGGTTTACAAAATATTATTTCAATCTTTGCTCCATACATCCTTATACCACAGGTGCTCTGTCTTTCTAAATTGTAAGAGTTGAAGATCTGGTATTTTTTAATTATTTCAACTCTCCAACCTGATTGAATTCACTGTAAGTTCATGCGATTCTTAATAACATAGGATATCGTTAGCAGTAAAAATGGAAAAATGAAACACTTTCGCAAGTAACATGTAACTTTTTGTATAAACACAATTATTTACCCGATACTTTGTGTCAAATGGATATATATTTTGCAACACTAGCGATATAATAGGCCAACATGACAGAAATGCTTCCATAAGAAACATCCGATTAATTAAGCAGCGGATAGGAAAACAATAAATGATTCAGAAAAAACTAAAAGTTTTGAATATTATTTGTTACCCTTTAATGCGTAGGTATCTAGTGAAAACTGCTAGAGACACAATGAAGTCGCCAGAAGTGCTTTACATACCATAGTATTATATAAAAAAGAGTCAGTGTTTTTACTTTTCTATTCCTTATAAGTCCAAAATGTTGTTTGTGGTGCCGATGAAAGAACCCGCCAGGTGAAATAAGGACTCGCTCCGAGGGCAACCTGGTGATATCCAGGACATTAAGAATTATAATTATGAAATTACAATGCTCTCTCAATATATATACATATTCACATGAAAACAGAGAAGAGACAATTAGGTGTTGATTAAGATATCAAATGGTTCCCCCATTTTAAATATATAATATAAAATAAAAAAAGGATTTCTGAATGTGGACAAACCCTTTTCATATGATATCATTGCTTTCCCACTTTTAAATTTAAATCGCTATTTCGGACCGCATTTTGAACAAAAATGAAAGCATTTTGAAAACTTAGAAATATTTTTAGTTAAGTGAATACAATACTCATCAAAAAGTTTTTTACGTAGTTTTAAAATTCTTAATTTATACGACGTGCAAATATTAACACGTGCGTCGACTTATATAATAAATGGGAACAAAAAATAAATAATTGATCACAAATTTATTTTTGGGTAAAAAATATTGTCTTGTGTAAATAAACTTCTTCTAGGTTGTTCAACATCTTGGGACAGCAATATGTAAAAAACATGGTAATTTAAAAGGATATTTGTGCAACGTTTGAAGAACTGGACAAGATTTAGTATGATGTTACTGATAATTTGAAAACTGTCTATGATGCCACTTTATAGCTGGAATGAGAGCAACTATGTTTGAGTGAATTTTATATAGTATGGCTTATATTGTATGGGTATATGTAAGAATAAGCTAGATCGAAAGGAGACTGCCTTTCCAAAATGCGTACTTCAAGCTATGACAATGACAGAAGTTTTTTTCAAATAATATAATTTTCCTCTGTATATCGATCCTAATCTTAATCTATAATTATCTTGTAAAGAAACAATAACGGGTATTATTTCTCCAGAAGATGTTCATAAAAAAAAATCTTAAAAATCAAAGATAACACTAATAAGGTTTTGGGTGAAATAAACAAACGGGAGAATGAACTTCCACTTCGACAATATCAATTAATGCGTTTTGATGAACGCTAAAAGAATTAGACGAAATAGGTCAATAATTTGAGAATTGTTGAATTTTTTTGCAAGAATTACAATACGGGAAGAGATTGTCACTAACAGAAGATAATTTAGAGTGTTGCTATAATAGAGCATTATCCCCTGCGTTTTTACGAAATTATCACGCGTGCTTTTAAGTACACCTGCCACCCAGGTTGAAGTGGAGCGATTATTTTCTATTTTGAAATTTATGTTATCGCCACTAAGGTAAGATATAATTGACAAAATTTGTTAAAGATTTTCTCCTTTCAAGATTTAACAGAGAGATCTCTGTTGAATCTTAAAGTATAAAGAGTACTTTGAGTATAAATAAGTTCCAATCTATTTTGGCAAAAAATGGGACACTGTATTGTTCTAACTGAATGAGCATATAGATGTTCATATAGAGTGATTATGTTTTCAGTTTCGTTATTTAGTTCTAAAATTTTCTTCAATTAAAACACATTATGTCAAGGCAAATTAGTGTTATGCAGAAAGCAAATGCACCAAATTTAAAAGACCGCATTGTAGTGAATCCTAATCATTCAATATATTTATAATTCTAAGTGAAATAAATAATATGTTTATTAACCAAAATTTTTATTTTATTCCTTTACTATTTCCTATATTTTTATTGGTTAATTACTATCACTGTAGTTTCAACAGAACCTGTTATATATATCTCCCTCTCCTGTATCATTGCCAATATATTTGTTATTTTTGTTAGTTTTTTTTTATTTTAAGTTATTCAACTTGTTATATATATATATATATTACTGGATTACTTTAAACGAGCCTATAGAAATATATTAAATTTTCACAATCTGCAATTCTATTTCCAAATTATGATGAATTTTTAGATCAGGTCTAAAAAGTGAATAAAATGAGCGGAATAATATTAAAATCTATTCTTTTTAAAAATACAACCAGACTTCCATCAAAAATATTCCACTTCAATTCCACCAAACAAATGGTCATCGTTTCTAACTATGACGTTAAGAACTTCTGATCCCTAAACCGTTTACTGTCAGATTGTTTTTAGAATACGAGATGTACAAGGCAGTTTTATATACGTTAGAATAGAATAGATTTTAATATTATTCCGCTCATTTTATTCACTTTTTAGACCTGATCTAAAAATTCATCATAATTTGGAAATAGAATTGCAGATTGAGAAAATTTAATATATTTCTATAGCATCGTTGAAAGTAATCCAGTAATATATATATATATATATAAATATATATATATAAAATATATATATATATATATGTATATATATGTATATATATATATATATATATATATATATATATATATATATATATATATATATATATATATATATATATATATATATGGTAAAAGAATAACACATTGTGAAACATGAAAACAAGTTGAATAACTTAAAATAAAAAAAAACTAACAAAAATAACAAATACATTGGCAATGATACAGGAGAGGGACAGCATTTAAGAAGAAAAACTAGAGAGAAAACGACAGAAAGTTAAAAAGTAGTGTTACGAAAAGAGTGATATAAAAGCAATTTTCCTTAGATGACTTTTAAAGACAACTTGTAATGCGTATTCTTTACAGTGAGTGTATAACCCACGTGTATTGGGGAACCTACCCGAACGCTCTGTAATATTCATGTGTAATTTGAGACCGTAATATTCTGATACTCATACTCCTGTTCATTTTGAAAGAATGTGAAGAACAAAAATTAAAAACTATTCAACAGTCAACCTGAGAAAATAATGGTTGTTTAAAAGATGACATTTCACCATCTTTAGTTGGAAATCAATCAAGATTCAAAGTCTTGTAGAGAAATAGCATTTTTGAAACTAAAACGTGGTACCGTATTAAAATTTGGACAAGAATTGTTCATTCAGAATCAGATAATAATCTAGAGAGATTTGATGGCATCATGTAAATCGGCGATCAAGAACAACAATGGAGTTGTGAAGATCCGAAAGAATGCATCTATCAATAGTAAATTTATCTATTATTATAAGGTCGCTGCAAAAATATATGATTGCTTTGCTATAAATTGGGGAAAAATTTTGTGATAGTTGTTATATATATATATATATATATATATATATATATATATATATATATATATATATATATATATGTATATATATATATATATATATATATATATATATATCATTTAAATAAATGTATTTATTGAAATAAGGTGTCAACCTTATTTTTCTGCTAGTAAATATCATGGTCTATTGATTTATTAACATTACACGTGAGCATAATCAGATGCACAAAGTTACTTGTAAGTTTTTTTCAGAATATTCCCTTTCAAATATTTTTTAAAAAATCTCCCTTTTCTTGACTATCAAGGTGTATGTTATTACAATTTAACCAAGGAACTTTACAAAAGTTTGAGGTTTGATTATACACAATTCGAACATCGGAAATATGATCGACGAAGTAATCCATGATATTGAATATTCTTCTTTAATTACATTATTCGCACCTCTGGCCTGCATTTTCTTGTTTATATATCTTTTATAAGATTTCCCTTCAGTCCTTGCCCGTATTAGTCATTACAGAGTATTGATATTTCTTATTTATCTCATAACGGTTGACTGTAAAATATTGCTCTTGCAGCAATAGATCTGCCATTTCTTATTTTTAAAAAATAAGAAATGGCAGATCTATTTGTAAAATTATTAGCTCTATTCATAACCAAGAAGTAATAATATAATGCGCATAACATCACAGAATTTAAAAAAATATATAATTTATTACCGGCATTATTAGCTTGGTTGAAAAACTGATTGCGTCAATGTCGAACACGTTTTCAAGATTTGCAAAAAAAAACGGAGAACACGTTTTCAAGATTTAAGTTATTATTTAAGTTGAATTATTTAGATTCTATATTTGGTTTCATCGATTAATATAAGTGAGCAAAATTTAAAAGAAACATATCTCAGCTCGATAGTTGGCTGAATAAATAATTAACATTTTGCTACAACTCCAGTAACATTTAAGAAGTTACTCAAAATATTAAAATTTCATTGTTTGTAACTGCGGCTTCTTAGCCTATTTGACTAATTCTTTGAAGAAAATCTACATTTTGGCATATAACTTAGTTCATTATGACAACTAAGTACCAATTTTGAATTAATTATTTATTAATTTTTTTCTACATTTTAGTATCTATTTTTTTAAACAATTTTTTGAAAAAATATTTAATTTTAACAAATAACTTATAGATTTCATTTCAACTTAATAGAAGCTGTTGCAGATGCAGTATTATTACGAATATTTTAAGAATGTTTTGCTTTAGGTAAAATGTACCAATTTTATTTCAGAAATATTTTGAACAGATTTTGTAAAAGAATAATAGAATTATAAATTAATAAAAAAATGGAAATCTAATTTATTTCGCCTTCTTAAAAATAATTCTTTTTACATTATTGTATTTTACATTAATTATTAATATTTTCAAAGGATAGAACGATATTTTCCGTTGAAAATATTTAAAATCAGACCCGTCATAGTTAATTAACTCGAAGTTTAAAAATCAAGCTCCAAAATGGTTGTCGTGATTTTAGCAATATGTGTAAATACAGTTACTGAATTCATATAAATGTTGTAAAAACTATTTTAATATCTATAAAATCTTTGTTGTTCCACACATCCATCTGTCTGCCCGTTCATTTCTCTCTTACATTCACAACATTTTTTTTACTTTTGAATCTGTGTATAAAATTTTGCAAGAGCATTCGTAATGTTTTCATTTTTATAGACTTTCTTCATAATGAACCCTCACACGTTTCACGGTCTCACAATTTCTATATATCTTTACATACGAATAAATTGTAAATGCTTCATAGAATATCTCAATGTATTTATAGCAAAATATAAAAAAAAATTAAATATCTCCTCGTTTATGTAAAACGAAAAAGACACACTTTTTGTGCGTAGCATTGACTTGGTGTTTCTTATTCGACATATTTTTTAAAACAAAATCTTGCTTCTATGTACGGTTTTCAATTTTTAAGTTCCATTTACGGAATATTAAGCTCCGAAATGATATACAATGTAACTCCTTCTAACTTTCAGGCGTATTGTAATAAAATCTGAACAAGTTCTAGTTTTTGCCATTTTTCTGGGAGTTTTATATAAAATAATTTTAGTAGACTTGTATCAATAATTGCACCAGATGCAGATGACTATGGAATGCTATTTTTTGTAATACGCACTTGGCCGGATTTTTTAAACATACTTTAAGAATAAATATTCTATATTGTATTTATTCTGTATCAACATCACAGGCGGCTCAGTTAACGCAATTACAAGCGGAATGGCCTATAATTAAAAATAAGTAAGAAACAAAGACTCAGTCCCCAATTTCGTGCTATGATAAGAACCGAATGGAGATGGGCATAATAGTTTATATGTCATACACCTCTGCTGGTAGTTTAGAAGTTAATGAAAATCTATTAAATATGCTTATCGCCTTGTAGACATGGATTTTTCTTTAAACGCGTATCCTCTCGGTGATATTTTAAGTTCTTACATGGTTAGATAGCAACATATATTTAGTTTACAATATATATGTATACAGAAGACACTCTTTAAATGGAAAGCCAATTTTTGTAGTACATTTTTGATATCCAGTATCACGTTAGGAAGAATGGTTTCGAAAGAAGCGCATGGAAAGTATGATTTATAAGGATATTTCTTAATTAATTATCCAGGTTAATACCTGGAGAATAAATTTTTGGCCCACCAATATAATTTTCAAATCTAAATATAACAGAAGAATCAAACTTAGCATATTTATCAATGGTTTTTTGCCACCTATTAAGTAAGTAACAATATGCCTTCAGCGTAAAAATCAGTTATTATGGATTAAATAAAAATTGGCCGTATTTTCGAAGATATTCAACAATTTCGAATTCCTTTTTCTATCACCGCTTGCTTAGAGCTAATCAAATCGCATAATGTCGGGTAAGTCAGCTTTATTTACTAGTTCAATTCAGCCCAACTCCTACCTTTTTGACTACATTATCATGAAGAAAATAAAAGTCATATTAACTACGTAGTTAATTAGCCAGACGGTATAATTTCTGAAAATATGTATTTAAATATCATCAAATAATCTTTGCATATACTGCAAATTTCTCCCGAGCTAACTCAAAAGGAATAACGACCTTCATATTCCCCTAACAACTCACAATCATTTTCTTGCAATTCGCTTCAGGTTTGGGTATTGGAATTCCTATTTTTCCTACATCCTGCCATTGAGTATAGCGTGTGTTATTAACTTATACAAGCTACTCCTAATTATCAGTCACCAATTGCTGTAGCCAGTCAATTTACCATTTTAATATCTAAAATATTTAATGAATATTAATTCATAAAATAGGAGATTCGGTACTTGACATCGATTTAAGTATTTTTTTTAACATAAAACCTTCGATGGCTTGGCTCTAACTGTGATTAAATGACGCAAGTTTCCGTTCATACACCAAACTTATGATAAAATTACTGATTTTGTAACTAAATACAAATTTAATATCATATTATTTATAAAAAGTCATTATGCAAAATACTTGAATGGAGATGAGGTAATCCGCTTTAAACAACGCATAAACAACTTTTTGCCTGGGTTGTGTTGCTCTGTTTTGCCTTGAAATCGATATATCTTGAATAATTCTAGAAGCTTCTGATAAAAAAAACTGTTTTTCTTTAATGCGACGAAATAATCACGAAACATTTTTGTGTTTTTAAAACCAAATTATTAATTTACATATTTTGCATATAAAAAAATAAATAATATGTTATGTCCGATATTAACTATTATTAATTTAAACAGCTATTGTACTTCACAATGCAAAACAACCCGACTGCCATGTAATTATATCTTTAATCTCTAATGAAAGAGGCCGGGAACGATATTGGTTTCCAAAGAGATTTTAATGTTTACTTGAGGATAACTCAAATCATTTCGGTAATATCCACGATTTTCCCGGGGTTAATCACAAGGTTTATGGCCTTTGATGGTGCAGAAACTGCAATGCACGGAAACCGATTACCGGCCGCTCGCTGGGCGGTGCTGGAATTATATTTAAAATCGTGCAGCTAAAATTCCATAGAACAATGACGAACAGCACCGTAACTGGTGCGAGAGAAGCTACTTGCTGGGGTCGGCAATATTTATATATATAAATATATATGTATATATATAAATATATATATATATATATAAATGAAGGAAGACAATGCGGCTAACTTCGGATTTGTATTTTTTGGCATATAATACCTGAAAACAGATATAACTGGTCGCCTTTTCCTGTGAAATGTATTATTTTTAGAATGAAAAGACGTGATATTTAAAAACAAACATGGTATAATTTATAAACATTTATTAAACTTTACACTTAAGTAAAATATCAAACCGTTGCCCATGGTATTTTTAATTATAAGCTAATCACAAGTTACCCATGCGGTTCTCCGTAACCCTTCTTAATTTTTTTCAGTTTACAGTCTTTTGTCTTTTTGGCTTTCTTATACCTTCTCTTCTTTGCTTTTCTTCTCTTTTCTATGTTCCTTGACTTGTTCTTACCAACCTATTATCTTTTTCGTAAGGTGTCGTTTTTTCTGAGTGAATCATGTCAAAGCATAATGATATTCTGTCGATTTTCAAATTTTTGGTTGGGCAATAATTAGATTAACCTTTTATTACAACTATATGATTTTATTTTTCGAATTGATTTCCTATCATAAATAGGAAATCAGTTATAGTTATTATTTGAAATTATAATTTGAACAAATTTATACACACTATTTGAAATAAAGCCGTTGATCATGTATATATTGTCCAGTACAATTTTCACAGGCGAAACATACAATGAATTTTTTAAAAATGTGTGTTTTAAAATTTTCATTAAAGTTCTCCGATAATTTTTTCGTGAACGCCTAATAGTGGTATTGTTTCATAAGTTTGATTTCAACAGTTCCGTAAATAGGTGAGAAATATTATTTTTAACAATGCCTGGAACTTTTTTACATCAAATTCGAAAAATAATTTTGAAATCCCTCCAAGTCGTGGTTTTATTGATTTGTAGAATTGTCTGATTTTCATATAAAAATTTTAATAATTTATTTGCCATCCCTAATATTTAAACATAAATATTTTTAGTTTAACTTTTGAGACATGTGTGGGTTAATATTATGTTTTATTACTTGCCAAATTTTTAGCTTTAACCTCAAACAGTTATTGGAAAAAGCTACTGTAACCGATAGAAGGACAGACAGGTGAACGATCTCATGGGTTCTTTTTATATTTTTATTTTTCATGTACAGAACCCTAACAATAAGCAGATTCTTTTAACTACCTAAGGGACGATCTTAGGGTGAAACTAACTGTCATGTGACGCAATTTAAATCAGTCCAAAAGAATTTTTTATTCTGTTAGTTTTGCTTCTGATATACAAATAGGAACAACTTGGTTTTCTTAACATAGGGTTTTTTAATAAAATTAAATAAATTTTTAAAATTCAGAGACATAATTGATAGTTAATCATGTATGCAATTATGCAAATTATTACCGTCGTCTCTTATCTCTTGCACCTTCTGAAGTTTTGTTACCAAAAAACATTTGCATACTCTGTCGGCACGTGAACAACGGATGCTTAATGAAAATGATATTTTTTGCAGATATGATATTACCTTTATTGATAGCTTTTAATTACTTTATGCTTTAAAATAACCGTTTATCATCATATTTCAATCAGCTCTAAAACTCTCACTCTCTCTTTGCGGTTTTTACCATGTAAATTGCAGGAAACGTGTGTTTTGTTTACTTTTCACTGCTTCTGATACTGATGTTTGTTGGGGTCAAATATATTGGCCCCATAAATTACAATATTCTAACCAACAACGACGTCTGCTCGACGGCCTATATAAATAACAAGCGGGATGTGGGTGTAAGGCGGAAACAAAGTGATGGAAATTAGATATAAGTAACTCGAATCTAGTAATTATATTTCTTCTTTTGCTTTATGATTGATTCATATTTAAATATTTTATCAGACATCATCTTCTTTCAGGTTAAGAAAGGCAATGACGGTTACGTGATGCCAGTGGCACGTGGCAGTAAACTACTTTTAGGTACGACACGTTCACGTACAGCTCTTGCAGCAACTCATTTAACTCAATCATTTCAATTTTCTGATAAAATGTCTGCAATATTTCAGCGGTTTCTAACCCTTCTATACTGCAGCGCTGCCACAAAACTAAAATCTACTTGCTGTGTGAGCAGGGAATTTTCCGAAATAAACAATAAATATGTTATTATTATCCGTATAACTCTCATTACAAGGGTTCCATGCACACTTAACTATATACCGAAATTTAAACATTTATGCTTTTATTAATTTACTAATTTTTTTAAATATTTTAATATGTAAAATATTAATTTAATTATTTTCTGTGTAAACACATTATTCGGTATATCTTTTTAAGACGATTTTATTACATCGACATGTAATTAATTAGATATATTATAGATTTTGCGAAACTAAATCTTGATGCACTTTTAATTGTTGTGTCATCAAGGTGTGTTTACTTCATAGCAATATTTCGATTCAAACACGAAATCTCTAGCTCTTTCGCACGCTTAATATATACTTATCTATATAATATCATTCTACTGTAGAATACATAAAATATTGTTTACAGAACATAGAACAAGCGAATAAATACTCTAGGATACGAAACTTATTATTGATTTTATTTGAATTGACTTGTCAAACTACAAATTTATAACTTGAACATTCTTTTATAGTACAATTTTACATTTGATTATAATATCTATAATGTTTTCACTTTTAATTCGAATTTTGTTGCTTTTGTTCGAATTGTTCATAAAAATAAAAAATTATTTTAAAGATCGTTATAGTGTATTTGATTGTAGTCAAACTTTCCATGGTAAGTTGAAACTTATTTTTATTATAATTTGAAAATAGCATTGAATCAATTATTTATTTCAATTTTAACATTGTCAAATGCATTATGAAAATTACACTCGCGTTTCAATAAACAACAACAAAAAAATCTAAAGTAATTTAATTTTCATATTAGCCGAGCGGATTGAACAAGCTATGGGATGACTTTAGTTTTTTAGAATGTTTACTTAGGGATCATTATGATATTTTTCGATTTTACGTTTTATAATTGATTTTTTATTAAGTGGTGTCGTTTATTTAAATTAGGCATATTATACAGAACGTATATGATGGATTAAGTGGAATACAACAATTAGCCTATAATGAGTATAAAAAATCTTTAAAATCAAAAACAATTTCCAGAACTGTATGATTTTAATTTTATTATATTGAGTATATAGTTTAAATTCTTTTAAAATAGGTTAAAAAATACTCTCCTGATTTAGAATTTTCTTTCATTTAGCAGCACAAAACTAAAGTATAATTTGCATGATAACTTTTTTCCCTTTATAAAGCATAATTTTTACCATAAATATATTTTATTCAATTTTATTTGTTTAAAGGCTAAATTCAAAATTATAGGGAGGAAGGGTAATAATTTTGTGTTACTAAAGTATAGAATATTGATATTTTGTCACTATAAAGATTTCAAATTATTTAAACCATATTATAAATCTTGAGATAAATAAATGAATCGATGTTAAAAACTCTGAGAGTTATCTATGTTTTTCTTGGTTCTTCATACATGTGTCAAACAAATCGGCAAATTTTTTGATAATAAATTGTATCAATTCCAAAATTGTTGTTTCAATTGTACTTATTTTTAACCTAAAATGTAAGAAAATTACATCTGCTAAAAAACTAATGAAGTTCTGGTGAGTGCTCAGCAAATGGGCACACGCTGCAACTTCATTACTCTATGCAATAGGGCAATACAGAAGCTTTATTATTTGCAAACGTGATAGTACTATCTCTCTCGCACAAATACTTGAAGTTAACAATCTGTTTAGTATGTGATCTGTGATTCTTACCACAATACAATAAACTAATACCATTGGACTGATCCATTTACGGAACTTAAAATTGGACAACATAATGTTTAATAATAGAATTTCAGAACAACGAATCTTAACTGTGTTTGGAATTGTTTACTTTGTCTGAAATCATAGGGCATTAGTGATTTTTTATAATAATAATTTATATACCAATAAAGTAGATCGAGGTACAAAATATATTTTAAATAAAATCCCCCCCCCCCATCCCGAGGCGAGAAACGTGCTGAGGGCTGAATGGCATCAGGGTGGTTAATAACATCACATCGCAAGTATCACCTCTAGGCACCGGGCGCAACCCTCTTGTAACTACAAAGAACTTTAGAGAAAGACGCAACCGTTAAATCTACTCTGTAGGTACTTTAGTTTATGCCATGTTTTTTTTTAGTATAAAATCTGAGTGTAAATGCGTAAAGCACTTTTTGTCAAAAATAATAGATTTTGCTTCTTAAATTAATATAGTGTGAATGAAAATGCTTAAAATTTCAGATAGATTTCAAAAAAAGCTTCTCACGCTTTACGCTTAAATATTATCCTCAATAACAAACATGACTCACACTAAAGTCCCCACGAAGTAGAGAAATAAAACAGGTTGAAAATTATTTTTTTTCATTCTTGTGCAAATAATTTTTTTTTTTCTTTAGTGCTTCCTTTTAAGTTTATTTAGGTATTAAATTGAATTTCCCCAAAAATATTTCAGTTTGATTACTTTGAATTTTTTACCATTTTACACTTACGTCTTCTTTTTATTTGCCGTTTAAATACAAAATATGAGAAATATAATATGAGAGATGAAACATATTTTTTTGATATAGACCTATTAACATTTCTATGTAACGTTTTTTTTGCAATAGACCTATTAAAATTATTAGTCTGAAAAGGGTATATTTGCCAAATTGTTATCAGTGAAAACAAATGCGTACCACACACATATTAGTCAAAATAAGGATTCAGGAAAAGGTATTTTCCAGGTTATTGATTTTTTGTGGCTAATTATTAACACAAAATATATCTAAACAAAATATTGATATTTATAGTAGAGAAATCACCAAATATAATCTCATTGTGAAAAATTATTGCTCTCACTACGCCTAATGAACAAAGAGCGTATGGAATTATAAATTATTAATTTTTTATATGTAACATTAATTATTGTTGCAGAGTTATTTTACAGTTTAAATAATCAAGTGGTGAATTTACTAGTTCATGAATCAAAAGTGGTCTTTCCTCCTAAATGTTATCTGCGTAGTTTTTTGTTTTTTCCATCGGTATCACTTTCGAAAATTAGATCCAAAAGAGTGTTCACGTCAGCTCACAATCAAGACTGCAAAATAAACGTTATTCGGACAGAGGTAAACAGATAATTTTTAATTAGTAACAAAATTCATGTTCCTGGGTAAAAAATTATCTATATATGTACCAAAGGCAAAAAATTCGAGTTTACATTTGAATTATTTCAAATTTTTTAAAGCGAATTGATGAAGTTGGACTTGGGTTTATCTAAGGTATCTAAGGTTATTTTTTGTAGACTTGTAGAACACAATGTAGTGATTCTGTACATAAACAATTGTTGTTTTATAATTACGTACCTATACGTACTTAGAAATAACAAACCGAATAAAACAAAAATTCTCGAACAGTTATTGCATCCATCATTGACAGAAGTTGTAATCGTGCTTTATTAGATTTATATTGAAAAAAAAATTGTATGTTTTCGAATTGATTTCATTTTATCCAAAAATATTGTTTTAAAATGTTACATGTTCGAGAACAAAAATAATTAGCAGTTACGTTTTCAAAGCACATCCAAAGTTGAAACTAAGTAACAATCATCGAAGAAGAAATAATTTGCGACAAACGAGCACTAGTGCAGAGAAGTGTGCATTTTGCTGTATTTTTGTATTAAATTGTATTGTCCAATCACTATTGCTTCAAACAATACAAAAAACCGTAACATTAAATTAATATATTTATGACTGTTGCTCGGCAAATTGGTTAATATTTTTCCAGTATATAATATACTTAAACTATTCCTTCTAATCGGCAAAATGGTTATTTCTTAATCAGTTTTTTTCTTTTGAAATATAAAATCTTGCCAATAATAATTACTGTTTCCCTGACATAATTCCTCCTAAAACATATTACTTATCTGTTTCCACGTGAAAATATAAAAACGTATTTTCAAAATCATGAAATTAATGGTATCACTGTACACTAACCGACCGGGATATTTTTGTGCGAAAATGTAATTTTAGATCACCAATTTGAATCACATTAAAATGACAATTATTAAATGTTGTAAATATGTTCGCGTAACAAGAATAAAATAACAATTTATTTATGGACATACACACTGCTATATCAGATGAGAGTGATGCCTTTTTCTACTCTACCTGACATTAGAATTGGAATTAACAGATACGAACCACTTTTAACCGCTTTGATACTAAGCTTCAATGTTTTATTACTAACTCTTTTAAGATAAATAAAATTTTATAAGTGGTAATATAAAATAATTATTACAAACAAAAATGTAATAAATAAATACTTGGCACCCGGACACGAACTGAAACGTGCAGCACAAAAATGGTTGACTAAAAGACACAAATTATGTTCTCAAAACATTAAACTCCATATCTGGGAAACTGAAACTCGTCGCACCAAATCGATTCAATATTGTACTCAGGAGGTACTTTCCTACTATATTTGAGAAAACAGTTAAAATCTATGCTTTTCTGAGTAGTCACATTGTCAGCAAGATATAATATAAAATGTTAAAACGATGTTTATGATATTTTTAAATACAAACGTTGAATAGTCGAGTATACACAAATTCCATCTCTACACCCTACTGCTCTACGTTGATTCTGTTTATTTCTATGAATATTTGCTTGATGGAATTATTGCTGTTGGTGGTAGTGATAATGATGGTAGGAGGGTATATCGTCCACCTTGCTTATTGTAATTATTACCAATCTAAACCAAAAGTCTTTCAAAACAAAGTATTCCTTTGCTATAAACGCTAAAAAAAGGCAGCGAAATGACAAACACTCGTGTATTATATTTTGATTTCGTCTATAGAGTCTGATTTTGATCATGACATGAGAAAAAATAGAGTTTTTAAAGCAAAGATAAAAATTAATAATCATCTTTGGAAGAAACACCATATACATTGAACTTAATGCGATATCGGTTCACAGATATAACAATTAAGATCAGGTTGTTTCTATCACGTGTAATATATTGCTATTAATAGAGAATACCAGAGGTGAAGGTTACAATTATAAAGATACACACATTTATTATATACTTAAATAACAATTCGTGCAACATAAGGATATGGAAAATAAAAACAAATAATTAATGTAGCATAGATAGAAAATGACACTCAGGGTTGCGGAGATTGGGAGCTTATTTCATGATACAGCTAAAGTCGTGATAATTTTTTAAACGTTTGCCACAGCTTTGCCTGTGACGGAATCGGAACAAGATCATGTACATGGATGCACAAAAGAAGGAGCGAGATAGTAGTATCAAACTCAGATACATAGCGTTTGAAGCTAACTTCTCGTCGAACATTGAATTGCGCGCTGACGTGAATGGCGATCAGCTGAATGAGTTCGAACCGGCAAGTGGAAAAAACGCAATTTCATCAATAAATTAGGTAAATCATCCTGATATTTATGTAATACATTAGTGTAATTAAAAAAATCGGGCTGTAATAGAATTTCTGTAACTTTTAATGTTAAACCTCTTAAAAAAACTTCCTAAAAATGTTGTTCACAAAGGACAACATTTTTTGGTTATGTTCGAAATATTTCTTAGTGATTTGAGTGAGGTGTTTCGTTGGCCGATTTTGATCATCTTATCAACAATTTCAAGTTATTTTTGTGTTTATATAGTTAAATATACTTCCTTAAGAATACTTTTTATTTGTCTTTTTTGTCACGACGTTACCTGTAATTATCTATTTTTATACTTTTTTCACAGGAACTATGTCCCTTTCGACGGGCAAACATGCAAAAAACTAGTAGTATTCCGCTCATAACCTTGCACTTGCCTTGGATCTAGTAAAGAATCAACAAAAATCATTGTGTGCAGCTAATAATGCGACATAAGTACCATGGACTACATTAAAGGACTGCATAATAAAAAAAGACTCTTGGGTCTCTTGGGTCACGGGTTGCCTTTTATTCGCTGGCTAAACTAGGTAGACCTTTTGCGTTAACTGCTGATTTAGAGATAAAGCCATATCATTACATAATTACAATGTAGGAATTAGGTTTTGGGCTCACAATTAACCAAATTCGTTTGATTTGGCGAAGACAGCCAATAGAGGTGTTCTATTTTATCCTTACTCTGAAGTAGCTAGTAAGTGGTTGTGGTATAATTTTACGAAAAGATACAATCTAACACTTTGCATGACTGAAAACCTCTCTGCTAAGAGAGCTTCAACGGTTGACCTTGTCTTATTTACTGATTACTATGATGAGCTAGAGATTTTATTAGTCAAATTGGGTATCGACAACTAAGCAGATCGCATCTGAAACTGTGATGAAACGGAGTTACCTTATGTAACCAAAAAAGTTATAGTGGCTGCAGCTATTGGTAGACGCTACATATACAATAAGACCTATGCTAAAAAAGAAACAACCACAATAGTAATAGACTGCATATGTGCAGATGGCACATGGTTACCTCCATTGGTAATATTTAGAGAAGTGAGGTGGTCAGATGCATTTAAATAAGATGCTTTGCCTAATGCGATGGTGACATTATTTCCAAAAGGTTGAATAAATACTAAGATATGTTTGAAGTCATTTTAGTTCTTCATACGCCCCATTCCAGATCGTCCTATGGTGTTATTAATGGACTCTCATGCTTCGTACATTAAACCAGAAGTAATTCAGCTTGCACGTGATAACCAAATATACTTGCTCACTTTTCCTACTCATAATACACAAATCCTACAGTCATTATATGTAAACGTTTTCTAAGCTGCAAAAAGGTACTGAGATAACAATGCTAAAGATTATATGAAAACGAACACCATACAAAAGCCAGATGGTTCAAATTTTTATAAAATATTGAACCCTGCTTGCGTAAAAGCTTTCTCATCAAGCACAATTAAAATACCTGCAGAAAATGTGGCAAATACCCTTTAAATAAAGATACTCTGTGCCTAAAACATTGGCACCATCGAGACTTACTGAACAACATCAAGAAAGTAACAGTCAATCAATTGATAGTTTAGCTGTAGACACCCCAATGGATAATAGCCTAATAGTTGACAGGTAACAATGACATCTGACATAGAAAATATTTTGAAAATTCCTACGTAAACCGAGCAGCGAAGAGCGGAAAGAAAAAGACACGTAGTTTCCAGATCGAGATATCTAAGTGACGAAGCGATAGCTAGTTCACTAGTTAAGAATGGCAAATGAAGAAAAGGATACGATGCAGGAAAAATAAAAGAAAGTATGGAAAGAATAAAGAAAATATAGCTAGTAATGATGATCGGGTGTATGTGAGTGTGTTCGTTACGCAATCAACACAATTCATCATAAAATCAAATATTTTGGATAATTGAATTTTCTAACTTAGAAAACTTGCTGAAAATATAAACTTCGTTTTGTTGAGAAATTAAAGAATTACGATAATTTAAATTACTACGCATAATTATAAAATTTAATTTTGTTTTAAAATAATTATTTTGTGACCTTGAAATATGGTAGTCGACGTAAAAATTAAACATTTAAAAAAATAATTCAACACATGAATATTTTGTAACACCTGCCATTTTAAACTAATTGATATTTAATGTAAAATTTGTTGACACAAAATTTAAATCTAACAAAACTTAAAATATTTTAAAATATAAAGGGCCTGATTAAGCTCAGTCTCAAATTTACGGGCCTTATTATCTGTAGGGTAGTATCGTAAATAATGTTGTTGTTTCACATAACATTTTTATGACTCTCTAAATTATTTCGAAGAGATCTCAAAATATTTCGAGAATGAGAAGTTGTAAGCAATATGAAAATATAAATCGTCAAGTTCCAGTCGAGTCCGCGCTTAGTATGGTGTACGCAGAACATCGTGAATTGCAATGATTATTTTACAACACTAGCTGTATATCATTATATATATATTTACATGACTGAGGCCAGAATCTAAGGAATCCAAGAAGAAGATAAATTAAACTTAATTTTTTTTTCTCAAGATATATGAAGGTCTGGAAATTTATTTTCCTGTGATATACTCAAAATCTTCCATGCATCTGAAGTAATTTATATTTTTAAAATTGCTAAGTTTGGAGAGAGGAAATAGAGGAATGTTTTTGCATATCTATGCATATAATAAAACGATACAATTGACTTTTCTCTATAATAAATCTATGTAGGAAAATGACTTAGGAGCGCATAACAAATATAATAAAACACCCTTCTATGGTTTTTCTAATACTCTAGCTGTTTATGTGTTTATTTCAACATGCATCATATCAAAACTACACACTTCATTAAAATGGAGAGACATTTAGTTTTTATTTCATCGAAATTGGTTCACTAAATTATAGACATGGGAATTGATTATTTTCAAAAATTAATTTACATCGCATTAGTGTAACAACAACCTGACTTGCCTAACTACTTTTGGGTGGATCAACTTTTCTTTGCCAGAACTTGTCCTCTACAATCAACGTGAAATTTCTATTAAACTATTCTAAAACCATTGTTTTTGTAGCATTATTTCAAAATATCAAAATTATTCCAGTCATTTTTACATAAAAATCGATGGTAAATTTCTTTTAATATTTTGAAAATGTTATGTGACCCAGTAGACAAAATTGTACTTTTATACACATTTACGTAGTCCTTAGCAGTATGCAACCCAATTACTATTTTATACCAAAATATTTCTAGACGAGTAATGTTGTAAATAATATATATTGGGATACATTATTCGTCATAAAACTCTATTTAAAATAAACTAGAATTCATTTAATTACATCAATTGGAATTTGATAGTTTTGTCCCTACCGATGCGACAAAACGGCGGTCTGCTGAGTCACGATGCACGAAATACTAATAAGATCGATAGAGATAGCTTACGAATAACTCGACCAATAGAAACCATTCAATGAATCACCTCATAGTCGTCAGGTCACTGGGTACGCTTTGAATGCTCGGTCATTTTGTCCGGGACTCCGAGCAAGGCAGCGTGTTTTTATTGAGGTTCTGCTGGGTGACATCAAAATTTTAGTAAATACTTATTTTACTTACGGGAATTGTTTTACACTTGTATAGCATTTAGGTCCAAAATGTCTTGGGTGTTGCCAGATTTGCAAAATTTCATTTATTTATTTTTAAAAGAGCTGTTAATTTCCTCCTGGGTCACAGTGCCACTAAGTCACATTTAACCCGTGATCCAAGAGACAATTTTCATGAGTAGGTTCCCTTACTTACCTTACTTTTTGGATTATTTGTCATATCTCGAAATAAATCTGTATTCGCTACTGGTGACTTTATTAACTATGAAAGGTAGATGTGCCTCTAATGCAATAATTATCTACCTGTCTATCACCCTGAAACAGTCCACTGTTGAACGTAGGCCTCCCCCAGGGCATGCCACACTTCACGATCTTCCACTTCTCTCATCCATCTGCTACCAGCATTCTATAACAGCGGTTAAGCTAAAAGTTCAATTATTGATAGGATCCTCTTCGCTTTGCTGACCCTATTTGTATCCCCTTTCAGCTATCATGTCTTTAACTGCTTCAGAAAGACAGAAGCGATTTAAACAAATGTTGAAACATAACGATGAAAAATATGAATAAGATAAAAAAAGAATCGCGAAAACTGCCATAAAAAGAAAGTACTCACAATGAAATGAAACTACATGATGTAGTATTATTTCTACTTTCTTTAATTTCTTTACCACGACCTAGGTTTCGTTGTATTACAACATCTTCAGGTGGGATATTAGCAAAGATGTTGTAATACAACGAAACCTAGGTCGTGGTAAAGAAATTAAAGAAAGTAGAAATAATACTACATCACGTAGTTTCATTTAATAGTGAATAATGAATTTCTACAAAATTAACGCCAAATATGTTCAATATAAGAAAATACTCGTATAAGATCTGTCACCAAAAGAGAAATACAATGTAAGGCTTATTTGGAGGTTAAGAAAAAAAAATTAAGACAACGGACGCTAAACCTAAACCGTATTCTCGATATAACGCTACCTAACTCTCCTTTTATAATACAAGTGCCTCCAAATGTAAACGATAATGAAGATGTGGCCCTATCTAGGGATATAGACTAGATATAGCCTCATCAGCTGGCAAAAAAGATGTTAAAAAAGCATCACAAGGTATAAAGAAAATGAGAAGAGACCATTCCAAATTACAAAGAGATAATTTAAGAGTGCAAGAAAAAAACGAAGAACTAAAAAAGCAGTGTGAAAAATATAAAAAGCGTTGCCAAAGAACAGGATGTAAAAAGAAAAAGCCAAGCCAAATAGATGAAAAAACTGAATATCATAAGCTGCCCACACTTATGAAAGCAAATTGTCAAAGTTTAAAGAAATAGAAAGAAAACAGAATTTAAAAAAATATTATTACACAAGTGGGAGGATCTGAAAATGAACAAATTATCAAACAGTCTTCTGGAATTACACGGAAACTGAGGACATTACTGAAAAGGAAAATTTCTGTAACAAAATTAAAAAGATCGACAGATACTTTTTTCTCAGGGACGACATATCAAAAGTCACCGTGCGAAAAATAGAAACATGTACCAAAAATGGCCAAAAAACATTCATGTTGAACAGCATGAAAAAATCGTTTAAAATATTCAAAGGAGAAAATCCTGAAGTTAAATTCTCAAACGTTTATTTTACCGAAAACAAACCATTTTATGTTTTAAAACCATCTGTGGATGAACATGAAATATGCTTGTGTAAAAGGCACACTAACAGAACATACACGGCTAATGCACTTAAAAATAAAGGTGTCATATTAAAACTAGTGATCTTAATGCTTTGGTTGCTGCGAGAGTCTGTAATTCTAAAACTCAAGCTTGTAAGTACGGAACTTGCAATCAATGCCGAGACATGAAAATTGAACCTAATGATGGCAAATATATGGAAAAAATCCTTGGAAAGAATGGGAAAGAATTGTATGAAAAAGATGGAAGAAAAGAAAAAAAAGTCTTTAAGTAAGTGAATATTGAGAAAAAAGGGTCAGTCAAAGAGTTGATGAAATAATTTAATGAAGAAATGTGGGTGTTGAAGGAATATGTATACAGTATGAAGGTTCAGTTTCATAATTTTAGACAAGTAATTTATAAGAAGTCATATTTGTAGACTTCAGCGAAAATTATAGTTGCAAGCTTCACGAAGAGATTCAATCACATCAATTTAGAAGTTCAAGGCAGCAGATTTCTCTGCATACAGTAGTGGTATACCTAAAGAATGGCGATAATAACCAAACATTTGAATCTTATTGCACTGTGTCGTCAAAAACCAATCATCAACCTGCTGAATGGACCCATCGGGACCCAATGTTGAAAGACATTAGAAAAAACTACCCAAAAGTCACAGTTCTTCTCTGACGGTTCATTTAGCCAATATCGGCAGAAAAAAAAATTTTACCTGACTTCGACCCCTCTGTTTGACTATGGATTCATAGGAGAGACTTTGTTATTTTCCTTGTAGTCATGGTTTACCCAGGGGAATTATAAAAAGCTCAGCTTTCTATTTTGTATGCAAGAAATACTGAAAAATTACAAAAATATCGGTACTAAAAGTACTATAACAAAATTTAATATATTTTCTATTTATTTCACTTATTAATTTTTTTAAAATTTCCTATTTAATTTTTTGCAAAAAGTTTTGATCGAGTGCCAGGAATAGGCTATTCCCCCTTTTAGACGCTATATACATCTATAGATGGCACTATGTGTGTTTTAAATAAGCCAATGAAATTTTCCATCCACTGGCGAAATATGCATGGTCAAAAGTGAAGCAGAGAGTGCTATGAGAGAAGTAGATATAAGGAAGCAATCTAAATACGGAGACGCATGATGGTACGTTCGGCGTTGTTAATCGTGTTTCACGTATAATTTTAATCAATTTCATATATGTTTTACATAGAACACAGATTGTGTTGCATTTTTCCTTTATAAGCTTACTGTGTTTCTTTAATATGTTCGAAATTTGAATCTACTTTCTCAAATTAAACTGCTTTGTTAGGGTTTGTATTGGGCGGTATTAATTTGAATCTTGCATACATTGTATCAAATTGAATCTGAGGTAACCTAAAGGCTATGTTTTACCATAACAAACCAACTGAAAGGAAAAAAGTTTACCTTTAGGGTTAACCCACTGAAGTTGGGACTTATAGATTCTGAAATTTATGTACTTTTGTTATGTAGGCGTTTAAGTATAAATACGTGTTTACCTTCTTATTATTTGGTATGTTAGATTTGTCATAGCGAAAAATTCCATTATAGAGGATTTTGTTATGAGTTCTTCTACCAGTACGATTCCACACAATCATAATCACAATTGTCTGGCGAACAAACAATTATCTGGCGAAAGAGGAGCCAAACAAAAAGGGTCAACGTTCCAAAGCAGAGTTGTGTAATATACATATTTATATATATATATATATATATATATATATATATATATATATATATATATATATATATATATATATATAATACAAACGAGCAAATTGAAAAGTTACGAATTTCAATAAATTTTATATAAATTACATAGTAGGGAATGTCTTCTCAAATACAGGTTAAAAAAGTTGTGTTCGACAGGTTTTGGTTTCTAAGGAAAGGAGGACACGTCAGTTAAAATCGACTACCTTCTCTCTGTTGATTTAGGCTTGTGTTTGGATACGCGAGCGAGAGTAATTTTGTTAATTTTAAAATAGTAAATATCAAAAATTTCAAATTAGTATCGAGGAGGCGAGTTCCAACAATATAGATGAGAATGATTCTTATCTGTTATTTTCAAGATCGGTAGTCTCTTTGTCAGATGGAGTAGAAAATGTCATCTGGCACTTGCGCACGCACTGTGATGGCACCTTATCCCTCTTCATTCTAGATACCGTCGCTATGGTAATTTCTTCTGTACTCAGGTATACCTATAAATTAATTTTTTTTTATATTTTTCAATGCAGAAATGTTTATAACATATAATAAGTGTAACACCTTTACTGTGTTCCAAATTCGTGCTTTAAAATTACGTATATGCACAAAAGTATGCAGGATGCCAGCCAGATCCAATAAATAGTATAATTAATTTATATTGCTGAAATATTTGAAAAGTATTTGAAAAACATATCTGTAGCGCTCAAAGCAATACTGAATAAACTATGTCACGGTTGTTATTAACTTTCATATTTGGATGTAAAAACGTAGTTTCGAATTAATGTACCTTCTACAAAAAACAAACCATTTTCAAGCTTACACATTTACCAATGACTTAAAAAGAATTTAAAACTGTGCCTCATTTTTCTCGAGTAAAATAAATTTATAGGATAGATAGGAGTTATTAAATAGAGAGTGTTTCTTTAAGTAATATTATTATTTATCACGTTTAATGTATAAAGCTTTATTTTATATAAACTTTTCGTTATTACTTTGGTATATAAATAGTTCAGAACATCTATTTCACTTCACGATAACTATAGCACAGAAAAATTTTGCACTGGAATCTTCATTTGGAGGTATGTTTACAAATAATTCTTCCAGAATTATAGATATGGTAAAATTATGAGAAAATTAATGACAGTGGTAATCACTATCCACAAGCATATATTTGATAGTGTATGAGTTTATAATATGAGAAATATTTTTAGCTTTTTTGCCACATCGTTGGATGAGTGAATATATATTTATTACTCAGTACCTATGTAATTTACAAACGGATCTATATAAAATTTGGCATGAATTATAGCCTGGATATTAACTATACACAGCATTTAAGCTAAACACATGAAATCTAAAACATAGTGATAGCATATTTCATGATTTTAATTTCCTCATAATCACCCAAATTTGATTTAACATGTATTAACTCATACGGTATATCATTAATTATCAAATTCGAGGTTAGTTCCCCTGGAATAACAAACAATCATTTTTCCCTTTTATAACTCTAATAAGATGTTAATATTGAACGTGAATGGATAACATGGAACGTGAACAATGCGGCATGATCTAGGTATTATATATACAAGTTCAATCGAATAAAATAGCGAGCACAAACTAGCAAAGAATACGTTTCCAAAACAATCATTTCCCACAGAAATAAAGTAGTCTATTTTATGCCAATTGAATTATATTAAAGTTATTGATCAAATAAAAGTGCCAATCATTCAAAATATTTCTAAGTTCATCTCCGTTGGATGTGCCGACCTGTAACTCACCATCAGTTACAATACCAGCTGATATTATCTGTCTTTAGTTTTAAAATATTAACTTATTCAGTCCTCATCGACCAAGACAACAGGTGCTAACTGACTTCAAAAATGTCGACCGTGCTGAGATCCTCGACTAATCATTAAATATTAGTAGACGTTAAAAAGTAAAAAAGGTCATTTGGGTAGTGACACACCCTCATTGTACAGCTGAATTTGGTAAAATTAATTATAACGCTTTAGGAATAGTGGCCAAAAGTAAAAGGTTGAATTAATGAGGTAGAGAAGTATTGATAAATATTATTTAAAATATTCGTGTGTATTGTTTATTCGAATTACGTTTTAAAAAGTAATAAACTACCTTCATTTTAACTAACACAAACATTATTGACCGTGTACATCATTTTAACTACATGATCACTATTTTTCATTGGGACGTTTACACATTTCAATTAAAATACTTATTAACATTTTATTAAATGTTCATTATACTGTGGTATCGGTTTAATGTCACTTGTGTATTTTAGGTTAAATTTTTACATATTAAATCTCTCTTTCTCTCTCTAGTTGTCACACTCTTGTTACAGTTGTCGTGATCTTGGCGATGATGTCTGTTGTCGTGGTCTTCTTCCTCATTCCTCTTGATTCGGATGATTGCTTCAGCAATGCGTTTCCACTTCAACCGATTGGTAGAGTTTCTAAAACACTCTGTAATGCTGGTCTCTGTCACCGTTTTTATTAGTTTCAATCATTGAATTGGAAATCACCCTCGTGATCTTTTGCCTTCAACCTGTTCCTGTACTTCACTTCATTAATCGAATTTCATATTTTTGTCTGTATTCGTCTGCCCTTCCAAATCTTATCCAACTTACCGACAGCAGATTTTGAAATGCTGTGCGCACCTTCCAATTTCCTCTTCGCAGCCTCTGACAATGGACACAGATGAATCGAGGTAAATATGACTTTGTACCAGGGCATACAAATTTGCAATATTAGACAGGTTTGTTACCGTATGCCCCTCACTATTAACTGACATAATTTTCGTCTTTTCTCTATTAATAGCTAGTCTTTTATCTATTAATAGCAAAATTGAGACTAATCTGTTCTAGATGATGTAGGAGTGATTTTATCTCCATTTCATTTTTGGGAAGAAGGGTGGTGTCATCAGCATATCTTAAGTTTGTTATCACCTGTCATTCTATTGATACGCCTTCACTCCTGTCCTCCGGGACAATGCGCATGATATCCTCAGTGTAGATATTAAATATTAGTGGGAAGAGTAATCATCCCTATCGAAAACTGGCCTCCGTTTTTAAGCTCTCAGAGTCAACTTCATCTACTCGGATAGCTGCTCTTCCATTTGTATAAAGTAACTTAATGAGATTTAGAAATGCATAATAGTAAATAAAAAAGGTACGTAAAAGGGAAAAGTGAAAGTGATTTCCCATAAAAATTACATGGCACAATATTACATATAGAACATTTAGATCGGTAAAAAAATTATTATAACAGCGTATTTAAAACATAAAATTAATTATAAACATTTAAAAGCGGACAATAAAAGGTATACCATATAATTAATTAATGCTTGTATCATATAGCGTTTATGTTTACGGGCCGACAATACGTGCAAATATTTTTTTGGTAATAAAAAGTCAGAGGGTGCAAAAATCTGCAACAATTTCAAATATTTATTTAACGTTTTTAAAAACACCCCAAAAGTGGTCAAGTGGTTTCTCTGTGCATATAAAAGATTCTTCTCCATATAAAGGATTTTTAGATAGACTTAGATACAGTCTTGTGAAAAACACCCGATGTGACAATTCGATCAAAAACTCCTTTATTAGAGTTTTGTAACTCAAAATAAAAAAAACGAAAAAAGAATGTATTAAGATGATTACGTTCTGTTTACATAACTGTAACAGCTGCTTGTGTCAAAAGTCGTTTATCCTAGTAACTTAGAATTTGATATTTCAATAAAATATGTTTACCTGCATATTTGTAATTTTTAAGTTAAATCTCAAAAATACCCACTTGGAAATTATAGACGGGGTAAATAAAATATTTGAAATTTTATACACCTTTAATATTTACCCAAGTGAACAGCCCTCATCGCGCGAACGCTATCCGCATACAGGAGTATTTCTTGAATAAAAAAACATTTCTTTGAGTTGGAGGAGATTAGTTCTATATAAGAGCTTTTCAAATAAATATGTAATTTAAGTTATTTCGTTGAATACATTTGGCAAAAAAAGTTCCAATTCACATTCAGTTCAGGTTACCTGTTACTAAACTTGATGTTTAATAGGTTAGTATGAAGATACAACAAGGTAGATGCAGTAAATTTAATGTAAAAATCACACAAATGTGGTTCTTTTGACACGATAGTAAAAGTTGAAAACGTTATGGATGGCGCTAAACTGAAAATGAATCCATTTCTTAAACGCTTTCAAAAAAAAAATACGTCACACTGATTCGAATCTTGACTGGACTAGAATTACTCTCAATATTAATTAATTTTTGTGTTACAAAAAACAGCATTTCTATTATTGAACTATTTTCGTTACTGCCAGAGAATATGGGAAAATTTTAGTTTTAAGTTATATCTGACGACTTTCTTGCTAAGCAAAGCAGTTTGGGAAGCAAAGTTCTCGCGATTAAAAGTGGTGTTATTTACGCACAAAAGTTAAATGAAAAACACCATAATGAAACTCTACCGAATAGTATAGATATATTAACAAGGTTTAAAGGCAATTTGAATCTTTTCAATCATCTACGTCTATTACTTATGTACTACTCAGATGCTAAGTTTCGAGCTCAATTACAAATACACAAAGTTCAACTAGAAATAGGCAAGTAAAATGGCTACATAAAAGTTTTTCTTTGTTAATTGTCAATAATAAAATATATAATGGGTTAAAAGTAATAAAAATAATATATAATAAGTAATAAAATAACAGTTCATATTCTGAAAGCCAGGTCTAGATTAGATATAAATTAAATGAGATTCAAACTGATGGATATTATTAACGATGAATGAAATATTGAAAAACCCCGAACAGTTGCGAATTCTATAACAAGTGGTACCTAAAATAAAGATTTGTGTCAAAAATACCCATGAATATGGAAACAAAAATCGGAACAGAGCTCAACTTGAGAACCCCTGTCTCAAATAAATCCCTGCCAAAGAATGGTCCATGTTTTGTCTGTCATAAAGAGTAAACTAAGCTAGATGAAATTATAAAATAAAATTAAATATATAATCGAGGAAGAAGTTCGTTAAAGAAGTACAAAGTACGTCGTTTGCGTAAGTAAGGAATTATGTCACGATGGTGTATTGAATTGATCAAAAGACATAAGGCCTATGATGACACGGCTTTGCTATAAACAATTATTTTTCCAGGACCTGAGTTCATCATACGCATACTCTCGTAGCAATAAGCCAGCCATATGTATCAACTTAAACATTAACTCTTTATGAAACTCGCATATTTCGATTCATTACTTACATTTTATTGCAAATAGCTCGTATTTTATAAGAATGAATTATATATTCTGTGCTAACGAAAAATATTTCTGATAATCTTCATATTGACGGAACGAAACATTTTGATATCGTACTAAAAATAAACGTTCATCTTTATAAATTTATTATGAACTTTATAGTACGTGTATTATATTGTCTATTTTTCTAAAAAGCATTAAAGCATTTTCTAAAAAGCATCATTTAGCATTAAAGAGCTATCCTAAATTTATTAATTCGATAGCTTTAAAATGATATGCGACCATAGTCGTATGTTTTGAAAAGAAAAGAGTTAAAAATCCTAGGAAAAAGCAAAAGCATCAAGCGTACTTTTATCAATTCAAGAAATCACACTAAACTCTATCCTAATTTTTTATATTGCTATAAACAATTATTTTTCCAGCACCTAACGTTGAATCTCAAAAATATGAACTAGAATGTTACTATTTTTCATTTTGTAATCATTTTTAATGACAAGACCAGATCCAAGTTATTTTTTGTTTTACACATACTAATATTTTTAGTACATGACAAATGCTGATTTTAAACAAGAAATTATAATACTAAAAAATTAAATAGATTTTTGATGATGAAAAAATTTAATCTCAAAAGAACCGTAAAGCTTTTTTAGATTTTTGACTATTAAGTTATTTGACTAATAACCGAAATAACTTAATAGATGGTTTGTCAAATGTATGGGGAACTAGAGAATGTGACTTTTTTTTTGTCCAAAATTTGAAATAAAATATACAAAGAGCTGGTGTAATTTTATTCCTTGACTTCATCTATAAAGACCCCAAACGAGTATATATATATATAATACGTTAATAATGACTACCATAACTTACACGCATTATAAAGGCAAAATACTTGAATTATACAAAGTATACGGAAACATTTTCCGCTATGAAAACAAATTTTCATAAATAAAATGGAACAAAAGATCAATAGAATAGAAGAAACGCCGGTTTACTTCAAAATATACAACTACTCCTTTGCAAATAATAATGAAATTCAGCGTTAAAAAGCATGTTCAAGTAAAGGAATTTTCTAGCCCTCTAACTCTTCTTGTTTGTCATCAATTTAGACAGCATTAAAAAACTTGATGCTAGCAGTAAAATAAAGTAAATTTTTAGAATAAATGTAAAAGAACATAATATTTTTTACCTACACATTAAATAAGGTTTTTCAGCGAAGCCAATCTTCAAACACAACTAGACAAATCGAAATAATAATAATGGAAAAACTTTTCAATGTGAAATACCGCATTTAAGACACTCAATTGTACGTTAGGCAAGAAAACAAAACCCCAAAAAGGTCAACGCTATTCTGATGTATCCTAGTCCCGGGACACAAAAAGAAATAAAAAATGTTTTTGTTACAGGTTGCCGCAAAATTGTATATATTTTCTGCTTATTTTCCATTTAGATGTAGCCATATTTTAATAGAAAGCTTTTAGTCGAACTGCCAACGTATATAACTATACTCATAAGAATATAATGAACGTTTATCAAAGTAAATAAATTATTCTCGTACGGGAAAGAGAAGACCATATTTATTTGGACGTCATTTCACTATTATAACCGACCACACAGCACTACAATGGAGGTAATAGTTTTACAAAAAATCTAATTTGTGACTCAAAAGATAATTCGAACACTTTGAAACGTCAATGCGAACACATTATAATGAGATGAATTTAACAAAAATGACTCACAAAATACCCTAATGACATGTGTCTAACAAAAGAATAGAATTTTAATTTAATTTTATTTATTGGAAAAGTGACACATTCAACAACAGAGGTAAATTCAAAAACAATACACAAAAGTCATTGCGATCTGCCAGTTACAATATCGATTACAAAATACTTTTCAATATTTATAAAATTGCATTTATATTTAGGTTTTGTACCATTCACCTTCAAAACACATTACAAAAAATATTGTATGGAAAATGAACTAGGCTAGAAATTCGCGGCCAAAATTTTGGAGATAATATAATACGAAACACAAAAGTGTACCTCAAACCAGAACTATACGTACCTTGCACATTACCACGTTATGCAGCACATAATGCGAAACTTTAGACATCCTATCAATAATATATTACACAGTGATAAACATCTCAACGACGTCTAAGAAACTGAAAGATCTAATAATGAAAACCTACCACGAAGAAAAAAAAATGCTGCGGTAAAATAAAATTAAAGAAGGAAATAAAACGAAAACACTTTTGGTCTTAATATGTTCAGTTGGTTATATAATATAAATTTATATTTTACGACACCCAGAATGTTACACCACTATTGTTAGATATAACTTAGCAGATAACATTTTAGTTACCGATCAAGGCGAATAAATAAGTTACTATACATTTATTAATCCAATTTTTTCTCAAATTACCTCAAATATACTCACACTTAAGCAATTACCATTAACCGTGTACATCACCCACTCTCAATAATACCATCATATAAAACTTCTAAATCATACTTATATATTACTGAAAGAAACAATTGAGCTGAAGGAGCGAGCTGAACGAATTTACTGAAAATTAGTATTAAGAAAATAGTAAAAACTACAATTTGCATACTTTCAAAAACCTAAATATCCATGTACCAGTTTGGCAGAAAAAACTATATCACCGTATTTCTAAACAAAATTTCAAACTAAAATGCAAAACTAAAGAACACTAGACAGTTCTCGGAGGAACAACTCTTACAAAAATACAAAGAATCATTTACGCCCACAATGAATAGATAGAAAATGATGATGGTGATGCCTTGCTCCTACCTATTCAGAAAATAATCCCGGAAGCCACAGGGATGTGACGTGGGAGTGTGCAAACCAAGCGTGCTTCCCTGAACTACCTAAAGGGAATAGAAGGAATCAAAAATATAAAAAGCTCTACAAGTTCTTTGTGTTAATTATTTGCCTCCACTGCAATACACTACTCTACTACATATTAACAGTCGCCATCATCCCGATTAATTGGAAAGTAATACTGAATGAAAATCGTCAACCCAAGGAAGATAAGAAAACAGGATAAAATGATAGTGAAGGAAATAGGAGGCCATCCCCTCATTCGCTTTTTCGGCTTCTCCTTAAATATGAAGGAATTACATGAGCTAGAAGTACACTTATCGCTAATACATTGTGATAGCGTATATGTGGTTACTGGAACACTAATGCTGCATCGGCATCATAACACCGTTATTTCTTCTCACGTGAGGCGTTATTATAGATTAGAAGTTATCAATAAATTACAGACTAATTTACTCAGTCTTAAAATAGTTAATAACTTTTCAGTGTATCAGTTACATTAATTTCTTAAAGATAAGTTTTAATAGTTAATCAACATAATTAAGAACGCTAGGTGGCCTTGTCGTCCTGCATTGGCGAATAATAAAATTTTGCAGTTTATTTACTACTGAGAGTTATCAAAAGGAATCATTAGGATATAATTAAACTACTATTTGATTAAATAACACATTGCTATTTAATTCATTGACAGCGATATCTATTTCCCATTTTAGACATTTTTTTATCATAAATGTGTAATAGTTTTATAATCTCCACTAGATGGTAATATTTATTTTATTTTTAATAAACGTTTTTAATTTAATAATCAGTTTTTGCATACATAGTAGTAATTACAATATTTGCTTTATTGATTATATATCAAACGAAATTACGAGCGTAATAATTGTTAATATAGCATTAGTATACTCATGAATATAGCAGAAATTCAACAAAATATACAAATATGCTCTTCATCAAAATTAGTTTGAGAAAATAATTGAAAACTTCAAATAAAATTTATACATAAATTATTATATTACTCATTTAAATACATTTTATGTGCCTTCGATTACTATATTTACACTTATTTTAAATAAGAAAAAGCAAATCATTTAATTGCCATATTGGCCTTTAAATATGCTTATAAATATTTTCCCGGCTATCATAAAACTAAAAGGATTGAGACGGCAATAAAAATATAATTTAATTTTTCTATTAATTTTAATAAATATTATTCTATATGTCATTATCATAACATTTTTCATCGTCCGGTTATCAAGATTTTAATAAATTAATTCTTTTTTTAAATTATTCTCATTGTAGATTAAAACTTGCCCTGTTTGATTAAATGGAAGAAAATTCTAGCTTAATTTTCCATTTAAAAATCTTTCTTGAAAAACTCCATAATGCGATTGTTTATTAATATTTTTAGCACATTTCAAATATTTTTTTAAGAAACAAATTGTTTTAATTAAATTTTATGTTAACTTAAACTTTGAAAATGCAAATTTCAAAACTTGGGTCGATTTCCTCGAGACGTGCGTAAATTATGTATTTGACAGTGACCCCTGTCAAACAAATGTTAATGTTGCTGAGAATGACATCAGATGCCACAACTTGACCTCTTTTGATCTGCTCATTGCGTTTAATCTACTGATAAGTGCATGTGAAAATAACTAAATTGATTAACATTGTACGTGTTGATCAACTTAATTATTTTTCACTGTGTTGAAATTTATGTAAATTATCAAAGCTAATGCCAATGTACATTGTATATTGCAGTTTTTAACATTTTTTAATTGTTATCCTAAATACAGTACTTACTTCACGCGAAGTGTTAGTTTGAAGTAAAGTATTGTTTGTGATCGATATAAAGACTGAGTTACATGTTTTGAAGAGTAAAAATTAAAAAAGCACGTTAAGGTAACATTAGAAGACAAATAAAACTTGGTTTTTATTATTCACAACATACTAACGAACGTAACATAGGGGCAGGCCCTAAAATAAGTTCGATATCTCGGTACAATATTAATCGAATCATTATATTTTATTCGCTTACATGATTACTTTGTTCATTCTCAGGTATATGGCGTCATTTAAATAATATTATTCGAAGGCGCAAAGGCTAAGGCGCGAAGGTTAAGGCGCGAAAGCTAAGGCGCGAAGGCTAAGGTGCGAAGGCTAAGGAGCGAATGCTAAGGAGCGAATGCTAAGGCGCGAAAGCTAAGGCACGAAGGCTAAGGCGCAAAGACTAAGGCTCGAAGGCGCGAAGGCTAAGGCGAACGCGAACGCAAAACCCCGGCCGAAACTGAGGCCGAAGGCGAAGGCGAAGGGAAAGAAAATCGAATACCCTAGAATAATTAAATTCATGTTCCTATGGGAAATTCCAAATACACTGAGCAACGCTCGGTAACCCGGTACTTGTTATTAATATGCTATTATTAAATTTCTGTCGTATTTTGAAAAAAAGTCTTCTTACGAATGTTCTGTATATCTTTTTTTCCTACTAAACCATCTGAGACATTTAACTTTAATTTATTGTATTTGACGATGCAACTGATAGGTATAATGGGAAATTACGACCGTCATGTATAACGGGAATAAGTTAACGAGTTTGGAATAAATATTAAGTAGATAAATATTATCTTAAATTGTTTTCATGCAACTCAGTGCGTTACTAAACGAGCAAATATTTAATTACTGATAATAGTAAAAAGTAGTCGAGTAGAATGGAGCTTATTAGCATAAAGACAATATAACCTTACGTGAAGCAAAAAAATGTGCATTTTCAAAGTAAATATTATTTGGAAAGAAATTAATGTAGCGTTATAGCAACAATAATTACTTATTGTTTTAATTTACACTTATTACTTTAATTTACGCTATGCAAAATTAGAATTTAAAAATATCGAGCAACTTGTAGGGTAAACTGTTGAATTTCTCCATACCAAAAAAGAGTAGTTATACTATTCTTTTATATTATTATGTGAAATTAAATATCTAATAAAGACCCAGAAAGTTGTCGTAATTATACCGCAAATTTTCATATTTTCCACAAATAAAATTGATCTATTTAAATCGAAAAATGAATATAAAATATTTCTTACATAGAAAATCCTCAATGCTTTCAACATATTTAAGAGTTACAATTTTTTTAATGCATATTTTTGAACAAAAATAAAGCTCCTTTTCAAAGCCGTTTTATTTTAGTCTTTCTAATTTCATATCTGTCATGCATAGTCAATAATGTAAGGTAATTAGCAGTAACATCATTGATATTCCCGAAAATGCAAGCGACTACCATGGAAGAGGGAGTAATTGGTGGCTGACAAGTGCAAGGTCAGAGGCAAGTTCAGAGGAGTTGGCTGCAGCATTCAAGCTTGCATACATGCAAGCTTGAATGCTGCAGCCAACAGAAGTTTTCTAGATGCCTGTTTTTCTATGTATTTTCTCATATATTTCAAATATAAAACAATTATTTCTATCTGGGAATATGACGTTTGTCATTTTTATTGGTTTTTATGTTTCAGTTTTATATGCTCAACATTTGAAAACGTAAATAAGTCATAATTGTTACATTTTCCTTGACAGGTAAAGGAACGCTTTACATGCACATATTTCCAACTTCTGTTCGGAACTATATGTGCGCAATATTAATTTCAATGATGGTATGCATTAATTGTACTATTCCCATATCCGTGTTTATGTATGTATAGCTAATTTTAAAGTACCAATTAGAGCTGTAACTGAATCATAACTCCTATATTGTTAATGAGTATAACTAACGCAATAAATTGACTATATTAAACAGTTCATGAGGTAGAGAGCGCGAGGTGGTGAGAGTGTAAGGAGTCCTGTATCGATATGTAGATATTAGATGACACTGGTGTCGTTACATAGTTCGCCCAAGAAGAAGATTTTTAAACTTGGAAATTATCTACTTCAACCATTTTAATGTGCATTTACCAAAGAGAGTTTTTATAAGAAAATGAAAATATTTAGCTATAAAATGATATTTGTTGCGAAGTAAATGGAACTGATCATTAATAGTTTCCCGTAAGGTAAACATAATAAAAAATGGTCAACCACCATGCTGAAATCAAGCTGATAGCGTCCCAGGCCTCTATTCTGGGTTTTTACTTTATCAGGCGAGAAATAAATGCTAAAGTTATTTAAATTTCTTATAAAAACTGGTACATAATTTCCTATCCGGCCACTGAACAAAAATCTTGATAAACGTGCTTCATATTTTTCCTGATCGTCTTTTGTATAAATTTTGCAAAAACAATGCCGTAATTGTGCAGTCTCGAATATTGCGGTACGTGGAATAGTCGCGTCCACTTTATATTGTCGGTTGTCACTTCATTTCCTGTGAACGCAGCTGCAGGCAAATTAGCTGAGATAACTGAATACGATAATATCCCCGCCGAAACTATTGCATCTGTTCCACCTCCTTAACCAATCCACTTTTTTGCACGGAACCCCCTTTTGGTTACAAATCATTTGTAATAATTATTTATAAAAAGTAATTTTGTGGCAAATATCAAGGTCGAATAAATTTATTTTGTAAACTGTACCTTTGTGTTATCACTTATTATTATAGTTCTATAAATATGTGAAAAAATTAAAAAAAGAAATTTATATATATATTATATATGTGTGTGTGTGTGTGTGTGTGTATTAAATATTAGTGCTAATCGTGGTTTTTGTGTTGAAAATTAGCATTCATTCAGTCATCAGTGCTTGAAGATTCGTTATTGTATATAGTCGATATACGTTGAAAAATAAGTTGAATGGAAAAGCTGACAAATTTTTAAATAAGTTAAGTATAATAAGTAAGTCGAGAAACTAAATATGTTCCATGTAAATCCCGATGAAAACTATCAATATTCAATTTGTCGAATTTTAATAACAATTTCGCTATTTGTCATAATACTAACGAAATTAGGATCAGCGAGTATTTTTAATCATTAAATCAAATTCCATTAATCAAGTGACATCAAGTGACAATAAATCAAATTCCATTAGAAAAAACGAATAAATTTTTTCCAAGGTTCTACCGTAATTAGTAAAATTAATTTTTTTTACCGACAAAAGCTGTTTTTCTCAATTATTAAATGGGTTTTAAACAAATTTTAGAATAGAAAGAGAAATGTTTAACTTACTCCGTGAACCGAGAGAAAGATATGTTTAATTTTTTCACACTAATACGATTTATGATAAAATTTAAATTTCGACATAATATAAAAAAACAAATATTAAATGAATGTGTTGTAATTGAAAGTAGAGTGGAAAAAATATTTAAATAAATTCATTTGTTTTATGCACAGTTTTATTTTTGTTAAAAAGAGAAATGTTGCCATAAGTGCGGTATAAATTAAAGCTAAAGATCCTTGAAAGTAAAATTTATAACATCACATACTTTTTAATTATTATTTACGTATAAATGAAATTTATCAGCAAATGAAATTATTGGCCACAATGGGAAATTAAAAGAAACTTAAGTAGCTAAAATAATGCTTCAGAATATATCACATGTCTTTTTCTGTACTACAACGAGAAGATCGCAATCTATGTTCAATCAGCACAGCAACTATTTTCTTGCATAACTGTTTGTGTCACATATTTTGTCTCTTAAACCTTTGAAGATAAAATGTTGATATAAGAAATTAGTTAAATTTAGTAATAAAGTAAACGGGGCCCTAAAAGGGTCAAACTAATTTATTATTAAGTATTTTTGGATAAGTGTTGAATCAATATGGAAGCAAATATTATAAAAAGTAATAAAAAGAGGAAATTAAAAATGTAAAATATTTTTTTTGTAATAAAAATTCATAATATAATCCATTGCACTCGTTAGGCAAACTCAATTTGCACGTGATGTAACGTTTTGTAACAATTTATTGAAAATGATAGCACAAAAAATTATATGTTGACAATTAGCGAAGGCTTAATAAATGAAAGTTTATCTTAAGATGATCTAATCAATGAAATATTAAAACATAAATTTTAACGACGTCAATATAAAAAAATATACTCATAGAATATTAGATGGCATCAATTAAAAAAATTCTTCTCCATGAAACAAAATTCTGGTCTCGAAAAAAATTTATTTATCCCTTTAAATACAAGAGATTTTTTCAAATGTGTCAACAAAATCCTAACTGTTATTATGACAAATAAGCCTTTGAAATAAAATGTAAAATTATGTCTATGAAATTATATGTATAAATTATGTCAAAATAAAATGTGAAATATCAATACTTTAGAAAATTTTACACATTAATTTGTTAAATATCAATACTTTAGAAAATTTTGCATATTACTTATAAAACATAGAAACACGAGATAAGAGAAGCATACAAAATAATTATAATCCGCCAATGTACGGAATATTGTTGGCATTCTTGGCCTACACAAATCTCGTTAAGATTCATATTGCCAGTTCAACATTAATTTGCTCAATAATTTATTTGCAAAACAAATACTTGTCTAGGACTAAGCTATGTAATTAAATTTACGTAAGAGTAACGCCTCTCTTTGCATTACGAGTATACATATTTAAAATGTATATCAGTATTTTCTGAGCGCAGCGAAGAACTTTTACAACTATAAGTTCAGCATCATCTTTATTGCGATAAGAACTAATGAATTTTTAAAATTGGAACACATAGATCCTCCTAAAGGGTTAGATATTTAAATTTGTACCTTAATGTTTTAAAAACATCCATTGCACTAAACTTTATATTGAAACACTATGCTAAATTTCTGTAATCACATGTATCTTTAAAAGTAATAACAGTAAGATACTGTACGTTACGAGTTTCGAACTACATTTTTACAACACTTACAGATTTTTTTCAACATTGGTACAGAGGAAATATATTATTTTTCACTGTGCTCCATAGTCATGCAAACTTACTACTGGGTAATGAGGCCAAAAATAATTTAAGTATTTTGCATTATTTTGCAAACATTTTTAAAGAAAAAGCATCAGTTGTTGGCTTGCCTTGATCTTTGTTACATCTATACATTACTACAAACTAATCGGAAAATTAACTTCAATTAGTAAACGTTGGAAAAATGGCAAAAACCACTCAAAAGTGTTCATTGTTAGACAAAGCATTTCGTATAACGTACCCATAACAAAAACGCTGTATGATGTGGTGATATATGTGTAGTTAGTCGCTATATTTACACAATATAGATTTGATTATTTTTACCTATTTAATTAAAGGTTTTGTTGCTGGTTTTCGTTGATGATGGGAGTTATCAGTTTCTTTGAAATGATAAATAAACAGTTTGTTTTACTTAAAGGGGAATTTAAAGATTTACATTCTTAGCTGACAATATATTTTTCACTTAATCCTTTCATTTATTAAAAAATTGTTCCTAAAACAATACGCCTGTCTTGTATATTTAACATTCAAGATAAGTACAAGAAAAACGATATGTGTAACAATTAATTTGGAGTGAAAAATAGAGGAATATAAGAAAAGTTAGAAAATCACTGAGAGACAGAGAATCTAGATTATTACATACAAACGAGAAACAAATGTGATAAAAATATTTTCGGTGAGATATAGGCGCTCATTTATCTCCCATTTCCTGTTCAATGGGAATAACCAATTCAAATAAGCGTACCAAGATAATGGACCCACGAAACACTGGAACACACACTATGCTTACGTTGGTGCAGCCCTGTAGTTTCTGGAGTAGTGAAGTGAGCAAAGTTTTGACGGTAAAGTTAAAATTTTTTTTATTATCTAAAGTTAAAGATGGTTCAATTTGTTTCTATAAAAACTATGGACTTATGGAAAAATTTTCAATGTGTATATGATGGGAAATTCTCCACACCAAGAAAAAGTACAACCGTAATAATCGTTTCATTCCTGTATAATTTCAGTATTATTTATAAATATGTGATATGATAAGGCTAAAGACAGATATCTCGTAATAAAATCTACGACACTCGCACACTTTTGGCGTGTCATGATGCTTATAAAGGAAGACAGCTGACATAATAAAAATAGCTGATGGTGAATTTTTTGTTTTTTAAAACTAAATCTTCCAATACACATTACGAATAAACTAGTACAGTAAGTCTGCACTCGATGGTAAAATTTATGTCGAAACCATCCTTTTTATGGTTCTCATCTGAGATTGTGTGTATTCTCTTGTAAAATATAATGTAATTTTATGATGGTTAATTTCAATGAAATAATATGCGACTCTATGCGATAAATTTAACTAAATTTAGAATATTTGATATACCACTTTATTAAATAAATATTTTAAAAGCAAAGACGTTTATATAAACAGTTTTTTTTTAATTATTCATATTCAAATCCTTGAAATGCAAAATGGGCCGCATATTATGGACCACCAAATCAGTATCCAATACTTTGTTCCTAATTAAATTGCGTCCTGTTTGATATGTGGAAGATAGGTCAACATTTTATTAGCCTGCTGTCAAGAGAGCAGGATCTTATTTTCTGTCCTTTCCAATTACTGGTAATCAGTATTGATATATAAGGACTCTGTCTAAAATATATTTAATTGACTTGCCAAAATTTATTTTGTTAACGGCAATTAGATATAAACTTTATTAATCACTGGTGGTCGTTTGAATGATGTATCAGCTTCATTTTTCTGCTGTTAAACTTCTTGGCCTATTGATTAAACGTTTCACATGGTATCTTCAAATGATTAAGTTGAGTCATAAGATTTTTTAAGGGAAATTACCCTTTTTCAAAGTTCCTAAAAAATTCTCCTACAATCTAAAGCACACATTTGTCAAACTTTACTGCTCCATTTCCTAAACTATGGATTTTTCAAGGAAGTTTGATTCCACTTTTACATTTTAGAAGTTCAAAAAATTAACTACTTTTGTCCTTGCCTTGACTGATCAGCTATATTCATAGATATGATGTTATAATATAATGTGCATTAAAATCATGGAAGTAAAAGAATCATGTTTTACTCCCAGTGTATTAAATTTAATTCAAAACAGGATTTTATCAATGTCGTCCTTAAAAAACACGGAAAGAGTAGAAATTATATTCTTTCGTAGGGGATGTATACGGGTGAGTATGTACATATATATATATATATATATATATATATGTATATGTATATATATATATATATATATATATATATTATATATATATATATATATATATATATATATATATATATATATATATAAATGGTAGATATAAATATCTTTTATATATATCCCCCCTATTATATTTACAGATATGTATTTGGATATCATCAAATAAATTCTTATTATATCAGTTACATAATATGTGGAAAAGAACTCTTTCAATTGGAAAGTTTAATTCTCCCATGTTTCGTGTGTCTACCACCCTTAAAGTGTAACCAATAAATTCAAATTCATTAACAATTTAAGATATCAAACAAAAAAATTTCTAAATCGCTAATAATATACAAATTAGCGGAAATTTTTTTTGTGGTATAAATTTGCAAGAATTTTAATACTTTTTAATTTATAACGCTAAATGCGATTAAAGATAAATTGACAGCAATATTCAATGTAAAATGGTTATTGTAAATTATTATGACAGTTGTTATCTTTTGTTATTTATGATATATGCTACCTTATCTTCTCTTTCTAACTGACTTCAAAAAAGAAGCGTTTGGAGAATAATTTTCTCAATTCGACTCTATTTTTTATTCACATAGTACCTCATGTCTCTGGCATTCATCAACCAATTAAGACAAAACTTTTTTATTCGAAATGGTATACTCCCAGTAGGATTCCATCAAGATTTGTTTTGAACCTGACTACGAAAAATAAATATATACTTTAGAATTTCCCAGTACTGAAAAACACAAATGTTGTGGTTGAGTATGGATGAAATAAGTCTATTAATTATAATCTAATAAGACTTGGTTAAGGGAGGCATAAATGATATTTAATTGAATTCTTTGGCAAAAGCAGGGCGAAATGATGGAGCTGGATGTTGTTGACAGGAATGATACAATGTTGAGGAGTAATCTCATTGTGTTTGAACCTGTTTGACTATATAAATGGGTAAGTATATATGGGTATATAGAATATAATTTCAACCATTGATCTATAAATCTTCTTACTTCATGTGTATTGCCTGCCTAAATTTTGAGACTTGAGGTAAATTGTTTTTAAATGGGTCTCAAGCAGAGATTCTGTCACTAAACTCAGGGTTCCTACTCCTCCACCGTCATACTAGTTGGATGGGGTTACTGTCTGTTTAAATTGTGACACTTGAGGAACTGCTATTTTTAAATTAATATTTTAGATCACATGCAGATTATGTCTTTGAAATCTCAGACTTTGCATTAACATCCGTTTTCCAATTTCCCAGACAGATGCTGCAGTGGTACGCCCTGTTTTGTGTATATTAACTCACATCTCGGGCACTAGTCAACAAATTTCGAAGATTCCTCTTGTATTTGAGTGGACCCCGTGTAGTATCATACAAGATTCATTTAAAATTTGAAGATGGAAACTGAACAAACACTATGATATTCTTTACCAATAAACAGCAGAGGTGCCGTGATTGAGTTGACATGATATAGGTCGAACAATAATTTAGTAATAAGTACTTCAAAAGTTTTGACATGACTAAGGGTTAATTTATTTACCCAATTTACCCTTTAACAATATCAGTGTACAATTATGGAACTGGGAATTGTTGATAGAAATTTTTAACTGGCGAGGATTAAGCTCATTGAGTGTACTCATTTCACTTGTCTTATGGTTAGGAAGACAATAATAAAATAAATGGGTAGATAAGTATATCCAGGTACTTACTTAGGTGATGCCTTAAAAGAGAATGTGATATAAAGAGAATCTGTGTATTAAATATGTGTGTGTGTGATGATATATATATATATATATATATATATATATATATATATATATATATATGAATATATTTATGTTCATTTTATGCTGCAAATGATTGTTTCAATTTCTGAAAACGAGATATTATTGATATTAATGAATTTATGATAATTTCGTGATGTTACTGGTAACACAGGATATCAAATTAACTAGATAGAAGTGAAAAAATAAAACACTTCCATGAAATTTAACCAACTTCGCATAACCACCGAATAAGAAACGCACTGAAAATTATAAAATAATTATGAAACGAGTAATTAGTTGGAAATGTTCCAGTAGAGTGTGGTTTGCATACTTAAACAAATTTTCAAGACGCTACTACTAGTAGAACATTTTAGTGTCATTACCAAGTGAAATAAAGCACTCGTCTGCGTGTTTCAGTACCAATATTTTACCACAAAATTACATTTACACAAATTACAAAAAATTACCACAAATTACAAAAAATACATTTCGAAGTATTACTAGTAGTATATATTTCGAAGTATTATTAGTAGTTTATTTTAAAACCTTGTCCCCTGTTTTTATCTAAATATATTGAAAGTTTTCACTGCACCCTGGTATATCAATTTAATACACTAATAACGTTTTTGCATATATTTCTGAAAATTTCATTAATATCAATCCACTTTTTTCTTTTAGGAATCTGTTTGAATAGGTTTTTATCCTTATTTATAACATCGTAATATTGCTAATATATTGTTCAAGAAAAACTATAATTTCAAAAAATATGGCTGTACAAGTTACAATATCCAATTAATGAGGTTTCTGTATTGCCCATACATTAAAGGATTGAACATAATTTTTGCATACGCAATTTCAGCTGGATCATTGATTAAATTCTCGCGTAGATCAACAAACAAAGCAATTGTACATATATGTATAAAACGTATCGAAGTCATTACAGGTGTAATATTTGCAAAAAATTTATGAATTTAACGAAATATATTAATTTTATTAAAGGGTAGATTTTGTTAAGGGGTAGATTCATGCAGCCCTTAGTCATGTTAAAACTTTTGAAGAACTCATTACTAAATTATCGGAACTATATCAACCCAACTCAATCACGGCCCCTCTGCTGTTTATTGATAAGGAGTTCTATAGTGTTCCTTCAATTTCCCTTGTCAAATTTTAACTGAATCTTGTATATGACCCTCATACTGACAATGCTCCCTATATATTTCTAATAAATATGAAAAACAATAAAATCAACATATTTAGAAATAAACAAATATAAAAGACACACCAACGTTATTATATTAAATGAACAACTTAATACAATATCATCACCCATACTTCATATCTTCTAGACATAATATAATTTGACAACATTGATACTGCAGTGAACTTTAAATTGTTTCAGCCCGGTCACACATCTAAGGCAACACATCACAAAAGAAAACACAAAATTGAAGATATGTATAATTTGTTGTATAACCTTGTTCCAACCATCAGATACCCTTACTATTGTATAAATATATAACATCTATTTAACTTATTACATACTCGGGAACATTTGCATTGTATAATCTCATAGAATAACATCAATTTCATTTATTACGCTCACTAAAACAATTGTATATTGTATAACTTTCTAAAATATAATAAAAACTACACAGCCGTGTAGTTTTTATTATATTTTCGAAAGAGTCTTTATCTAGAATCCCCTAACATAAAAAAGAATCTTTACAAATTACTCCCCTGAAGATATTGTCATACAACAAAACCTAGGTCTTTGTAAAGAATTTAAATAACGTAGAAATAATACTACATCATCTAGTTTCATTAGTTGTGAAAAATTTAATTATGTTAATTTTGGTTTAGACCTATTTTAAAATAAGTTTTGTAAAGAAAATAATAACATAACTAAGTCGTAAACAAATTTTAAATTGTACTTCTGCTTGTTTTTGCTTTTTAACCATAAAACTTATTATTTTTAGTTTAAATAATATTCAAAAAATATCTCTGTATTTATGTAAAACGAAGCAGAAACATTTTTTGTGTTTTGTTTATGTTTTTCGAAAGGGGTTTCAAATTAAATCATGCTCCTATGTACTGTTTTCCATTTTTTAGCTCCGTTTACAAACCTCTGTTGCTCCTTTCTAATTTTAAGGTGATGGGTAGAAAAACTAAGAAAGTCTAGCTTCTAGCCTTTTTTTAGGAGTTTTACTCAAAAGCACTTCAATTGACAATAGAACCCAACTTTATGTGTGTTCCAATAGTAGTCACTTGTACGAATTTTTTAAACAGCATTTAGAAGTGGAAGCTCATGTCAAATACTTCCATTGGCAATATAGAAGTTAATGGAAATTGGTTAAACGTGTTTACTAACCTGTAGATGCGGATGAGAAAAACTTAAAATTAACCAGATCACTAGAATTTGTGACTAGATTAAAATTGGTTATTGCTATTTTTGTTACGCTTTCAATGCCCTTCCTTAGGGTGATGTTTCACACTCAAATAGTTAGAAAAGAAATTCAATTTAGATTGGCATGAAAATTGGTACACGAAAAATAGTCTTTGAATTAAAAGCCGATTTATATATTAGATCTTTTGATATCCAATGTCAGTCAGGATATAAACAGTTGTTTCGATGAAAACACAATGAAAGTTATAGTGAGATATTTATAGTGATATTTCTTAATTATTAATTTACTAATAAATTGTCAACCCTTACTCGTTCTTACAAAAATATTTAAAATTATAAATGTAACAAAACCATCAAATTGCACATGCACATCTTAGTTTAGTTTAGGGTTAATCTTCGTGTGGGGGGTAGTGACTATATGCCTTCAGCGTAAAAATCAAGTGAGAAAAATAAAAAAATAATCGGCAGTCGTTTTGAGGATCTTAAAATAGTTTTTATTTTTATCCTGTGAACGTTTACTTAGACCTAATTAGACGGCGCAATACCGGTTAAATCAGGTGTATTTACCTATTGAATCTATCCCAATGGGAAGAATATTTTTACTTGCTCCTATTAACTGGTAAATAATTAAGCTGGTTGACCTAATTTCAGTTGGCAGTACGTATTTGAATATCGTCAAGTAATGTTTGTAAACGCCGCAAATTTCTTCCGAAGTAATTTTAAAAGAATAATGCTCTTGATCTTCTACCAGGAATTAGTTATGGTTTTGCTACAATTAAATTTAGAGTTGGGTATTAAAACTACCGTCTGTGCTGGACTAAGCCATTGACTTTAGCGAGTCTGATTAATCTTTGAAACCCATTTCTTATTACTAGCCACTGATTATTTTAACCTGTCGGGTTTAGGTTTTGACGTCAATCATTTTTAACGAATGAAGCAGAGTATTGATTACTTAATGCAGATTTAAATTTTATTTTTTGGTAAAATGACACTTAAATGCGTGACATTAACTGCCATAAATAGAGTGTTCTGTTGACTTTATTTCACCTTTACATCTCCGGCTTTCTCTTAATTTTTATGTTTCTTGGAGATTTTCTTCTTATCGATCTTCCAGAGATATTTTTCGTTAATTATTTATTTTGGGTTTCCTCTTAACATTTCCTAAGAAATCAATATCCTAAATTACTTCGATTTTAGAAATTTGGATGAACTACCTAATAATTAGCTTATCTAAAAAAAAGCAGCCGGGTCAATTTGGAAGTTCAATATTTTAGCCAAAATTCCTGGATTTTCTACGTTTAATGAAAGGTTACTTGCAATACTCTTTAAACTAACAAATCTTTTCACACACTTATTTAATTACACTTTTAGTTTTCTAATACTATATTCATTTTCCTTCAGCTGTAGGTTTTGCTTTCGATGCTGCCTAACTGATCATTTTCTAACCACAATCAATACACATTGTATATTTTTCACATGTTCCACCTTCTGTCACGACTAGTGTTGCTAGGTCTGACATGTTTTAAATCAGGGCAGAAAGTAAAACAAATCGCGATTTAGGGTTGTGGATCGAGACACAAAAAGGATAGTCTTTTTAAATTAAGGTTTAATTTATTGCGTTTCGCAACTAATATTACTAGTAAATCTGAATTTAATCCTATATAATAATAGTCGCACTTGCTGGACCAGTAGAAATTACAAAATATTACAATAAAATCACAGTTAAAAAAATTATTGATGCGGTTTATAAGTTTAAATAATTTATTTTTTATTAAAATTATATTTCTCATTAGATTTTGCTATCTTTAGGATGGCCTTGTTTTTATAACGTAGTTATAGAATTCACTGCAAGCCATGCTAAAGTTGGTTTTAATTTGAATTTCTGCTTTGGCATGCTCGAGTGTCAAACAGCTTTGCCTCTCAGACTAAATTAAATTAGCCTGGGAAAATATCCTTTCCATTGCCGCGTTTCATGCCGGTATTGAAGCCATAAAAGAAAATAACTTTTAAAGATTTGCAAAGTCTTGATTGTCTTTAAATGTTGTGCCATTTTTGTAGCGGCGTCAAGTCTTTGTGTTGCGCTACTGCTTTCACTACTTCTTTGATTTTACGCACTTCTTCATAAAGTTGATCCATGTCGAAGAACGTATCAATTTTTAGATTTTCAATAAAGTTAACCATTGACACATAAGGGAATTAGTCATCCTGGAGAGAAAAATGGTTTAAATAAGTCCAATCTGCTATCCTTGTTCGTGGTTAGGTTAGGTTAGGTTAGGTTAGGTTAGTTTTTGTACCACGCTCAAGCCTTTTTTTATTTTCGTAACTTTATTATCTGGCAATTTTTTTAAATAAGTTGCTGCATGTGAATCCCACAAATTCATCTTCAATCCTCTGCCTCAATTTTTCACTCAGTTCAACCATTATTTCGTGACCTTCGAAACACAGCAATGTTTCGTTTTCAATATATACTACTGCATCCTGTAAGACTTTCAGTGCATTTTGGTAAATGCATTTTGGTAAAATTAATAAAATAATCTTTCAGTATATCGAAAGATTTGATAGCATGTTCCACTGCAGGGAGAAGTGACAACCATTTTGTTTTCACATGCCGCAGGACGGAAGCAAATTCAGCTTCGTGCATTTCATAAAAGTATTTTAAAGCGTCAACTCATTTTGCATAGTATGAAAAATAGTTTTGCAGCTTCAGGATGAAATTCTCTAAATCAAACTCACTCTTACCCAGACTATACTTTAAACTGTTGCGCAAGATGTCCGCAGGACATCCCACTGATAAAATGTTGCCATTATCATGATGCAATAACTGGAAAACTGAATTACGACACCCAAAGTTCACATTTGCGTTATCTGCACAGTGACTGGTGAGGTGTTTAGAATCAATATTGCGTTCTTTCAGTGGTGTCAATAAATTCATATGGATGGCTGATGCAGTTCCATTTGCGCCTTCATAAAAGTCTGGTACACACGTTTTTAAACTTGCAGTTGGGCTGTAAATATGGCACATTATATAAATATTTTCAAAATTAGGAATTTAAAAATTAGGAATAAAAAGTAACAATATTTTTATAACAAACATTTTCATATTACAAAAATATTTTCAAATATAAACTTAATAAACTTTAGCAAAAATCAAATACTTCTTAAATCATTATAAGTATCTACCCATCAATATCTAACGGAATGTCAACTTTATATTTAATTCTATCACCAGATTATCCTTATCATTTTTGATACTTCAAGTATTTCAATGATTTGAGATTCATTTATAGCGCTAATATCTTTATCATTTTGTCTAAAAATTGTTTTTATTTCATCGCAGCACACCATGGCTATAACTTCTGTCTATATTCTATAATTCTCTGCATAATGCAAATACATTTATGACTTTTCTTTTTATCTGAAAAGCTGACAATAACATAATCACTCTGCTTAACTTTATGTCATTTATTTCTTGTATCATTAACCACAAAATTATCGTAATTTTCATCATCATAGCCGCTATATATATCATCTAAACTACCTCCAGACTCCATCCATTCTTCTTCTGTATTAGTCTCACTATCATAATCAGTCTTATTTACTTTCTTATTCACGGTCTTCTGTTTTTTATTATCTAGTTTATGGGATTTGGAGTGCAACCCGATACAAACAAATTTACGAATCATGCGGCCTTTTGGGGTATTCGGCGAGCGTTGCGAACCACACCACAGCTAGTTTATATTGGACCATTGGCGTGTATCGACGTGTGTTACTGCGGCAAGAAAGAATCAATGGCGCAAGCTGAGAACACAGTGTATTCTAGGTTGTGATTGTTTTTAAAGGCATATATTAAATAAAACACCGTGTGAAAATAAATTTGTGTTTTAAAATAATGTTCCGGGTGTTTCAAGTGCCACCCGCCACAAACAAAGCTACCCATCATGCGGCGTTTGAAGCTTTTCTGCGGGCATTGCGAAGCGCGCCGCAGCTTGTATATATTGGACCGTTGGTGTGTACAGACGCGTGTTACTGCGGAAAGAAAAAATCAAACGCGCAAGCTGAGAAAACAGTGAACTGCTGATTTTGATTGTTTTTCAATTTATATCTTAGGTAAAATACAGTGTGAAAATTAATTTGTGTTTTAAAATAATGTTCCGGATGTTTTGGAATGCAACCCGCCACAAACAAATTTTCGCGCATCATGCGGCGTTTGAAGGTATTCAGCGAGGATTGCGAAGCGCGCCGCAGCTAGTTTATATTATACAGTTGGTGTGTACAGACGTGTGTTACAGCGGAAATAAATAATCAAACGCGCAAGCTGAGAACACAGTGCATTCCCGATTGTGATTGTTTTTAAATTTATGTCTTAAATAAAACACATTGTGAAATATAATTTGTGTTTTAAAATAACGTTTCGAATGCAAACCGCCACACACAAATTTACGCATCATGCGGCGTTTGAAGGTGTTCGGCGAGGATTGCGAAGCGCGCTGCAACTAGTTTATACAGTGGTGGATTAACACATTTGCCGCCAGTAGGCTGTTCAAATTTTGCCGCCCCTTGTGGAAAATAAGGTGGAAGAAAATGTCAAATTGTATAATTAAAAAACTAAAAAATGTTATATATATTTATTGGACTTACAGTTTAAAACAATATTCCTATTAAATTATGTATTAAGAATCCGCTTGATGATGATAATAAAATCAATTAAAATATAAAAGTTTTAAATTACCTTTTTACGCGATTTTATATTCGCAAAATCGTCAATTAAATCGTCGTATGAAATATTGTTCATAAGTTCTGACTCTATGCACAAAAGAGCTAAAGCATTTAGCTTTTCTTGATTTAATGTAGATCGTAAATAGTTTTTCACCAGCTTTAAGCAAGAAAAGCTTCTCTCACCCGAACAATTTGTCGCTGGTGTACACAAAGCCATGCGAACTGCTATATCCAAGTTTGGATAAATGTTCTCCATTGGAGAATTCTCCAAATTCTGATTTCGCAGAAACGAAGATAGACTTTTTAATGATCCAGACTCAGGTTTTTTTTAAATTCTTTGAGAAGAAAGGTGGCCTTGAAGGTGTACGCATTCTTGAACTAGGTCAGTTTCTAAATTGTTAGGATACATTTTTTCCAAGAAATTTGCTTTTTCCGTTAGGGTCGATGTTGACAACTCACCTATTTTAGTTAGAAATGAAAACTTCTCGTTAAATCTGTTGTAAGCCTCCTGACGTGTTCCTAACTCGGACACGAGTCTATCTACGAGGACGAGAAACGTGTTAACCCGGAAAGTTTCACTCGCAGTCATTCTAATTTCTTCATCGGATGCTTCGTCAAATCTTTTTTTTTCTTTTAGGTTGTCTTTTTCCAATATATGTTGTATATTGCTTCGATACGTTTAATGCCATCGCTTTTTCTTCGAAATACTTGAAGTTCTCTCGTTCAGTTACGAAAAACTTACAGAGTGATTCGTAAAGATCGGCAACGGTGATCATATCTACGGTGTAAGCCTGAATTTGAACATTCACTTTGTTTATTCTCTCCAAAAATCATTCCACACAACAACCATTACCGTCTTTTCCAGTTTTTCTAAATTAAAAAGTATCCCCGCCGCTTCGTTTCGCGTTACAGGCTTTTCGGTACAATCGTCCTTGATTGATTCCAAAGTTTTAAGAACTTCGTGCCAAGAATCTCTCAAACTCTTACACGCGTCCTCTCTGGCTGACCAACGTGTCACATTCACTCTCTTCAGGGTTTTGCCTTTCCCGATTTCACTGGTTAATTTTTGCCAGCGTTGTGTCGAGCTTACAAAAAAAACCTAAATTTCCTGTAGCAGCATGAAAAAGCGACAAGCTTCTGTACAAGATTCAGCAGCAGCAGTTGCCACAAAATTCAAAGAATGGGCAGAACAAGGTACGTAAGAAGCGAAAGGTGCTTGGTTTTTAATTTATGCTTGTAAGCCGTTGTATATGCCAGACATGTTCGCGGCATTATCACATGACTGTCCACGACAGTCTTCTATATTTATGTCTACTGTTTTGAGTTCCGAAATAATGGCAGAAAACATTTCTTCAGCTTTATGCCCCACTGACGACAAAAACTTGAGAAATCTTTCGCACGGTTCGCCTGTTTCCAAAACATATCTAATGACAAGGGTAAGTTGATCCACATGTGATATATCCGGTGTTTAATCGATGATTAGGGAATAATATTTCGCCTTTCTTATCTCGTTTCCAATCGGTTTTAAGACTTTATGTCCCATCAAGAGGATAAACTCATCGCAAATGGTACTTGATAAGTAACTGGTATTCCCTGATCCTTGATTTCCAAATTATTCAATATGACAAGCTAAAAAAGGATCGAATTCCGCTAGCAGTTCCAAAATCATGCAATAATTTCCGTTATGCGGATCACCAAACTTTTCATTTTTTCCTCTGAAAGTCTGAAAGTTTAACACAGTCGCTTCACTACGGCAACAACTATCTTCAGAACATTTCTCCAATAAGTAATTTCTTCATCGATCTGGACCTGCAATAAATTGTCAATTCGGCCATCAATCTCACTTCTAGCTTTCAAACTAAGGATACTTGATTTATGACGGGCAGAGTTGTCATGTTGAGCTACTCGACATTCTGCATTTTTCCAGTCATTAAATCCTTTGTTCTCGAACTGAGTTTTATACTGCAGTGGACCGAATGCCAAACAGGGTCCACAAAATACAGAATTTTTACTTTCAGAATAAACTAGCCAATTTCGGTCTTTCACTTCATTATTTTTCATCTTCCTTTGAAAGATACTCACCGGCAAGAAACGACGCTGATCCGCATATATTTTTTCACTTTTAGAGAAGTCACAAGACTTGTTTTGATCGAAGCCGTACCTTGCCATAATCTCCCTTAAAGTATCGTTAATTTCCCATAAAGCTGGATCTTTATTTAGATTTACTGTTGTTTGCACTCGGTCATTACTTGTACTTGACGTGTGATACTGAGACGCATCTTCAGTTGTTATACTAATTGACGTTTCTTCTACCGCTTCTTTGTCAAAAACATACATATCCGTTTTTTCAAAAGCAGATTGTTGAATAGAGCCCTTTTGTTGTTGGGTATTATTATCACTGCATGTGGTTGAAGTTCCTGGTCTTAAAATACTGCTTCTACTTCCATTTTCAAGAAAACTGTCAATTTTCATCGTTTTACTGATAATCTGTTCTTGTTCTTCTTTTTTCATTTTGGCCTTTTTTCTATACTCAGCTCCACTGAGTCGCTTTCTTCCATCACTCATTCTTACAATTGGTTATTTAAGAACTGGAAAAAAATTACATAAATAACATTAGGAGTCTTATTTCGCGTGCGTATTTATCAGTAGGTATCCTTTGTTCAGATTTCAGACCTTGAAATCCTTGAATAGTTATCTAATATAACGGTACAAGAGCTGGCAACGTCGTGAAATAAAGCATTTAAAACGAAAGTTTTTTTTCTTTTCCATATATTCCATATGCATTTATCTATACACATTTGTAATTGCCAGACGTTTTAATTCCTGCTATAATGTACCACACTTAAATGCTGGAAGCGCCTGCCGCTGATTAAGAGCGAGCAATATTTACTTTTATTTAACGTAAAGCAATTATTGCGGCAGGCGCTTTCAGTATTTGCATGTAGTACATTATCGAATTATTGAAAAAGAAAAAAATCTTTGGTTTATCATATAAAAATTCAGCTATACAATAATATTTTTCCCCACTTTTTCCTTTCAAAATTGTGAATAAGGTATTATTTTTCAATTTAAATAATACACAATAATAACATGTAATAATATAATAATTGTTAGAACTTGTGAAAATCATTCGTACAAATAATTTCTAAGTACTCATTTGCCTATGAAAACTGAAGCTATAAAAAGTCGAGTTTTACAAGAAAAGGATTTATTGTACGTTTTTAAACATAATTTCCCTTAACATCAATAAATATGATTAATTTTTCCGATAGATGTACAAGTATCTATAATCAAATACATAAATTCGTCTTTCAAAGTTTGATTTTTATATAAAAAAAGTAAGGGTCCTTAATACTTTTGGGCAAGGCTGTATTTAACAAGTACCATCGGAAGATTAGTTCAAACCCCTAATAGCTTACTATTTTAGCTCATAATACCTATAATCAACAGAAATTTATTGAATGACTACTACAATATACTAGACTACAACAATATACCTAGTAATAATATACTTAATCAAAAAAATCTAAATATGCAAACCTTCTAAAACAATAATACAGCTTGTTAAAATACTGATTACGGATGATTTATACATTAGAATTACTTACCTACAATAAGTTTGTATTGTCTTCACTTCACCGGTGTTGTACTGTTATACAAATTATACATACAATCCACCAATAGTTTTAGATACTTTACTAATACTTTTTTATTGACACTTTTACTTAGAAATCGCAAGACGCAATTATTTGAGGTGACTTTTGTTTAGAAATAAATACGAGACCGGACTTCCCCGTTTGTATCGCCGCTCTATATCTTTCCCTCTTGCTCCCGAATTTAATGCCGCCGATTGCCGCCAGACTTCATTACGTTCGGCCCCCTGCGACGACCCGCCCGCGCCCTGTGCGCCGCGACGTCATTTCGGCCAGACACTCAGCGAATGGTCATGTCAATGGAATGGTTCGTTACCGCACCGCAAATACGTAGTATAAAACAGTATTAGCAGATTGACAAACGTCCAATACCCCACTTTGACAAATTAAGCAGTGAAACCTAATAACATTTAAGTAGGTACTTTTTTATTTCTGTAAGAAAAAAAATTTTTGGGACCGAATTTGCCGCCCCCTAAAATCCGCCGCCGCCCTAGGCTTCAGCCTACTCAGCCTGCTGGTAAATCCGCCACTGAGTTTATATTATACCGTTGATGTGTGCAGAATTGTGTCACTGCGGAAAGACAGAATCAAACGCTTAAGCTGAGAACACAGTGCATTCCTGATTGTGACTGTTTCTAATTTTATATCTTAAATGAAACATATTGTGAAAATTCATTTGTGTTTTAAAATAATGTTCTGGGTGTTTCGAGTGCAACCCGCCACAAACAAATTTACGCATCATCCGGCGTTTGAAGGTATTCGGCGAAGATTGCGAAGCGTGCCGCAGCTAGTTTATATAATACCATTGGTGTGTACAGACATTCTCGACAGTGCATTCTCGATTGTGATTGATTTTAAATTCATATTTAAAATAAAACACGGTGTGAAAATTAATTTTTGCTTTAAAAAATGTTCCAGATGTTTCAAGTGTCAAGAGCCACAAACAAATCTACCCATCATGCGCCGTTTGAAAGTTTTCGGCGAGAATTGCGAAGCGCGCAGCAGCTGGTTTATATTACACCGTTGGTGTGTGCAGACGTGTGTTACTGCGGAAAGAAAGAATTAAACGCTCAAGCTGAGAACACAGTGCATTCTAGATTGTGAATATTTTTAAAATCATATATTAAATAAAACATAGTGTGAAAATAATTTGTGTTAATAATGTTACGGATGTTTCCAGTGCAACCCGCCACAAACAAGTTTACGCATCTTGCGGCGTTTGAAGGTATTCGGCGAGGAATGCGAAGCTCGCCGCACTTAGATTATATTATACCGTTGGTGTGAATAGACGTGTGTTATTGCGGAAAGAAAGAATCAAACGCGCAAGCTGAGAACACAGTGCATTCTAGATTGTGATTGTTTTTAAATTCATATATTAAATGAAACAGTATGAAAATTAATTAGTGTTAATAATGTTACGGATGTTTCGAGTGCAACCCGCCACAAACAAATTTACGCATCATGCGACCTTTGAAACTATACGGCGAGCATTGCGAAGCGCGTTGCAGTTAGTTTCATGATGGAATGTGAGCGATCATATATGGCACGTAGCATGATCGCGATCTTTTTGCATCTACACTAACGATCATGATACACGTAGGTGCTACGCGAGGGATATATAATACGACAAAATTATACAAATGTGAACGAAACTTTAGGTATTTTTTAACAATCTATTACTAAAAGCATGAATGAAGTTCTCATAAAGTATTGAAAATGGTTAGATAATTGATTAATAATGCAAATTATGTAACTAATGGAAAATTTTATAACGAATGTACTACAGAAAATGGGGTTTAGGTTCATGTTCTCGTGGCAAAAATTAAATTAATTAGAACCATTTGGGTCTTGATCCAAAATGTAATTAAAGTTTCTGGCAAATAATTTTATAGAGAATATACCATTTATAACGAAAATTTTATACTCATGATTAAATATAAAATAAATAAAATCATTTGGGAAAATATAAATAATTTTATTGATGAGTTAGTGAAAATTTTTCTAAGTAATTCACCGCTGACAATGTGAATTCAGTCCTTGAGATTAACAAACAACTTTAGAAAACCATTTGGGCTTCAACCTAGGATCAAATTGATGTAACTAATTTTAGCATAATTTAATATAAAACGCGCCACTGTAAATGTGAAGATCTTTCTTGGCATAATATATATATATATATATATGGGGAGTAAAAAAAAAAGAGGGAGAGCACAGCCATCCTATAAGAGGGTGACGCAAGCTCTCGCTGCAGACAAACTTGTTGGGTAATCATAGAAGACATATTGCGCAGTGTGATGACTAATGTTTGTGACATTTCTCGGTCTTTGTGATTTTTTTAATGAAGTATAATATTTTCATTATCCTTTTCGTAAATTTGTACTTTTTTAAAAAAATTTTTATTAAATCTGTAAGGGACTTCGGACATCCATGAATTTTAATGTAACTGTTGTATCTTGTAGACATTTTTAAAAAAAATTAAACACAGAAAATATGAATCTATTTCTAGTGAACAAAATTTGAATAACCAAAAACCGTTTGGTTATCGACCAATAAGGTAATTGATGTACTAAATTCATAATTTTAAAACAAATACACTATTGCAAGTGTGAATTAGTTTTAAGTGCTTAAATATAAAATAATGGAAATGGTTTGGCTACCAAATATTAATATATCTCCGTTCAGATTTTAATCTGGTTATATTTTTAAAAACTGTAATAATGAAGACCGCTTGGGCGTCAATTGATTTTGTAATTGATAAACATAGTTGAAAATTTTGGAACAAATTCACTACACATATTCTGATTTTATTTTTTGTAATAAAAATAAAAGTGAAAAGTGTTTGGACATAGATATATTTTGTAATTAATAGGGGTATTTTTATGACAAGAACACCACTAAAAATGTGATTATGTCTACCATGATAAAAAATACCGCCCATTATTTGCTACTCAACGCAACCGTTTGGGTAGCGAATAATGATATAAATCATCTATCTACCTGCTGGAAAATTTGATAACAAGTACATCAATGAAAATGTCAATTGGGTACCTGTGATAGAAAATAAAATATTTAAGATAATTTGGGAATCGATTAATAATATAATTTATGGAACTAGTGGATCATTTTACAACAAATGGACCACTGAAAATGGAAATTAAGTTGATGGTATTATATATAAAGTATTAAAAACCTTTCGATCTATGAAATTTGCCATCTATGAATAATGTAATAGCCATGATGATAAATTTTGAAACCCCCATGTATAATGTTTGTACGCATCTATTGTTTGTGAAAATAACATTATTTCAGCAATAAAGATATTTAATAGCAAATTGTTGCATTTTATTTTACCTACATTGAATTTTGCGCTAAAACGCTCACAGGTACCATTGCGTCCATTTGTGACGTCACGCCTAACTAAACATTGCATTGTGTCTATATTCAACGAAGAAATATAAATGTTATATTGTGCATTTTGTGTGTTAAAAAAAATTGGAAAATTTGCAAGTAGTGTGTAGTACCTCAATTTAAAAACAAAACAGCTAACAAATTATTTGTTTACGTTCCAAACAAGAAAATAATGAGAGATAATTACACCACACATAAAAAATAAAAGATAAACAATTATCCATTAAAATTATCATTAAAAAATACTAATAATATATATATATATATATATATCTATATATATATATATATATATATATATATATATATATATATGTATGTATGTAATTTCGTATATTCCGTAATATTTTCATTTATATTCAGTGGTACAATCCCGATATGTGTTGTTACAATAAAACAAAAAAGTGTAAATGGCATCAACTGTTTATTGTTGTAACAGAAAGGCGAATAGCTGTTTTGGCTGTTTATACAATGATTGTTTCATTATTGTCAAATTAAATTTGATTATTTTTTGATCATCATGATAAAACTGATTGTGTTTTGATTATTATAAAAAATTACAATAAAATAGCAGAAGTATTTTAAACCTCAAATCAACTAACTAAATATTGCAGAAAATAATCGAAGCGCGTAATCACAAGAAAGTTCGAGCAAAATGTTTACTTGGTTGTGACATCATTCGCTCTAATTGGTGTTTCAATTAACATAGCTGATTGCAGTATTTTGATCATAATCTTTATCTAAAATAATTTCTCCCGTGATTCTTTAATACCGTCATCATATCTATTAACGTCCTTGAAGGATATTTTTAAACAAATCCACGATTGAAAATATGAATAAGATTTTTATAAAATATGAAAATAGTTAGGGCATAGACTAATAATGTAATTGATGTACATAGTGGATAATTTTATAACAAATGTAGCATTGAAAATGTGATTTAGGTTCACATGATTGAACAAAAAAATGTAATTGATTTTCCTATTCTATATTTTTGTAAAAATCCACAACTAAAAATATGAGGTCCTCATAATGAAAAAAAATTAAATAGATAAGTTAATCAGCGGCCAATTAAGTAAACGGTGTATTCAGTGGGCAGTTTTATAACAAAGTCCCCATTGAGAATATGAACTGAGATTTCAAGGTCATAAGGAAAAATAATTATAACAATTTTGTCATGGATCAGTAATAGAGTTAGAAAATTTATTGCATAATTTTATACAAAATACAACACTAAAAAGATTGCTAATATCCCACCTGAAGATGTTGTAAATACAACGAAATCTAGGTCATGGTAAAGAACTTAAAGAAAGTAGAAATAACTACATCACGTAGTTTCATTTAATTGTGAATAATGAATTTCTGCAAAATTAACGCCAAATATATTCAACACTAATTAAATCTGTTTGGTCATACATCAACATAAAATAACAACTATCGTTCGGGAATCTATTGAAATTGTAATAGATACATTGAGTAGATAATTTTAAGATAAATTCACCCCTGAAAATCTAAATTTGTTTCTTTGGGCAACAATAATGTAATTGATGTATGTGGTGGGCATTGTTATAAAAAAAACACCATTGAAAATATCAGTTTGGTTCTCATGATAAAAAATTACATAATGAAATGGTTAAGGTGGCATTAATAATGCAAGTCATTTATGTGGTCGAAAATTTTATAACAAATTCACCATAAAAGGAATGTGAAATTGGTACTCGTGATAAAAATTATATAACAAGAACCGTTTGACCATTAAACTGTAATGTAACTAATGTAACCAGTTGATGGTTACATAAAAAATCCCCAGTGAAAATATAAGTTTCTTCCCAGTGACAAAAAAGATAGATAGGTTTCGTAATCTTTCAATTATGTATCTTAAGTATTTAGTATATAATTTTATAATAAACGCAGCACTGAATATATGAATTATATTTCCGTAATAACAAATTAAGAAACAAAAACAGTTTCAATAATGTATTTGATGTATCCAGTAGATAATTTGTTGAAAAATGCACCATTGAAAAACTGCATTTGGTTCCCCTGATAAAAATAATCTTAGTCTGTTTGTTCATCTTTCAATAATGTAATTTTTGTACCTTGTAAATAAATGTCTAAAAATGAAACACTGAAATTGTGAATTTGATTCTCGGAAAAAAGGGGATATTTAAAATCGTTTTGTCATTATTCAATAATTTAATTGATGTATTTAGTTCATAATTCTGAAACAAATGTACCATTGAAAATGTGGATTAGAATTAAGTGAATATATATAAAATAATGAAAATAGTTTTGCCACCACTCGGTAATGTAGGTGGTTGATGTTTTTGTATATGATTTTTTAACAAATTCATCGCCGAGAATGTTAATTTGGTTTTACTGTTAAAAAACAAAGTAATGAGAATCGCTCGGACACTTATCAATTGTATAATTTATGTATTTAGTTGACAATTTTGAAACAAATTCACCATCGAGACTTTCTTTCTCGTAATAAAAAGAAATAGTGAAAAGTATTTGGGCACGCACAGTATAAATGAATTACTATGAATAACATGATTTTATTTCTCGTGATTAAAAGTAATGTAACAAAATGGCTAGGGTACCAATAATAATGTAAATCATCTGTCTGATGGAAAATCAAGGAATAAATATACGAATGACAATGAGAATTTGGTACTCACAACAGTAAATGTAATATTAGAAATGGTTAGAGCATTGAATAGTTATGTAATTGATGTACACAGTATATAATTTTAGTTAATTTTATAATAATATTTCCAATGCAAATGTGAAATAGTTTCTTGCGATTAAATATGAAAAGAATTCAAATAGTTGGGTATCAATAAATAATATAATATATGTTCCTATTGGATATTTTTTACAAAATCCGCTACTGAAAATCTAAATGAGGTTCTCGTAAAATATTTATAATGGTTAAGACTTTGAATAACAATGTTACTGATGTATTTAATGGGTAATTTTATAACAAACGTACCAATAAATAATGTATGTAGTAGGTATTTTTATAACCGATGTAAACATGATTTTGTTTATCGTGATAAGAAATAACGTAGCTAAACGGATCATAAAGTTGTAAATTATCTATCTCATGGAAAATTTTTTAACAAATCTAACGAGAAAGTGAATTCGATACTCTTGATAGTAAATAAAATATTAAGAATATATTGAATATATTTAGCATTAATTTTGTAGAAATTCATTATTCAAAATTAACAGAAACTACGTGATATAGTATTATTTCTACTTTCTTTAAGTTCTTTACCACAACCTTAATCTTTGCTAATTGCCCACTTGAAGATGTTGTAATACAAAGAAACCTAGGTTGTGGTAAAGAACTTAAAGGAAGTAGAAATAATTTTATATCACGTAGTTTCATTTAATTGTGAACACTTAGAATGGTTAGATCATGAAGTAAAAATGGAATTGATGTATCTAGTGGATAATTTTACAAATATGCACCACTGAAAATATAAATTTGCTTTACATAATTCATTATAAAATAATGAAAATTATTTGATCATCGATCAATAATGTATTTAGTGCATTGAGTGGGTAGTTTTGTAACAAAATTCCCCTTTGAAAATGAGAATTGGCTTCGCATTGCCATAAATATGATATGTAAAACAATTTAGTCATGGGATACCAGTTAAATTGATATATTTACTTCACTATTTAATCATCATCATATTTGGCACGACAGCCCAGGGTGGGCCAAGGCCTTCTATTGGAGATTCTTCCAGGAGGTTCTACTCTTCACCTAGGTTTTCCAGTTCTTTATCCTGAGAATGTTAAAATCTTCTTCCACTGAATTGATCCATCGTAATTTTGGTCTACCTCTTCTACGAGTTGTTGGAGGTTTTGCTATGAAAACTTTCTTTACTGGGTTTTCATCTTTCATTCTAGATACGTGGGCAGCCCAGTTCATTGTTTTGATTTTGATGATATTTATGATATCAGGTTCATCAAACAACCTACAGATTTCTGAGTTAAGACGTCTTCGCCAAATACCATTTTCCTTGACACCCCCAAAAATTCTCCTCAGAACCCTTCTTTCAAAGGCTGCTATTTTATTCTCTCCAGTTCTAGTCAAAGGCCAGGTTTCTGAACCATATGCTAGAACTGGCCTAATAAGAGTTTTATATACTAATAATTTTGTTTTTCTTGTAATAAAAGAAGATATAAGGATGGAGCTTAGTCCAAAAAATGCTTTATTGGCCGATGATATGCGATTCTGAATTTCAGAGATAGTGTTATTCTTATTGTTAACACAAGATCCAAGGTAAGTAAAGCAGTCAACCGTTTCAAATGTATGTGAGCCAATCTCCAGACGATTATGTGCATTATTTGGTGGAGATTTTTGTAAAGCCATATACTTAGCCTTGGAGTCATTTATTGCCAGACCCATTTGATTTGCAGCTATCTCCAAAGACAGAAAGGCCTCTCTCAAGGCTCCAAAGGTAGGTTTCTAGCAATTATATCAATATCATCAGCATACGCTAGGATCTGAACTGATTTGTAAAGGATGGTACCCCTAGTGTTAATATCTGAATCCCGAATAGCTTTTTCTAGTGCAATATTAACGAGAGTGAGTCGCCTTGTCGAACACCATTATTGACACTGAGATCTTTAGAGAGGGCACCATTGAATTTTATTTTACATTTTGTCGTCTCCATAGAACACATTACAAGTCTAATTAACTTGCTTGAAATTTTGAATTCATACATTTCATCTTTTAAATGCTTTCTACTAACACTGTTAAATGCTGATTTAAAGTCTACAAACGAGTGATGAGTATCAATATCATCTCAATTTATTTTTCAATAATTTGACGTAAACAAAAAATTTTATCAACAGTAGATTTTCCACTCCTAAATCCGCATTGATAGCTGCCAATTTCAGAATCAACGAATGGTTTTAGTCTCATAAACAGAATGTTGGATATAATTTTATAGCTTGTGCATAGTAAGCTAATGCCTCTATAATTGGAGCAAACCATTGGATCTCCTTTCTTATGAACAGGGCACAAAATACTAATACACAATTTCCATTCTGAAGGAAGCTTTTCAGAGTTCCCAATATTCACAATTAACTTTTGCAGGTGATCATATAGCCGAGGACATCCATTTTTTAGCAATTCTGCAGTTATAAGATCATGTCCATGGTGATTTATTATTCTTTAGCTTATTAATTGCTAATTGAATCTCATCTCTCTCTGGGATGGGAATTATTTCATCATTATTTACATTTACTGAGTTGTGTCATAATTCTTCTGTGAATTTTCTGAGTTTAGAAGATTGTTAAAATGTTCAACCCATCTTGAAAGAATTTCTTGTTTGTTAGCCAAAATTTCCCCTTGTTCATTTCGACAAAGAGTAGAACTTGGTTTAAAGTCAGAGCGACTACGATTAACCCTTCAATAGAATGCTTTACATTCATTTAGGGTTTTAAGATTTTTAATTTTTTTAGGTTTTCCTCTTCAAAAATTCTTTTCTTTGTTTTGTGAAGTCTTTTTTCTGGTTCTTTTATATTCTTCTGTATTGTTTCTGGTATTTCTATTTAGCATCTTTTTAGATGCTTCATTCTTTTTCTTGGTCAGTTCGGTACATTCATCATCATACCAGTCTTTATCTTTACTGTGTTTACTATTGCCTACTTAAGATTTAGTTGCATGACAAACACTTTCTTTTATTTCCCTCCAATGGTCATCTATGGAATCACAGTCCTTTATTTTCATCAAATTATTATTCAAAAAGTCACCATATTCCTTTCGTAATTTTTGGTTTTTAAGTTTCTCACAATCAAAAGTCTTGAGTGGCTCAATACGTTCTTTCTTGGAATTAGAGAGTCTTGCTCTGATTTTAGCAATAATTAGATAATGATCTGAGTCTATGTTAGCACTTCTATATGTTCTAACATCGAGTAAGTCTGAACAGTATCTAGAATCTATCAAGATGTGGTCTATTTGATTTGAACATAAACCACTTGGTGCTTTCCAAGTTTCTTTATGAATCAGTTTGTGACAAAATAGAGTGCTTCCGACAATCATGCCATGTTCTATCGCAAAATCAATCAGTCTACAGCCATTGTCATTTGATTGATCATGCAGGTTAAATCTACCAATCGCTGTATTGTATTCCGGTTCTTTCCCGTCTTTAGCATTAAAGTCCCCGATAAGCAGTTTAACATCATTTCTTGGGCATCCCTCATATATTCTAGATAGATCCTCATAAAAAGTCTCCTTTTCCTCATCTGATTTCTCCTCCGTGGGGGCATAGCAACAAACTATACTGTAGTTAAAGAAGATTTTTTATCTTTCTATGTGTTAATAAAGTTCAAATTATAATATTATTAGTAATTACAATATAAAAAGGATCCAGGAAAAGACAATTTTTAACCCATAATGTCGGAATATGAAATAATTAGAGTAAAAATGATTGTTTTTCAAGTTGTGAAGATAGTGATACTGGGAGTGACATTGTGGTGCGCTCGCAATTTGACGTAATGCAAATATTAAGTGATAGTGATAATAGTGACGATAACAATTATTTTGCTGATACGGAGGATGTACCGGACTGCGAAAATGATGATGTGACCTTGATTTCAGTTTTTGTTATGATTTTTATTTACAATATATATTTCCACAATTTTCTTTGTATTTTATTATCCTTGTACAAGTTTTTATTAAGAAAATACGAAAAAAATTATTAAAATTGGATAATTTTTAGAAGAGATACATTATTTTTCGAGACAAGAGTAAATGACATCAAAACAAAATATTTCTTTGGTATTTTTAAGTTTATATGAGGAAAAAACAATGACACTAAAACGGTTAAATAAAAACAAAATAATAATCTCGTAATAGAAAAGAAAATAGTGAAAAGTGTTTGGACATCAATCTGTATTGTAAATAATGTATGAAGTGGGTATATTTATAAAAATTACACCATTGAAAATATAAATTTGTTTATCGCGATAAAAAACAAAAGTTTGATTAGCAATTAGTAATGTAAATCACCTATCTACCTGATGGAAAATTATGCAACAAATCCACCATTGAAAATGTGAAATTGGTACTCGTGGTAATTAGGTTCCTGTTATAATAAAATAATGAAAATGGTTGGCCATCGATAAATAATATAATTAACGTTTCCACTCAATAGTTTGTACCAAAACTGCAACTGAAAATCAGTGAAAAATCGGAAGAAAAAGTAAGGGCATTGAATAACAATGTAAAGGATGCACTGAGTGGATTATTTTTTTAACAAATGCACCAGTAAATAATGAATATGGTGGATATTTTTATACCAAATACACCACTGAAAATGCGATTTTGTTTACCATAATAAAAGATAATGTAATTAACGGTTCAGGTAGTACATAATAATGTAAATCATCTACCTGATGTAAAATTTTGTAACAATTCCAACAATAAAAATGTGAATTAAGATTATATAATTAAATATAAAATAACAAAAACTATTTGGCCATTGATTTATACAGTAATTTATGTTCCTATTGGATTTTTTGTTAACAAATCCAAGACTGAAAGTCTGAATGAGTTTCTTGTGATCAAAATCAAAAAATTTATGAATTTGACTGTTGGCCAATTATGTAATTGGTGTATTCAACAGGAAATTAGATAAAAATTTTCACTGAAAATATGATTCGCTTCTCATGCGTAACTAGGAGATAATTCTATAAGAAATGTAATATTAAAAACGTGCATTAGGTTCATGTTATTAAATATAAAAAATAAAAACAATTTGGTAGCATTTTTTAACAAATTCACAATTGAAAATCTGAAGTTCTCGTAAAATTTTTAATATATTTAGGGCTTAAGTAATAAAGTGATTGATGTACCTATACCGCATTCAATTTCAAGAGAAAATCTTCGTAAACAATTGAACTTGACAACTAAAATATGGTTGGCATTTGATCAGCTGACGACTATGAAACTCATTGTTTTATACTCAGAGTATTATTAAACTATATACGTAATTAAAACCTTAACTTAAGAAAGTTTCAACATAAAAGATGTTATAAATACAATTATTACACCATTACTTTCCTGATACAAATTTTGAAATTTTACATGATAAACATTGATAACCCTCCTTTTCTTTTAGAAAATAAACAGGCATTTCAAACATTTCATGAAAATAATGGAAATTTCGACATTGAATAAGTCGAAGGCATATATGTCCTTCATTAATTTTATAAAGCATTACAGTGAAATAGCCACAATGTGTCAGCTCACGCTGTTATATTTTTCGATTTCACTTCATTATATGTAGATATACTTATGTTATATTTGCCGTATAGATAATTAAACAAACATTGATGTGACATGTTATTTTGTTTTCAAATAAGCATTGGTACTATAATATTTTCCAGTGTAGCCCACAAATTATATACGTACTTTAAGATAATGTTTTTATAATAACTGAGCTTTCATTCTTATTTCGATGTACATTTTCGATAATTATTTTTAATGTTAGACATATTTCCAAAACATAGGACAAGCTTTAATGTTAATGTCAATAATAAGTTGGTCGCTCATGTAAGGATAAAATAGCCATTTAATTTCCTGGTAGTTTTTCCTCTCCCTTAGCCTTTTTCGTTACTTTTCTCTCGTGTAAGTTTTTCTTTTCCGTTCCTTGTTTCTTCATTTTCTTGTTACATCTTTTCAGTCTCATAGTCATTTTCGCCACATCCCACGCAATCATATATATTATCTTCGAGACCGGAATTTTCACCAGCTAATTCTATTATTTCTTCTTCCTCAGAACTTGAATCTAATTTAATTTTTTGTTTTATAATATTAAGTTTTTTCTTCATGATGTTGTTATTTTTAATTTCCTCTTCTTTTTGTGAGTACCTTTACTCCTTGCTTGAACCGTTTTCGAATGTTAGAAAGCCGTTCTACAACTGGACACATGTCAGTCAGGTCCTTTGAAGGTGTCTTTTTGCGGTGTCTTTTTGTGAGCATCGTTATTAGATATCGATGTTGAAGGCACTGTTGGTGGTAGTTCTTTTTGAACCCATTCAGATGTAGGATTCTCAAGCATCAATGAAACCTCTTCAATAACTTTTATAATAATTTTTATTCATACATGGATTATGCTCACATATCTAATAAAGCTCATCAGATATGTAAGCATAATTTGGAAAATGTAATCTGGAATCTAAATTTAGCGCCAATTATGAATTTGTTATTCGATTTGAGGTCATGTTATTGACAGATTATTGTATTCAACGAAAAAACAATAAAAACGTGATAAATGTTGAAGAGATTAACACTACAACCACAAATATCAACATACTAAAAAAATCTGAGGTAAATTGAAACTTTGAAATTAAAAAGTACTTATTTTTCCCAATAAAGCAACATATACTCACAATATCTAGAGCAAAAAAACCTGAAATTTTTCAGTTGGCCATTTCATCGGACTGGCGATATCATACTGAATTACCCTAATAGTTTAAAACCGTACTTTCGTCAGAATTTCATGAAATCCTCAGTTTATCAGATGAAAATACCGATTGGTGGTTAGGATTGCGGGACAATTTGAGAAAAAAAAATTAAAAATTAATTTAATTTTTTCGTCAATTACTGGTGGATGGCTGTAATTGATTAAGTACCGGCCTGCTCTTTCATTGGCACTAGTATTCCAACATCTTCGGATATGGATGTCGCGAGGTGCAGATTCATTGTGATGTAATTGTATACAGTGTATTTTTTCTGTGAAATATTTTTGTCTTTTGTGTATTTTTAGACATTATTTCATTTTTAAAAAAATATTTTAATGATTACTCAAAAATGAAATATTTGTGATTACTTTGTAATAATTAAATTTTCTGTATAACTAAACATTTAATTAAACTATTTCTATCGAAATTATTGGTATTACTTTATTTATATGTTTTTTTTATGTTACAGTAATACTTATAAATTGTTCGAAACACTTCATTTTTTTTTCTGAATTTCTCTTAAATATAAAATGTAACCTATATAATCTAAATTACATATGTATACGGTATAAATGTACAGACTAATAAAAAATATGTATTTTTTTAGTCACAAATACCAAATAAATCCATGTTAAATTATTAAAGTGAATGTAAGAAAAGGTTTACAATACCTGAAGTGTCAAATCTGATTGTTTACAAACATTCTCTTTTTAAATTGAATGGAGTATGATAAATTTATAAAAAATGCCACATTCAAAATGTGAATTAACTTCATGTGATTATATGAAATACTGAAAATGGTTTGGCCGTCGACCACTATGTGTTAGTGCTCCCAGTGGATGATTTTTCAACAAATTCACACCGGAGAATGTTAATTTGCTTCTATTGATAGAAATAAAATAATGAAAAGTGCTTTGACATCAATCGATTTGGTACTTAGTTGATCATTTTAGAACAAATTCACCACTAAATCTGATTTTATTTCTCGTGATAAAAAAGAAAATAGTGAAGAGCTTGGGCATCGATCTGTATTGTTGTTAATATATATAATGATTATTATTATAACAAATGCACTATTAAAAATATGAATTAGGTTCATGTCATTAAAGACAAAATAATGAAAATGGTTTGGCCACCGATAAATTATATAAGTAGAACATCGCTCTTGGGTAAATTTGTTAAAAAATTGTAGTCAAAAAGTTTGAATGAGTTTTTATACTTAAAAACACCTTATAAAAAGCCTTCACAAAAAACAATTTATTTAATGTGCAGTTTTATAACAAATTCCCCTCTGAGAATATGAATTGGGTTCTGATGGCCATAAAAATTAATGCATAATTTTATACATAATACAATACGGAAATTGTGAATTTGGAATACTTGATAAAAATTTAATAATGAAAATGGTTTTCAGCAAGGTAGTTGAGGTATTATTTCTAGTAGATATTTTTTTGAAAATTGCACATCTGAAAATGAAAATTGTTTTCCCATGATAAGAAATAATCTAATTACATCCATTTTGTAATCCGTCAACGATGTTATTTATGCACCTAGTAGAAAATTTTGTAACAAGTGAGCCACATATATAAAAATTTGGTTCTCGTGGTACATAACATTTAACGTTTACATTAATTTGGGTTTGGATATTGATTAAAAATGTAATTGACGTATTTGGTTGATAATTTTGTAAGAAATGCACCACTGAAAAGAAAACGACCAATAAATTTTATTTTTTGTATCTAGTGGAAAATTTTATAACTATTTCATCACTGATCATGTGAATTTGGTTCTCGGTTTAACAATAAATAATGAAAACCGTATGGGCATCGATTAAGAATCAACTTGAAGTAACTAATATATCGTTTAATAAAAGAATGTGCCACTAAAAATATAAATTTGTTTCTTCTCATAATATATATGTAGAATGTAAAAAAAAGAAGGGGGTCGCAAAGTTTTTTAATATATTTTCACTGACGGATTTTACCACTTACTATTATTCATCTTATATAAGACAATATAATTAACTATGGAATTTCTTTTCCAATATTTCAACACTTTCTAATTAGGTATATGTTTTATCAGAAAGATTAATCTAAGAAAAAATATCATCAGAAAATTAAATTAAAAAATCTGCCACGTATGTCCAAATTTAAATTGATCAGTAATCTGTTTGTTTAAAAAATTACTATAAATTGTGGTATATAAAAAAGAGAAAACATAGTCTATACGTTGCTTAACTGACATTTTATAATAACTGAAATTGTTGATTATACGTTTCTTAATTGTAATTTCAACAACGTAACGTAGTCAATTTTTTTTCTACCTTTTCAGACAAAAATGATTTGAAGCAATCAATATGATGGTATTTCCTATAAATTTAATTGGTTGCAATTTGGGAGAGGCACAAACAACTTAACAAATGAATTTATTTGTTAGCAAAATACCCTTGGAGGTGATAAAAGAAGAAAGAGTAGAGTAGATCATCATACCAAATTTGCAATTTGGAATGCATATAGTACAATTTACAAAGTAGTAATATGCTCTATATGAGTCATCTCTGAGAAGCAGTTTAGAAAGCTAATTAAAGACCACAGATTGTTCACATTGTTAATGCTCAATACCTGCACATTCAACTCTTCTTATTGCTGATCAACAGAGCTGTTTGCAGATTCAAACTGATGTCAGACTCCAGCTAACAAATAAAGGCAGATTGATACTAATAACAAAAACTTTTTTATTATTTACTGCTTTTACTTGCTTTTTTTATTTATTTACTGCTTTTTTCTGAGATATTTATTCTCAAAAATTCACTGAACAATTAGTTGAAAATACCCATGTGCCTTGTAATAAAATTATATGAAAAGGTGCTTAAGGCAGTATATGGAATTACAAAAAAATGTAAGATTAATGCATATAAACTCAGGTTTCTGGGAAAGAATCATACTGAAATTTTCTTGGACATAATGGATAATAAGCATAGCACTTTTGCTATACTGAAGACCCAATAAGACAGAGAGTATTTGGCAAACCTAAATATTACATGCGCATCCTGCACTTGATTACCATTGCAGAAGTTTCAGGTTCTGCTAAAGTGAAGGAATTGATAGTAAAACTATAAAAGATCCTGATATAGATAAGTAGTTTTCATACAAAAATATTCAGCCACTTTTGAAAGTAGTGAATCACAAGAAAAAAATTTAATTTCTGAAAAGCATTTTTGAAAAAAGAGAAAAAAGTAATGGGCTGAGAGATACAAGTTTTTTGCAATTTGACAATCTGGATCTAGACATGGGGTTTGCGGCATGCACAACACCAGATTTCTCTACATCAAACATATATGAATGGTATCGCTATGTCCATTTTCCGCAACCTTCTAAAACTAAAGAAATTAATTCATAATGAACCTCAATCTCATGAATGATTAGCCATGCTGAAAGTTCTCATTGACTCTCCCATGAAAAATTTATATGCACATAAAACAGTTACTTCAGTATTTTCATGATCATCACACAAATGCTGGAAAACCTTAAAAGAGGTTTCTCACAGTTGCAAAATATATGTTGAAGGCAATTTCTACAATGAAGATTGTGTAGAAACTCTAAGAAAAGTAGAAACTCTAAGACGATTTATAATATATTGAGAAATTTACCCACGCCGAAAAAAATAATTTTGAAAAATGGCACAATGCTTTCTTAGTCTTGCAGCCAAAGGTGAAGATGAACAAAAAAGAGAAGATATTTGGAATACGTGCTGCATAGTTGAAGGCAAAATTTATTGAATTGTCTTTACATGATTCAGATGATTTGTGCAAAGTAATTGTACTAACAAATAATTCATTAAAGCTGCTGAAAAATATAAATAACCTCTGTTACAACATTGGGACCTATTGGATCATCATTTACAAGGCTCAAGCATTCTCTTTGATAGAATCTCTTAAATAGCCAGAACAAGAAATGGAATTGGCTACTCTTCTTGGAAGCATTGTTGGTGCTACAAATGCAAGATGTTCTCATAAATACATTGAAATATAATACAGATCTTATCAAGAAGAAGAGGCACAAGTACAATGTGTGCGGGAGGCAGAAGCACAAATCTGGATCTCTTTTTCTCCAAGCTGAGAATACATTTCTATAATTATATAGCCTTAAAATGGGCAGAGAAATTAGGAATTAGAATTTAACAATGTTAAATTAGGAATGTGGTAAATGTGTAGCTTGAAATAGCTTTATGAATTGGTAAAATATATATACTCCAAAACTACAAGATGAAATGGAGCGAGGAAAGTGCAGCACAACTTAATGTCAGAAAATATATCATACAACAAATGCATCTATTATGACCACTGACTAATGTAGCTGATATTCTTTCTTTCACTAAGCGAGATTATCTCCAATATACATTGATTTCTCTCAATTCTGTTTGTTTCTAATTGATGGCTTCAGAATATAGTTTCTTCTGAAATGTAACTTGTTACTGCAGTTAATTGAAAAAAGCATGTGAGTTAGAAGCATGCAATCAGGTTAGTTTTTGCTAATTTGCCTCCATCAAAGCTCAAAAATTTGTTCCCAAAACTCTAGCAGCAAGCCAACAACGCTGCCACAAGAGTTGTAATTCTCAAAAATTACATGTGAGATGCTGTGTAAAGGAAGGGATGATGATAAAATAGTTTGAATTTGGGAGCTGCTACCTTTATTTACAAGCAAATTGACCACGGATAAGGATAGCTGTATTTATTCTACCCTCCAAAAGCCACATGAGAAATGAGAAAACATATATGCGCCGTAAGCTGGGCATTCTAAGATTCATAATGCCATATGTGTGAAGTGGTTAATTCCAATAACCTCCAAAAGCCACAAAACGTTTCTGAGAAAACATGTCTGCGCCGTAAGCTGGGCGTTCTAAGATTCATAATGCTATATAGGTGAAGTTGTTAATTCATTCTTGCATTCAGCCTATACAGAGGAAGATTTTTATATCAATTTTATGCATTATAACTATTTATTCTGAATTGTATTTCAAAACTTCTTAGTGAGCAGCAAAACACGAACAATGTTAGAAGTATAATAGGGTTTATCAATCACTTGTGATCCATATTAAATAATTGTGGTATGTTATAGCAAGGAGAACAATTATCATGTGAGAATGCCATTTCACATTTTCCTTAAATACACAATACTTTGTTTCACAGAGAATATATTAATGAGGAATCGTAAGTATATAACATCATTACCACTATTAAAGAATTTACTTGGGGTTGTAGAGACTTTCTTTCTTTTAAGGGGAAAATATTTTCTACATTTATCATTCTATATTAATTTAACTTTTAAGCTTTTGTAATTAGTATTTTTATTGCTTTGTTCTAAAACAATTTTTAATCTGACAGCTATCATGAATCATTATGAATGATATATTTTGTTATAGAAGTGCGTTGCTTCAGTTTTCCAAGTTATTTAGATTAGTTAACATAAAAAAATTGGCTGACAATATTGTGACATGATTGAATATAACATACAGTACTTTCTTTACCACTTACATTGTGCAAATTATTGACAATTTTGCTTCATAGAAATCTTATGATAAATTGTGCATTTTTAATCTGGAAACAGTGCTTGTATGAGAGAATACGAATATTGCTATATTTACATTTTTCTGATACATGTAACAAAAAGAGTTACAAGCATTGGAAGTGAATCTGAGGAAGAGTTGTGGAATGAAAATTTGTATCTTAGATTGGAATCTTGCCTAGAGGTATATATTAATTGTAAAAGCAGTTAAATGTATTTAATGATAAATGAAAAACATTTAAAGGAACGATAATATATTTGTTGAGTAATTGAATTTAATAATTTTGTTATATTTCTTTTATTTTATCTATTATTCAATAGGTTTGGAAGATACTAGGATACAATAACATAGCACAAAGGATGTGCATGTATATTTTCTTGTCAGGCTGTTAAACTCCTTTTCATTTTCTCTCTAACCTACTAAACTTGGCTTGCTGTTATACATGAGCTATGCGCTATCTTATTTCTGCTGTTCGTTTCGTGACACAGCATTTTTCATGTTGGCCTCGAATGAAAAATTCTAACCATTTCTCAAGAAGTTTCACATTATTATATTAAATTCCCCTTATGTATTTTGTTCTATATTGTGACTATATATATTAAAGCCATATTGGAAAAAATGATAATAAAACTAGGTAAACCACCTAGTTTTATTATCATCCCAATTAATTTTAATAGACAACTACACTCATATTTAAAGGAATGCAAAAAAAAATAGAATCACATAAAATATTTTCTCTTTTTGCACTGGCCATGTATACGTAATTGAAAAAAAAAGAATTTCGGTTGAATTTTATTTATAACTTTCATTTGTTTTTTGGTTATCTCTTAGTTTTTTTATTGCGTTAAATATTCAATATTGAGAAGTGTAAGAAATTTTGCAACAAACACTTTGTATTTGTTGCTTTCCTCATAAATTGTTTATCATTGCGTTAAGGGAACATTATTTAATAAATTTATGCGATAACACTGAATATCCGTGTTGCTCAAGTGACAAAAGCTTTAATTAAAAATGGTTATATAATGAAGTGGCTCAAAACATTACGAATTTTCAAGTCTGTGGTTTTTCCCAATATTAAACGATACCAGCAGACTGGAAGGTAGACAAGACGTAAAGGACAAGTTTGCAAAAGAGTAACAATAGAGGAGGACGACAGATTTATTGTAAGCAGTGTCTTAAGAAACCGCAATTCAACTTTCTCCGAGGTAAGAATAAAAACTCATAAAGTTCGAAAAGTGACAGCACCAAACCAGAAAAAGAGGAATAATTACTTACTACTACCTACTGGAGGACCTATACTCACTGCAAGTCATCGAGTAACTCTGTCAAACTTTGCTCGTTCACATCGAAACTGGAATAATGATGCTTGAGCAAACATGCTCTTTAATGATGAGTTCAGATTCTGTCGTAAGTCAGATGAAGGAAGGATTCAAGTATGGATGACCCAGAGAATGATATGCTCAGTGGAATATTATTGGAAGAGAGCCTTGTGATGGAGGATCAGCAATGGTATAGGGCGGTATTTCCTTATGAGCATGTACAGAGCTCATAGAAAACGAATCCTTGACTACGGAAAAATACGTAACGGATATTTTAGAGCAGGTTGTGGTGTCTTTTCTCCCATACATTGAGACGATTTTCTTTTAATGCATGATAATGCTCATACTCACACCGTAGCAATAATTTTGGAGTATCTTACTGAGGTAAGAATTGAAGTTTTAGGGTAGGCAGCATGATCACTTGACTTTTAATCTGATAGATATGTTTGGAATGAACTGAGAAAACAAATTAAGCAAAGAAATCTGGCACCAGCTAACTTAAGGGACCTCAAAAGTGTATTGATGGAAGAATAGAACCTAATCCTGCATAATTTCTTTGATGATTTAATAAAAAATATGGCCAGATGGATGGGGGCAGTTTTTGAAGCGAGAGAAGGTAACATTAAATACTGTGTGCATAAAAAAATATCCAATTTTCACTATGATAGACCAAAACTCCTTACAATTAAGGTACCAAGATCCTATCTCCAATTTGTTTTCTTTCTTCGTTAAGCTTAAATGTTTTTATGTTCAAAAATGTTAATTTTATTGTTATTATAAACTATACAACACAAATAAATCTGTTTTTACGTAAATTTGCGACCTTTTTTTGCATTCCTCTAAACATGTCCATGAGTGTATTTATAATTTGAAATTATTTATAGATTAAATTTTCTTATTAAAAGAGCATAAGTCAATCTTGTATTTATCATGAAGACGATCAGTATATAAGGATACTTCCCATTTCCAGACCAGGCGGACTCATCTGCTATAAAAATGTATTGAGTATAAGAGATTCAGATTTGGTATATAGAACACAGTATACTGCTTCATAAAGAAGCACTTGAAACATGTAGCTCTCCCTACTGGAAAATCATGTCAGGGGTATAAAGAGATTAAATGCCAATTTCTAAGCCAAATGGCTTTTTCAATTCGGAGGATATTTGTGTGTGGGCGTTTTGCAAAAGTCAAAGTGCCCTTCCCTATCTGGAGTTTTAACTGGTCTACATATTAATAACCAACAAAATATCATGTTTGTATATTGGAATACTAATTGTACTGGCTAATGGTAGCAGGCTAGAAAAGTTCCAAATTAATATGGAATCTTAATATCTATTATGTAACAAAATATTCAAAAATACATTTTTCATATGTGTAAACTGAAGTGAATTTTTTTCTTGTACACTCCTCTAATTTGGATATCACTAAATTAATATTTTACGATGATATTAAGGTCCACTTTTTATTTTAAACCAATTGCAAAATATGAAAGTTCAAAACGATTTGCAATGTGTCCAATTTCTAATTTTTGAAATCATGAACTTGAAAAAGATTAAGAAATTCTAGGTTAAGTTCCTTAAAAAATTTCAAGAGACATTTATTCAATCAATCAGTAAAAAAATCAAATAATTTTTCGAGAAGGAAATATACATTTCAATGTTGTTTTTTAATTAAATGCTGATGTATATACATAGAGTTCTAAAAATAATTTCATATATATATATATATATATATATATATATATATATACCTACAGTTCTAAACATACTACCATTGCAGAAATCCATATTTACTAAAAAATTAACACTAAAGGAATATTACTAAAATTTCGAAATCTTTTTATAACAACAACACAATTATATTTTCAACCATTAATGTGAAATGACATTTTATTCGTTCAGCTCCTGTACTACTTGCATACAAAACTAAATTTTTCTACAAACTTATTTTTTTATCCTTGAATATATTTTAATATTATTTTCCATATTTCAATTGCTTCAGTGCAGTTATCGAGAAATGTCCCAAAACGAAAAGATAAACACAAGTTTGTCATTGACTGTAATTTTTAGTCAAGAAATAATAATTTTTCTTACTTCATTATATACTTTTTATTTATTAGAATATCAGTTGATTTCTTTCACTGTTTGAAATCCTTACAGTAAAGCAATAAAAGCTTGTGTTGGAGCCATACCATTGCTAGAATCGTGTCAATGCCATTACCGTGCAGGTGCCAGCCAGTTTAAAGATACCAACATGTTATAAGAATTTTTCTCCTTTTTATTCGTTTTACACCTAGAACTAAAGTTGATTTCTATTATGAATAGTATCCATTCGCTGTGTTAAATAATTTTCTAAGATAATGTATGATGTGATTTTTTTCATAGTTTTACATCATGTTTATCACGAATACTAACTATTAGTAAAGTTAAAATAATTAGCAAACACAATCTACGTTGACGAAAATTTAAACAAAAATCCGAAATAAAAAATAACCAACCTGTATTTAAGTTTAACACACATAATGGATAATGTTCCGATGCGATCTTGCTTAGTAAGAATTAACCAATAAAATGTTTGGTCCACGTAGACCAACCTTAGACTCATTGGTCTAATTACCAAGTGGCTTCGATAATTAGACCAATAAGCAAAGGGTGACAATGGCGTGACCGTGACTCCACCCATCTTTCCGTGATCGCGTTTAAAACAAAATGCAATTCTTAGTTGATTCCTGATGAGCTGCGTGGTCAACGCTTTTTTGACTCCAGAGACTATTCGATCCACACTACTTGTCCGGCTCATGGTCAGTACCTACTTACAGTACGGGGAGTACCTTAATGGTGTATTTGGCGATTGTTAGTTCAGACGCGGTGGCCCAGTTTCAAGGCTCACAGAGGCAGAATGATATTAATATGTGTGAAAGAAAACATTCAGGGACGTGCTCGTTTGTGCATGGAGTAGAATGACATGTATTTTGAACAACTGTTAAAATATCAATAAGTGAGTAGAACATTGTTGTACATATTTGGTTAAATAGTTGCAAATACCTAATCTGTTGTAAATAAGTTGATTCTACTTTTTTACATTATATTACAGTTGCAGGGAATAGTCCAAACAATATAAAATACGATACAAACTACTTAATTACATTTCTTTTTTACAATTTAGCTTTAGGACACCTAGAACTTTATACGATTTCACAATCAGCTGGTTTGTTATCGTGCACGCATTCTCACATGCCCGCACCCCCTCGTTCATTCCCCCTCGTCCTCCACTGACCGTCTCGACATTGCGCGTCCTATGTACAGTATGTTTAATTGTTTATTGATAGTAATATTTTATTTTCAAGATAAAATTTATGTTTTTCATAACTTGAACATCGCGAATAGATAGTATTTTAATCAACGTTAGTGCAAGGTGTAAAACAAATAAAAAGTTACCGTATATATATATATATATATATGTACATATATATTTATATATATATATATATATATATATATATATATATATATACATATATATATATATATATATATATTTATATATATATGTGTATATATACACATATATATACATATGTATATATGTACGTATGTATAGGTTGTACCTTTTCAGAAGTTGTTGGCCACAAGTAATCCAAAATAACACTCTTCAACTCCGTCTAATTAAATCCTTCTTATGTATTATTTCCACAATATAGACATATACAACATACCCTTGTTTATTGGAGCATTAGAAGAAATATTGTGATGAAAATTTCGATGAAAGTCAAACAAAATTTTTCTCTTAAAAAATTCTATATTGCCCCTAATAAAACCCATACACAGTGTGTTTCACAAATAAAGCACATTAAAAATAAAATAAAAAACTAAAACTTTTTATTGATAGATAGTAACATAAATATTATAATGTTGTTATTACATGATATTTATACGTATATCTTATTTTATATACCCATTAATTACCATGTTTTTATATATATATATATATATATATATATATATATATATATATATACATATATATTTATATATATATATATAAATATAAATCATGTAAACAGTTTGTTAGATTTGTAATAGTTTTCAAGCATTCCAAAAATTAATAAAAGTAGACAAATTATAGTCGTCATATAGCCGTCATATCCTCATTTTTCAGATAGGTAACAGGTTATTAGGAAAAAACCCTCGTCTTCCACAGTGGTTAAATAAATATCATAAAAGTTAAGAAGAGTTGAAAACCAGCGTACCAAAAATGAAATTGGTAGATAAAAGAAAAGAGCAATACATAACACTTACTAAGTGCCATTAAAAATAAGCAATAGACAAAGCTAGAATTGTGGTCATTTCCAATAAACATTTTTGACAAATATTTCAATGACTTTTATAATCAGTTTTAATTACATACGGCCATACATACTCTAACAAAGAAAAATTGGCAGTCATTTGAAAGACTTTTTCAGACTACCTCATCACCCTCAATTTATCACATCTAAATTAAACATCAGAGATGTATCAATGGTATGATTTTTCAGATACACTCCACCATAATTATTTTGAAAAATTGTAATATTGGTTGTAATTTTAATTTCATATCCTATACCAACAGGCAAAACTGTACTCAACTCCAATAAAAATTCTTCATTTTCTTCTAAGGATACCTCTACAACTAATGAAGGTCACAACTAGTCAGCTCTGCATATTTGGTCTTGTCCATAGCAAGACAGATGAGTTTGGCAGCATTTGTAATCCTTCTCTGTACTCGGATGTTATGCAAACATGACTCTCTTCTACTACAGGTTTTCCTTCTTCATGTAACTTTTTCATTACTATTAGTGGCAAGATTTCATATCTATCATGTCTGAGCATGTTTCTGGTCAATACGTTATAGAACTTCTTTATTGGTGACTTTCTGAGTCCAAGATATAGATATTATCATCATATAAATTAGCTATCTCTAAAGCAAATTAATTCATATATAACCAACTTCTTTGATTGAAATCATAGCCAAAAAAGTTAAAATTTTTTAAAATGTCTGTGTTGGAGAAGGTTTTGATTAATATTTTTTAAAAGCAAACATATGAAGTGGCATTATAAAACAACTGAAATTAAATTAATAAACGCTATTGTTTTCATTTGACAGACTATTCAATCAAAACACTATTCGAACTTTTAATTTGTTCTAATAACTACAATAACATTATAAAGTGATTTTAATATTTCTCACGTCCCTTTAACATATTAACTGATGGCTCAATTTCTGTTTGATATTCCTGAAACAGGCACTTAGGCGAAATCATTATTTCACATAGTTGTTTGTTTGACATTATACAGTAAAATATTATCTGTGTGGAATCCTAGTAGTCCTTAATATCCTAAACTTATTAAGTTTCTAGTATTCCGGATAACCTGTGCAGTGTAAGAAGTCCATTTTGATAGTGACATTTGGTGAAATTACCTCGGACAGTTTAATCAGATGATTTCCAAAGAATCGTCTCCTAGACAGGGCAACGCTGGGTTACTTTCCACGAAATGTTTCTGCATCCTCTCTACTATATTTAAACATAAAGGTATCTGCGCAAGTTGCAGTGTTGAGTTTGATTTGTGTCATTGGATAAGGTTGTTCTGTTAAAATATTCAATATCTTTTTGTAAAAGAATGATATTGCAGCTGATTTTCATTATCGACAGACAGAATGTTTCTTCCAATCCTCCTAATGTCTTTTATCCATGTTCTGATTCTCGATTTAATCATTTGATGGGAGATGGGGTAAAATGTTTCGAGTCGTGATTGGATTATCTCTGTTGCTTCTATGACAATAAACCATCCATTGCCAGAAGTATCAAAATGCCTAGGAACTCAATAAAGGTTGATGATATTGTTGAAACTTGCCCGCTGATTAAAAGTCTTTGTGCAAGACTTAACAACCAAGGCAAATTGATTATCAAAAAAAAATGGATATAATTTACATACAGTACACATAGTTTGCATACAGTTATATGAAAGGCAAGCACACTTGAAACAGAGTGGCAAGTCCTCCATAAAATTTGCGACAGTTAATTTGATACCATAGTTAAACATATGATTACTTCTGCATCAGGATAATTAGACGTCATTTAAAAAAATGTTAGTTCGCAAAAATCATTAGTTTATATGTTATAAACTTTTTTGTACTTTTTTGAAAAATCTCTACTCTAGTCAAAAAAATCACTTTTTTTTTTGAAAAATATTCTATTAAATAACATGAAATTTGGCACAGAAGGAGGGTATTGAAGCAGCAAGCATGCAATGAGTGATTTTTGGTTTTTTATTCTTCTGCCATAACTCGAAACTTTATGTAGATTTTCTCTGTCCTTGAAAAAATAGTGCATTTAAAAAAACGTCATAAAATCGGTACCACTAGAGATGTTTTATAATCCTAAAACCTACCTTAGGATATGATGATAGCATAGACAAAAAATTGTAGTGATGTAACTATTACAACTTCTTTAGAAATTAACATTATATGCACTAAGTTGGGGGAAATGTGAAATTTCCACCATAATTGCAATTTTGGAAAAACTGTGTTTCTTTTAAAAAAGCATTAATTCAACTCAGATTTGCTCCATTCTCCATTTTTAACCATAAAAATTAATCGAAATTGTGAATATATAGATGTAAAGGATGAGGATTGACAGCAAAAAATTATTTAAATATTTTACTAAGAAGTTAATCAAAATTCACAAAAAAAATTAAAGTTTTTAGCTTGTTTAGCAATGCACATACGACGTAATAAGTTTTTTTTCAGCCCATAAAACGGCTGTTAATTCTGTTTTATTGTTGCTGTCACCATTTGAATTTTTTGGTGCAAATCTCATTCTGTTATGCTTTCTTGGGCGTGAACAATTTCTTTAAATCAACCCCAGATGAAAAATATTGATAGAATTTAGGCCTCACCTCTCTAGATATGTCTTTTTGTACATTTGATGGGAAGCCATGGCAGAGAAGATTCGGCAGCAGATTTTGTAAAAACTTTAGATTTTGTAAAAGCTAGAAACAGACATCTGCATTTATGCGTGATGGCAGTTCAATGGGATCCAATAACTCCTTGTTAATTAATGACACTCTATAAATTTAAACTATAATCTTTTGAAAGATTAATTCTCTTACTAAGTGTAAATTTCCAACTGAATAATAATGAGAATTGTGGGTGTCAAACAATCAAACTCAAACCAACTTTCATCAGACCAAAAAAGTTATCGAAAAAGTTTGGATCTTCCTGATTTATTGTCAGCGTCACTCTACAAAACGCTATCATCTTGGGTAATCTTCTAGTTTAAGCACTTGAACTTGTTCATAATGGTATGGGGGTAGATTTTTAGTGCGAATAATGCTTTGAATTAATGATCTCAGGCTACCAGTACAGCTTCTGTTGTTGTCGTTGCTGCTGTGCATGTATAAATGTTGTGGTCTGGAAAGTATCTATTTGCTGGACTTGGTTCGTTTTCACCAAATTGATAAAAAAAAAATGTGTCTTCACTGACATAAAAATAATCCATCATGCGCCCTATTCACGGGGTGTATAGGGCGCATGAAGCTCATGTCGATTTTCAACAATGTGTACAGCAATGTTTCCCAATCACTTAGCACTCTCAAAACTCCAAGTCACAAAAGCCGAGTAGTAGTAGTAGGCCGAGAGTAAAAGGTGAGTAATGATCTTGTCCATAAAAAACCAAAATCATCTAGAAAATAATACTGTTGAATAAATCTAGTAAGTGCAAGCTAGAAACAGACATTAATTGCTGAATGCTGTTATTGTTGACAAGTTACCAGTGACCAGTAATGGCAACTAGTCAAATGGATTATAAACAATAAAAATGAGGTGTTGTCTATATATGTTGTATATATATATTAAGGCTAATGAACATTGATTTACAAATAATGTCGGTAAATCTTAGTTGAATTAATATTTAAAAAAAAAAAACATTTAGTTTTGCTGGAATTTTGATTATGGAAGGAATTTTACATTTTATGTTTAATGACTCTGTGGATACTATGTTAATTTCTGAAAATGTTCCAATAGTTATATCACTTCAAATTTAAATACTACTCTCAATTAAGAATCATGACATTTATAGATTTATTATGATCCCGGATTTTATAATATTATAGCATTTGGTATATTAAAAAGTGGTTTTCTGCTGACACAGAATCTCAAATAAAGGCTCGAAAAGAAAAGCTCTTATACTGACACTGTTTGCCCCCAGTGTTTCAGCACCAAAATTTGAAATTCTGTTAAAAATAACTTAGCAAAGGCCAGTCTAATTACATGTTTTTGGGCAGACACATTTTACCTAGGAATTCAGGTAAAAGAGCAAGACACCTAACAGCACGTAGTTGAAAGCAAACGGATCTTAAAGATATTAGCACATGTTGCATGTAATCTCCTTTTGCAAATTCAATCATGTCAGTCACGTTGGCTTAAGGACAGAATAAAAACATTTGCTTAATTCTTTAACAGCTCAGAAAAAGAGTCTCCATGCATCAGGATGCAGATAGCTCTGACTATGCGCTTGCTACGTATCTCATTTAGTTGATGTTTTAGTTTTTTCGTCCATTCTTTTGCCAGATCATTGTAAAAATATATTCTGACTTTAGTAAGGAAACAATCCAGGCTAGCTTCATTCGCCTCCATTGCGTGCTGTAATTGTATTTTGTGTTTCTTGAGCAGATCTGCATTTTGTTTCAATGTATTTATGAAAACATCCTCTGATGAAGCATCATCAGCAACGCCATTCCCGTTCCATTCTTTAAATAATATGTGATTATATCTAAAAGAGAAAATAATATAGCTTTATTAATAATTCTCTTAAATGATTCCAAGAACAGTTGTTTAACAATGGGCTGTTTCCACAACAATACTAAATCAAGTAAGTTGACGATAAGTGTTATCACTTTGTTTAAGTAATAAATAGAAATTTACATTTATTACAATTCAATAAGTTTCATAAAATTTATATCTATAACCTAGAGAAAAATTTGAACGTTTCAAATAGAAAGTGAAATGCAAGGGTGTGCTTATTTAATGTAAAAATAGCTGATGACTTAATTAAATCTTATAAATATGTACACACTACACTATAATCATCAAATGACATCACTTAATCTGAAATCGTCGACATATATTGATACCAACATGTTTGTAGTACATTCGTTTTGCAAAGAAATTTTTCTATGTCAACAATTATACTTATAAATTGATAAGAAAATGTTTTTACAAATAAGGATTAAATCTTGGAATGAATGTAGGAAAGTTGAAAATTTGTACAGACCTTTATTTTGGCATTCTGCAGATGTGCTGAAAAGTCGTAAAAAAGAGTATTACGTATTTCAAGATATTGTGTCCTCTATTCAAGGTCACGAAAATGAACTTTTCCAAATACCTCTTGTGTTGCAAAATTTTAAGGAAAGTTGTAACGCATAAAATTCTTTTATGACATAAACTCATAACTCTACAACTTTTATATTTATGTGCATTTATTTTGTATGGTAAATAATTTTGAAAATTCGCAGAGGAAGTGGGAAGTGTGCCAACTGCACACCTCCTTTATAGGATAACCCTATATAAACTGCAGAGTCGAATGCATAGGTACAATTTACAAAGTTAATTATATGATAAAAATATTTTTATCATTATCAAAGTTAAAAACTGTTTATTTATAAAAAGTACTTGTAAATAAAAAATAATATAAATATATATAAATTATGTTATTCAAATTAAATAATTTTAATATATTATCACTAATTTTAGAGGGTTTAAAACACAATGATGCCTTCATACCTTTTACATATTGAATATATTTATGACTGTATATTTTTAATAACCAAGAATTTCTTTTAACTTCAGCAATAATAATAATAACATTTTAATCATATATAGTCAATCAATCTATATGGTATGAATAGTGTTATCCTATAAACTCTCCACGCTATATCTCGAAAATGGTTAGTCATACACAAAGAATGTATATAATCAAGCTTTTAACATGTGAGGTGTAAAAACCTTTAGTATCTTGACTAAACAACTTAATATGAGACTTTTGAGTCCATCTTCAGAAAGTTAAACCAAAGGTTCAAGCAAATTTTCAGCTTTCCTCCTTTCATTCGAGGTTTAGCCTTTATTTTACCTTATTTGACTGTACTGTAGAAATTCTAAGGTAAGGTTTGTAACATTGGCAAACCCAATCACTAAACCCAAGTATAATTTGGTCAGTTCTTAACAAAATTATTCTTTTTATTTTAATATCGAACTTTTTCACCATAATTAGCACATATGAATATAGTATTTTTTAACAAATAAGGAGCTGAGCCACATCATTGCAATCTAATAAGTTCTGACAATGTTCCGTGATATCACTACAATACGCAAATGTAGATTTTTACTATTAATATATTCACCATGAAATCTATCCTTATTCACTTTACACATCCTTCCTACTTGAACGCGCTGCACAAACTGACTAGGTACAGTATGCGGATGTCTCACATAGTTATTTGCAGCCGATGGCTAAGATAGTATATAACATAAATAATTAAAAATTTATGAACTGTAACACTGAAGGCTGGGTCTTTGCAACTCATATGTCACAACCAATAATTATGAGGTTAAAAGAGAATCGGCCTAGTTTGTTTCAAAATACATAAAAATAGAATTCCGTGGTTGTCCATATGAAATTGTTGACATAAATTAAATTTTTACACTCTCAATTCATTTTTAAGGAGGTACATTAAGTAGTATGTAGTGATATCCTAGAATCATGTATACCTATTAAGTAACAGAAGAAAGTAAAGAAATGTAATAAATTAGTTATTAAGTAAAGTGCTCAGTACCTTGTCTCAATTAAGTTTTCTTATTTACTATTAATTAAATTAAAAAATATTTCACAAAAATGGAAGGAAAATACTATTTACTAAAGTTTCAAAAGTTTAAAGTAAAATACTTTTTTAATTAATTCATAATCTGATTTCTAAAAAAAATGTCTATGTATTAATTTCTAAACAACGAGCATCAAATATAATGTAAAATGTAACTAATTAATCAATCTATCACAGATATCAAAGGAATTGCTGAAGTGCAATTTAATTCCAGGATTCTCCATAGCGTGTATTTTCTTAAATACCATAGCATATTCTTTCTTATCCTCATCATGGCAGCTATATGATGGTAATATTGGTATGGTCAACAAAATATAGGGCACCAAGAAAATGCTTTTCTTGCTGTTGTATGTATAACCTAAATATTTAGCAATAAAAATGTTGCCATTATTTGTAACTCTACAGAGAACTGGAAAATAATTTAGCTGAATACTCTTCATATAGAGAGACAGATTTTAAACTAAAAAATTTGCCCATTTCTTCATATAAAAATGATTCAAATTCTTTCCCCCCATCAGGTAACACCCCTGCTAGAGCATCCATCAAGCTATCAAATGGTACAAGCGCAACCATTATTAATTGTAAGCTAACGTGAGTTCAAATATATTCATTTAAAGGAAGAAAGCCCTCTTCCATCCATGAGCAAATGCATAAATAGTGATAACAGTGTTATGTACTTGTGATTCCTCACTAAAATTATCTGTGTGATATAATGCATTATGCACTTAAGGATGTGTCAAATTGGTCTCTCATTTGATATTTGTTCTCCTTGTTAATATACCACAATTCTTTATGGTGGTTCCTAAATATCTAAACAATACTATTACCTTTCAAGTTGCTCATATTTCAATTAGTGGGTCAACAAGTATTTTTGAAATAAAATCGAAAATTACCATACATAGTTATAATCCATAGAATCGATGTAAATACCATTCTCTATATAGGTCCACTGCAAGTATGAATTAACAACTTCATAAACAAATTCACCAAAAATCATAAACAAATTCACCAAAAATCTCATATATAAATTCAATAACTGCAGCTCTTGTTGAAGCATTACTAGCTTGCTTCCAGAAATTTGGGAATAAATTGTGGAGATTTAGAAGAAAGCAACTTAACAAAAGCTAACCTGATTAAAGTAATGATTACTAACCAGAGGTGGTTTGTATTAAATTTTGGTGGGAGAGTTAGTTGTATACAAAATTCATTCGAAAGAGAAAGAGAAAACATCTATACCTTTTTAATGAAAATCAGGGATAGAGTTAATTAAAACTTTGTTATAAGTCTGGTTTGGCATAAATGCAAATTTCTTAACTTTTTTGGTTTATATGAAAGAATACATATATATATATATATATATATATATATATATATATGTATATATATATATATATATATATATATATATATACATATATATATATATATATATATATATATATATATGTATATATATATAAAGTGACTTATTTAAAAATTAGAGTTTGGGTTCAATTAATTGATTATAAATAAATTAGTTTGAAATATGTTCTTCCCATAAAGAAACGGCTGTCATCTGGCTATCAAACATAAATTGTATAAACTTCTCTTTACATGATCTTTTTGCTTATTTCAATATTTTTATTTTCTAAATAATGTAAACATACATTGAAAACCAGACAATTCACATTTTTTATGGAAAACAAAACAATTTATTGATAGAAACATCCACATAACCATGATTTCAGGGTTTTTTATAAAATTCATATTACATTATTTCATTTTTTAAACTAAGCAAAGCCACACAATACAATAAATCAATGTGAAATAATTTATTTCAAATAAATGCCAATGTTCAATTACGCCGTAATTATTGGCTCGATTCCAATAACTGACACCTTGGAGAAATTTAGCACCATGAATTATAGACTAACGTCATAGATTATCTATGTGGTGGCCTACTCCAAATGTAAATAAATTTTCACTGAAGTATTTAGTTTCACGTCCTTACTTTTTCGAACTTTCTCTCTCGCACTCGATAAATTCAACAGTGGACTTTTCAGTTGTCAAGTCAATAACTCTGGACGCATTTCTGAGGCAATGGGCCCAAGGAAATAGATGTTAACTATGTACTGAAGGTGATCTCCCTTAGCAAATGCAAGGCCATCAGCCACATTGACCAGCTGTCGCACCAGATGCATTTGCTATGTGAAGTACTTTCTGAGATTGAGTTGAAACTTTAAAAGACATTGCTATGCCTACCACATTGTAAACAACTGCAATTGCAGCTGATAGTCAGAAAATATTATTCACACAGAAAATATTATTAAAATATATAAAGTAGAAATAATACTACAGCATGTAGTTTCATTTAATTGTGAGTAATGGTTTCTGGTTTAAACCACATCAAGAAATTGTAGTACATTAGCAATGATAAGAAAAAAAACAATATTTCCTTGAACTTACAACTTTCTAAAATGAATAGATTATTTTAATGAGGAATCGTAAGCACAGAACACCGTTATCACTTATAAAGCAATTTATTCAAGGATGACGAAACTTTTGTTCCTTTCCATGAATATGCTTGTATCGACATGAACGTACAATTAATAGTAATTGGACTACCACCTGATAAGGGGAAGGAATTTGATACCGATACCTTCTTGTATTAAGAATTGGACCAATTTTTTGGTTTAAAATGTGGGTCTTATTATATGGAAAATATCGAATAAAGTTGTTCCCCAGTTTTCTTTTATATCTATGTGCGTAATGTAATGTACTTCATTACTTACTAGTTAGCACTCATGAAATTTTTATATGTATTCATCATTGCTGTAGAATGAAAACTTTGGGTACGCATTTTAATAATTTTTACGTTTTTTGTAAGCCGTAAATACACAATGGCCACAATAATTAAAAATTGCCACCATTAGAAATTTATATAGTTCCACAAACTAAAAATTTCATTACAGAGTAAAAAGCGGTAACAAAATTTTACACCACGTATCTTTTCTTCCTCTTGATAACGTACCTCTAAGTCACATACCAGGTACTCACACTATGGGAAGATATGCAGCTCACTTGATGAGCCATATGCTAGCTATTCAAATATGATGTTTTTCAAACTAATGGCCATCACTATGAGGACACTTGTTTGTATACATTTTCCAAACCATTTCAATAACAGTTCATAATAATTTGACAAACCATCCTTTCTACTTTTTCTCAAGCCACTAAAAGTTCTGATCATTGGGATACTCGCATTTGTTAAGTTGATTTTCCATGTACATAAAAAATGTAAAATCAAATGGTGTTAAATTTTAATTATATAGAAATAATGTAATAATCTGACGTCAGATAACTTGAGTAAATTTATTGTTTTTTGAGCCAATGAGCTGGTGCATAGTCATGAGGCCGCAGACAAGTGCACAATTGATTCTTTATTTGCAACTCTTTAGATGTATTGAAAAGCAGCAGCAAGCGAGATTCAATATACTGGTTTACCATACTTTGTTGCATTTTTCAAGGAATAACTCTAAACAAACCGCAACAACAGATAAAATAACAACCACTATAAATATACATGAAAAATCTTCTTTAAATAACCATGCATGATTTTAATGAATAAACATTTTATGTGCATTCGATGCGGTTCTCATGTTGCTCAACAATAAAATCTGGCTAATAAGATAAACGAGGACACAACTTAATATGTTTGTCTGACAGAAATTGTTGCATCAGAAGAAACATGGCACATGTTGCATCATGTTGAAGAATGAAACTTTTCTCATTTTACTTGTAGTTTTCTATACACATCATTTCTTAACCTCTTTAGTAAACCTTCGTAATATTTAGAATTGATACTATTGTTTCTGGGTAAAATTTCTGGTCGGCAATGCCTTAGCTCATTTTTTTTTAGTTTGGAACAAAGTTCTATGTTTAGTATTGCATATTTTAAACAATAATTTGACATTCTGTTCACATCAACAAGGTGAAAAAAATTCACACATTTCTAGTCACAAGTACTGAATTACTTGGTTTGTTCATAACAAAAGTGAAATTTAGTCTACTCATAATAATGTTGACCATAAATATAAAAGTATGAGTTTAAATTCACATCTTGCCGTCTATATTAACATCAATGTTCAACATTTAAAGGGAAAATTTGAAAAAACAAATACTTGTATGCCATCATTCAAACTCAGCATGATACAAAGTATTCTGTTAATTAGTAAACACATTCACTATTTCCTGTCGTCTTCTTTCTTTACGTTAGCTCTCCTCACCTATTCCCTCCTCGCCACCGCATCCGTATGCTGCTATACATTTCACCCTCTTCTTAACCGACCTATACATCTCATGTTACAAATAATTTTCTCTCCCTTTGCTTATAACTTGAGTGCTACTGGATGGAATTTTATGTGGTTTTCATCATCCTGGAAGTTTTAACATTAGTGTAGATTGTTAGGTTACAAATGTATCCTGCAAAGTGGGTCAGTTAGAAGTGCTATGTATGACACAAAAATAGCGGCAGTGCTAAGACATGGAAGGGTAAGTAACTCTACCAGTGGGAAGTTAAAGTTCAACATCGCGACTGCCACATAAGCAGAGCTGCTGGAAAAAGCTACAATCAAATAAATCAATTAAGTTATGTTTTGTATCATGTTACACAACATCTTTTTTGTCCATCTAAACATGTTGTAAACATCTTGTATATCACGTAATTAACAATGAGTTTTATTCTTTTTCAACATTCAAAAATATCTTTGAGACTGTTTTGTATGGATAATGAAGCACAATCTCCATTATATAAAATAAAATCAAATAAAAAAACACATTGAGAAAAAATAAATAAATGACAAATAATTTTTTGACCATGTTTTTAAATTATATTTAATTAGTTATTAAATTGTAAATTGTAAAATGAATTTGGATTTACAAATATTTTATGTATATAATTAATACATATGGCGGACTTATTGCTACTAGAGCAATCTTTTACAGCCAACTAAAACATCAGTCCAGCCCTGCTCGATGAGCGGCAAGGAATCGGAACTGGGTCCCCATGGTGCGTCGTGCAGTCAAAGAATATACACCATGGCAACAGACGAACAAAAACAGAACAGAACAGAAGCATAAAACTGAACACAAAAAACAATGTTTTAGGCAGGTGGACTACTTTTTAAAAAACATTTGTACAAAAGACATCATGCTTTAATTTTAACCAATTTTTGTAAAGAACTTCATGAAACCAATTTTCATCAGTAACAAGTGTGACACACGTTACTTGTTTCTCAAATTTCTAGTGCAGCTATTTTCGATTTGTCACACAAAATGTACCTCAGTTTCTTTTTTAAACTCCAGGTAAACATAAAAATGAAAACATTGTTCAAATTTGGTTACTATTTTTTTTACATGAATCAACCACGAACTAACAATAAATGCATAACACAAAACACAATTATAATTTGTGTGTAAAGGAATGTTGCAATAGTGTTTTACAAAATGGCACCGTAAAGTTGTAATATTCTTATGTAAGAATACTTAATTTCTTAATGCTTATAAATATACAGCGAGTCGAAACAGGATCATTCGCATTATAATCTATCTAAACTGTGTACGAATAAAAATATTTAAGTTTCCTATATAAACTACGTACGGATGTGTTTAAATATTTGAAACTGTTGATGCGAATAATACATATATCACAGAACATGAACTTCTATTATCCATAATAGAAGTTCATGTTCCATCAAGATAAAAAAATGTATTTTACTACTTAATTGCACAATATTGCAAACCCATCAAAATTGTTTGGTAGTTTCTTTGTAGCTTGTTGTGAGGCGTTTTTACTTATAGTCGATGAAAGCTTAAAATATATTTAATTGTATTACACCTTCATTGTATTACATACATATATGTGCAACCTGTCTTAATTACTGAAATGATAAGTTTGAAGAAATCAAAGTTCATCAGACCACTTGCTCGTATTATTGTCAGAATATTGCAAATATCTTACCTTCCTTTTTCAGCTGAACCATAGTTCTAAATGTGCCTTAGTTTATTTACCCTGGGATGAACTTCACATTGAGCTGAAAATTAGTTAAATTAGGTATTACCTTATTTCTGTCTCCGAATAAACAAAATATTATCCTTAATTTATAGGCTCTGCTTAGCAGTCTTCGTTTTAAAGGGTATATTGAATTGTGAATTTAAGTGATCATTTAATTAAATCCACTTAACATTGTGAGTTCCTATAGTCAAACGGAATGGGCTATATAAAATGTAACTGTTATATTATCATTACAATTATGTAACTATCATAATATTTTTGTTTTAACTTCCATAACAGCTTTTGAGTTTAATCAATATTTGTATCGTACCGAACATTTATATGACAATACTGTTTAGACAATAGCCATTGTTTTTTATCAAAGTAACTAAGTTCTTTATCTAGTAGGCAGTCTGAAGGCCCAAACATAAATTTACACTGATGGTTCGATATCGGGCCCGAAATTCAAAGTCATAGCAGCTAATTTCTGGGATGAAAAAAGAAAATATTTTGAATGGTAAGTGCCTTGAAGTAAATTTTTGCGCAGTGCTGATATATTAAGTACCATATTAGTTTGTTTTACTATGCAGTTGTGACAGTTAAATAGTAAGAAGAAATTATTGAAGTCACTTGTCAACCATATTGAAATTGCACATATGTTTCTTGAAACTGCCATAATGAACAATGCAACAATCGTGCTGAGTTTTTGCTATATATGTTGTATTATATATGAAAATAATTTGTGTTTATTGAAAATTATGCCTATTTCATTGCTTTAATGAAACATCGAACAATTCACTCGATTTATGTTCCTTGAATTCACACATTTTCAAGAACGCCAAGAAAAGAGTATTAAATTCCAAAGTAATTATATTCTAAAATAACATGTTTTTAGTAGGACATTACTTTTTTCTTAAAAACGGCAGTAATATTTTCCCGAAAAAAAAGGTTAAAAAGTTTAAAAGTAATAACCTTACATGCTGTGAATGGCTTCCTGCCAAGTACACTTTAGCTTACACAAAAGTCAAAATATTGTTAGAGGGGCTATTATTCAAATTTCAACTAAGTAGCTGAAGGAGAAACTGATGCCTAACACCGATAATTGTTATGGAGGCCACAATATTATTTGTTGAAAAATATTCTACATGTGAGCGACAATATAAAAATTATTGGTTGGAATTGGAATAGGATATAACACAACTTCCTAAAAGGTGTAACTTTATGAAATGTAAAATAAAATAAATTTTTGGCTTAGAAATTTCACATTGATGATATTTTGAAAGCTCATGTTTTCGAGTTTCTATAATTTCACATATTGCATAGACAATATTAATAAGGTTACAATTAAGGAATTCATTACTTAGAATCTGAATTTGATTAAATTGACACAACGAATAATTGTGAAATACACGCTGACCTGTTATGAAAGTTGAACAAAATTGATTCTAATTAAGATTCGTGATAAATTTTTATGATGACTAAAGTGACAAGTTCACATTTACAGTTGAATAACAGTTCTGAAGATGAATATTGATTTTGGTAATTAAATCAAGTAAAAATGTTTTGATTGACCTTGCGGCCTAAAATTATTTTTTAAACCAATTGGTATTTTTTATAATGCCACAGTATTTAAATGATTCAGACAAGGCACAAAAAATGTTTATTATTAATGTGCTTATTACGAAACTTGTATTAAAACTGTTAATATTAATTGTTAACATGTTTAGACGTTGCACCACAGATAATATAGCACCACGTCGAAAATGGTGGTATGGTGGCTTACAAAGTTCTAAGTGTTCGGAACTTGGGCATTTGTCAACAATTTATATTAACACAATAAAATTAACTCTGATAATTATATAAACCTTGATCATTTAATACCTAAACATTTCAAATAAAACTATACAAATTGTTACTGACCTTGCTAGACACATTTTCAATATTTCTTCTAATATTGAATAATATAGGTGAAATTATAATATTTTAACCAATATTAGTTATGTATTGTGAATATAATGTTTAGAACTTGACATGACTTTAACATAAGAATAATTTGTAAATTTATTATATATATCATTACATTTCCAACAAATTTTGTTATCTGGCATAAAATAATTATAAATGTCACTTTTGGTTACACATTTCTGATATTTTGGATAAATTTGCAAAGTTTGTTGACAAAACGGAACCTTACCGAAACTATGTAAACATGGACACACAATAAATATCCATTAAATAAATGTTTATTATTTACACTAAAATTTAGTGTGCTTCCAACTTTTTAAAAAAGTTTATATATTATAGCATATATATAAAAATAACCAGTTACAATGTATAAAATATTTGCACTAATAGGTCACAATTAATTTCTAACTATTACTAAAATTATATGTACAATGTAAACCAAAAACATATCCAATAAATAAATGTTGATTATTAACATTAAAAAGTTAGTTTATTTCCAAATTTCATAAAAAAATTTTAAATGTCTTGAATATTAAATCTGTGAAAGAATAACTAATAATACGGGGTCTAATATTGGCACTAATAGATCACTATTATTGTCTTACTAACCTTAAAATGGAATAAAAAACGTCCATATAATAAACTACCAGATAAATTTCCAACTCTTCGCACATCAACCGCCATTATACAATATTTGTCTACGAAAAACTGGCTACTGGCCTATCATGTTGCATAAGCCATTGATTTGATATATTCAATTGACGATTGTCAACACTTAGAAGTTAACAGTTAGCACTTAACGTTGATCAACCTTAATGCGATTGTGAAACAGTGCTTCAATGCGCATCAGTATAAACAGGCGTCGACATCGACCTTTTATTAAATGCAAGTATTGTACAAATGTTAACACATATTTTTGTCAACAGCATTGATTGTTCATGCACATTAATAGTTTTAGTTTTTTGACACAGCTCTCGTTAAAACATTTTTTTTCAATTTATGATTTGTTATAATTTGTTTTGACTTAATACACTTTTTCTCTTGTTACTAAACTTTGTTAAATATACAAATTGATAATATAAAACAGCAGTGAAACCTTAAAAATATGCCATAAGCGAAAAAATGCTATTTATTAATTGGTGATAATAGAAAAAAAATTTAGTTCAATTTTTTTATTAAAATAGTTCGTGTGCGACTAGGGTTGCCAGGTGCTAAAACCAAAATGCCGGACTGCCCAGCAAGTTTACCTGAATTTTTGGTTATTTTGACTATATCCAAAAGTCTGCAACCTAAAAACTAAGGATTTTATGCCTTAGTCCTAAAATGAAAGCCATATTTTTTTGCAAATAATAACAATCAGTCTTCTTTATTTAACCATCAATATGAAAGTCTTCTTAAACCTTAGTAATTACTAATAATTCGTCTCCTTTACTCTATAATCATTACTATAAAGAATTACCTTCTTTAATAAACGTTTCGTCACTACAAAACTTAACTTCCTCTGTTAGGTAACAGAACTAGTCCTCTTAATTACAAAACATACCGTCTATTAATTTCTTTTTATCAATGAATCGATCTTTATATATCTAATGCACTTTAACTTCTAATTAAAAAATGTCAGAAACCAAAACAGTTGGTAGTAATTATGAATAATGGAAACAAAATAAACAATATTCTTCATTTGAGGAAACCTTAAAACCTTAAAACCTTAAAACTTAAAATCTATTAAATAATATTCAATGTTTCATATAAATTTATTCACAGTAAGGAACACCCCATAATCCCACATGGACTCTCCGTTGTGATGACAGCTCCTGCTGTCTTCAAGTTTACAGCGTCAAGTGATCCTGATCGACATCTGGAGGGTGCTAGTCTCCTTGGGGCAGACATTACTAATGCTAAGAAAGCAGACGCTGGCCGCATTCTATCCGATGTCATCCTCAAGTATATGGACATCATGAAGATTGAGAATGGGCTCTGTGCACTCGGATATAGCAAAGCTGATATACCCAATCTCAGTCAAGGGTACTTTGCCACAGGTATGTCCACTTTTTTTATGCTAATAAGCAGGTGTAAAAATCCTTGCTATTGGCCAAGTCTAAGGTCTTTGAAGGGGATATGGAGGTTTAATAAAAATATCATTTGGTTGCTGGTTTTAAATAGATTAATTTTTTCTTAAGTTGTAAAGTTCAATTATTGAATTGTCAATAATTTTGTAGAAATTCATTATTCACAATTAAATGAAACTATGTGATGTAGTATTATTTCTATTTTCTTTAAGTTCTTTACCACGACCTATGTTTCGTTGTATTACAACATCTTCAGGAGGGCTGTTAGCAAAGATCTTTGAAGAAAGGTCCATTTTTATGAAGTAAGACCTAATAAACAATCCATAAGGCAGTGATCTATTAACCCATGTCGAAGCAAATGCTATTGGCTGTAAATATGAACAACACTTGTGATCGTAAATGGAAGAGTAATGAGTATTAATATTGATGTAAATGGTATTCCAAAGATCTTTGAAGAAAGAACCTTTGCTAATAGCCCACCTGAAAATTTTGTAATACAACGAAACCTAGGTTGTGGTGAAGAACTTAAAGAAAGTAGAAATAATACTACATCACGTAGTTTCATTTAATTGTGAATAAATTCAGTTATGTAAAATATCAACTTTTCATTTTATTTAGGATATTGAACACAGAATTGAATAACTTAATGACCTGACACCATGAATAATCCAAATGAATCTATTTAAGACATCCATTAAAAAAACAAAGGAACACTATCATTGCAGTTTAGTAATCTAACTTAAAATCTTAAAACCTTAAACCTACCCCTAACTGCAGGAAACCTTAAAACTTTTTTCTGTCAAAATCTTGTCGTAGAACTGCTTGCACATTAAATGTCTCGGATAAAATTCCACGACTAGCATTTTCATAATTAAATTTAAATTCTGCAATTGGTCAAAACATTTGCTATGATAAATTTCAACATTGTTTTGTGCTAGAATATTTATAGTTTCAGACACTTAGCTCTACTCAAGAACGTTTTTTAAGATTATCCAATTAACATGTTTAGTGTATACTGTGTATACAAGTGTTCCATCCAAGATCGTAAATAATTTACGGCAAAAATTGTACATGTTTGTTTTCTTTGAAAGCTGTCACTTGTTGAGAGTATTCATTATTATCTCCAACTTTGCTCCAAATAGATGTCACTTTCAATAGCACTATGGACGGAAATGCTAAAAATATGCGCAACACAGCTAATTCCTATCATATTCTGATTGTTGTAAGAGAAACATCATTTTGTCCCTCCCTATTTTTACGACCAAAAGTTTACAGCAGCATTATCAGCAGAGAATGCTATCAGCTTGTCAAATAGGTTTTTGTTACATACAAAATCAAATATGTAATTAGAAATTGTTTCTGGTGTCCCATTTTGTTGTGCTTAGATATCAATTAAGGAAACTTGAATTCCGTCTCACTGGAGACCAAAATATTGAATCAACAGTGGAGATTAACTTTACAACACTACGATCACAAGCATCAGTGGAAGTTCTATATTTTAGAATTTTTATGGAGTATTTTATGTCAGAAAGCTCATCTAATATTTTTTTGGTACAAATGGGACAAAAACATTTTCTAAAATAGCCTCCACATTTGTGCGGGCAATGAATTAATCAATTTCTTATGCTTTACAGTTTGAAAAACCATGGTAGCGTCAGCGGCCCATACATATTTTATCAAACCTGGTTTTGTCGTTACAAAATTGAAAATGTTTGTTGAAGACGTAGCACTACTAATGTTTTTGAGGTGTTTCTCGGGAGATGAATGCTTTTGAAGATCAACTTTGCCCTTACTAGCTATAAATATAACATGGTTGCAAACCTGACACCTTCTTATTTCTTTCGCATTATGGGATCTGGAAATAAATCAAAAACACTAAAAAACAGTATTTTTCCACTCACAATATTGTTCTGAAAACAAAACTTTTATTGAGCTACAAACAGTATACTATACTGCACAAATGGATACATATACTGATTGTCACAAAACTTGGTTTTGCTATGTTTAGAGTAATGAAATCAAAATGAAATGTGCTTAACGTTACTTTCTGACTTGTAATACATTTACGACAGGTAGTAAAATAGAAAAAAACACTGGTTTTAAAATAAATGTTAGTTGTTAATATTTCAATTCATATCGAGTATTATCATTATATATTAGGTATATAACCCTTCAACACTTGGACGTCTCAAACTCTCTCGGTGTGAGTTGAGTTGAGGCAGCACCCAAATGATAATCAAAATACATATTTTGGGGTGACTGATCTTATTGCCTCAGGCAATCATTTAAAAAAGTAGAAACACTTACCAAAATTGTAGCAGCTACATTCAAAAAGCTGGTAAATACGTATTGCTGATGGTCTGCAGTAGAAAAGCATTACATGCGTTCACCATTGAGATACAAATGCCACTGACCGAGTGTCGGATTTGTTGTCAATCGGCGGACAGATCGCTGGCGTGAGGGGCAGTGGCACGCGCTCGCTCAAGCCGGTGGCATAACGTAACCAGTGACTTGTTTGAAGTGAGGGACTTTACGGCGGAGTGGAAATGGCATGTAAACAGCTCAACTCTCATGGGCAAGCTGATTTGACAAGAAAGGTAAAAACCGAACAAAAGCTGGACAGGCCTGCGTTTGTTTTTATTAAACAGAAGCAAATATCTATGTGGTGTAAAATATTTGAAAGTCAATTGTTTTTTAAACTATCGACTGAATACAATATCAATTATAAATTGAACACAAATTGTTCTATTTTCAATTTGCCTACTTACATTTTACAAATGACATTTTTAACATTAACATTTGTAGCTGATTTTATTGCATTGGCAACTCACTTTATATGAAAAAGGGGGAACACAGAAAACTATTTTTTAAATTTTGCTGCATATTAATAGACTACTGAAAATTATATGCATGTAGGTTTGGAACAGGAAATTGTGAACCTGTGACAGACTGACCGACATGGTGAAAGTATAGCTTCCTTGTTTCATGAGAGATAATAATAGTCCAGTTAAAGAAGATTAAATTTTGACCATTTATAAGGTATTAGGATCATTTAAAGAATTGTAAATTTATAAAATTTCTACTAAAATCTCACTGCTGATATTTATTAAAAAAAATATCTTGCATAATGTAAAGATAAAAAGGGAATAGCATAAACACATGAACACATAGTTTATAGTTCACTTAAACTATGTGTTCATGTAATATGAAAGTATATAGTTCACTTTATTAATGTATCTTCCGTTTAAATGCATAACAAACAGCCGTGTTGACAGCCCCTAAGGTGTGCACTGCGATCGCAAAGGAAATTAATATGGTGTCTTTCAATATTTTTATTACAATGGCAACTAAACACAAATAATTTACTTTTCAGTATTTAATGACTTTATTTAAATATACTCGTTTGCAAAAAAGTAGACACTTATGATTTTTTCTATTAGTTCAAGTAAAAGTGTAAGAAAATTGAATTTCATGTATCAAAATTAAATAAATATTATCTACTAAGAGCAAAAAACTTTTGGTCTGTAAATTACCAAAAGTTTACTCACGATATATGAGTTGTCTCTGGGCTCAGTACACCATTTTCTTTCTGATACTGGCCATTTCTGAATGAATCACTCTCTTTAAATCTTTTCCAGGTCCTATGATCAGTAGCATGACTTATACCAAACCCTTGCGAAACATAACATTGAGAACAGCGTTCTGAAAGAAGAATCATTATATTACCAGCAATAACTGTTATGTCTGCCATGATTATAAAATTTTTCAAGAAAAACAAATTAACAGCAATTTTCAAAATTAAAATTACTTAAAAGGTTATTTATAAATAAACAACACAACATCTGACCACATAACCCTAACAAATGTTTTAATTCCAATGGAAATTTTTTTTAAAATTCCTGTAGCTGTGAAGTATTAGGTACGTGTTTTTTTTGCCAAGGAGCGTATAATGATATAATATTTCTTCATATTTATATTGTACTATAATTGTCAACATAAAATTAATTTATGACAACATTTAATATTCTGTAGGTGCTAGTTTGTAATTATTAAAACCATGTTGTAAAAATTCAAAGATAATAATTTATTACAATGATAAGCACAGACGTTCATTAACAAAATGTGGCCACGCGATGTCCCCATTAGGGTAGACGTAGCTTAATATGTACACCCCACACTTTGTTACATGCCACCGATATTTTTCGCACCTGCTGCTACCTACCTTCAGCAAAGTGTTGTTATGTGGAGCTTCACTGAGTGTTATCTATTTATTTGCGGTTACTATGTGTAGCAAAGATGCAATTAATAAGGACCTTAATTTTATTACTGAATAAGCAGTGTGACACTTTATAAAAAAATTCATATTGATAAGTTTTATTTTTGTCTGTGTTCTGGTAAATTACATATTTTTGTATCAAGGTGGACCCTGAAAAAAATAATCTGCCACCTTAGAGTATTCTCCATATTGAATTTATATTCACTTTATACACCTTATACCCTTCTTTAAGTTTCGAGTTATCTATCTACCACATTTAATTGAAATCTATTTAGTGGTTTAGCCGTGAAGATTTAACAATCAGATACACAGAAAAATTTACATTTGCATTTATAACATTTGCGTGAATCAAATGCGTGTTTTAGCTTAACCTGGGCAACATAGCAATTAATAGCTAAATTATTTTTTTAACTGATATTTTCCCTACTTTAAATCTTTTTCTCATTTAAGTGTAGAACAGTATGGTAAAATTTATAACATTGCTTGTTATACATTCTACAATAATTAAATATATATTGTAAATATATAAAATATATATGTGTGTATATATGTACAAGAAAAGTTTAATGAAAAGTTTCAACGTAAGTCAAACAAAATGTTTCTAACAAAAAATCTTTATTAACCCTTTTTAATAAAGCCCACACAAATTATATTTCCAGAATAAAGATACATCTGCACAATAAAAATAACTAACATAAATATTATAATGTTGTTATTACACAATATTTATACATATAGCTTATTCTATAAACCCATTAATTACCATGTTTTTGTATGTTTAAAGCATGTTAATAGTTTGTTAAATTTGCAATGTTTTTCAAGCATTCCAACAGTTAACCAGGAGGTAAATTTTAGCCATCATGTCAAGACATTATTTTTCAGATAGATAGAAGGTTATTAAGAAAATATCCATGATGGTTAAATCTATATATATAAAACAAAGTCGTGTTAGTTACACCGTTTATAACTCAAGAACGGCTGGACCAATTTTTTTTATTTTTGTGTTTTTGGATTTGTCTTCATCGGGAATAGGATAATAAATATAAAGATATTGGAAAAATTCACAAAAAAAACATTTATTACGAAAATTCATTTTCTCATACATTTTGTATGGAACGGCTTTTTTGATGATATATCGAGAACGCATTGACTGATATTTTTTTTTTCATTGAAAATTTATATCTATATATATAAAACAAAATTGTGTTAGTTACACCGTTTATAACTCAAGAATGGCTGGACCAATTTTTTTAATTTTTTGTGTTTTTGGATTTTCTTCATCGGGAATAGAATAATAAATACGAAAATATTGGAAAAATTTATGGATGGAACGGCTTTTTTGATGATATATCAAGAAAGGATTGACTGATTTTTTTGTCATTGAAAATTTATGTGATTATTTATTGAATATTTTTTTTATCTCGGCTTCAAGAAGTTTCCTCGCGCATTGGAAAAGTAAAAAAAATCACAAATAATTTAATTGTGTGTAAAACGTTATATGTGATAAATGACAGAAAAAAAAAAGAAAATAGTATGTCATAAAAGACAGACACAAACGAAAATGATGATCGGTTTTTAATAATTCTTATTCAGTTTTCGACCATTACTTCATTTGAATTCAATTACATTAATTCTCTTTAAACAATTTTTTCTGAAAATCATTAGCGAAGAGTGATTTTAAATAGTCAAGTTTTATGAAAATGTTCACTTTGTGAGGTTATGATATTTGTGATTGTGCGGGCATAGATAGCTTCATTATGTAATTTACTTGATTAATTTTAAAGTGTTATTTATAATGCTGAGAGTCGAATCTTTCACAACAAAGCCATAATGCAATTCGACTTAGGAATATTGCGAATAAATCCACTGCAGATGAACAAGTAATTGCACGGGAAGAGCGCCGCGTAAGTATGGCCCAACTTCGTTCTTCACAAACACAAGAACAAGACAAATAGCTCAGTTGGCAACGAAAAATCATCGAGCTTATCGCACAGACCAACAACTTAATAATCTTCGACGCGTAAGATGAAATGCTTCAAGCGTTGATTTGAATCGAGTAGCATTTCAATACGATTGCATAATTGACTACAGCTCGCATCCTTTCTATCGAATTGGCCCAATGTATATTATGTGCGACCCTTGCGGTGTATTGAATTAGTTCGCTGAAGAAACGCCTGGATTGTGCTCTCTCTGTGGCAAGATCAAATTGCCATTCTTTCTTCTCCCACCTGAGTCATTGCGTTCATTACTTCGTACCGAAACACCAGAATTACGACATTTTCTATCGAACGTTCAAAGATACAAAGGTTGTTTCCAAATGACTTCATTTGGAGCAGACATTATAGAAGAACGCGGATTCAATCTGACATTCAAGGTAATTTCTGCTAGAGAGAATAAACGTTTATTCGTTTATTATTTTTCATGATCATAATTTAATAAATCTCACTTCGCCTTCGACTTTATGGATCCAAGGCTAAATTCACAATCGAATCGGATTATTGCAACTGCTTGAAGATGCACAGCATAAATTCATCTAAATTTACTTCATGGGCAACAAAAGAGTAATACTTATAAAGCAAACATAACGCTCATTTTGTGTCATTTAAAACATTTTACTGTATATGCGGAGCAATTATGTGAATAAATTGTGTCATTTTATTCACATAATTGCTCTGCATATACACATATACAGTAAAATGTTAAAACATTTATAATAATCCCTTGTAATCCTTAACATCCTATAGGATGTAATCGTTAATATCCTGAAGGTTATTAAGATCCTAATATTCCGAATAACCTTTGCAGTGTGAGAAGTTCATTCTCAGACAAACTTGTTAATAACATTCAGTGAAATTACTGACAGTTTAATCAGATGATTTCTAAAGAATCGTCTTCTAGACAGAGCGAAGCAGTATTACTTTCCACAAAGTGTTTCTTCATCATGTCTACTATATTTAAAAATAAATATATCTAGACAAGTTGCATGGTTCAATTTGATTTGTATTATCTGATAAGGATATTCTGTTAAATGATATAATTTTTTTTGTAGAAGAGTAATATTGCAGCTAATTTTCATTACCTACAGGCAGAATGTTTATTCCAATTTGATCATCTGATATGAGATCGGGTGAAATAGTTCTGGTACTGATTGAATCTCTGGTGATTAATCCATTACCAGAAATGTCAAAATATCCAGAAACCCAATAAAGCTTGATGATATTGTTGAAACTTGCCTGCTAATTTGAAGTCTCTGTGCAAAACTTAACACTTGTTTATTTAAATGGGTTGTTCAAAGCATCGAGGCAAATTGATTATCAGAAAAAAATAAATATAATTTAAATACTTTCTTTCTTTAAACACATCATACATATAGTTGCATACAGCCATATGAAAGGCAACTATGCTTTAATCAAAGTAGCAAATTATCCAAAGAATATGCGATGCTTTACTTAATGCCCCGGCTCAACGTATATTTACCCCCATGACAGTACATTTAAATTTATAGACAACAATGTCACATTGAATAGATACAATATAGAATGAAATAATCGTTTGAATACTATTCTCTCGATTAAGAATCCTGACATTAAAAGATTTATTGTGATCCCGAATTTAATATTATTACAGAATCATTGGGCACATTAAAAAATCAAATTTGGTTGATGCTTATAATTCCTGTCTAAGAGAGAACCTAGGAGAGAAAATGATGAAATTTTATGAATAATCTTACCTAACTCCAGTACATCAGATTGCTTATATTTATTTAAAATTGAAGCCAGCTCTTAGAGACCATATAAATTACAGCCTGATACTAATTTTTAAGTAATTGTTAATAAATAGTTTCAGTCGAATTAATATTTGAAAAAATTAGAGTCTTGACTCGAACCCTGTATTTTTAACTTTGAAACTACAAGTTTTTAAAGCTAAAAATTATTTGGAACCTAATTTTTCAAATGTTACTTGTTACTTTTACTTGTTACCTCAGGATGATGACAGATAGAAATCATAATAATTAAAAATATTGAATGCAAGTATTTCACTGCCTCCGAAGTACTTGGATGATATGTTTTGGTTGTAACTGTAACCCCTTCATAAGCTCTTCCATTAACACAATGGTTTCATTCGTCATTGCGGGGTGAGTCTGCCCCAGCTGCAGTGTGTTCTCCACAGAAGGTACACCGCTTTTAAACTTTCTGCATCACTCATAACCCTACTGAAGGCATAAAACTGAATCACCTTACTGAGCTGTCTTTCTGTGATGAATTTCAATTGCTTCGACACCTTCACCACTAAAAAATGCATCACAAATTGCTGCTCGGACATGATGCATGTATTTTGTCACTGACGCTGCTGCCTTCATCTGTGTTATAATATCGCTTTGCCACCTATTGGTTATTTTGTGAAATTAAGGAAAACTACAGCCACTTATTTCGTGGAGTTTTATTGCACTTTCAATTGATTATTTGTAAAGTATGTAATATAACATTTTTATTTCTAATGTATTAGAGGTAAATTACAGATACAAAGGTAATATGATTAGATAGGAAGGGTAAATGTGTGGATAAACTGAAAATACGGTGCAGCAAAGAAAGGGGAATTTTAATGAAGCTTTAGAATGGTTAGCTGGCTTTAGAAAGAAGAAAGGCGGTGGAAAAAAAACCAACAAAACCTCTCAATTAAATTTCTCAGAAAATGGCATATGATGTAGCAAATGGACTTGAACATCTTTGTCCTCAATAGTTTGCAAGTTTTTATAAACCCGTGTAAATTCTGCTTCAATTTCCTCACCAAAATAACTGCAATTGCTGGGAAAGAGATGGATACCTAGTAAAACATTATAAATATTATCTGTATTTGTTATCAGTGAATCTGCCATTAAAATCTTAAATAAACCTTCCTCGCGATAGTCACTGTAACCCAAATAGGAGTTAATGAAATTTGTTATGATGTCAATAAAAATGCTCAAAAAACTAGGATTAAACTCGATGAGGTATTGATCAAGTAAGGCCCCACATTTTTTACCAAAATGTAGACTCAATTCTTTTAGCAAGAACTGCTGAAACCCATCATTATCATCTGGTATGTCATCCACCTTCTCCAACATCAGCCTATGAAATATCTCAAGAGCAGCGACCATCAAGTGCAAATTTATATTTATATGGATATGATTATTGAATTCCTCCACATCGTGACACAATCTATTGAACAAAACTATTGGTGTTACATATTTACAATCCTTAATGAAAATCATACTTTTGCTGTCCTGCGATAATTCCTCTACAAAATTTTCAAACATGACCCTTGCTCTGTATGTAGTTTCCTTACGTGTATACCATAAATCTTTGATATATTTAACAAAAGGTTTTCCAAATTGCTCATATTTTCCAATTTGTTCTGATTCAGTTTTACAACACAATAATACCTTGCGGAAAATATAGCATAGACTTGAGTTGTAGATATTGTAATCTTTGAAGAGATCTTTCTCGATAAAAACGGATTCCAGAAATTGCTGCAAAATCTCATTGACAAAGTCCTCATCCAATTCATCTACAATACCACGCATGGCATCATAAATAGAGTAAACATGTTGTTCACAATTCATTTTTTTGGGTACTGTTTTAAGATATCTGTAACTCACAATACAGAATTCGGGCAGTATTTTCTTGGGAACGTTATCAGTTTTCCCTAATATTGCATATATGCTTCTATCCTCTTCCGTTGTCAATCTATTAGTCAACATCTTTAGAATATCCCATACTTTACAGACATCTTCATCGGTTTTCTGCTGACACAGCATCTCAAATATATGCTTGTAGAGAAGGGCTCTTATACTGGCATTGTTTGTTTGCTCCCAGTGTTTCAGTACCAAAGTTTGAAATTCTGTTGGAAATAACTTGGCAAAGGCCAGTCTAATTGCATGTTTTTGGGCAGACACATTTTTACCTAGCAATTCAGGTAAAAGAGCATGGATTCTAACTGCAGGAAGTTGAAAGCAAACAGATCTTAAAGATGGTAGCACATATTGCATATAATCGCCTTTGGCAAATGCTATCAAGTCAGCCACGTTAGCCAAAGGACGGACTAAAAACATTTGCTGTGCGAAGTACTTTTTGGCATTGAGTTCTATAGGGTTCTCCTCGCTCCACTTTATCTTGTCGTTCTGTGGTATATACTTCCTTAGCAGCTCAGAAAATGAGTCTCTATGCATCAAAATGCAGATAGCTCTGACTAAGTGCTTGCTACGTATCTCATTCAGTCGATCTTTTAGTTTTTTCGTCCATTCTTTCGCCAAATCGTTGTAAAAATATATTCTGACTTTGGTAAGGAATCGATCCAGACTAATATCATCTGTCTCCATCACACGCTGTAAATGTACTTCGTGTTTCTTGAGCAGATGTGTGTTATGTTTCAACGTATTTATGAAAATATCCTCTGTCTGCTTCATTAGCAACGCTTCTGAGAACAGTATTCGGTTCCATTCTTTATTTCGGCCATAGTATGTGATCGAATTTAAAAGAGACAATGATTCAGCTTTATAAATAATTTTCTTAAGAGATTCCAATAAATCAGGTTGTTTAGCAATTGGCTGTTTCCAAACAAGCATTAAATCAAGTAAGTTATCCATAAGTGTTATCACTTTGTTTAAGTCTTCTACATTATCGAGAGGAAGCTTAGAAATTTTTTCCTTTATTTGTAGAGAAAGAAAATTGAAAACTCTTTCTTTTTCCTCTGGTTTTAAGTTATCAACAACAGATTGCATGTTGGAAAAATTTTTGTGCCACTTATTGAGTATTATGTCGGGGACAGGCTGACTTCGTAATATGTAGAACAGTATGATCGCTTCAATACAGTCTTCAATTTGAACATCTCCTTCCTCATATACATCTAGGCTATGGAAAAGCTCATCTAGAATCTTCCAATTAGCCTCTTCGTATCTGTAAACTTCTGTAGATTGCAATAAAGTCCTTATGAATTGCATTTTGAAATTTATTGGTTCATTAATGTGCCTCTCAGTAAAATATTGCAGGAGTTGGTGTAGGAAGTTGTTATTTTTATTTGTAGATTGTATAAGCACTTTAAGCATGGCCAACCGCTCGTCAGATTGAGCCTCAGTCCGAATTAGTTTCTTGAGTTTAGTAAATGCTGTGGGGAATGGTGCATAACGATACCATTCGTAGACGTTATGTATGGACATTATCTTTGCACATTTCTTCTTAGCACATCTCTTTGTTACTTTTTTTTGCGTTGATATTCTCACTTCACAACATTCCGGAAGTTCTTCTATAAGTTCTGCGTGTCTGTTTTTTTTGTTCTTTTCTCGTTCCTCAAAAACACTTTGAAGTAATTTGTACTTATCATGGATGTTAACTTTTGTAAGTAGGGGATGAATGGCTCTATATGAAAACCAATGGTCCATTTTTGGATCGTTCGATAACTTGATGATAAGTTCCTGGACTTTAAGGGGACCTAATCGTTTTGCAAGTGTTGGCAAGTGTAATACATGCATATATAGCTCTGGCTTCTGGAAGACTTTCTCTTCGTATTGCTGCAATATGATACGAGTGCTCCTCTTGCCAAGCTTTATGAAAGTGATTTCACTATGTTCCAGTAGATCCAAGTATACTTGTGTATAAGTCTTAATTAAGATCCGGAATTTATCTAAACAATCTCTCTCCATGTACACACTGGTGGAGGACTTAAAAAATTCCTGAATAATTAAAGGTGTCTTCTCCACTAATCTCTTAACCACATTCATTGGAATTTCCATTATCACTTGCTTTAAATTGTCTACAATGAATTTTTCAGAGCAGAGCGGTAAATACAAGTAAGATTGTCTCTTATCATCATTATCAAAATAATATTGGTAGAACTCTTCACATCGGCTCTCATCTTTTAAGTGAAGACGAATTGTTAGTTTGAATTTACAAATAGCTCTGTTAATCATTAGTGGGAAGAGTTGATTGTGTAAATATTGTGGGTTGATGATATGAGCATACTGCAGGTCTTTAATTAGCCAAGTGCTTTTCAAGGCACGACTCACGTAGAGCATATCGTCACTCTGCAAATTGTATAATATGTACTCCACATTCCGCTGCGCACTTGCCACATCGATCTTCAATAATCTCTCCACATCACAAGTCTCTGCCGCATCCTTAATATTCTCCAGGGGTAGTTTGCTCGCAATTATTTCATTGGTTAGAGCATTGAGTTGCTTATGCCTCTGACCTAAAGAGTTTCCTTCAAGTACAATTGGAAAAGTCATATTGGCTATGTTCTCCTCAGATATAATCTGAAAACAAAAGAAGCATGTCTTTAAATTTAAAAAGAGATGGTCTATTTTCTTTGTCAGTATAATGTCCATTCTATTTCCAAAATGATTGGAAATATAATTTTATAACCAGGAAATATGTCAATCTATACTCCATTCAATTTCAAAAGGGAACCTTTGTAAATAAACCGATTTGAGAGTTCAGGTGCTGTAAACCTTTTTCTTAGATTCACATTAGTCATTTAACATGGGCTTATTTGTGATTAAAAAAATCATTTTTATAGGCGTGCACATTTACACTATGTACACATGTAACTTGGATAACACAGGTTAAATTTTATAATTAAGAGAAATTCAATTAAGTCAGATTAAATGTTCCGAACAATTTATACATATAACTGCTACATAAAAAACATATTATAAAATAGTACAAACAATTTTGATAGAAATAGTAATTTAATTAACTGTTAGTTAGACAGAAAATTAAATTATTACAAAGTAATCTCAAATACATAATTTTTGAGTAATCTTCAAAAGGTTTTTTAAAAATGAAATAATGTATAAAAATACACGTAATACAATAATATTTCACAGAAAAAATACACTGCAATACAAATACATCGCAATGAAACTGTGCCTCTATATTGATATCCACAGATGTTGAAATGTGAGCTCCGGCAAAAGAATGGGCCTGCGTTCACATTTCAACACTTTTGTCGATATCACAACTATATCATTGAGAAATACTATCACAGAACACATTCATTATAATTCTGTCAATTACATCGTTTATCAACATTATTAATGCTTGCTCAGCCATGCCACAGGGCTTATTAAATGATATTGCCTACAATAGAAATCTTTTGACATTGTTTAATTTAAAAATTAGTGTTTTCTTTCAGTATCTTAGTACAGTTCTTGTAAGAACATAATACACTTAATATAATATAAAATAATTTTATGAAATGCCATAAATTTAAAGTGCAATATTAAAAAATGACAGAAGTCTAGCATACTTCAAATTTCAATAAACACGTAAGCTTTGTATATACATAGTATACGTTAAGTTGGTATACATGGACATATGTCAAAAAAAAATATAATTTATCTTCTGAATGTGCATGCCTTTGGTAATGTGCATGCCTTTTAAGTAGTATGACCCTTCTACAGGTAAATAGTGTGGCCCTTGTGAACATATAAATAATGAATGTTGTGAATAATTATGCTAGCTTTGAGCATTGGTTGTCCTCAAAATAAAAACTAATAATTTAGTTTTATCAAACATACATATCTGAAAAGAGAATAAAAGTTTATTGTCCCACAATATTCTTAAGCACAAATCAGCATCTTTATCTGATAAACTAATGATTTTATGAAAGTCGGATGAAAGTACAGTTTTAAAATAATATTATGAATTAAGTCTCAAGGTGTATTGACCATAAAAATGGGCATTGCATTTTTTCTCTTTCTAATATCTGGTCAAATATTTTTCAGATTATTCAAATAGCATAACAATTAATATAGGTAAGTCTATTTGAAATAAATATTTAATAATTGGTCTAAGATTTTGAGATGAAATAAACATTACATTTTACTATATACTGTATTACTTTTTGAACTACTTGTGCGAACTAAAAAACGTAGTTATATGTTTTTTTTCAGAATAATATTTCTATTATTATATTATTTTCCCCTTAATATGCTACGCCGCTCATAATGCTTTTCTTTTTGCAAGACTAAAATGAACAAATCCCTGCGAATGCACTACATTTAGTGCCTATAATATGTTCCGAACAATTATATATATATACAATCACGGTTGCGTTTCGGCCCCGCCCACCTCTCAACATCCGGGGTAACCAACCTATACAATTCCTCCTATAAAAGAAATTATCCTAACTAGTGCATTTTCTGAGGCTAAGCTAATGGGCTGCGGCTGTATATTTAACTTTACCTCTCGTCCAAACTCTAATACTATAATAAAACTATAATATAAACTATAAATAAAACTATAATAAATAATTCATTAGATATATCATTTATGAATGTTGAAACACTCGGCCGAGAATTGAACCCTTGGCCTCTTAAATGGGACTTATTTTTGAAATAAATATGTCTAACAATAAAAATAATCATAGAAAATATGCATCAAAATGAGAATAAAAGTTCAGGTATTATAAAAACATTCTCCTAACATACATATACAATACGTAGCCTACACTGGAAAATATTGTAGTTATTTGAAAAGAAAATAACATGTCACAAATGATCTATACACCAATTATAATTATAATTATATATATATATACATATATATATATATATATATATATAATTATCTATATATAGTTATCTAAACACCAACTACAACATAAGTATATCTGCATATAATGCAATCAAATATAGAAATATAGCATTGTAGCTATCTCACTCTAACGCCTTATGAAATTAATGAATAGAATATATCTTCTAGAAGTTTTCAGCATCAAAATTTCGATTATTTTCACAAAATGTTCAAAACGCCTGATTATTTCACAATAAAAGTGAATAGTTGTCATTTTTACTGTGTGAATTGGACAATTCATGTCAGTAAAATAATGGTGTAATATTTGTATTTTTAACAGTATTTTTAGGGAAACTTTCTGAAGTTAATATTTTTATTTTGTATTTAGTTTTATAATACTCTGAGTATAATAATATACAATGACTTTTATAAATAGTGGACAGCTGATCAAATACCTATTTGTACCAACCATATTTTAACTGTCAATTTGTTTGTTTACAAAGATTCTTTCTTGAAATTTCTTGATTCTTTCTTGAAATGACGTATAGGTATATACAGAATAACTTATTGAAACAGGGAACAAAACATAGAAATTTGTTTGAGTCAAAAAGTAAGCAGTTTATGACATAAGTATCAAAGGTAGATTTCTGTTTTATGTTGCACATATACTTTGCCTTAATAAATCATGAAACAACCTGTATGTTCTACACACAAGTTACACAGTACTAGAACATTATGTTTGTAAAGATTTGAATCACATTATCATGATGGCATGCTCATACCTTTGGCTAAATTAAGGCAAACAATGTCACATTAAAAATGTGAGACATGTAACAAATGTAATTAAAAAATTAGATAAGTTTTATAAAGTAAATATTCATAACATAGACACAAATTTAAAGTTTCAAATGGAAAGTAAAATGCGAGTGTGTGCTATTGAATAAAACAATAAAACATGAATTAATTAAATTTTGTTTATGATTATGATTTTATTGTAATATGTACATATACATTACATTAAAATCATCATATTACATCACTTAATCAGTTTTGTAAGAAATTGTTCTATGCCAACAATTATAAATTGATAAGTAAATGTTAGAAAAGGAATACATATTAAAAATATTGTTTTCTTACCTTAGGTTGAGGTTATATTAACTATTCTTAGTCTTGAACTAATAAATGACTGGACCGGTTGTTATTCTGTGGATTCACTTGGTAAGTTGCCAGCTGTTCATTGTAAAGCCATGTCTACATTATGTAAAACACAGATAAGTACTCATACTAACTCATATAAAAAAAGAGTTACTCTTTTTCATACACTCTATTGCTTATAGATGGCATCATCAAATAGAAATTAATTTGTATTACAATGAATTCATTTTTAAAACCTTTATAGAAAAGCAGTTTTTATTTTTATAAATTAATTTATTAAAACCATTATCAAAAAAATATTTCAATCAATAAACAAATGTCAAAATAACATTACTAGTTACAGTTTAAATTATTAAAAAACAATTAATATAAATACACAATTTAAGATAATTTAAATAAATTCGAAAATGCAGCTGTGAATAGCATCAGGGTTCTACTAGTGGTATCACTGCTCTCTGGCATCACTAAGCAGTAACTGCATATACGAAGTGGGCAGTTCGTACATCTGAAAACAAACAAAAAACACAGATATACTTATAGAAATATTTTGGAACCTATTAATGGATGAGGCATATTTTCTAACTTTTGTTAAAACCCCACACTTGGTCAACAACACATGTTTATCTGATTTGAAAATTTAACAAAAGCCACCATTTTTCCTAGAAAAGATCGATACAACCAAAAAGACCAATTTGTTCATAAACATTTTATAAAATTTATATTATATTAAAAAAATCACTTATCAATAACTCACAATTTTTTTTCAAGTGAAGTTTAAAGACCTTAAACTTAAGAAAACTTAAGAAGACCTTAAGAACCCTTTAAACTTCACTTAAACTATTTTGGATATATTTTTTTCTGGAGGCTGTGCCCGACATTACTCTACCCTGGCTATGCCAATGCATACAAAATAAAAATATTTCTAAATTGATAATTATTGTCGTACAATAATTCCAAGTACAATGGAAACAGGACATATATTATTATACTGTTGATTTCATCACACAAGGACTATATCTTTGTAAAATTATTAAAAATTACGTTCAAATTGAAACTGAATTTAATCAAATTACAATTTCTTTGATTTTCTACTATGGTCGTAACAAGTTAATGGACAAGTAATTAACAATCTTACAGAACCAATTTTGGTTGATGACTGTGTCAATAATATCTGGCACTAATAGTTTTATTACATTCACACATGAAAGCCCTCTTTTTCATCTCTTATGGCTGTGAGGCAATTTGAATGTGGCTCTTTATTTATAAAGCAGAGTTTGAAGAATCTGGAGAAATATGAAGAATCTGGAATTGCACTTCAGACGGTAGACATTCAGATCTAACAATATTTTTAAAAAGGGCTGAAATCAAAACAAGTATTGTAATTTTTTATTTTATTTCAAGACTATTACTTTCATTAAAGTTTATTTTAATTTCTTTATCTTGATATAATGTTTAGTAAACATATTTAAATAATATTCTCTACGATATATATGCAATTCAGAATTATCTTGCTTTAAATAATGATATAAGCTTACTTTTAAATGGTCAATAAAAATAAATTGTCAAAAAAACAATTACAATTTAGCTTCCCATTGAATGTGAAATATATGATATTTAACAAAAACAATCAAAGATTACTGTTGATTTATTAATACAGGGAATGTTATTTTTATAATCGTATTACCTGAAAATATAATCCGTTCCTCAAAATATATAAGAGTTGATAATAATTGTTAGAATTACATTCTGGAATGTTTCTCAAATCGTAATGCAACCACTATTATTTTGTGATGTTTAAGTATAAAATTTACATTAATGTTTGAAATGTGGTCTTGAAATATTATGTAATTAGAAGAACGGGTAAAACCTACCAATTTTCGATTCGAGGCAACAATATAAATGACCAATAAGGCATTTTCCTTTCAATGCAATTACATCCACGGAAGTACACACCATTTTGATTTTGATCGCCATTTAATGAAACAATGATTTTAAGAAGCACTTCATAAAACAGATATCTAACGATACACTAACGACGACAACGTATTTAAGTAACACGCAACACCTAAAATATGAAATATGTGAAAATATTTAAAGAATAATAATATATTCTCTGCGCAATATGTTTAGTTTGTAGTTTGTGACGGGTGACCTAGGTTGCAACCACAGTTCGGCTTTTTCTAGTGTGTTCGTAGCGTGTTTTGAATGGTGACATATAGCTATCACCAGAGGTCACTGTACACACTTAAATTTATCATTAATTTGTGGCAAAATGCTGTCACCAAATCTAGGACCCGTTTGATCATCCCATGATGTAAAGCTTTTTATATTCAATGGTTTTTTAGAATTCTATATCAAGAGACTTGTAAGTAAAATGCAATGATCATATATATTTGGCTTTTTTACAAGTGAGTAGTTTCTAAAACAAAATAAGAACATACTTGATATCTTTTGACAAATGCAGATACCTGAAACATATCTAAATTCTTTCTCTTGTCAACAAATTATGATTTAACTTACCATATATTTATATTTACTCCTTTGCTTCTCTAATATTATAGGTAAATTTGTATCTTTTCAAATTATCTGTTCTCAGAAACCCATAGAAACCCAATTTAACAATATCCTTTTTCAAATCAAATTTCCCTACTCAATTTTTTTTGCACTTTTTTGTCATATCTGTAACGTTGTATTGAATGGATACTTCGTTATTCAACATTGTACCTGAAGTTAAAAAATTTAAAAAAATAACAATATTAAATAATTAGCAAAAATATAAATTGAAATTCTATAAGACATGAATACACTCTCATTTACTTCAATTTTATTCAGATATTCATTCAAGGCTATAATTTACAATGTGCTGGATTAATGGGTGCCCCCTAAAAATTAGTTCGTCATCGATCAATGAGGAGCACCAACCTTTTTTTGTTAGGTGGCACCATCAATTACAAATATCTGTCAGTCATTGGAACTTTTGCTCTTCCATAATTTATTTTATATTGTTTACTGTTTTGATAGGTAAATTGGTGATAAAACTAAAGGAGAGAATTTTTCTTAGTTATTAGTTTAGAATTTATTTCAATGCTTATTTCAACGGGCTTCAATACTACAGCTCAGTAATCATGTTAAGGTGAATATTTAAAATGATGGCATGTCCATTACTGTTGTGTATCCTATAAAGTCCAGAAGGTATTTACCAAAAAATTAACAAAGCAAATGTGGTGCAATGAATTGGTATCATGAAATAATATAATAAAACACTTTGTACTGTGAATGAACCTTCATCAAAGAACCTATAAAGTTTTTGACAGATATTTGAGTTGCAAGGGTCGCCATCTGGTGAATGTTAACACTAGTATAAATCTCATTCTTAATAGTGAATAATTTGTGTAAACAAATGAAAGTGAATTTTGTAAATTATTTACAATGATACAAAAAACTGATAAAAATGTATTGTGTGCACATAGCTTAAGTTTTCATATTTGGCTCCTTATCAAGTATTGCACAACATTGCGAAACTTTTTCATGAATGTCTAATATTAAATTTTTTTTTTATTTTTAATATTTCATTGTATTTACTGCTGCATAAAAAGATTAATTACTACAATGTGAAGTGAGCAATTGGAAACAACACCGAGTTAAGAGAAGATAGTGCATATTGGTTATAGTGTCTTATAACTAATGCAAGAATATCTGTAATATTGGCTAGTTGTGTTGCACCAAATGCCTTTGCTGTATGAAGTATTCTTTGAGTTTGAATTGTACTGTACTTACCTCGCTCCACTTTACCTTTGTGGTAATTATTGCATTTTGAAGTGGGCAATCGGGAACAACAAGGTACTTTTGTTGAATATGTTTGGCGTTCATTTTGTAGATGTTCATTATTCACAATTAAATGAAACTACGTGATGTAGTATTATTTCTACTTTCTTTAAGTTCTTTACCACAACCTAGGTTTCATTGTATTACAACAGCTTCAGGTGGGCTATTAGCAAAGAACTTTGTAAATAGCCCACCGGAATCTTTGCTATTATATTATAATCTCTCATTTTAATCTATTTAAGTTTAAGTGACGCCAGTCGACGGCTACTGCGATCTAGATCAGTGTCACCCAAGGGATAAAATAGAAGAAGAAAGAATAGGAATTCAAAACTAATATTATTAAATTTATTATTATCAACATATTGACCCTCAAGTATTATTTCATGAATAAACAGCTTGGATTGAAGTGACGAAATAGCGAATATGCTGACAGAATAAAACAGCTTGCAGCAATTATCACAGTCTGCCCCGTGGCATGCAGCTACCAATATTAATAAGAGCGGTGGGAAGATAAAAGGGCGCAAAGTTGGTTCAAACCCGGGTACATAAAACTAAACAATGATATAATTTTGATTTTTATATTGTTCAGATACTGTGAACCAGTTTCAGGTATTACATAAAAATAATCAAAATTATAATATAATTTTGTTTAGTTCAAACAAGCAAAATTAACATAACGTATGCAACAAATTAAAATTATTTTCACTCACATACTCCACATCTAATATACCAACTTAACATTTAAATGTTATGATATATAAGTATATGCATATTTTCGTGTACGTGTAGATTAATTTTAAAAAAACAATCGTGCAGTATGAAACAAATGATATTTACGATACATGGAAAGCCACTAACATGAAACGTTAACTTTGTGAACTTGTTTGTGTTCCGGAACAAGATGGCAATTTTCTTAAAAGAGAAATGGATACTAAGTTCGGAAACAAATCTTTCTACCTTGAGGTTACATTTTTATGTCATTTCGATATTAGTTCAATCGAATGAATCGATTTATCAAATATAGAGTTAGTTTGTTTTAAGAAGATAGATTTAAATCAATAGGTCAAAGATCTTGGTCAATCAGTTATCTTTGTTTTTAAATTCGTAGATCGTATTTGCCATAGAAAAATGACAAATATTTGTCAGCATTTCAATTTTAATCATATGTGTGATCCAGTGATAGCGTGCTTAGCGTTGTTATGGTTTACAGTTTAAGGAAGTTGAAGTGGTGATTTTTTGTTAAGTTTCATAAAAATTAATAATTGAATTAATACAAATTATTATAATAATTTATATATAAATATATAATAATTTTTATTTACTTTAATAGGTTTAATTAAGTTTTTTGGTTAATTTAATCTAAATTTTTATAGTTTTCATTTCTTAGAATCAATATATAAAATTTTATTCTTTTTATCAAGTCATTAAAATTAGTTATTTAGTGATTTTATTAGTTAATTTAAAAGAATATTGTATTTACACCCTAATTTTGTATTTTTAAAAATGGTTCAGTTATTTGAAAATTGGGGTATTGTTTTTACAGTAAATCCTTTGGAAAATCAAATCTATTTCTATATCTTTATTTTATGTTTGTTTCTGTAGATTATTAAATTGGTTGACTAATTAAAGACAAAAGCAGTTAAGACTGTTAGTCTCAAACCTAGAGACTGACAGTCTTAACTACTTTTGTATGAGTGGAAAGTTAATGTTTTTTTAAAGCCCGTAGAATGAACCAGAAGTTTTCTAATTTGAAAGACCTAGTCTTGTTTTTTAATTTGAAAGACCTAGTTTGAATATTTTACATGAGGACTTTGAATACCCATCCCAAATGTAGAGTATTTGAAGAGAAAAAATATGGCCAACATATTTTTTAAATTATTTCTATTTCTCTTGGGTTTTAAAAAATTCAAAAAGGGAAAATGTCATGAAAATAGTTTATAATTTTATTTTCATTCATTTATTATTTTAATTTGTTGGGTTGACAATCCTCCTCAATTAGCTGTAATTTGAAAAAAGAGATATATTTCACTATTTTCGTATATTTAAAATAATTTATAACAAACGCCTTTTGCTGCACACGTTAATATCTGCAATGTTTGATAAAATTAAATTAAGTTGATGTTTAATTTTTTTTAGCCAGTACTGAAAAGTGACTCTACTATTACACCTTGATAATATTAAATGTTTATTAGTCATTTCAGGATAATACTTATATTTAATTGTGAACTGTGTTTTTTATTAACTATGGAAATGTATTTAAAATATTTGACATTTAAATACTTTTTTATCATCTTTCAAATCTCTTTAGCAATATATCAGTCGAAAGTGGTTGCGAAAAAATTTTTTTGCCTCACAGTTTTACCAGAAATATAACTAGAAATATATTAAGAGCCGCATCCATACTGATGGAGTATGCCTCACCAACCACTCTCTATCGACAGGTTCGTGAGATGTGTCCTCCGATGTATAATGAAGTAGTTACAAGCCACGGTGACACAATTTGTGCAATCAGTACCTCATTGTAATATAATTGAGAATGTTGTGTTTTTAGAGGCCTCAACTTCAATATTGTCTGGTTATTTAATAAAAAAGAAAAGCACAAAAACAAAAACTCTGGATAAAAAATAGTATCGAAATTGTAGACAATATTCTGTTGGTGTACTTATTAAAGGAATTATTATTGACCAATCAGTCTCAAATTTTGCACATATGTCTATAATAATTGACTTTGAATATCTGTGCCCCTTAGTTACTACGAAAATGCAAAAGTGTGACATTAAATACAGAGAGCCAAACACTTTATTAGAAAGAATACTTATAAAGTTAAGATAGCCCTCAATTTCTTTTGAGTTTGTCAAAACAATGTATGTTAACTATAATTACAGAAATGTGTGGTGCAGTTATAGAGATTCTGAGTCATCTGATGATTCTGAGTCATGATTACATCAAGGTAAATAAAAATCATATCAATCAAATATAATTATTTATTTGCTAACAGGTAATTAGTTAATAAAGCTGTCGTCAAAGATAAAGTTAAAAGCTTGAGCAGGAGAAGATGATGTGGCTTGCAGCTTTTCACAGGAAGCTAGTGATGGAGTTAAGGTTTATGTGGTACTAGTGCCAGATCTGGGTAACCGTTGATACTGTTGTGTGTAATATCCTGGTCTGTACATCAGATATTTTCCCATGTCAGCTTCATGAGTAATACTATTAATTGCATTTTTAATGCAAAATTAAGTCTAAGGATTGTATCTTCTAAGTGCATCATTCATGGAAGAAGCTTTCCCGAGAATTTTAAATATTTCCTTCGACGCACTATCAATAGAATCATTTCTGTTCACATTCATTTTCAAAGCATGTTTCTCTTTATGTGGTGGTTGTTATGGTTATGGTGTGGGTTCAAATAGTGACTGTGGTGGTTGTCAAACAACTTGATCTTGGACTTGGATATTTTCACTCTGCTAATTGGAAATTGCTGCTTGATTGGAACAAGTGGATGTATTCTTTGTCTGAATAGAAGGCGTACTCTGTATCTGGATGAAAAGCTGGCTCTGGTCTTGCAAAAATAACATTTTTCTTTTTATTTGTAGACACTGTCCATAAGAGAAAATGGTTTGCAGTATCAAATGAATTTAAAATGAAAAGCCACTTCCCATATGTAATAAGGGCAATAGACAGCAAACACGTCACTCTTTAAAGACCTAATAATTTTACTAGTATAGTGTCCTTTACCTTGTAAATGCAAATTAAGAAATTTTGGGTATTAGTATTTGGGTGTTAGTGCTGAAGTAAAGGGGCATATTTCCGATGGCAACATTTTTAAAAATATAAATTTATATAAACATTTTGAAAAGTGTGAACTGAACATCCCTGGAGTGAAAATATTTCAAATACCATATGCAATTAAAATACCATATTTCGCAGTGAAATATAAAGCTTGTATGCTTAAAAAATATACCCTGAAACAATTTGAAGCTAATCCAGAGGCATTTACAAAAGAAAGAAAACTTAATTGCTGATTTTGGTTAAAAATGCCTTTGATACTTTAAGTTAGTTCAGTTTGTAGAGTTTTGAGAAAACCTGTTCTGTTAGAGCCTGAAAAAGCTATGAAAGTCGTCTTAGCAACTGTGTATTTATATAATTACTTACGAAGAAATAACTGTTCTATTTCACAAAAATATTATGACAGGGAAGTGGAAGATTCATTTATTCCAAGTGAAAAGAGAAATAATAATCTGAGTAATACAGTTTTACCTCTAACAGCTATTCCACGCAGGGGAACAGCTAGTGCCAACAATATTCGTTCACATTTTGTGACAAAAGGGAAAATTCTTGTGTATTTCCAGTAAAATTTTTATTTGACTTAAAGTATAAATATTTATATACGAACCACTTCACTACATAAATTTCGTCCACGCCTAAAACTATACAATTGTATAAGTTTATATAGAGAAATACTTAAAGTAACCTTATTAAAACTGTAACTTAAAATATGATACATTAATAAATACCGAGGTACTATAAAAGCACATGACTGTTATTTATTGCATCCTAGTGACTCGTCCCGGCTTCGCAAGTGCAAGGTAAGAAATTATGCATACACCAATAAGAACTGTTTTTGAAAATATTTGGAGTTCTGAAACGAAATTAACACATTTCTCAAGCGATGGATTCTGGCCAGTCACACAGTACTTTAAGAGTGAGACAGAAAATATAGTACACTTTTTTATAATCTAATCTGAATATAGTACACTTTTTTATAAAATGTATTTTAGAGATATAATATAGTTACTCTGTAATAATTCTGGGAAGTAATTACTAAACTTTAGAATGTCGAGGTATATCGAAACTTTATATGACCAGAATTTCACGAAATGGGCAATAAAAGTAAAACCAACTCATGACAATTCCAATAAAAGTGGCTCCCACTTACTTATGCTGAAAAAAAAATTCTGTACAAAGAGAAAAAAGTAAAATCATAGATCCCAGCTGGCTTTGTACCAGCGCAGACATTGCCAGCAATGATCCACCACACATTGATTTAGTTGTTAGTGTTGTCATAAAGATATTCATAATAAAACCTTGCAGATGTGTCACAATATAGCCTATCTAATTGTTTTTGATTTTTTATTAAGATTTTAAAAAACAATTTCATGGAGTTGCGAATGATGTTGCATAAATATCTAATGCATATATTTATTATTACTTTATCAAATACATCAAAACCAGTATTTAAAGTGGGCCTTGAAGATATCTTTACTAAAGTGCAAATAATTGTGATACTTTCACAAGACACAAAACCCAAATAAATATTTCCCTCATGTCCTAACATTGCCTTCAAATTTTTTTCTAAAACTACCAATGATCTGGGTGGGTCTATGGATTTCATCAAAGTTAAACTTAGTGAATCTTAAGTAAATCATGTTACTCAACAATGGATACGTATATTTCAAAATGTCTTCAATAATTTCTCTCAATTAAAAAAGTTTAATTTCAGGTGTTAAACATCTTTACCACCTTTTTCGATTGTAAAAATTTACACTACATATATTTTACTAAAAATCACATTAATGAATTAGAACAAACCAAAAAGCAGATTTATTGCGAGAAGTAAGATATTGTAATAATCTGCAATTAATCATGGAAATGAGGTAATATTAAAACTACATATTCATTTAAAATTTTATGCATTTACATAATGAAATATGTTGCATGTATATACTTTTTTTAATCTGGTCCGGTTGTTATACATGTGTTAAAAAATTTGAATTGCAAATTTTTCTTATCTTGATAGAGGTATAATCACTTTTTAAGCCTATTGCGTGCAGGAAGGGAGTTTGAGATTTGGCATAGTTAATGTTTATATGGAGAAGGAGTGCAGAAATGTGAATTTTGTGTAATATCAAATGTACCTTTTTCATCAGTTTGTGTATGTCAAAGCAAAAAGTGTTTATTTTATATAATAGATATCTGTGTCTTATATATTAGTTAATGTACACCTGTTATACTTGTATACCTATTAATCTTTTCAACAAAGTGGGTAGGTAAGTACATTATGACCGCATTTCGACCACCGGGCGATCACTAATATCAATTATTACACAATAATTTCATTGCCATTATAGCAATTTCTCTTTTCGTGTGGATAACTATACTTTATTTTGATTGCAATGAACAATCAAGACAAAGAGAAATGAATTAAAAGACTGTGTGGAGCTAAAATAAATGTGTATTCACTAAAAGCAAAGAGATGTATAATCACTAAAAAAATATATGCGGTATTCACGTGCATACAATTTGTAATGTAATCTGCACAAAACCATGTTTCTTCTGTGGTCTATACTAAAATCTAGAATTTTTAGTGCTTTTTGTTTTATTGCATCTTAGAATTTTTCCTAGTGGTCTTTCTCGGAGGTCTTTAGAACATCATGTGAAATGAAATATTTTTGAATAAGAAACGAAAAGATTGGGTAAAATGTGCAGGTCTTTGGACTATAGAATTTTTTTGATATAGTAGTAAAATGGTGTATAAGGAAAAGAACTAATTTAAATGAATATATGAGTAAGTATAGCAGACAAAATAAACCTGTTAGGTACAAGTAGAAAGCACACTGCAGGAGACTCATAACAATTGAAATGTTTAACTTAAATATTATATATTTTAAGGGTTATGGCATTTCCATTAAAGTATTTCGAAATATTATTTTTTAACAATTAATTTTATTGCTTATTATATCTTCCATAGGTATCAAAAATAATGTAAGTTTCTCGAAAACTATCTTAGGTAGAATTTTTAGTAAATTATGAGCACTTCAATTCTCTAAAACGTATAAAATTCTGCAAAAATAATTTTGGAATTCTTAAACTCACCTATTCAATTTATATTTAACTCACATAAATGAAAGCAGAACTTTTTTTTATACCAAACCTATAAAAATTTGCAGATGAATATTTTTTACGTTTTTGTTATTACAAAAAATGTATGATTATACCATGATCATACCAAATATCCTTTTCAGTTTTATTTTCGCAAAATGATACTCGTATATTGTAGAAATTCTTATGTACTGCAAACTATATTATACCAAATTAAAATCAAATGTTTTCTAAGTATAATGTCTGTGACAAATAAACACGTGAGGGTCCTAATAGTTCTGTTTTTTTCTTTTCGGGTATGAAACCATAAAAAGATGTCTGAAAAATATTTCTATTGTAATTAGATTATATCACTTATGAACAAAACAAAATTGTCTTGGGCCAGTTTTGTTCAATATTTTTTGTCATAACCAACGTAGATTTTTTCTGTTATCTTCAATATTGAGTTTATGAAATTAAGATGAATTCAGTTACACCTCATACATTAAAATCCGTAAAGCCATTTAAGCTAAAAAAATTAAACAGACATATTTATAAAAGAATTACACTTACATAGAGGATATATAGGAAGGAAATAATTTAAAAAATGTTACATCCTTCGTGAGCACTTGAGTAATTATTAAAAAATGCAAAACATATTCTTACTCTTACCTCGTTTGTTCAATAATAAAGAGTTAATTTATTTTCCATAATAAAATTTTAAAACTTCACATAAATATTCAATACTTTTTGAAACAATGTGCATGTATACAAACAATTGTTATTTGATACACACTTTACATATATTGTAATACGTTCCATTAATAATTCTTTAATATGTATAGTACTATATACATCGCAACATATTATTTGTGGATAGTGTAATCTTAGAAGTCTTACAAGTGCGGTTAAATTTTTATTACAATCTGGCTTCTAGGGGTTCTTGGAAACAAAATAATACAACGAAAATTAATAACATTATCATTTCTAGTACAATATTAATATTAGGGACAAGCTTTCTACAATGCATGTACTACAAACGCCACACGATGTTATAAAAAACATAAAGTAAACGTGGTAAATCCTCTATCCTTCTCATCTATTTTGGTATTATTTTGCAGAAAGAATAGTTACGGCATTTTTCCTAAGTTTTTTTTTTATGCGTATTCTGTTTATGATAATGTAACTTTTAAGTGTAATTATGATTGTGAAAAAAAAATCTATAAATATTTTTAAACCAATTTTTACCGTATTAATTTTAATCTCACTTTACTCTTATTTATAATAAGGAACATGAACAAAAACCTATAATTCAATATAGTCTTATTAATAAAACAGAAAAACAATAGTAAAGTTTCCATTAAAATATGTTGATATTTATTACAAAATCTTAATTATAAATTATGCAAAGTGGATGTCATTTTAAAATATCAATTAGAATAAAGTGACATCAACTGTACTTGCTTCTGTCATTTTTTTAGTAACAGGTTATTAACATGGTCTTGAACCTTCTATAGAGACAGGGACTTCTGTGGGGACTGCTCCACCGAAATCTAATTATTTTTCCATTATTATTGAAAACACAAGGAAATTTTACCGATTCTTTTGTCAATTTTTCACTACCAAGTATTGGAAACACTTTTTGCTTGTTTATGTTTTATGAGTTATAACTGAATTGTATGATATCACTGATTTTATTTTTCTGATATATTTTAAGGAATACTTATATAAAACACAATGTTTTTAGGGTATTCTCTGAGTCAATTTGCTTGTCTATTTAAATCGGAACTTGAATCTTATTTCGTTATTCATTGTCATTATATAGAAGAGAAAGTTTCTCTGACTTAAATAAAGCAATTTATTAAAAAAGTTCAAATTGCCAAGTTAAAATAATGTCAGATAAAGAACAAATATAAGCACGTTTGCAAAAATAAAAAAGTACGTATCATTTAACAAAAAGAATGGGAAGAAGAATTTTCAGGCTGGCTCCTAGAAAATTGTAAAGGCGCAAACTATGCCGTTGTAAGAATTGTAATAAGGATATTAATGTTACTTCAACAAAACAGGCTCTAGAGAAACACAATTCATCATAAGCACACTCACAACATTTCAGTAATTTATATTTATCTGCAATTTATTATATTATTTTATTATATTTACACCAGTGTATTCTAGGTATACACCTTTTCTTATTTCTTTTTGTCTTTACAAGTCAAATAAGAAGACAAACGTAGCTAGTGTTCTTTTGTTGAATACAGTCTATCATTCACCATCATCGAGCATTTACTCAAATAGATACAGTCTGTCCCGATTCAAAAATTGCCAACGAAATAAAATATTTGTTGACGAAAACTCTTGCCATAGTTGACCGTATTTAGGCAAAGAAAGTTTTGATAATTTCTATGAATTTATGTTTCACTTATTATTAATGAGTCGGCTGATCTTAGCACCGCCAGTAATTTGTGTTTAGTTGTGCGATATGGGAAAAACGTTGCAGCAATACTTAATTCCCGATATTTTTATATTGAAGTATACATGTCATTCGATCCATCTTTGTGCTTCATGTGCTTATACGAAACTGCCATGCTTAATAGTATGCTTTATAGGACTTTATAAGGGTTCTTTTCTTCAAGCCCGCAACAAGCTGCAGGGTTAAAAACTTTTAAAATGTTTTTCACTTAAAAATAGATAAAATAATTCACCACTCTCAGGTATGCTAGTTATCAGCATATGCAGCAGTAAATGAGTCTTGGAACAATGTTCTGCTCACATCTAATAATTATCATATTTTAGCTGAAATATATTGCAAAGGCTTCAGGATCCCATTATATTAATATTCTTGGAATTTATATATTTTTATTATATAATTATACCATTAATATATTTTTAATTATACATATTACCGTTATTTAATGATTGAAATAAAGAAATGCAGCCAGAAAACCTGAAATTCAAATTATATGACAAAGCGAGTCAAACATTACAAAAATGTTTTGATTGCTGTTTAAAAATAATACAATAAAAGGTTTAGACATAATTAAACGAATGAACGTTACAATTGGCAAAACTGCTTCGATAATATCATTTTGTAGACTCTACCAATATTGTTCAGAAAAATGGTTTTGATACAGAGCGGCAAATTTTAAGAAATTACGATACAGACCTATATTGGGACCAAGTCAGTTTATTAGTTTATTTATCAGTTTATTAAAGTGTGGCTATGGCACTCAAATATTTCCTTTATTGCTTACTTTTATCTTTATTATCATTACCCCATTCATCCGCTAATGTTGAGTGCAGATTCTCGCTCATAGATTTTATGAGAACGAAACAATGAAACGGGCTCTCACTTATCTGATATATATAAAATGACAATTAAATGAAGTTATTTGTTATGATCGTAATGGGTTCTCTATACTAATCATAACCGGAAATGTCAATGGTTAGGATCATGTGAAACTGGTATACCAACACTGAAAAACGGCTTGAACTACAAAAAAGTTATGCTGAGCTATTGATGTGATGTTCAAGGTGTAATTAACAGGGATTTTTTTAAAATACAGTGATTTTTTTTCAAGTACTACCTATGAACACCGCAGTCTACTGTCAGCAACTTAATCATCTGAAGCAGCAACCCCAGCGTAAACATATTCAATATGACAAAATATTTTTTCTCCATGATAACATTCGTCCTCCTATAGCCAAACAGACTCACCATAAACTTTTGGATTTTGGTTGGACATTCCCCACCCACCATATTCCCCAGACTTTGCACTCACTAATTATTGTTTGCTGAGATCACTCAGCAAAGCCTTATGCAAAAAACTCTCATGAGAAGACCACTTACGATAGTCCATTGGACAATTTTTTCATTCCCAGCCACTTAAATTTTATGCAATCCACTCCCTGCCATTATTTTGGAGACATGTATAAAATGGTGGTGATTATTATATTGACAACTAATTCATTTTAAATTGGAAATACAATAAAAAATTATAACATTAATGACCTCTCATTACTTATTAGCCAAACCAGTACGTCAACAAAAAATAAATATTAGCAACATCACTAAATGTATTCTCTGATACTCTTTCCTAATAAAAAATGCATAATTTATCATAAGATTTGTATTAAGTGAAGTGTCCAATAATTTGCACAATCTGAAAGTGTTAAAAGGCTATATTAAATTCTGCCATGTCACTAGCCATTCACTGCTGACTATTCTAAAGTGCTTGGAAATCTGAGCAACAAGCTGATACTGCTTCAAGAACAAAGTATTATAACACAAAATACTAATTTCTAAAGTTTGAAACTTTATAGTTTCAAATAAAATAACTTGTTATTTAAATCATAGTTTGTTTTAATAAAACTATCTCAATATATTCATTTCTAAACGACAATTGTCAAATAAAATTTAAAATCTAAACTAGTCAATCAATCTATCACAAACGTGAAAGAATTGCTAATGTGCAATTATTTGAAGATTCTCCAGAGCTTTTATTCTTTTGAATACCATAGCATATTCTACCTTGACTTCATCGTGGCAGATATATGAAGATAATATTTCAATTACGAACAAAATATAGGACATATTGTTAGAATTTATAGAAAGAACATCAACCAAGAAAAGTCTATCCTCACTGTTGTATGTATAACCTAAATACCTAACAAAGAAAAGGTTGACATTAGCAGTTTAAATAAACAGAATGGGTAAATTGATTATTGGGAAATGATTTAGCTGAATATTCTTCGTAGAGAAAGCCACATTTTAAATAAAAACCTTTTACCATTTCTCGATAAAAGAATGTTCCAAATTCCTTCCCCCCATCAGTTACCACCCTGCTATACCGTCTCTCAAATTATTCAAAAGCAATCATTATTAATCGTAAGTTAATATGAATTCAAATATATTTATATAAAGGAAGAAGTGCCTTAACATCCATGAGTAAATGCTTCATTAGTGGAAAAGGTGTTATCTATCTGTGATATGCTGAATTGTATATTTAAGGAATGTGTAACATTGGTTTTCCCTTTGACAGTTGTTTCCTTGCTAATATACCAGAATTCTTTAGATTGGTTCACAAATATTCAGATACAAAAATCTTGTTTTATCTTTTAAGTTGCTCGTCTTCCAATTTGCAGGTCAACAAGAACTCATAAATATAGATATGTATAAATATACAAATGTAGAAATACAATACAGAATGACCATACATAGTTATAATCCACAGAGTCAGTGTAAATGCCTTTCTATTCATAGGCCCACCGCATGTATGTATTAACAATTTCATTAACATATTCTGTATTTGGTTTATCAATGATGTCACGCATGATATCAAAAATCTTGAATATGTATTAAGAATATTTAATTTTTCCAGGATCATTTAGGATAAATACTTGGGTCCTCATTGATGGTCAAGTTGCTTATGAAAACACATAGAAACTTCTAAACTTTAACCATTTTATGTTCATTATTTTCTTGACACAACATCTCGTATGTAAATTTGAGAACTCCAACTGTTATTTAAGCATTATTGGCCTGCTCCCAGAGATTTTACAATAAATTTTGAGTTCTAGTGGAAGCAATTGTACAAAACCTGATTACAAGCTTCTAAATTGACACAATTTTGTCAAGTAACTGTAGTAAGTAATGTGTAGTATTTTGAAGCAAGCAATTGGAAACAAGCAGAATTAAGAGAAGGTAGTGTGTACTGAAGAAAATGTTTCTTATTAAATATAAGACCACCAGTGATATTGACCAGCGATCACACCGGATGCATTTACTGTGTGAAGTACTTTCTGAGACTAAATTTTGCTGCACTTTCCTCGCTCCACTTTATTTTGCAATTTTGTGATATTCATCAATTCAGAGAATGAGCACCGAAGCAACAAAATACAAATAACTCGAGCCACATGCTTACCGCTTACCCAATTGAGTTGATCTTTTAATTTTTCATTCCACACTACGTAGTTTTAGAAATATATTCTAAACTTGAAAAGGAAGAGTTCCATATTTGTGCCTTCTGTCTCCAGTACATGTTGTACTAGCAACTCATGTTTCTCAAGTATATCTGTATTATGTTTAATGTGTTTATGAGAATATTCTGCGTTCATAACATCAAAAAGTTTCAGAAAAGAGAATTGAGAGATTCCATTAAAGAGAATGCCTGAGCGTTGTGAATGATGATGTTGAGCAAATTTAGAAGGTCATATTGTTGAAACAGAGTTTATTTCCATTTTTTCAGCAGTTCCAAGAATTATTTGTTATCATAATCACTTTGCATAAATCATCTGAACATATAATGATAGTTCATTGACTTTTGCGTTCAGCTATGCATAAATTAATCCAAATACCTTTTTCCTTTCATCTGGCTTTAACTTCTTTGCTATCGGTCCAACCGATAGCAAAAAAATTGAGAATGTGTTATACCACTTTGCTAAATGTATTTGGAATGGGTGAATTTCTCAACATATGATAGAGCATAATGCCTTCCACACAATCCCTATGAAATTGTTTAGTTTATTGACGTGTCTGTTGTGAAAGCCTAGTATCTGTTTAGTATGTGAAATACTTGTTTCATATGTGAAGTCTATCTTGGCATCAGGTTGAGGTTGAATATGAATTAATTTTTTAAGTTCAGGGAAGATGGTGGAGGATAGAATATAACAATGCCACTCACATATATTTTATATGGACGAACCTACTGTCGTACATATACTCATCTAAACGTTTATCTATGAGTTAATTTCAATATGACTCTTTATTAAAAACCTGAGTTTATCTATGTAATCCCTTAATGAAAAAAGTTGGCATTTTTTATGATTTCTTATACCGCCTTAGCCACTTTTTCGCATAATCTTTTCATAAGGTGCATAGGCATTTCCAACTGATTGCCCTACATCTTTTCGAGAATCGAGATTTTCAGAACACAATGGTAACTATAAGAGGACTTGCTTGTTGCAATTAATGTCAAAATATTACTGGATCATCAGCTTCAATTCACAAAGGGCTCTGTCGATCATTAGTGGGAAGAGTTGATTGTGCAGATATTGAGGAGTCTTGATGCGAGTGTAATGCAAGTCAGCCAAGTGAATCTCAGAGCGGTTGTGTGACTACACTCGCATTGAGAATCCTCAATATCTGCATGCAACCGCTCTGCAAATTATGCAATATGTACTTCACATTAAGCTATGCACTTACTATATCAATCCTTAACAGCTTCTCTACGTGACAAGTCTCTGCCACCTCCTCCAGATGTTTTTTGCTTGTAATAATTTCATTGATTAGGGTGTTGAGCTGTTTGTGCTCAATCAAGTATATATACAATATATCAAGTCAATCATTTTAGCACCGATTTAGTCTGAAAAGGTAGAAAATAAATAATGGTATCAATCTATGTTCAAAATTATTTGCTGTCACATTGAGACGACAATTAATAAATCTGCAATGAATAATTTGTGTTATTATAAAATGTTAATTACACAATATATAAAGAGTACTTTCAGATTTTCTCAATCCTAAAATTTGGACTAATTTTCAAAGTAAACAAATTATTTATAGATTTAAATTTTAGTCTAATCTGTATATAAGAGATTAGAGATAAATATAATAGATTCTTTAAACAAACAACAACATTTTTCATAGTTTATGCGATATAAATAACTATGGAATTGGAAAAAGTCCATTTATATGCAAAGTAAATAAATGTAAATGGTACATCCTTTATTGGTGGAAAATATTTTCAAATAAATTTAAATATTAATTAAGACCAAAAATTGCTACTCAATTCACTTTCTAAATTAAAAAGACATTTTGAATTATTCATGTAAAACTATTTTTTTTTTAAGATTTAGAACATATAAATAAAAGAAAATAAAAGCAGTAGTAATTAGTTTGTAGTTACACAAAATATTGTTTCGAAAACCCTGATGAGAAGTGACAAACAAAAACAAATATTTTATTAAAAACAAGTCTAAATATATAAGCAAAGTTATACTGCTGCGTAATGATGTAAAAAATATTTTCATTTTATATTGGTTCCAAGGCCCTATCTCTTGGAAAACATACTTTAATGTTTTCTGCCAATGTGCTCACACTGCTAGTGTGCCTTACATAGGTAACTTGTAATCCATAATTGCAGCTTTATTTAATTGATAAATTAATAACAAGCGTTTTCCGTATTAATTTTATGTGTTATTATTTTAAAAAAAAAATATTGTTTGACTTACTTCAATTAACATTATCACATTTATGTATTGTTGTATTTAATTGGATATATTATTAATGTATTTTTTTTTCTTTCACACAAACTTATTTCGTATTTAGTGTTCATAGAATATTTCAAATAGTTTGTGTTTGTTTTTTCGCTTTACATAAAATAAAATAAAAAATTAAATGTCTTAGTAGTTCTTTATATCGACAACCTTATTTTCATTTCAAGCAAATATCCAAAGATGTAAAGGTGTGTGTACACATTGTTATGACTATGTGACGTCCCTATTTTCATGGCACATCACTAGTTGATAAGGCATGCATGCGTGAAGATGGCCTCCTAACCATTGCTAATTGTATGTCTGTAATATATAGGACTTTCTGGACTTTCTGGAAGATCCAGTCCGCTGCCCATGGTGATGAACGGTAACTAGGCTCAACAATTTTATTTACATGCGTCTGGCATGGATGAAGAAAGTGATGGCACAAAGGTAGTTTTATTTTTACATGTTATTGGTGAAAAGGGCGTGGATGTAGTCAATACATTTGGAATAAATGAGGATAATGTTAAATACGACGAGCTTATAGAGTTATTTCAAAATCACTTCGCCCCAAAAGCTAATCTCACTTATGAATGTCATAATTTTTTCACATCCAAACAAGGTGAAAATTGAACTTTAGACAACTTTGCTTGCAGATTAAAATTAAGGTCACAAAACTGTGAGCTGGAAAGTTGCAGGAATACCTAATCAAAATAATGTTCATATGTAACACGCATCAAAAATACAACTATATCAGAGAAAAATTATTGCTTGAAGATAAACTGGATCTTAATAAGGCCTTAGAGAAGGTAAAAGCCATGCTGACTTCCAGACATCAAACGGATGAATTGGCAGCAGAACAAAGTTCAGTCTTGTATAATAAGAGTCAGTCACGCTCAAGACCAAAGTCTAACTCAAGGAATGTCAGTCAATATAGTCAACAGTCAGAAAAGGATGTTTGTACAAGGTGTGGTCAGGTGCATTATCATAAGTGTCCAGCATTAGGTGTAAAGTGCAGAAAATGTAAAAAAATGGGTCATTTTGCAGTCTATTGTCGGTCTATTAAGTCTAAGTCACTAAAATATGTATGGTAGTAATATGCAACAGGTACAGTCAGAATAAGATGAAATGTTTATAGGTCATATTCAGTCATCTAAGTTGTTGTCAAATGAATGGACAATTAATTTATATATGAATAATTAACAAATAAATTGTATTACTGATATTGGCAGTGATGTGAATTTTATGTCAAAAAATATTTATGATTCACTTAATACTAAAAATTCATTGTCTGAAATTGATGTAAAAATTAAGTTATACACTGGTAATAGTCTAAAGGTACTAGGTCAAGAAAACTTAAAGTGTAAATTCCAATTTAATGACTCCTATATGACAAAAGAAATTAATTTTATAATTGCAAATGTTAATTCTCCAACTGTACTAGGTAAACTTTCTTGCTCAGAAATTGGACTAATTAAAAGAGTTTTTTGTATAGACACTACAAGCATGCAAACGTCAGAAAGTGATATTAGTCAATTGTCTTTTAAAATAAGTCAAAATGAGTCAAATTCAAGTCAAGTAACATTTCATAAAGTGACAAAAAGTCAGTCACAGTCATTTCCATTACAGTCAAGTCAGTCACAAAATATAAATTTAAATAAACTTGTTGAATGTAATAATTCTGTTTTTGCCGGACTTGGTTGTCTTCCTGGTGAGTTGTCACATAAGTACAAATTCTAAGGTTCAGCCAAAAGTCAATGCTCTGAGGAAGGTACCATTTGCATTATATTATAGACTTCACAATTAAATGAAACTACGTGATGTAGTATTATTTCTACTTTCTTTAATTTCTTTACCACGACCTAGGTTTCGTTGTATTACAACATCTTCAGGTCGGATATTAGCTTCAACATTATAGACTTCAACAAAAACTTGAGAAGATGGAGAAAATGGATATCATTACCAAGGTCACAGAGCCTACCAAATGGGTGAGTTCTTTAATTTTAGTAGAAAAGAAAAATGGTCAATTAAGGGTATGTCTAGACCCCTGTAATTTAAATTAGGCAATTAATAGGACTTGTTATCCTATTGCATCAGTAAACATGGTGCGTACGAAGGTGGCTGGTGCAAGATTTTATTCCACCTTGGATGCAAATAGTGGATTTTGGTTGTGTAAATTAAGTGAGAAGAGTCCTTACCTCACAACTTTCAATACACCTTTTGGTCGATACTGCTTTAAACGTCTTCCATATGGAATCAACTGTGCTCCTGAGTATTTTCACAGAACTATGACTGAAATGTTTGGTGACATACCAGGGGGTGGCAGGTATACTGTAGTGATGATATTTTAGTAAGCGGTCAAACACTACAAGAGTATAATGAGCGTCTTAATATAATATTTAAAAGAATAAAGGAATATAATGTCAAATTTAATAAAAAAAAATGTACATTAGCCAAGGAGAGCATTAAATATCTGGGACATGTGTTTTCAGTAGACGGAATCACAGCTGATCCGGACAAAGTCAGAGCAATCAAAGAGATGCCCTCTCCTACCTGTCTGAAAGATTTGTAGAGATTTCTAGACATGCTTAATTATTTAAGTCCTTTTATTCAAAATATGGCAGATGAGACAGAAATTCTACGCTAATTATTAAAAAATTCACTGATTGGCAGTGGACTGCCAACTATGAAACAACATTTTGTCGTTTTAAGCAATTAATATGTCAAGTTCCAGTGTTGACACATTTTAATGTTTATGATCCCATTGTTCTACAAAGTGGTGCTAGTAGCAGTGCTGTTGGAGCGGTGTTGTTGAAAAAACAGTATCCTGTATATTATCCTTCAAAAACTTTAACAGATACATTACAAAGAATGGCTCAGATAGAGAAAGAACTCTATTCAATAGTTTTTGCCTACATCAAGGTTCATCAATTTATATATAGACAAACTGTAACTGTAGAGACAGATCATGCTCCTTTAATAACATTGTTTAAAAAGTCTTCGAAAATACAACCGTATAGTCTAAATGTAGTTTACAAGAAAGGTAGTCACATGTACATTGCTGATACCTTGTCAAGAGCAGCACTTTCTGAAACAAGTTCAGATGAATTAGACGATGATGTCATTGTTCATGTAAATTTACTGATTAAATCATTACCAGTCTCATTAGAATGTCTACAGTGTTTAATCAAAGGCACTAATGAAGATGAAAGTCTACAGACTTTGAAAAAAATACTGTACAAAAGGATGGCTGTCAAGTAAAACTCAAATTCACAAAAATTTATATGAATATGGGCACTATAGATTTGATTTACATGTAGAAATTGATTTAATTTTCAGAAGTTACAGTATAATCATATAGTGGTCATTTAGGAATTGAAAGGTCAAAACTGTTTGCTAGAGGACATGTATTTTGGCCATTTATGTCAACTGATATAAAAAACATTGTTCAATTGTGCCATACTTGCCTGTCACGTAGAAATTAAAATGTACCAGAACCACTTCTTCCACATGATGTTACATTACTTCTGTGGAAAAAAGTTGGTGTTGATTTCATGGATTATAAATCTAAGAAATACATAGTAGTACAAGATTATTACTCAAATTATATTGAATTAATGTCAGTGACAAGTACTAACGCCAAAACAGTAATTGTTTGTCTTAAAAGTATTTTTAGTAGACATGGTATCCCAGTTGAGTTATTCTCTGACAATGGGCCACCATTTAATTCAGCAGAGTTTAAGAATTTTATTTTTGAGTGGAGAATACATCATATTACGTCAAGTCCCTACATACCAAAGTTAAATGGGTTGGTAGAGTCGGCAGTAAAGATATGTAAACGATTTCTTACCAAGTCAGAGAAGTCAGGAACAGATCCATATCTTGCTTTGCTTCAATTCAGGAATACGCCTAGAGAAAATATAATACCTACAATTACCAACAAAAAACTTAAAACCAAGAACAGTCAAATTTCAAGAATATCTAAAAACTAAGGAAGGAAATAAAAATAAAATGAAAGATTACTATGACAGAAAGACTAAATCATTACCAGAATTACAAGAAGGAGATAAAGTGTATTTTAGGAAAATGCCAGATACTCCGTGGATTACAGGCACAGTAAGGTCCAAATGTGATCAACCTAGGTCTTATACTGTTGAAGGGTCAGATGGATTTATAGGAAGGAGAAACAGACAGCATATTTTGAGGCCTCCACAGCCACTTCAAACTGTATCACAAGATATGTTACAAAAAAGTCCAAATCTCAAGACATCTCCTAAATCACATACAGTGTCATCGTCTATTGAAGAGCATACAACTCCAATTAAAATGCGCACTAGGTGTGGAAGAGTCATAAGACCACCGAGACGATTTGACTTATAAGAGATTAACTCTTTTATAATATAATATATATTTTGTTAAGTAAACATTTTAGCAATGACTGTGAATGACTAACTAAGTTAAGTCTAGATTATATATAGATAGAGCCTTAGTTTAACAAATTGTCTTATTTTTAATTACTTAAACAATCTTTGTTGTCAAAAGTTATTGTTAAGAGTTTAGTCAATTCTATAAATTGTGTCAAGCTGTAAAATTATAATAATTTAACTTTTTTCTAACAAGGAGAATGTTATGAATATGTGACGTCCCTATTGCCCTGGACATCACTAGTCGATAAGGCATGCATGCGTGAAGATGGCGTCCTAACCATTGCTAATTGTATCTGTGTAATATATATCAAAAGTGTAATAATAAATCAAATCTAATTCAAGTCTAGTGTTATTATTTATATAATACACACATGTGCAAATGGCCGGTCATATAGGGGAAGTAAAACCTAACATGGATGCAAGTTACTAAATGTAACATAACTAATTCATAATTTAGTATTTTCTTCGACGATTTTTTGTGCAAATTGATGGTATCTAAGAAATATCTTCTCTGTTTCTGTTGTCATTGTTTCATTCCAGAAGCAATACAGCTGTTAATGCCGTCTTAGTAGAAATTTGTTATTAGCCATTAAATACTGTGGTATTAAGTTAGAAATATACGAAACCACAGTTGCGAAAACAATATAAAAGGATAGTATTTCATGGAATGCAGCCGTCAACTGGCATCGACAAAAGCCGTCTGTATGTTAGTACTCTAAAAGGATTATGAGCGAAATGGTGGGTTGTCAGGATAGCTAGAAAATCCAGTATTCAAAGTCAATCTTTGTAATACTATAGTAACGTTTATTTAAAGAAATGAAACGTTGCAGTACATAAATTTAGTAATTACACTTCATAATAATGATGTTCATCTTATCTAGAAATGCCAGAACATTGAAACTATTTATATGTGACAAGTGTTCTCAAAATAATGATTGAGTAGTGATTATAGTCATGTTAAGACACAATATCAAAGTAATTTGACATTTTATTGTACTTCTTTGAAATAAATTTTATTCATCACAATTTGGATGGACATTAGAAACCTATGAATGAAACAAAAATACTACTTTGATAAATATCTGAAAATCTTAAAAACAAAAATGCCTATGCAGCTTAATGGGAATAGCTTGACATTAATGGTGACTAATGTAACCTAAGAAGTAGATTAGGTAGGCTTTCATAACATGTTTTCCATCACAAACCACATACATACTGTCAGTGGTGTAACTAGCATGGGTCACACCTGGGGTGGATATCGTTAGTGTCATCCATAAAAATGTATCACCAATAAATATCTGATAAATTTAAAGTATGATTTTATTTAAATAATACAAATGGAGAGTTAATAATAATCAAATATGAATAATAGAGTATAATAATAGTATTGTTTCATTATAACAATTATTCATTCACATTGATACAAGGAAAGGAAAATTGTGCATGGCAAAAGCAGAATGAGAGTAGAATTAACGGAGTTGAAATGCATTGCCTGAGAAGTATGTTAGATTTAAAATTTAATGATAGTGTAAAAAATAACATGATAAGGAAATGGGTAGAATTGAAAATGGTGACAAGAAGTGATAAGGGAATACTTTGCCACTTTATTTATGTTCGGATGTATTGTCAAATTAGAACGGGCATCCCAAGGACAAGCGTTTCAATTAGATTTGCAAAATACTGAGAAAGGACCAATTGAAAAGCACCTGAATCCGTGGAGCATGTTGTGAACAGGATTATGAATGTTGAAGGAGCAATGGAAATATAGCAGGATAGTAGCAAGTAAAAATCTGTAGTCTCTGTCTATACCCCTCTAGAAGACAGGCCTGATCAAACATACGCATGTAAATACTTAAAATCTATTGTTTCTAGCTTTAACAGGTGCAAACTCGGAAAATATATCTTCAAAATTTATAGTTTGTATTGCCTCGCACTCTATTATCAATATCTTAGAAACAGTGACAAATGGCCTTTCCGTTTTGAAAATATTCGCTTCCTTTTTTTATGATCTCAATGCGAACATCATGAGGAATGGATACACACCAGTATGACACATCTCTCAAGACTTGGGGTGATTCATTCATGTAAGAATTGTCTTTGATAGTAGTAGTATTATCAGTACTAGTGGTCGCACAGTGGTGAAAATTCAACCATAATTCATTTAAATTTATGTTTGCCCGTTATTAAAGTTCTATTGTCAAAGATTATACCTCTATAATCACAGATTTCGCCAAGGCTACACAGTTAATTTGCCATCTTTTTCAAACCAATTAAATAAAAAACAAATCCAAAAAATGTAAACTAAAATAAAGAATAACTTTTTTTATATATTTTTTATTGAAACAAAAAACCAGGCAATTAAAAAAATGTTGTCCATTGAACTTGACATATGTCTTTCGATAATTCAATTAGTGATTTAAATCTTCTTCGTAAATGATATTTTTAGTAAAAAAAACTCTTTCATCGTTTACTAAATGTCCTTGACCGTTATATATATATATATATATATATATATAATATAAAATTTCAATCCGTCAAATGATCGAACTCTACTTGCTGCGACGTACAATTGCCCATGTGGAAAAACTGGACGATTCAGTAAAATTCCAATTTTTTCGAATTTAGTTTGTCCTTAAGATTTATTTATAATTTATAGTCATCGCAAATGCTACCTGCATTATTGGAAATTGAGTTCTTTGAAGGTTAAATGGTAAAATCGTTCCGGAATATGTTAAATTTATACATGGAATCAAAATTCTCTTATTGCGTGCGGTTTCAGTTAAAACTTCGCAATCAATTACATTACGATGCGCATTCTTATTCCATTGACTAATGCTTCCTTTGTATTCAAGTTTCTTATCAGCAAAACGATGCAATTAACTTTCAATACTAACTTATATGGTGGTAAACCACTAATAGTCAAAGAATTCAAAAACTCTACTGGAAAGTTATTGATGTCATTGTCATCATCCGAAATTATTTTATTGTAGCTATGATATGTTATCTGTCCACCAGGAATTTGGTTAACTGTATCAGTATTAATCAAAGTACAATCATCATTTTTAGGTGCTAAAATAACGGAGTTCAAAATATTATCTGAGGGCATGTGTTCCGAAATATTTCCATACACCTCATTAATAATAGTATTTTTAACTCCTATTAATTGTTGAGGTATTTTGATAATATTTTCATCAAACTGAGGGAATTGTGGGGCTTCATCATTACCAATTTTTTTCAAGAATTCTACAAATTCTATTTCATTTGGTAAGGCCCTCATATTTCGAGTAAATGTGACTTTATGAGAATAAAGATATTCATGCCAACTTGAGACACAATTTTCAATTAAAGTTACACGTTGTGGGATAACTGGTAACATTTGCCGAAAATCACCGCACAGAAGTATTGTTTTCACTCCTAATGGTTTATGTTTATCATTTTCATCGCATAGATCCGGCAATAATCTATCTATGATTTTTAGCACTTGCAATGGGCACGTAGAAACTTCATCAATAATTATTAACGATGATGAATTTATGTAACGAGCATAGCTACTATTTGCAGTAATATTTGTTACAGCATTTTCTAAAATGGGTATAGGCAATTTAAACAAATTGTGTAAAGTCCTATGCCACTGAATGCAGTTGCAATGCAAAGAAGATTCATAGAATTTAATTTGTAAATGATTGAGTGAATGATTTACCACAACCTGCATGAGCGGTTAAACAAAAAACCAGTATCATGACACAAAACTACCATGACACAAAAAAACCAGTATCATAACACAAATCACTTGGTCAATGAGATTACGCTGTTCAAAATTTGCAGGTTCATAACACCCACAAAACAGCAACTCTTGTTCCATTATATCAATAGCATTTGCTTCTTCTATTCTCTGCGAGTATATGGGAGCTGGTAAACCAAGTATTTGACATGACAAATTATGAACATTCAAAATATTATCAATTTCTAATAGAACTCTATTAAAGGAAGCTTTTTTGTTGTAAAGTCTTCATTAAGATATATTTTAAACTCGTTCCATAACACTAATGTATTGGATGGCACATTTAATGCACAAATGTAACCAAATAAATTCCGCATTTGTTTTGGTGAATGTAATTCTTTTGTTTCATTTAAACATTTGCGCCTTTCATTATCATTTGAAGCAATTCCGCATGTATGGCACGCTTCAACAAAAGAAATGTATGCAAGTCCATTGTATGTTCTAACATCCTCAAACGATTTTGGACCGCAGACATGTAATAAAAGCAATCGTAAGTGGAAAAGTTCGATGTCTTTTGGTGATACTACATACACGCGTGCAATTATTTTATCACCTCCACAACTTCTCTTCTTCCATTAGGAATCTTCCTACACATAATGCAAAGGAATTTCAATATACTAAATTCTCATGCTGATGGATCTGACCGATTCAAATAAAAAAATGCTAATAATTTTGTGGGTCTTACATTTTCAATTGCTTGACGTTCTTGCCCTTCTCGAAAGTAAACATTCTGTCTACGCGGTAAATAAATATAAAATCTGACCATAATATATAACTGGAAATGCATTAGTAATTCAAAGATGTGTTATATAGCTTCAGTTGATCCGACATAACGACCAATTAAAAAATTTACAACTTCATCAATATGTATATTTTGACCTTGTTCACTTCTCCCTGAATCTAATTCAACAGATGCACTGTCACAGCCTTTATACGCATATTTATACATGTATTTAATGCTTTTGACTGTAGTACATACTTCAGTATTTTATGGAAATTAAATTTTGCAAGTAAATATGGATTGTATGGTACAACTTACCGATTGTCAAGGCAACTACCACGAACTTCTGCATGTGTACCATTATCACGCCTTCTGTATAATGGATATCCATTTAATGATTCACATCTAAATTCATTAATTCGTTTTGGATAATCTTTTATACATTTCCTATCCCTCATACATACAGAATTAGTAATGAGTTTCTCCGCATCATTTGTTTTACAACATATTAATGTGATGTAGGATGTGTTTGAATGTTAGGAATCTCTGCAGATACAATTTTATCGAAATCAGTAGCATTAACAATTTTACCTTGCTCATTTAAAGTGACTAAAATGTGAGCATGAGGCAATCCTCTTTTTTGAACCTCATTTGTATAAATGAGTGCTTCAACTTTACCAAAGATATTTTTTGTATAAGGCCCTCAATTAATGCTTTCAATTTGGACATGAATACACACACAATAATATAATTTCCGGCCAACTTGGATTACAAGTCATTGCAAGAAATAAAGAAGGCTTTCCGAAATGTTGGACAATTGACATGGCATCTAAATAATTCTGATACATATTTCTTGGAGATAAATTGAACGAAGATGGTAAAATTACTCTACGGCCAACACTACTGACATTGGTGTTCAATTCTAAGTAGTCTGTTAAATTGTCATAAATTTCAGACCTAAGAATTGTTTGATTTTGTCGAATGAAATGTAATCTTGAGCCCTCTATTCTCACATGTATATCAACTATCCGCTGCAGAAATAATTTTTGTGAATTGTGCAAATGCTGAAATCTTCTTTAATTGCAAGTCGATAGGGTGCATACTGAAGGTGGTTAATTTATTTCTGGACGCTCTTGAATTAGATATAGATGGTACATTATGAAAAATATTGATATGCCACCCAGTATCACCATTTGGAAAAACTAGTGGGTACGCTAAAAGGTCTAATGATGAATCCAAACATGAGATATATTTAATGATACCATTAACTTTTGAAAATGAAATCATATTTCGTTCAAAATGTGGCTCACCATCAACTGTACTAAATATTACTGCTACATCAGTTTGAACTGCATCATTGAAACGGCATGGATCTAAATTATGATTTACTGTAATGAGCGTACAAATTTCTTTATTTTGATTTTCAACTCTTTCACAATGATGTTTCATTGCAAGGAATGACCGAACAAAGGGATTACTGCGACCCAATTCAAGAGAAATTTCACACATTATGTTGTTATTGCATGTTTGATTAATATGTTCTTGTAATCTATATATATAATTGCGCATAACATGGCGAGCGATTATATGCAGCAGTCATTGGACCTGATCTGTGATAAAAAACTTCATGTATTTTGAATTGATACACTCCACTTGTAACTGCCTTGGAAACTTTAGCTTCTGAGCTAACCATAGCAAATGATGAATTGTATTTGCGAATGTTTTCAAAATAATTTTTTGACTTACTTTTGATCAAAGTTACAAGGAAGTAATTCCATCATATTATGATTTAAATTATTCATTTTGACCTAAGGGTGGTAATATTGCTTTACACTTATGACAACATGAAGTGAATGCAGTCCTGTCACCTAAAGTGACTTCAGATTCAAAATGTTTCGCATTGCAAAACTTACGTTGTAAATCCATTAATCCACAATCATAACAGCGAAAAAGTCTTGGAATTACATTCTTCATTTTGTATAGTATTAACACTATATTGTATAGTATTAAAATTATATTACGTACAATGTATTACAATACAATAGTATTAACACTACAAATATATTACAATAGTATTAACACTATATTATAGAGTATAACACTACATCGTATAGTATTATATTTGATACACATATTTAAATTTGCATTTGGTCTATCATTATTTGTATGTGAATGTAGATGCCTTCTTCTCTCATTTCGACCCGTCAATGTTCTATGTCGAGGCATAATGAAAGTAGGAAAAAACTTTCATGAAATTACTGAAACCGAGATTAGAAAGAATTTAGTTTAATTAATCAAATGAATTCACATATTTTAACTACCACAATAATATTATATATATATATATATATATATATATATATATATATATATATATATATATGTATACACACATATATATATATATATATATATATATATATATATATATATATATATATATATATATATATTGAGCAAGCTGTATTTCACTATTAACTAATATATATCTAATAGATATATTATAGGATAAACAAACTATAACTATGACTATATTATTATAATTATAATTATTTTTGACATTCAGTAAGACTACAGACAAATAATATTAATCTCTTCATAGTTTGACCATGGACTTCAACCATAAACAAAAGAGTATATATGTGTGTATATAGGTAAGTGTCAAAAGCATGGTAGTGTATGTAATGTTTTTTATTAATTTAATGTATTTCTAATGCATTATTATATAAAAATATTAGCTTTCTGCACTCCATCTCCATATAAACTTTCACTGTACCAAATTTCATACTCCTCCGTCCGCGGAATTTTCGTAAAAAGGGGTAAAAAGTTTTTGCTTCATGTATTAATATTATGATTATTATTAACCATTAAAAATTTAATAATGTTATATTAAATGATAATGACTTTTATTCCATATAAGATATATGAGTGTGATTATTATTAAATTATATAAAATGATAATGACTGTAATTCCAGACAAAAGGTCAAAATATTTACTACTATATATGAGAAAATAACATAGTTGAAGCACAATAACTTACAAACGGTCTGGCAGATAAACTACAATGGAAAGCCAGCGGAAAAATAAAATTGTGGACAACTCATATGCAATATGTGTGTATATATATATATATATATATGTGTGTGTGTGTCAAACGCATGGTAGTGTGTGTAATGTTTTTTTTATTAATTTAATGTATTTCTAATGCATTATTAAATAAAATATTAGCTTTCTGCACTCCTTCTCCATATAAACTTTAACTGTGCCAAATTTCATATTCCTCCGTCCGCGTAATTTTTGTAAAAAGGGGTGCAAAGTTTTTGCTTCATGTATTAATATTATGATTATCACTCATTTTTAGTATTTTTGTCTGATTCGCCTTCTCGAAGGGTTGTCACCTTTCATTTTATATTGTCACAAACAGATTTCGAATAATAACTTGACTAGTAAAGATTAAAAAAAAATTTTAAGTTCATTTTCAAGAAAAGCTAGTTAATAATAAATTCTTCTTTTCATTCAATGTATTTTTATTTAATTTTTGTTGCGTTTATAAGTTAAGGAATGTTTTAAAAATGAATTTAGTAGTTTTATTAAATATTACTAGTCAAGTTATCATTTGAAATCTGCTTTATCATTACCACAGTACGACAACTAAGTTTAGTATTGTATAATAAATGGGCAGTAAGTGGCCTTATCTATTCAACTGACTCACAGTAAATCATACTTGGAATAAAAACTAATGCATTACTTACATTAGACGTTTACACCAGTTAGCATGGTTTAATCATTGGCCAAACACTATGATGTATTTGTATGAGAATATGTAAAAACGTTCTTCACATTTCATGTAACTGGAATTATAATATTTCAATTATTTCAAGACAAATCAATGCACTTTTTTGTTTTGATATCTTTACAACTCAATTCAATTTTACTGATTGTTTTTTTATAATAACCCTAAATAAGTAAAAAATAAACGTAAGAACATGCTACAATGTAAGTGTACACTGTATTTAGTTTAAGAAAGTAGTTTCAAATTAACACCATTGCAAGTTTGTTAGTATTATTGTGGTGTAGATTTTACCAGACATGTATACTTAATAATGGTTTGTTTACATCCAAATAAATGAATAGAGCTGTGCTTTAATCTACCATCTGAATTATTCAGGATTATTGTAATAAATATATTTTCAACATAGCCAGATTAACATACCGACAACAACATGTCGTCGCCATGGTGTGTTGGGTTGATCACAAGGCATACGGCCTTTGACGATGCGACTCACCACGGGCAACCGGGTTCGATTCCCGGCCGTTCATCTTACGGGGCTGGACTGGTGTTGTGGTTGGCTGTAAGAGATTGCTCTTGTAGCAATAAGTCCGCCATATGTATCAATATATATATAAAAGTAGATAATATAGTAGATAATATACATTAAAGTAGATAAATAAATAAATAAATTGTATATTTTGTACCACTTTATGTTACTTGGCGTTTGGACAACTCTGAAGCACCATCCCGTATTTTTGATAATTTTGAGATTTTTCGAAAATTTTAATTAATTTTTTTTCGCGATTGGGTGTCCTCCCCAAAGGCGTAGCACTTGGTGAGAGCCACCCCCACTGCCCCCCTTAGCAGATTATTAAAAATTAAATAAACAAAAGCACCGCAATTATTGCCCCTTTTTGAGAATATTATTATCTTCACAGAGAACATACCTAACCTTCTATGCTGTAAGAGTTCTACAAGAGGTCACTGAGTGTCGATTTACAAATAAATACAACCAAAACATCATATCTTGTGCATAGACTAGACAATAGATCATATTTTACTCAATAGTGTGTAATTCTACACTGTGCCAACTTATTGCTCTTAAAAGAACACGAAATAAAACGCCAAATTTCGCCCAAAACCATCCAGAATACAAAGATACCAATGTACCTTTGCAGATACATTGGTGTCTTTTGGTGTTGAAGAAGAAGAAGAATACAAAGATGCCAAAGGATCTTCTTAGGTCTTGAGGGTTGATGCTTAAACTTATTAAGATTATAGTGGTTTATACTTGTCGCTGGATTACAGACAGAGTTTCTTTTATGTCGTCTTCATGTTATAGGTTTTTATACTTACTTCTACGTAAACTTATTTTATAAACCCTTTAAAATTCTTCTAAACCTGTTCCTATTACAATTTTCCCCCAAAAACTTACTGAGCCAGTTAATACATGTTTTGCGATGATAATACATAAATACAAGGCCAAACATTGACAATAGCTATATATAACTTTATATCTTAACATAGTTTACAAGGGAGCAAATGTGTAATTTGCAAATTTTCGTTAAGCCTGATTCACATAAAATAGTATTTTATAAACTTTAATTCAACTTACCCGTAAAACCGAAATCCACATGAGTGAAGTTACCTGATAATGAAAATGTAACGATATAATTTTTTTCATATTTTATACAAACGGGACCGAAAAGTAAGGAGCTAACACTAGAATTTTAAAATTAAAATATCTCAGAAACTAAACTAAATTTGAAGTGTTCTCGTAAAAGCTGGCAATAATCATTATTAACTGTAATTTGTTGATATCTGCTCAAAAAAGAACACTCGAAGGAAAAAGGACAGTGGAACCACGTTCCTGAATTTCAGAGCCATGACATGTGCCTTCTTCCTACACTGCATTTTCCTACTACTTTCCCCTCAAAAAATGGACTTAGTAGTATAGGTGGCGATGCTATAAATAACAAATGTCCTTCCTAAAAATTACTGTCAACATCAAAGTGTAATGTTATTTCCAACTAGCAGTAATCATGAAAAGGGTAGATGCCATAATTCATATACCAATTTAATTTAGAAACCTTTACAATGTTGTAAGATGGAGATCCATGCGAGCGAAACTGTGGGCAATCTAATCAAGATAATATAGCCAAAGCAATAGATTGTGTTTATTTCGATGAATAAAATTACATTAACTATTTTTTGTATTGCCTTTCAATGGATTAGACGAATAAATTGGTTCAAGAGGCAATAAGATGGCTTTTTAATGTTACTATTATAGTTTAATTTGCTGTAAATTTCCATTAGAGATGAAGAAGGCAAAATTTTCTGCGAATTAAACTTGTTGGTTCTATTGATTAAGTATAAAGGTGAGAACAGAGTAACAAAAAAGTTCATGAACATAATTTATTAAGATTCTTCAAAGAACAAAAAGAAAACTTAAAAAAAGTTTTTATCATGAGGTGGCAAGCAAAATGTGATTGTTTGCTGATAAATGAAATATTCCTGAAAAGATTCATTAGATGAATTACAGAAAAAAATACTAAAATATGTGGACAAAATGCCACTTCCCCACATTATTAAAGAAGATAAATCATCTATTAGGGAATTCCGGTGAGAAAGATGTAGATTTTCAGCTAGTGAACTGAATAACTTCTAAATTAAATGCAGATGTGAACAAGAACCAGATGAAGAAATTTGTGACAGGTGCAGTTTTTCAAAACACCTTGCACGGTATTCAAGTTGTCCGAACAGGAACAAATGATATTTGAAATGAAAAATGATTTGAGGACAATGTAGAATGGATAAAAAAGAAAAAAGAACTAAAAAACTTAGCTGAGCTAAAAAGTTTAAATGGTTTAAGGATTTATGTAGGAGAAACGACAAATGTAGTTTCCATCAGGAAGGCCATCGATAAGTTATTTAATGTTAATAATGTTAAATGGGGAGTGAAAAATTTATTTTGTCCCGTAATAGCCATTAAAAAATAATTGACAGAGTATACAGATGAGAACTTCATTAAAATTATGTTTCTTCCCAATTTTTTAATACCAGCCTGGATAATGCCATCAATATTGAATTGTTTTAATACAAAGCCAAATTTAATCACATGAAGGAAGAATCCTGAATTGGGTTGAGACTCAGTTCTCTAGATGTGGACATTTATCATCCGTTGGATGTAGAAATGAGCTTCAACTTAATTCTAGATTGTCTTGGAGATAAATTGTCCACAATATACATATGACCCCCATAAAAATTAGTAATGAGGCAAGGTAAGCAATTGGAAGAGGTCGGGGCCAAGGGAAAATTTGTTTAGATAGATCCAGGTAGTGGAAGAGGAACTATATCCTCTGTTTTGGACATTTCTAATTTTATTTTTTTACATCCTGGGTTCTAACAGCTCATGGATTAGAGTTTCAAGTCAGATTCATAATCCATTATAGTTTCGAAACTGGCCGAGAATATAGGGCAAGAAAATATATTGGTAAAGTAGAAGGAATGAATGGTTCTGGTGATTTAATATGAATAACTAAATGTTGAATCTGCCTGCCGCCACTCATAGTACAAGTATCATAAAACAAAATAGACTAAGAAAAACATATTCAACAGAAAACTTATGTATGATGGAATTGAACTACTAATAATTCACAAACTATAAAGAATAAATATTTAATACTTTGCCAAAGTAATTTATAAATAATTTATTGCAAATTTAAAGGTAGAATAATTAGAATCAGTCAAACAAAGTGGATTGGAAATCTACTTTGTTTGACTGATTCTAAGGCAATCTCCAAAGCATAAACAGATAGATCTAAACAAATTACATCTGTCAAATGAATATCACTGAAAAATATATGTTTGCTTGGATGTGGAGTTTGGGGCAAAATTGAAAATTAGAAACGTTACTTATTACTTTTTATTTAAACTATACTATCAAAATGAATATATTAGAATTACTATTGGTTAAAAAAAAATTAGTTTGACCCAACAAATTATTCAAATCAGTAAAAACAAATAAAAAAGTTATCTTCTACTATCAAAATGAACAGTAAACTTTTTAATAAAAGTAATTAACTCATTAAATAATTATAAGTTAAAAAAACAGCCATCCATTTAATCACTAATACAAAAACAGCCATCCCTTTAATCACTAATACAAAAACAGCCATCCCTTTAATCACTAATACAAAAACAGCCATCCCTAATACAAAAACAGCCATCCCTTTAATCACTAATACAAAAACAGCCATCCCTTTAATCACTAATACAAAAGCAGAAATTCCTTTAATCACAACCACATTACTTAAAACTAATATTTGAACTGAAAATGTGTGCATACTTACTTTTCTTTGGATTGATTATCCATTATTTTATCTAATTGCGATTAGAAAATGAACTTTCATAGTTTAACAATAACATTAGTTGATTTATCTTTTGAGTTAGCTGCTTTTTTCCATCAATTTGTTTCCATCGGGATTATTTAACAACCAAAAATTTCACAGGAATACTTTTTCAATTCATTTGAATTTGCAATTATTAAATCCATTGTTATCTGTTTCCGATCTTTCCATTGATCAAGCAAGTAAAACAGCAATGCCGAAATTATTTTATAAATTTATAATATAAAAATTAATTATCATATATTTTGACATTTCTGGGGCAAATTATTATATTACTGGAAATAGGACAGTATAAATTTCAGGACAAACCAGGACATCTGATAAGATCAGTGCACAACGTAGTGACATTTTGGTAGATCCACTTTACACAAACGTCTAAGTATTGTGTAGTATGGACTGAAGAATAAGATATTGTTTCAAAAAAGCAAATGTAAAAAAGATAATATATTAATGAAAATTTCTACAGTGAGCGAATACTACATAATTCCCATTACTGTAATGCAAATCGTATAGCCAAGTAAATTTGTAATAATTATCTTATCTTTTAACCCACTTTACATAAATGCTTCACATTTATATAATGTCTGTTTAGAAAAGTGCAATAAACTTTGACAGTCAGAAAATTTATATTGTCCTTATTTACCTTATTCCCTGAATCTAACACACATCTTCTAGATGTGTCTCAAAATTGAAATGACCATGAATATCAATAGATTTCAATTGATTAAGAACTCAAAGCACTCCCTAAAAAGAGCTTCTGGAACTGCTTCATAAAGTGGCAAGGGCGTTAGGACAAGTGCATTCAAGCGAAGGAAAATACTTTAAGGGGTTTAGTAAAAGTATATTTTTTTACTATAACTTTATAATTTACTATAATAAATGTTTCTTTTTCAAGACACTTATTAAAACACGAACTTTATGATTACATCTTGTGTTTAATTAAAATTGCATGATTGTCAAATGCTCAGTGCAGATGGACTACACCGCTAAAATGTAATGGGGTAATTCTTTCATGGAGATAGTGGGACACTTTGAATTTTGAGAAGTGCCTCCGCTCCCAATCTCCTTCAGGTAAGGCACATTGACATAGGCTATCATCATTAATTGATATTTGATTTCATAATTCTAACATCATTTAGAATTAATGTTTTTAAGTGTTTTATTAGATTAATTTTTTTATGTAATATTTCAACTCTGATTCCCTTTTTGTTCTTGATCTATCCATTTATTGGGCGAAGTCATCACAGCAAGTTTCTTCAATCATCAATTATGGACTGTAGAGATTACTGTTAGTCATGCTATTTTGTTACTTTAGTTCAATTTGGTAAATAGAAAAAATTTAATTATATTATTGTACACAATGCCTTAGTTACTCATAATTAACACAAATTGGTAATTTGTATATGAATTAAAGTTTACATTTGAGTTAAAAATACATAACATTTTTCTTTCATAGGACTTAACATATTTATATGCCATGGATAGTAAATCTTGGAAAATAATTACATTTCACAATTTCTTAAATTAAGAATCAATATTTATAATTTTTTAAATAAACAAAAATTTTCGTTTTTTCTCATATAGACACCCCTTCCTAAGAAATAATGTATAAGTTATCCCAATATTTATTGCTCAAAGTTTTAGTAGCTACATAAGCGAGAAGGCATTGTATATGACAGTATTATATTGACATGCAAGTTTCTTTTTTTTTAAAACTGATCAAAAATATACAAATAAATAGCATTATATGAGAATTTATTGAATTGTATATGAATACTTATTTTTACTTGTATAATTACTTTTTCTATCTGTCCAGAAGCCTAACAATTTTATTCTACTATATCTTCTAGGTTTCTTAGAAAAATATTGATCAACAAGCATTTTTACTTCAAAATCTTTTTTAAAATAATTTTTAATGAAAGAAATAATCCATATAATTGAAATGGGCAACGTCCAGAGGCCAAAGGCTAAATACACATAGGATTTTGCATTAACGTGCTAAAAAACCATATATGGGTTTGTATGCATCAAAGGATCAATTTTTTAATTATCTTACATTTTTAGTTAACCTATAACTTATAAATTATATATCTTCAGATTCCTCTTATTATATCCACTTTGTATAGTACCAATGGCGAGTTTTGAAATTAAAAAATGTTCATATTAACATAATAAGGAAGCTAACATCAGTAATTTTTTATTTTGTAAAAAAAGTCAAATAAATCCAGTGATAATTCATAAATCAAAGTTTGTCAAGATATTCGAGTTACAGATACAACTTAAGAAACAATCGTACACAGCATACATACTACCAAAAACATTATCCTCTTATAGGTACTATTAATTATTAAAAACTTGAAAAGGTATTTTTACCATTATCTCACTTGTTGAAAAAAAGGTAGTTATTTTATAATAATGAATATGAAGAAACATATTTTTAAAAGATCATCTCAGATCTCATTAAAAGATTCATTACCTTCAGCGTAAAGTTAGTTTTCTTTGTTTGTTTTAAACTCTATATAGTTCTACAAGATATAATTATCAATAGATCCAATTCATTTATACAAATATTTTGTGTTGATAATTCATTATTGTCTACATTACAGCACTTTTTGTTATAAGGATTCCATTTAGACAAGATTATACAAATGTTATCTTAAAATTTTCAAGATAAATTCCTCTTAGTGACCCAATTTCTATCATGTTAATTTTAATCTCGTTTCACTACTATTCATACTAGAATCCCATATTCTGTATACATATATAGAATTACTAAAATCTGGACTCCATTCCATTCCAAAAGAAAATGTTTCCAAAGAAAGAAAAATTACAGTTCAAGTATTGTAAACCTTTTATTGTATTCACGTAGTAATATACATAACATTGATTTATTTTGTGTTACACTGTATTAACAATATTTAGTATATTTTATTGAAAATTATCGTTATACATATTTACGTGGTATAATATAATGCAAAAATAAATGCCAAGTGTATTATTATCTGTGTTTACATGTTTTCATATCGTATTTTAAATCCGAAAATATGTTTTACGACAGTGAAACAGTCACTATGCTATAAACATGTGCATGTGATGAAAACAAATGTCATCAGATATTTGTATGTACCTTAGTACTTACGGAATCCTCCTAATAGTACTTACGGAATCCTCCTAATGCCTAGTGTATTAATAGCTGTTATTACAAGCTAATATAACAAATTTTAAATTCGAAAATATGTTTTACGACAATGAAACAGTCAACTATGCTATAAACATGTGCATGTGATGAAAACAAATATTTGTAAAAAGTTTTATAAAAATGTCTTCAGATCTTTCTATGTACCTAAGTGCTAACGGAATCCTCCCAATGCGAGTTCTACTCGTAAATGCCCAGAATATTATTACTTGTGTTTACGTGTTATCATATCAATTTTTAAACTTGAAAATATGTTTTACTACAATGAAACAGTCACTATGTTATAAACATGTGCATGTGAAGAAAACAAAAGTCGTTTATAACAATTTTTTAGAAATATCTTCACATCTTTCTGTGAAGGAATATGCGCTTACTGAATCCTCCTAATACGAGTTCTACTCGTAAATGCCAAGTGTATTATTATTACCAATGTTTGCATGTTAGCATATTAATTTTAAAATTTGAAAATACGTTTTACAACACATGCAAACACTATGCTATAAAGATATACCCTGATGAAAAAAAAAATGTAGTTTATAAAAAGTTTTATCAAAATATCTTTAGATCTTTCTATGTAACTAAGTGTTAACGGAATCCTCCTAATGCAAGTTCTACTCATAAACGCCCAGTGTATTATTACATGTTGTTAACGTGTTATCATAACAATTTTTAAATTTGAAAATATGTTTTACGACAGTGAAACAGACACTATGATATAAATATATGCATGTGATGAAAACAAGTGTCGTTTGTAAATTTTATAAACAAATGTCGTTTGTAAATAAAATGTCTCCTAATGCGATTTCTACTCGTAAATGAAAAGTGTATTATTACCTATGTTTACGTTTTTTATTATAAATTGTTATTTTAATATACGTTATTAAGGCAATGAAACAGACACAGTGCTACAAATATGTGCATGTGATGAAACCAAATGTAGTTTGTAAATAGTGTTATAGAATTATCTTCAAATCTTTGTATGTATTTTAGTGCTTACAGAATCCACCTAATTCGAGTTCTACTCGTAAATGTCAAGGGGACTCGACGAGGGGTCTATGTTGGCGTGGAAAAAAAGGGGGTTCACAAGTTGTAAGTGAGGATCCAGGAAAATTTGTCTGGTTTCGATAGTAAAGAACAAAAATGTTGGGACAAAAAAGGCTTTACCTATCAATGTAGGCAGATAATATTTTAAGAAGGTCATCGACTGTCACTTGTACAAACTTGCATATTCAATATTCAGTACAACGCATGTCGAGACTTGAAAAGGGATAAAATTCGACTTGTGCTGTGCTTGCAATCTTGCATGAATTTGTTTGATTCTTCACGAATATAAATACGAATGCCAAGTACAAACGTCACTCATTTGTTTCCGGAATTTTGAAAAGAAAAGTGTGAGTGAATCGATGTCAGTGTTTGCCAATGCCGAAAAAAGTAAGTACCTGCCTATTTGTTATACATACTTTTATTTTATATTGTACTAATATTATATTTATGTTTGCGTGTAGTAGGTACGTAATAAAAATTAATTACTGAACAGGGCCATTATTCAATACTTCTATGAAAAAAGCCGAGAAAGATTGAACATTTAGTACTTTTTATTATAAAATTATTTATTTACCCAACTATGGTGATTCAATAAAGGAGAGTTATATGATTGACCCGCATGTTTGTATATATTGTTTCAATGTCAAATAACTAAAAATATTTTCATAAATTTTATGTGTCTTTATGTACCACTCGTAACGTACATCAAAGTAATAAATAAATCATTAAAATCGCATAGTTTTGATGTAATAAAATAGCTATATCCTGTTAAAATGAAAATAGCTATATCCTGTTAAAATCGCCTTATGATTACTAAAACAAATATTTTTTTTTGCAGGTAGGTAACGATACGAAATATTGCTGAATCAAAGAAGAAATGTCAACAGTACAGTGTTGATTATTGAAAATTTGGTTTTCTTCCATCAAAGGCATACAAACAATTGTCCATATGCCTTTTATGCAACAAAGTTTTGAGCAATGACTCTATGAAACCATCGAAACTTGAAGATAATATAAGAAGGTGACATCCTGATAAAATTGGTAAAGATTTAAAATATTTTCAAACATTGAAAGAAAAATATAAAAAGAGACCCAACGTGCACAGTATGTTCGCTTCAACGTTTCAAAGTAACGATGATGGCTTGCGGGCATTAATAATATCTCATTGCTTATAGTGAAATCTGGGAAACCGCACACCATCGAAGAACACTTAATGTTACCCGCTGTTGAAGAGGTTTTAAAAACTGTTCTGCACAAACCTCCATTTGACGTACTCAAAAGGATTCCTGAAATGAGCTATGATATTGAATGCTTCTTGTGTAATTATCTGCGAACAACTCATTTTTTTATTCAACAGGACAAGTCAACTTTACTTGGTAATGAAGCATTATACGAAGAGTTGCTATTCGTGAAAATTTTTAAGAGGTATAGTAAAGGCGAATTAAAATTTAATATCCTGAGTGACTTTTTAAGGCAAAATCGATGCCATTTACTAATATTATTTCGGTGGCAACAGATGGAGCTCCTGCCATGTTGGAGCGATATTGTGGGTTTATAAGTCCTTAAAGGATTTATACCAGGAGTAATTGCAATTCACTGTGTCATCCACAGACAACACCCGGCAGCGAAAAATTTAAGTGATAGATTGCCCCAATCACTTCAATTTGTGATTAAACCAGTTAACAAAAAAGGAGCAACGTGTTGAATACCCGTTTATTTGTACAATTGTGTGACGAAAATGATAAAGACTTCCAACAATTGCTTTTACATACTGAAGTGCGCTGATTGTTGAAAGGTGCATCTTTAACAAGATTTTACTCACTTTTTAAATCAGTTTTAGAGTTTCTGGAAAGTAAAGATCCAGATTTAAAAAAAATCCTTATTTTATGTAATTTGCTGTCAATCTATCAAGTACATCCCTCCCATTAAAATTATGTCTATTTGTAGTTGTCAATTTTCATTGTTGAAGTTACGTTACGTTATTAATGTTTAATTTTAATTCTATTAAGTGTGTAATCATATTATTTTAATAAATAGAACACAAGAAAATATACTTTTTTTCTTTTTATTTTTACCACTCCGAATTTAGGGTTGGAACTCAGCCGCAATGCAATTTCCATCATTGGATCTAATCTTCACATTTTTTTACGAGTTTTGGGAATATGGTGGAAATGTAGCAGCCACTGAAACCTGTAAAATTTTGAAAGTGATCTACGAGAAAAAAAGTTTTTGCTAATTGTTTTCTGTTATTTCACAACATTTCTGTTTATTATAGTATTTTGTTTAGAACAAAATGCTTTAAAAAGTTTAAAAGCTTAATGCTATTGGGCATATTTATTATATTTGTAAGCCACTTAATGTCTTTTGTTATTGCCACGTTAGGAGATCTGAATATTTTCTACAGAATCTTATATTTTGGTGAAATTATTAACAAATTGGATCTGCTTCTAATGTATCTTACAGTTATCATTATTCAAATGCTAAAAACAGAAACAATTACTTGGATTATATGAATCAAGAATTATTTTGTAATAATGCAAAGCATTTAGTTAGTACCCAGAGTGGCAGGCTGCAATGAATTAAATGAGAATAGCTATTTGAATGTATCAAGGTATCCTATGTATACATCGGTTTTGCCAAACATATTTAATATAGAAAATGAAAAATGTATACTCAACAAAATATTTAATTTACAGGTATACTGTAATACATTGAAGTAAATAAAATATTTAGAAATGTTTTATTTTTCAATGTGTGTTTTTTAAATTTATGGTATTTATATGTTACTAGTTTAGGTATTTATATGTTAGCACGGCGTACTTACCCAGTGAAGAGCGTATCGATGTATTTTTCTTAGAATCAGAAACCACTGCATAGCGGTGCGGAAGCACCTCTGTATAGGCTACACTTATTCAATTTCATGTTATTTGTTTTTTCGTAGGGAGGTCAAAAAAATATATATAATAATATTATTGCTATCTATGAAAATATTAATTTTACTCTTCAACATTTTTATTTCAAGGAATAAAATACGAAATAAAATGATGTTCTTAATTAAGACAACTTTAATCAATTAATATAATAGTACCAGGTGACCGAGCGATGCTCGGTTTATTACGAGTTTCTCGTAGGAACGCGAAATTGCTTAGTTCATGGTATTAGATTTAGTATTAGATTTTCTTCTCTTTCCCCGTCCCTTTCCCTTCCCCTTTGCCTTTGCTTTCTTTTTCGGTCTCGCCTTCCCCCTCGCCTTCTCGTTCGCATTCGCGCGCGTTCACCTTCGCGTTCGCCTTCCACTGCACCTTCTTATTCCCCTTCCCCACTTCTCATCCTCACCTCCCCTTCCCCATCCCTTTTCACATACCCCTTGCCCGTCCTCCCCTCACCCACCCTTTCGCCTCCCCCTTCACACCCTTACCACACCCTTCTCCGTTCCTTCTTCCCCTTCCCCTTCCCAGTCCCTTTCCCTTCACCTTCCCCTTCCCTCCATCTCAAACTCCCCTTCCCCGCCCCTTCCCTTCCGCTTCCCCGTCCCCTTCTCTTCCGCTCCCCCTTCCTCTTCCCTTCCCTTCCCTTCCGCTCCCTCTTCCCCTTATCTTCCGCTCCTACATCCCCATCTCTACCGGTCCCCCTTTCCTTACACTCCCCCTTCCCTTCCGCTTTCCCTTCCATTCCGGTTCCCCTTCCCCTTCCCTTCCGCTTCCCCTTCCCTTCTGCTCCCCCTTCCCCTTCCCTTCCGCTCCCCTTCCCCTTACCTTTCCTTTCCCTTACCTTCCACTTCCTCTTCACATCCCCCTACCCCACACCTCTCACCACCCCTTCCCCTCACCTCACCCTCCTACTCTACTCCCCTTACCCTCCCCCTCTACTATCCTTCCCCAACCCCTCCCCTTGCTCTCCCCTGCCCTTCTCCTTTCTCTCCCCCTATACAACAAACTATACAAACACAATTTTTCAGAACAACTTATCGATATCTTTTTTGACATTCGTAACTACACTATCGAGAAAAAAGAAACAACTAAATACATCAATGGGTTTGCTTTAAATATTTCAGTGAAATAATTTATTTTACTGCTTCATTATTATGCTTGAATTTAATGAAATACTACTTACCCGGTGAAGTAGAATTCCATGATTTTTGTAATTTGAAGTGGTACTAGATTTGCCACACCATTTTATTGCACAACTAGGCATTTTTCAGTGTTTTTTTTATGAATAAAAACTATAGACTACGTAAACAACTGACACCACAGGAGCAAGATGCATACTGAAGCCGAAATCATCGGATATACTCGATTTCACATATGTTTGGCGAGTAAATTTTCCATCTATGCGCTGTCGATTCGTTATAATGTCTTTATTACTTAGTTAACTGAACTATTTGAGCTGATATTTTGCATAGTAGTGGTCATTCAATTTCAATCACTCTTGCGAAGTCTACGACTTGTGATTGTCACTTTCCATGAAACAAAAAATATTTTATTACTTCATCTCTTTTCATTATGGACGATTCAGACAGTGCAGGAGAAACTAGTATGTAATATACAAAACAAATAATGTAGCTTCTCGTTTATGAAGCATCACTTCAATTTAATATTACTTATTCATTAAATTAATAAAATCTTGTGATGCTATTATCCAGTTAATAACAAATTTGTCTCCAGACATAATACTTCCATTTTGAGGCTTACCTTCTTCAGAATATAAATAAGTAACAACTTGGCATCAAAGTGGAAATTGTTCCGTGCTAATAGTTATACTTGTTTATTTCTCCGGCACCATCAGTTGGAAAACTGCATTAATTTTCTACTTGTTAAAAAATTGTCTGCTCTATCCATGAGTATTCATTATTATTTTTAACTTTGACTAACAGGGAAATCACCTTAGCTTGCTTTATTTTTGCATGCTTAACTAACTGATACTCGTATTAGAAGAGGTGACACGCCTCATTCCATTTCCAAATTGAGTTCTTCGAACGTATTAACCTGAATAAACTCAATTTTGGTTTGTTATTTAATTAAGTGAAATAAAAGTAATACAATCAGACATTTATTATTTAAAAAGAAAATAGTTTTCACATGATAGAGGAACAAATAATTTAAAAAGTTTATATTTATGTACAAATTAGTAAATATCTGTTGCCAATACATAGAGTAATAATAAACAGCTTCAAGATGATCGCTCTCTATTTTTACTCTAAGCAAATTCATCAAACTGGTTATGCTGGTTATTAAAGTTAAGTTATGAAAATCTCCTTGTCGTATTAGGGATTTATAAAAAAACAAATACAAATAACAAATTATGTCTCATATTTTTTCAAAAATTAATCTGCAATTGCACATCTGTAATCTGCTTGCATGGTCAAGATGAAACATTTTCTATATATATTATTCAATTCTCAACTTTTGATAATTGCTGCATGCAAAAAGCATTGACTTTAAGAGGCTGACGGTTCATTTCAAAAGTGACCATTAAAACTTTATACCACTTAAATATATCTGCTGTAGTTTAGCAACTTTTAGACGTCAAATGCCCAAATTGGAGAGAAATAGTTGAAACGGTTTCACCTGATTTGCAATGTTAGGCATATCGCTCCCCATTCAAATTGACAGGTTTAGCTGTTAAACATTGAAGATTTTGCTGATATCGGTCAACTGAAAGCTCAAATGTTTTATGCTTAAATATGAGTATATTTTTGCATATGCATACAATTTGTAAATTTATATATCAATACGGATACTGTTTAATTGTACATAAATCAACAAATATCCAAATTAAATCTTTTTGTATGATTGACTGAATCTGATTCGACTGATTTCGACTGAAGACTGATCTTTTTGTATGATCTTTTTGTATGATTGATTGACACTTAATAGTGAATTAACAATGCTCAAAGAAATCATACATCACAATACATCACAGTACTGGCGAAACTTTTTCAGTGTGCCAACTCTTTGACCTAAGAATATCATAGCTGCCCACTTTTTTTAATCTTGTTGTTTCATATATTATTGTAATTGTTAAGTTTGAATTTATGGTAATTTTTGAAGGCATTATAAATTAATTACACTTCATTTCTTTAAATTTCCAACTTCATTTGACGTGAAAACTTAGTTTTTTATCTTCATCAAATTTATAATAATTTCTCTGCATTTTTAATTGACTCAATGACTTTATCAATGATTTAATTGATAAATTTTTAGACTACATGTTATTTTATTTATAAATTTGGCTATTTGTTGGTGGATGATATTTAAAACTATTTTAAAGCAATATAATATTCTTTAATTGTTTATATGTAATCTCAAAATCTAGTTAATATTGATTCTCCCTTGTCTGTAAATCTAACAATAGTTATTTTGTATATATAGTCTCAGCAGTAGGTAATAATAACAAAAAAGCAATAGTTTGTTGTTGAAGTTTTGTTAAGATAATTATCACGAGACATACACGAATATTATCACGTGTACCCATGTAAATAGCAAATGATCATAAATGTATTTTGACTTTCACACCATATTTTTATTATTGTGCTATAGAATTAAAAAATGGATCTAACATCTGCAAAATTGTATATTTTTACAATTTTCCTAAATTTATAGAGTTTACCATATTGAAGCTCGTAAATTTTTTTTCTCAACTGAATCATGGCAGACAAATGTTTATTGACACCGATTAAGTGTCCTTTGAGTTAGCTTCATTAGTTTATGGCCTTGTGGAATCTCTTGAGTTCTTTCTTAACATGACCAAAAAAATGTAATATTGATGTTGGAATTTTGTTAAACCTATATATATATATATATATATATATATATATATATATATACATATATATATATATATATATATATATATATATATTTATATATATTGTTAACTAAACTATGTTCCAATTCTAATTACTTATTTAAACCTATCATATTTACTAGGTCTTTTTCTATACAGTTATCACTTTATTTTGAACATTACATTCAAAATATTCTGTGAAAGTATTAACAGAGTTCCATTCAAGCAGAATACTGGCCCATATTGTGATAGATTGTGCTGGTGCCATAAAAGCTGATTTTAAATTCCATTGATATCATGGTTTGTTTACTAGAACTAGCTGACCCATGCGAAGTCTTTGCACTATATCGCCATCTAGCGTGTTCCAAGTATACAATTTGGCTAAGATATTTGATGTGTCGCCCACAGATGGCGCTCATGCTAATTGTTACAAAAATTAATTTTTTTATTAACAAAAAGATTTTTTTCGAATTTTTTTATATTTTTCACCCAAAATAGAAAACATAAGCTTTAAGTGGGTATTTTTTTTATTTTTTTTGGTGCAGTAGTTAAACAGATCGAGCCGCTCGACCAAAAAACACCTTTTAGAAATAATATATTTAGATATATGTTTTAAAGTGATAAATGTCTAATCAATTATTATTTATGCAGGTCCAATGACATTAAATTCTTGGTTTTTGATTCAGTTAAATATCTAGGTTTTGATTCTTTATTCAATGGACATTTGCCTCTTTTGTCATGAGGCTTTGTTACCATATATTACTACCAAAATAAATGTTTATGTGACGTGATTATTTGGAGCAAAGAAGATTTAAAGAAATTCTAAATGCACGAAAGTGCACTCTCTCTTTTATTTTAGTAGAGAACATGTTACGCACTCGATGATTTAGTTTTTGATTTAAAAGTTTCTTCATTTTACTAATTGTTCTAATTATTGTAATAGATAACAGAACACTATTTTTTTGGAACTATAGATAACCAAGGAGCAGCCAAGATAATTAAATTTAGCGCTATTGAGAAAGTATTAAACAACCTATTGAAAACAAGTCTGTAGGAACTCATTAGATATATTTATGTACTTCTCTGATTGTTTCGTAATCAATTTACTACACAAGTAATTGTGATTGTGTGAGGAGAATGAAACATGTCATTTTATTACCACAATTCAACAGATACAAATCACTAAACTAGAAATCTGACAACTCCTGATACAGTTGCTATAAACTAAAAATTGTTAGGCACTCGATGACGGTGAAACACTTCCTCTAGAAGTCGTGACCAAACCCAAATGGAAAAGTCTTACAGATTACAATTTATTAAAACACTAAAAAATATAGCCAATATAATTGGATAAATGAAATTTGAAAACTTTTATCCAAGAAAATATTTCATTCTAGATATAGCATATATATATGCATTGTTAAATAAAAACATAAATATGAATGGTAGAAATTAAGGAATGCGAGAGTTATAAATTGTTTACTAATGTTTTTAGGAATATTTCTTGAAAAATTTTGGGAAATATGACTTTATTTTTTCAAGTCACTATTGACCTCAAATTTTTGCAGTTTGATCAAAAGTTTTACGGAAAATAGTCGTTTGTTTTTTGGAATAAAAAGACTTATTGAAAAAAAAAATTTTATGAACTCATTCTTTTTAGTTTTTCCTATGTAGACAAAATATAATGAATCACATTTATGAAAATTGAATAAAAAAAATAATATTTATGAAAAAAAAATCAAGGACCAAAATCAAAGAACAACATTAACTGTACAGGATTAAATGCTAAAATTTATTGTCTTAACATATAAATCCTCCAAACAATACAAAACACATTTACAACGGAAACTTGTTGTCAGTAAAACATTTGACAACAATTTTATAGGTTCCCTCAATTACAGTGTATTCATTTAAAAGAATTTAAAAAAAATGACATCATCGTGAAGAAGCCTGCACTTGCAGTGGATAAACTTGAATTAGAAGATTTGCTTACTATTTATTTTATATCCCATTTTGGATATATTTCCATATTATTGATTTTAAAAATGGATGGAACATTTTGACCGCAACTAATCTTAAAGTAAATTTTTACAGAAAACCTAAATTTTCAAAATACTTTCGTGTATCATTTGAATACCACTGTAACAGTTAAATTGCAATAATCAGTTATATTTGATTTGTGCTTTGTTTCAGTGCCTACTATTTTCATTACGTGCTGCATTGCTGCTAATGGTAAGCAGTCATGTAACCTAAAACCATACCCAGAAATGTTAAAACTCATAGGTACATGTAGATATATTCAGCTGTTCTCCGACATTTGGTAAAGGGAAATATTTTCTCCGCCTGTAAATATTTTCTTTAATTTAATATGTTTAATAATCCCTTGCAGGATGGGAATATACCGTAGATTGAGACCAACTTCCCAGTTTACAGTTAAACTAATTATTCTACCTTTTAATTATTACAATTAATACAATATACAAGCAATGGAATCTGGCTAACTCCATCTTTCAGCATTATTTTATATACTGCCCTTATTAATAAGCCTTCCCTGGCATTCCTTCATCCTCAATCAGAGTCCTCAATAATAGCCTTCCCAAGTGCTTAGTTTTAGCCCTCACATTATTCAACCTGTACAACCAGGACATATCCGAAACCGTATCAAATAATTTTGGCTATGCAGATGATCTGGCACTGATTTTATGACATCATTATATTGAATGTACAGAAGAGATTCTACAACAAGACTTAACCTACTTGTGTGAATGTTTTGTTTGATGACACCTGTACTCAGACAATTACGATCATTCACTTATTTCTCATAAAAGTTTTTCATTTCGAGGTAATTCGAAATATACTTGATTTTCTCTTCTGTCTTTAAATATTATTTTTCGTTTTCTTTTCTCCGTTCCATTTTTTGTCGTATTTCTTTTCTTTGATATCGATGCAATGGTTTAGACTTCTATATTTATGAATTTGTGATTTGCACACATTCTAGCATTGTGGGCAAATAAATCGTTTTCAGTATTGAGATGATAATTATTGTTCCATCTACTACAGATAAGTTTATAGAAACAAATGCACAGTTTATAAATGGCCGACACATGGTTTCAATAATATATTAAAACCATAAAATGGACGTGTGCAAGCATCAGTTTTGGATCTGATATTCGGTCCTCAGGAGATCTGCATAGATTTATGTTTGGGCCCAAACTCAGGCCCTCAGGCACTAGTCAGCTAAAAGAAGGATATATACATGATAGCACCTGAAGGACTGGTATGAACACCAGATGTAGTATGTAAATTTAATAGATCTCTATACGAACTAAAACCAGCACATAGATGCTGGAATAAAATGCCATCCTAGTCACTAAGTTGATAACGGACTGCTATCGTTAAAAGAAAATAGGTTCAGAATGAGATTATCAAAATACATCCTGCCACTAACTTCTACGAGCTACGCCTGTTTTAAATTTATTCTATTGAAAATGACTGAATTTTTCTTTCAAATTGCACAATGTTTTTGAGATTTAATATGGCGGTATTTGTCATTTATTACAAACCTTTACTCAATTTGTTTTTACCTAATTTTAATGTAGTGAATTCAAATTTCAAAATATTTTTGAAATAGCAATATGACGACGACATCTGTCATTTACAATAAATCACAAGTATACTGCTTTTCAATAATTTCCTGAATTCTGTGTTGAATTCAAGTTTCCCAATGTTTTTGGGATTTCAGATTGTCATTGGCAATAAAACTTTACTATAGTTGTTGTCAATTAACTTTAGGGTGTTGAATCAGAATTTCAAAATGTTTTTCGGATATAAGACTGTGCATCTGTAATGTGCAATAAATAGTGTTGAAATTGAATTCCCCAATATATTTGAGCTTCACGACAGCAACATATCTCATTGGCAATATATGCCATTATATCCTTTTCGTTTAACTATAAACTGTTAAAGTATTTAATTTTACCAAATTTTAAGTTACATATTTTTCTGAAAAAATCAATAATAATTAGGAATGTTGACTTAATATCTAATAATTCCAAATACCAAGATCAGCAGTGCAAATGAACACAAACAATAAATATCTCTTCATACTTTAAACATAAAAATAAAATCAAATCAATATAAAACTCAATTCATCAGCGACGTCAACACCAGCTTTTGTTCTATTATAAAATGTAACAATTTTGGGTTCTGTTTCTCAACTGTACTTATGTCAATAATTTTATAATGATGCACAGTCGAAATGAGCAACACTACTTTATTTTTTTGGCCACATGTGAGACTCATGTTATACCACTCTGGAATCCAAATTGTGAACTGTTACTTATCTGCCATTTTTGGAAGCTTCTGGTATTTGTGTGTTATTCTTGTGAACTGTATATACTGAGGTCAATTTGTGTTCCTTGAGCGAATGCATAATTAGCGGATAGCCAGTAAATTAGTTATCAAAAGTTATATTTCTACTAGTCTTTGTTATGGGATGCATTAAACGGTTTATGACCTCAAATGCAAAACATCCGTTGAGTTGGAAAGGAAAGGTCCGGTAGGTTGTTTTTCAGCATATACTTCCATTTTGAGAATATAAAGTATGTTGGCATCAATAATGGCATATATTTTTATGCCGTATTTTGCTGGCTAGTTAAAAATGTGCACATGGAAAGCACAACAACCTCGAAAAGATAAGAGCATTTCATCAATCTTCAAACATTCTGAAGATAGTGCACCTGACAGTTGTCAATAAAATCCATCGAATAAATTTCTTACAGCTGCCAAATTGTCAACCTTTTTTCTCTCTTTTTGGGTGTTTTTATCATTAAATTTGAGGCAATTTTGTATAAAGTGAAATCATTGTAATGACATTGTAGATTTAAAAATACCTACGCCAGTGCCATCTCCATGCCTTAAATCATTGGGATTCTGTCTGTTGGAGAAATTAAGCCCTGCTGTATAAAGAAGTCCCAAAAACGATTTCAACTCATCCATAGTTACACCTTTCATGTGACATTGTTTTTTTTCAATGCGACAAAACATTTGTTTGATAATTAACTGATTATTTCTGCACATAATTATATCATTGAGCATGGGGTCTGTGATGAAAAGGTTCCAACTCTTGCACTCTGTTTGAACATTTTTTGTGGCACCTTTATACTCGGAGGTTTGTTGTAATGTTCTCAGCTCTTGTATGTTGTTTGGTCGGAAACAGTTTAATTCAATTTTGTCCTATCCTTGGAAATAAAAAAGGACCCAAGTGCCTCATTCATCTCACTCAAAACTGATTCTTCATCTGTTACATTGTGAGCTGTGATATCAATATCCTCTTCATCAAGAATGGCACCGTGTTTCGAATCACTTTCTTCACTATGTTGAGAGCATTGGTCAATTTCTTCATCACTTCCTGATTTACCACTATCATCACTGAAACATACTTTCAAAAGGGCAGTAAGCCGTCGTTGATTTTCCTCGTAAGATATTTTTTGACTTTACATTCCTAAAAATAAATAAAAACTTACGTCATGAAATAGGTACACCAATTGTGAGGTCAGGTATAATGTACCCCCTGTATGTTTGCACACGTGTATCTCCTACAAGCGTTTGTGCAACACTGTTTTCAATGCTTAAAATCCCTACCTGCACCTTTCCCTCCAGTTACTGGGCACATCGCACTCCAGGAATCACGTAGTCAATAAAATTGTGTGTTTTGTAAACTGTCGGGTTTGAGATATCTGACCTCACTCATGCCGGGTTAATAAAGTTTCCCCAGCAAAAAGACCAATGTTATATTTTGTGGCTTGTGCTAAGCACTCACAGATTCCACCAGACGATAAACTAATGATTGTTAGTTCAAAAGACATTTAATCAGTAAAGTAAATGTTACTTGTTTCTTAAATAATCACTCACTCGTGGTGGGATTCATTTGGAAAGCAAATTTTTTTGAAATATGGAAAACGAATCAATCGGAGGCACACCTTGGCCAATTTTAATATACCAGATGTGTTGGGCGTTTGAAGAAAAACTGCTAATCAAATTTCCCCCAGGTTTACATTATGACGTCAAAAGTTATGCAGTTTGTTAATAATGGGAACATTGGTAGCGCTGCACGTTTCTTTTAGCATTTTTATCTCAAGTGAGGACAGCATCCATGTTGCATTGAAAACACTTTACATGTTTCACATTACATATTTATTGATGATTGTAATAAATTATGACAGAAATATATTTGAAGGGCTTATTTTGAAAATTCAAGAAATAGATTATGTTTTCTAATTAGAGCATAGAAAGCCTATTTTGAGACTTGATAAACATTGAAATTTCATAGTCATTGGCCTTCTTATACTCTGTCATATTCTTTATGCCGCTTTTCATCTTGTTACTGGAGTAATAAAATATGATCTCGACATTTGCATTCATATTGTGTACCAAAATATTACTACAATTATTTTTGATTTAGAAATAATGTTCTTTTTAATTTAATTTAATGTAATAAAATGTGTGAACATATTAAACCTTTTCTTTGCAATTAAAAACAAAGAAAACATGGTTCCATCTGTCGATGACATTAGGGAGTCCTCAACATAATATTGTTTCCAACAATCATTTTCCATTTGTATTGTCTCAACGGAAAATTCTATTTATCAGCTATGTCAATTCTATATTCATTGGTTAGACCTGTGCCACCATCTAAATAAGGATTTTGAATTTCAGGTTTGTGCTGAACATTTTGTTTAAAGTTTCGTAATAACATTTTAACTTTAATTGAACACTTTCAAAAATGTTGATACACTATTGCTATGAACTAACTTTTAACTTAATTTTTTAGCTACTTATATCTCTGAGTCAGATATTATATGGTATTCTCTTTAACACAATTTTTCTTGAAGATTTCATGTTTACCGTAAGTTCTATTAACTTGATAATAATTAATTAGTTTACAACAACAAAGTATAAATCTGTAAAGAGAAAACTATAATAAAATCATAATGTATATAAAATTAGACGCTAAAAACTTGTTTCATGAGCTTATAAATTCTTCACATAGTAAAGTATATGTTTATGAGGAAAATTTATGATGCAGTCAATGAAGCTTTTAAAAAAATGGTTTCTACAACTATAGGGTAAAATTATTCATTAAAACATGTTTTGAATTTTTTTATTGGTGAAAGAAACCAAGGATAAACAGCCATAGTGTATCACAAACAGACTTACATCCAGCAGTGCGTTAATTCAGATTGTTTTCTTTTTATTTTATGCAACAAAATGTTTATTAGACTTTCTCTTGATGAATGAGCTGATGATCCATTTGTTTGATATTTCACCTGTTTTGTTGTTCACACCAGTCTTTATTTCTTTGCATTAAAAATTGTTCTATGTATGTAATTTTAAAATAGTTTTTTTATTTCCTTACCTTAATATAACTGGTTGTGCCTTTTTCCTACTGTGGAAGAAAATATTCCAACGCGAGTTTTGAGAACACAGGACATTCTCGATTGTGATTGATTTAAAATAAAACACAGCGCGAAAACTAATTTGTGCTCAAAAAAATGTTTCAAATATTTAGAGTGCAACCTGCGACAAACAAATGTATGCATCATGCAGCGTTTCTAGATAAGCGGACAGCATTGCGAATTGGACCGTCAGTGTGTACAGACGTGTGTTACTGTGTAAGAAAAGAATTCCACGCGAGTGCTGAGAACACTGCGCATTCTCGATTGTCATTGACTTTGAGTTCATATCTAAAATAAAAATCAGTGGGAAAATTATTTTGTGCAATAAAAAGTGTTCCAGATGTTTGAAATGGAACCCGCAAAAATTAAATTTACGCATCATGCGGCGTTTGCGGGAATTCGGCGAGCAATGCGAAGCGCTCTACAGTTAGTTGACGTTGGATTGTTGGTGTGTACAGATAAGTGTTAAGCGGAAGAGAAGAATCCCGCGCGGTTACTCAAAACACCGTTCATTCTCGATTTTGGTCGTTTTTAAACTCATGTTTTAAATATAATACAGGGTGAAATTGTATTTGTGTTCAAAAAATGTTCCAGGTGTTTGTAGTGCAACAAGCGACCAACAAATTTACGCATCATGCGGCGTTTGGAGGTATTTGGCGAGCATTGCGAAGCGCGCCGCAGTTAGTTTGTATTGGACAGTTGGTGTGTTACTGCGAAAGAAGAGATTTCCACGCTAGTGCGGAGAACACCGCGCATTCTCGATTGTGATTGATTTTAAATTCAAATTTAATATAAAACACAGTGTAAAAATTAATTTGTGCTTTAGAAAATGTTCCGGATGTATCGAACGCAACCCGCCAAAAACAAATTTACGCATCATGCGGCGTTTGGTGGTATTCGGCGAGCATTGCGAAGCGCGCGGCAGTTAGTTTATATTGGACAGTTGGTGTGTACAGACGTGTATTAACGTGGAAGAAGAGATTCCAACGCGAGATCTGAGAACACCACGCATTCTCGATTTAGTTTGTTTTTTTACTAATATCTTTAATAAAATAAGTGTGAAAGTTAATTTGTGTTTTAAATTAATGTTCTGGATGTTTCGAGTGAAACCCCACAAACAAATTTACGCATCATGCGGCGTTTCCATGTATTCGGCGAACATAGTAGAGCGCGCCTCAGCTAGTTTATATTGGACCGTTGGTGTGTGCAGACGTGTGTTACTGTTAAAGTAACTATTCCAACGCGAGATTTGAGAACACGGCGCATTCTCGATTGTGATTGATTTTAAATTCATATTTAAAATAAAACACGGTGCGAAAACTAATTTGTACTTTTAAAAATGTTCCAGATGTTTGGAGTGCAACAAGCGGCCTACAAATGTATGCATTATGCAGAGTTTCCAGGTATTCGACGAGCATTGCGAAGCGCGCCGCAGCTTTATATTGGACCGTTGGTATGTATAGACGTGTGTTTGCAGGAGTTCGGCGAGCAATGCGAAGCGCGCTGCAGTTAGTTGACATTGGATCGTTGGTGTGTACAAACAAGTGGTAACGCGGAAGAGAAGAATCCCCGACGGCTGCTCAAATACCACACATTCATCATGCGGCATTTGGAGGTATTCGGCGAGCATTGCGAAGCGCGCCGCAGTTAGTTTATATTGGACAGTCGTTGTGTACAGACGTGTGTTACTGCGCAAGAAGAGATTTCCACGCTTGTGCTGAGAACATCGCGCATTCTCGATTGTGATTGATTTTAAATTCAAATTTAATACAAAACACAGTATAAAAATAAATTCATGTTTTAAAAAATGTTCCAAATGTATCGAATGCAACCAGCCAAAAACAAATTTACGCATCATGCGGCGTTTGTGGTGTATTCGGCGAGCAGTGCGAAGCGCGCCGAGGTTAGTTTATAGTAGACCGTCGATGTGTACAGATGTGTGTCAATGCACAAGAAAAGAATTCCACGCGAGTGCTCAGGACACAACACAGTGCATTCTAGAATGTGATTGTTTTTAAAGTCATATATTAAATGAAACACAGTGTGGAAATTAATTTTTAATTTAAAATATTGCTTCGAGTGCCACCCGCCCCAGACAAATCCACGCTGCATGCGGCGTTCGAAGGTTTTCGGTGTGCATTGCGAAGCAAGTCGCAAGTAGTTTATATTGGACCGTTGGTGTGTACAGACGTGTGTTATGGCGGAAGAAAAGAATCCGGCGCAATAGCTGAAAACACCGCACATTCTTGAATGTGATCGTTTTTAAACTCATGTTTTAAATAAAATATAGTGTAAAATTTTATGTGTTTAAAAAATGTTCCAGATGTTTTGAGTGCAACCCGCTACAAACAAATTTACGCATCATGTGGCCTTTTGAGGTATTTGGCGAACATTGTGAATTGCGCCGCAGTTACTTTATATTGGACAGTTGGTGTGTACAGACGTGTGTTACTGTGAGAACACCGCGCATTCTCGATTGTGATTGATTTTAAATTCATATTAAAAATAAAACGCAGTGTAAACATGAATTTGTGCTTCAAAAATGTTCCAGATGTTTCGAATTCAACCCGCCAAAAACAAATTTACGCATCATGCGGGGTTTGAGGGAGGTCGACTAGCATTGCGAAGCGCGCTGCAGTTAGTTGACATTGGATAGTTGGTGTGTACAGATAAGTGTTATTGCGGAAGAGGAGAATCTCGCGCGGCTGCTCAAAACACCACACATTCTCGATTGTGATCGTTTTTAAAGTCATGTTCTAAATAAAATATAGTGTGAAATTTTATTTGTGTTTAAAAAATATTCCGGATGTTTCGGGTACAACCTGCGACAAACAAATTTACGCATCATGCAGCGTTTGAAGGTATTAAGCGAGCATTGCGAAGCGCGCCGCAGTTAGTTTATATTGGACAGTTGGTGTGTACAGACGTGTGTTACTGCGGAAAGGTAGAATCAAACGCGCAACTGGAAACACAGTGCATTCTAGATTGTGATTGTTTTTAAAGTCACATATTATATACAGTGTGAAAATTAATTTTTGTTTTAAAATAGTGTTTCGCGTGGCACGCGCCACAAACAAATCCACGCTGTATGCGGCGTTCGAAGGTTTTTGATGAGCTTTGCGAAGCGTGCCGCAGCTAGTTTATATTGGACCGTTGGTGTGTACAGACGTGTGTTATTGTGGAAGAGAATAATTCTTCGCGATTTTTGAAAACACCGCACATCCTCGATTGTGACCGTTTTTAAGTTCATGTTTTAAATAAAATATAGTGTGAAGTTTTATTTGTGTTTAAAAAATATTCCAGATGTTTCTAGTGCTACCTGCGACAAACAAATTTACGCATCATGTGGCGTTTGGATTTATTCAGCGAGCATTTCGAAGCACGCTGCAGTTAGTTTATATTGGACAGTTGGTGTGTACAGACGTGTGTTACTGTGGAAGAAAAGAATCCAACGTGAGATCCTAGAACACCACGCATTCTCGATAGCGATTGTTTTTATACTAATATATTAAATAAAACTCAGTGTGAAAATTAATGTGTTTTAAATTAATGTTCCGGATGTTTCGATTCCATCCGCCACAAACAAATTAACGATTATTCTTGTTTTGCTTGAAAATCGAGTATTCTTGTTTGTTATTGTTGTTAAAATTATATCTTAATACGTCCTTTGTATGAAAATTAATTTGTGTTTTAAAATAATGTTCCGGATATTTCCAGTGCAACCCGCCACAAACAAATTTCCGCATCACGCGGCGTTTGTGGGAATTGGGCGAGCATTGGGAAGCGTGCTGCAGTTAGTTGACATTGGATCGTTGGTGTGTACAGACGTGTTTTATTTCTGAAGAAAAGAATCCCGTTCGATTGCTGAGAGTGCCTCGCAATTTCGATTGGGATTTTTTATAAACTCCTCTTTTAAATGAAATGCTATGTTAAATTTAATTAGTTTCAAAATAATGTTCCAGATGTTTCGAGTGCAACCCGCGACAAACAAATTTACGCATCACGCGGCCTTTCGGGGTATTCGGCGAGTATTGCGAAGCGCGCCGCGGCTAGTTTATATTGGAACGTTGGTGTGTACAGACGTGTGTTATTACGGAAGAAAATAATTACGTCGGAAGTCATTTTTCTTTTTAATATATAAATATTCACACATTTTTGGTTCAGTTTGCATGATATTTCTGTTTTATTAACTTTACTTTGTCATTAAAAGATAATGCCAAAAGAATTATGGGTATAATCTCAAAAAAAGGAGGTCGGAAATTGAAGTTATGTTATACTTTTTTATGATTGGGAGGGAAACGTTGGTGGGATTCCTGCCAAAATAGTGTCTCTTTTCTTCTCTCACATAATAATTTTAATACATATAACAAATTGGTAAACAGGTCATGTCTGTGCGTGCATTACACAAAAACCCAGGAGGAACTTAATTGAAATACAGTTTTATATCGTAGAAACTCAGCTAACCTCTGTATTAAAAATCACGATACTATTTTTCATGGAGATTGACCACGAAAATATTAAATCACTACTTAATTAAATAAAGGTGACATCGGTTTCTTTTATAAATAACCAAACAACCGTCATATATATATTTGTTGTTATTTTTTAAATTCTCCGCTAAATATTTCTTTGTTTTTGGTAAATATTTTTAATTTAATACTCCATTTATATTTACCTAATTCCTGTGCCTATGACTTTGTCGATATGAGATCGACGTGAGATGTCCCGCATACATCAAACGTACCTATAATTTGTACCCTCCACTTGTTTGCCCCCATTCTTCGTTCGAACTGTCAATACGCGAAACGAATAAATTTTGTGCGGTTGCTTAATTTTGTTTGATGCTTTCGAAGGTGGTCTGTATAAAGTTTCACAGCGATCTGCTTATAACGACGATAATGTCTCAATAAACTGATATATATTTTGTGTCTACCATATTAAATCTTGTAGCACTTATTTTTTTCGGTTTCCGTGCCTCTAAAGGGAAAAACGGGATCCTTAAAACATCCCTTATTTATATGTCGGTCTGTCTATCGCAGCCGTTTTTCAACGAAACCGTTTGACGTGGAAACTTGAAATTTATCATTATAATACATCATATTATCCGTATATTTGATTGCATGCGTAGCATATAATAATTTTCGATGTATATAAATTATCGAAAGTTTAGGGACAAATTAAGCAATCAATTTATCTTATCACATCGAAATACCTTGTCTTTATGTGTACTAATGTTGATATTGGAGCCACATATTTCTTGGAGATGGTAATTGTAAAATGGTTGTCAAATATATAATCTTTTGGGGATTACAATACAACTTCGTGCAAATATTTTTAATTTTTTTATTTCGTTGTATTTTGGTTTAGCAGAAATGCGAATTTCCCGTTTTTTTGTTTTTTAATGAAAGAAACAAAGTATTTAAAAAAAAACGGTGCTGTGATTTGATTCTTTTTATTATTGCTTTGAAATATGCACTTTCTATGAAGAATCGCCTGTCGGTTGATTGTCAAACATAAACTTTATAATCTCTGCGCGATCTGTTTTGCTTGTTTTAATATTTTTACTTTTTGGGTTTATTTTTTTTTGTTTGTTTTTTTTTTATATCATTGCTTGTTGTATATGCAAAATCAGTGTTTAGTATTTAAGTCGAATTAAGACTATTTATTTAATATGGAAAAAAGTAAATTGAAAAAAGTTTTCATGAAAATCGTATTTTTGCATGAGAACTTTATTCAAATCACTTTTTAAATAAAATAATCGCAACCGAGCTATACTTATTGCAGGTACTTAATTTTTTACCTGTATTTTTTCATTTAAATCAAAAAAGGAAAATTTGCATTTTTTCTTAGCCAGACTTGTTCCATAAGTTTTTTTATGTAACAGTTATATTTATAAATTGTTCAAAACACCACATCTTAATTATCTAAATTTCTCTTAAATGTTTAATGTCATCTGTATAACTTTAGTTACGTGTGTATATAATGTAAATGTGTACGATAATAAAAAAAAATATATATTAATCTCAAAAACCAAATAAATCCGTGTTAAATTACTGAAGAGTGTTAAATTCTACTACTAGTAGAAAAAGGTTTACGATATCTGATCTGTTAAATCGGTTTGTTTATAATGACATAATTGAATATAGTATACTGAACTGACTATACCATAGAGAATGACAGCTGTTTTTTGTGTCTGTCGAAGCGCAGCCGAACGCCGCGGGTACAAAATTTGACATTTAAATTTTAATGCAATACGAACGGTCGTCTTGTTGTTTGGAGCGCCGCTGTAATTTAAAGTTTTATCTTGATTACGATTGTGTCTTGTACACGTTTCGCGTAAGTTGAATAGTATTTGTAATATTATACAGATTAATTTTTAAGACATGAGATCGTGCGTGTTTTGTAAAACTCGTTACCAAAAGGGGAGTGAGTTAACATTCCACAAGTAAGTCAATTCACTGTTTACTCTTGTATACACGTAAGAATAAGTAAATAAATCATAATAAATATGGTTGCAAAACAGTTTTGCTGTATATTTCCGAGTTTAGATAAATAATAAAATACAATAGGCTTTTACAATATTTCGATAACACATCGATATTTTTTCTATTTATTTTAAATCACGCAACAGCAATAAAGTCGCCGACTACAGATAATTATTATGAATTGATGTTTTAAATTTTGTAGGTTTCCAACTGACTATACATTAAAACTGTGGCTGAAAAATATGAAATTTGTTAATTGGAGTCCGAAAAAAAACCATTACCTTTGTTCTAAACATTTCACAAACAACTGTTTTATTAAACACTATTCACGTACCGCATTACTAAAGGGCTGTGTACCCACAATATTTTTTGGTGAGTATTAAAAATTGTGTAAATATTTATGTCATACATATAACATTGTTTCAAAAATTTTTACATTGTACATTGTATAACATTTTTTGAAATGTATGATAAACAAAATATTCTTTTACAGAGACTGCTTTGCCTTTGGTAACTGCTCAAGCCGAGTTACATACATATGGTTACCAACAAGACCAAGTCAATGAAATTAATCTAGACAAAATGGCAGAATCCAGGGCTGATCCTACTTATGCTATATCAGGTAAAATTATTTAGTTTCAGACATCAAATTTTTTATTGTAGTGACTCCCAAATGAGCATTTTTGTAAAAAATTAGATCTGAATCATTACATCAAATAATGAAATAGTGTTGGTATAAATTGGGTGTGTCAGTCAGCTGCATTTGTTAAATTACTTAAAGTCTGAAAAAAAGGCTATCAAAATACTAATAAAAATATCTACTGCATATATTTACATGCGTGTAGTGACTAATACTATATTCAAGATAGTTATTATGATATCTGCAAATACACATGTTTTATATTCATACGTATCTATAAAAAAAATAAGTTATATCGGTGCTTTTAAATAAAATTTTTTAATAATTAATAACTGTAACAAAAACCATTTATTTGTTGTGAATATTTGTGATAGAAATAGTGCTTATAAGCTTTTTAAAATATATTTTAAGTGTATTTCTCTAAATGACGTTAAGTTTCTGTATGTATTTATTTGCATTATAAATTATTACTTTATAATTTATTAAATACTTGTAATTAGTAAATTGCAATAAATTTTCAGCATATTCATTTATTTATTTATTAATTAAACTTTATTTAAATTGATTTTGGAAATTTAACAATTTCTATTCGTATTAATATTAAGAGTTATAATAATAATATTAAATTAATAAAATAAATAAGCAAATAACATTGCTATTTCAAGTTTCGAGATGCCTAAAGCCAATGCAAAGAACTATAAAAATTATCGCAGCCGAAAGCAAGACACAGCAGATAAAAAACTGCCCTTATTAACAACATCTAAGGAACGGAGTCAGGCTCATAGCTTGAAAAAAAATGCTTAAGCAAGGAATCCAATCACCTGTGAACGAGTTTTCAAGTGTTCCATCAATATCAAATTCACAAATTATGCCTTCTGAACCATCGTCTCAGCCAGTTACCACTGGTACAAATTCAATCATACAATTGTCTCATCAAAAACTCAGTCATATTGCTGATCATGTTGGTGATAATTCACCCAATATATTTAGGAATATTTATTAGATATTTATGTGTAGCAATTTTTTAATTATGTAATGTTAATGACTGTAATTTTTTCGATTATTTATTTGTATTTAAGTTTTACCAACCGTATTTATAATCTAATGCCAGTCTTTCTATTATTTTTTTTCCATTAATTATTTGCGTAAGTTATAATAAAATTATTCTTGTTATTGTCAAAAAAGTATAACTTCTAATGCGCATATATTGTACATGCAAAATTCTTTTTTGTTATAAATATTGTAATTTAACTATATATAATAATGATATAACAAATTTGTGTTATTAATATGATATATGATCTGATAATGGACCTAAATTTAATTAATTACAGATCCAAGGTCAAGCTACGACAGGGGAAGGTGTGGAACCCTAAAGAGACTGAGGACTGTCTCCGAAATCTGTGACATCATCAAGTTAGACCATTGCTACGTAACCTCATCTACGTCGGCTAAAAAAACGCTGCAAAGAGTTCAAAAAGCTTTAACAAATTCACAAACTCATGTAAAGTATTATCTCAATATGCAAAATGTTTGAGGATTTTTGTTCTTAAAAACTGTGATTATTGATTTAAAGAAAATTAATTAGTGACGATTGTGTAGATAGATATGTTGAATCGGAATGACGATTTTAAATCACATGTCAAAAAATACGGATGAAAATATTAGCCAGTATTAGCCATACCCAGAGTTACAGTCCTTTGCAAAGTATACAAAGGTTATCAGGAGATTTAGTTCAAATTCAATGTAAAATGTAAACTTCATAAGCATGCCTGAAGTATACCGACTGCAATGTCTTTAAAAAAATGTTTTTAATGTTTTTCTATTATTTATACATTTTTTTATATCTGTTGAAATGGTGCAACATGACAAGGTAATTAAAAAATATTTTAAAATATCAGTTTTTATGACAACCTATTACAATAACTAGTCCCCCCAATGTTATTATAACCAATTTTGAATTTAAAATTTTTTGTATAGTTTTTAAAGACTCATATCGAATTGACATGAAATGATTGTACAGCAAGTTTTTTTAAATTGTGAGTTAGTAATGGCGTTTTTTTCTTCGTTTCTTTAATCATTTTCTATAAACATAGGTACTCGTGTTTACTTTTGCGACCAAACAAACGAACACAGGTTACCTGCTCTCAATATGAAGGCTAACCATTTCAATAGATCGTACAGTTACCTGCCTGCTTACAGAAGCATTTATTACTTTATTTATGCATTTATTTAAAACTGATTTTCTTAAAATATTTTGTCCCGTTTCATTCTTTAACATCATGTTATACCTATTTATTGTACTCTATAGCTGAAGCATGAAAGAGTTTAGTAAGCCAATACTAGAAGTATTGGCTTTTAATATTTTTCAACTTTAGACATGAAATCGTACTTATTTTAAAAAATGCAGCAGTTTAAATGCCATTCAGGTTTATTTAGCAATTTTTAAATGATGCGAGTAGAGACTAATATAAAAATCAAACGGACAGATCATTTGACAAAAATTTAAACAGACTTCTATCTATCTTCAAATTTTAAGAAATGTAACAGTGGAATGCACATCTATATCCTTTAAATAGTTTTTACGTAATGTGTGCCAAACGGACCAATATAAAACAATTCCAAAAAACTGCGACTTAATTCTTATTTACCTCCTTACTCTTCCGATCTTAATTCATCTATAGCCCCTGCACTCATTTTATTTGAAATATCTTGAGTAGATTTCCCTTCTTTACCATTTTTCCTTATGTACTGATTTTTGATCCTGGGACTGGTTATTTTAACTGTTAATATTTAGCAGGTTGCAAGTGCTATTGAGCAGCAGAGCGCAATCGAAGCGAGAAATTATGAAGCTGCACTGCACCATGGAGTGGAGCGGGAAATTATTGAAATTGAATTGAGGGGTGAGTTGGGTATGAGGATTTCTTTCCATGTGTGAAACCTTATTGCTCATCTGCTACTTGTCTTTCATTTGTATGCAATGTATCCACTAGTCGGCAATGTGTTTCAAGTGTGGCGTATAGTTCTTACTAACATTAAAAACTATAAGTTTAGAGTTATGAATTGCAAATTGCCAATCAGTTTTGAAGAATCCATATTTCTGGGGCTGCAGTTGATACGTAGCTCAGTTAAATAAAACTTGAGTAATGAAGAAATTCGTGATAACACTGTGTATGCAAAAAAATGTTTAGTGAACCAATCAAATTATTATATTAATAATTTTTACATGTCTCCTATTTTTAATTATATATAAAGTTAATAATTACAACTTAAAATATAAAATGAAATACGTCTGTCTTGCTCATCTTTAACTGCTAATGAAAAGGACAAAAGTACCAGTTGGCATAGAATTGTGACAATATGCGATTATAATGTTGGATTATTGTCTACACGGGCTTTAGTTGTGTTTAGAATGGGGTCAAAATGAAATACAATGCAATAAGCTTCAATTTACTGTCAGCTGGATGTTCAAAAACAAAGAGCTTGAAAAATACAGTTTTTCCTCAAAATTTATCTATAATTTGATGTCAATATCAATAATAATTGTCTTTCTTACCTATAAGTTGAGGATGGACAAAAATATAACCAAGATACGTCATTACCGGCAAGCACTCACAGGGTCAATATGAAAGAAGATGGTTGCATTAAACTTGAACCTGAAGAATTCGAGCTGGACATTGGACCTACTGTAATTCAACCTAGGGACTCGTGCTATGGAATGAATCGGGTAACAAGATACTTGTCAATAATTGTCTTATAATGTTACTTATTGTTATGATAAATTGTATTACAAATTTTTGATATATTAATATGATTCTTTATTTAATTGATTTATTAATCTAGCATGATCTTAAAGTAGATTTCTATTGATAATTGTTTATAATCATTTCAAAAAGTTCATTGTTGTGATAATGCTAGCAACCAATTGATGTTACATGTAATCAAATCTTTTCACATTTTTACTTTATATTGAAATCTTATAGTAAGTAAATTTTTAATATGTTATATCGGGTATCCGCATGTGGAAAAATATAATGTTTTTATTTTTAATTTCCCCGATTATAATGATGCTTTGCTTATTGATACTATATGGTATTGTTTATTGATTTGTTTTCAGCAGAAGATATGTGTAATTAAAGAAGAAAATATAATTGACGATGAATGTAATGATCCCTCGTACAAAAGAGTGAAGGCGGAGCATGTTGATTATAAGCATAGAAGTAAGTTGATGTTGTGTTTTCCCGTTTATGTTTTTAATATTTGAATTGTGTTTAAGAATAAGATATACCGAACTAAATGTCGAGCAGGCATTGCTTAAGTTTCTATGATAGACAAAAGGTCATCTAGTTTATATATTTGGAACTCATTTTCTTAGAACTATTAGCAAAAATAATTCTTTACAGTGGCTTTATGCCCGTCCTTCTGTTCATACCTACGTGTTAGGTCCGTGTATTTTCTACTGTTGTTCATATACGTGCATAAAATGTTGCAGGTATAACCTTCATATGGGTATTTTATTTAATATATAGTAAATAAAACATATATAGTAAATATTAAATAAAATACCTTCATGTGGGTATTTTATTTAATATATAGTAAACTTCTTTTTTCCTGCACATGTAAAGAGGGAGCAAACTTTTTGTCATGTACCCGTCTAGCAGAGTACCAATGGGTAGGTCTTTTAAGATAGTATTGAGATTCCGTTTACCATTTTTCATTATTGAGCTCGGTTTTCGAAATATTAAGCTACAAAATGACGTGCAGTGTCCCCCCTCGCCTTTTAGCTTTTTAACTACAGTGTGAAAAATCAAACAAATGTTTCATTGGAACTTTCGATGAAATATTTCAGTTTACTTTCGTCAACAGTTTCAGGAGATGCGGAGAACTATGTAATTATACTTCGTTCCAATGCACACTTGGCTGGTTTGTTTATTGTCTATTGCACAGGGGGAGGGCAGAGCTTCTATGACTTCTCTTACGTGTTTCAAATGGGGTTAAAATAGGATTAGTATGAATCCTATAGTTTAATACTCATATTAATAATGGTTTTAGCAAAGAGTTACTCTTGGTTAATAGTCATTCTTAACTACTAGATGTGGATGAACGAAAATGTATTCAGAATACATTATCACCGGTCAGCCCTCATAGAGTTAATACAGAAGAAGGTGGCTCCATTAAAGTTGAAGCTGAAGAAACAGATCTGGATATTGGAACTACTTTATTTCAACCCGTTGTCTCGTGCTGCAGAAGCGATCAGGTAATAAGATACTTCTCTATAATTGTCTCGTTATGTTACTTATTTGTGTAATAAATTATATTTTGAAATATAAATAGTTCAGTGTGTTTATTTGTTTTGTTAATTACTAATTTGGAATGAAAATAAAGTGAATTCTACTCTCGTTAATTCTTTATTGATTGAAGGGTGCGTGCTTTTAAGAGGCGCTTTACAACATACATCTTCAGTCAGTGTGCATTACCAGTCTTCACTTAGGTGAAAACAAAAGCCGTCCTGCAAAGGCTTATTGTTGTTGAAAGGGCGATGGGAATAAAGTTGGTAGGTATCTCCATAAAAGACCGCAAAACAAATAAGTGGCTTCGACAAAGTTGCTGATCACGTTACTCGGAAATTGGAAATTGTGCTACATAGTTTGCTTGGAGTGGAGATCCGGGGAGTGCAAGAGACAATTTAAGTGGCCACAAATGCGATGAAAAGATGACATAAAGAGAATGGCGGGCATAAACTGGATCCAAACAGCTCAAAATAGAACGGAATGGTGCAGATTGAAGGAAGCCTTCACCAAAATGGTTGAGGATGTCTTATGATGATGAAGATTGTTTGTAATTGCGTAAAAAAGGTCTTTGTTGCAATGATGTGAGCAACCAGCTGAAATTACGTTTAATTGCATTTTCGTTATGTTATCTTTTTCGATCGAACTCAGCAAAAAAAATAGTTTGTGCTAGATATATGCAATGCATTAAATATGTGATGTTTTTGCTTCGGAATAACTTTCCTGTTTATAATGATGCACATTGCTGGTTGTTATTGAACAATATTATCCATTAATTTGTTTTCAGAACAAGTGTGTAACTAAACAAGAAAAAACGATCGACGATGAAGGTGATGGTGCCACTTTGTGCAAAAGAGTAAAGCAAGAGCGTCTTGATGATAAATGGAGCGGTGGTGAATTGATATTTATTCCTGTTTATGTTTTTAATATTTGATTTGCTATTAAGAATAAAATATATTTGAATGTTGGTTTAGTGACGTGTCTCTACTCCAAGCTTATTTTTCTCTTGCGCCACGAACAAATGAGACTAATGCTTTTGGCAATTTATATAATTTTACAAATAACATAAAAATATGTAAATATTTTTACCGAGAGTGTCAGTCTCATAAAAAACATTGGTTATAATACATAAAATGGAAATTATGTCTGCCTATCTCCAGATTGTGTGTAATTGTTTATACTCTAGTATAATTATGTGTGCCCCTGTGTTATAAGAAGATTAATTGAACATCATGGCAAGTAGAGCATAGTTCTCGCAATAGAGGTCTACAATGCCAGTATTTTTTCTAACTCTATGATCCTGTTACGAGTTTGTAAAAATGATGGATACGTGTACCTGTTACAAAATACTAATTCGTACTCTGCACACATACTTGATCACTCGACTACATACGGGTATTGACAGAAATATCTGTGTATAAAAAACGTTGTCATATAAAGTATTGAGAATTTTCTTTCACCTTATTATATAGAACTGTCTGCTATAGAAAAAATCGTCCTCTATACTAATTGGTCAAAATAGAGGTGAAAATATAAGTATGCGATACATTGATAACATATCAAACGACTATATTTGTAAAGTGGGTTTTTTGTGAAGTTTCAGCTGCAGTATATTTTAAATATAATTAAATTTTTATCACTAATAAGTAGGTCTAATTTCCAGATCAAATTTTTATCACCACTATACATATGTTTATACATATTTCGGTCTCTCACTTATTTTCCATTAACCTAAAAACACAAAGAAAATAGAACCTAATGGTTTGTAATTTGTATGTACTGAAATTAAAATGTATATTGTAAATTTAAGATCACTACAAAATATGAACAAATTTTTGAAATATTTCTACAAAATATGAACAAATTTTTTAATCTCAATTAACTTTTTATTGCATTCTTTCCCAAGAGGCGACTTATATGATGAACAGGATAGCTTATGTTTGTCCATAATGGCTTCTTTTTCTTTTGCTTTTATAATAGTAGAGTCATTATAAAGAGAGACGGAACGCTCGCATATTTTTTAACAGGTACTGCGGAATGGAATAAATTACATTTTTTCCATGGAAATACTTCGTATTCGTATGGATAATATAATTTATGCCCCACCTCTATCTCGTAATATTAAGGGTTATTGTGAATAACCTTGCTACTTGTTAAGTGCGAATATGGCAGTATGTTTGAGGAACTTATTGTTTTACTTGCTCTGCAATGAAAATTGTATTCTAGTTGTGGATACATTTATACTTTGGACTTTATTCTTATAGCAATACTTGACTTAGCCTGGGACTTCACACACACGTGGGTTGACCATTGTATTTATATATATTTTAACATTGTTGGGACTAGTTTCCCCATCCCTTGGTATCTTAATATGATTACATGTGTCTGTATTGCTTTCTTTGACTCTAAACCGACATTTTTTCAATATTGCCCATATTGAAAAATTTACGATGACTGCAAGAGTGTACTTGATTCAGGATCTTTACTAAGCTGGACTATATTCCAGTTAACTTGGGTCAATAATTTTAGAATGTAACTATGGAACCTTAGAACCTTGCTTTGTGTATGTGTCGACACATTCTTGGCCGGTTTATTTATTGTCTATTAAACACAGTTTACAGAGGACAGAAGTTCTGTCATTTCCTTTATACATATTTCAAGCTTTATTTTAATGTCAAAGTGGGCTCGATGTTCAAAAGCTATCAGTAGTATAGTGCTCTTAATAAAGGTATTAGCAAAAAGTTACTATCAGCTAATCGCTATTCTTGCATACTAGATGTGGACAGGCAAAAATGTAACCAACATTCATCACCACCGGCGAGCCCTTACAGAGTCGATAGAGAACAATGTGGCTGTATTAAAGTGGAAACTGAAAAAACAGATCTTGACATTGGACCTACTTTATTTCAACCCGTTGACACTTGCTACGGAATCAAACAGGTAACAAGTAATTTATATATCAAGTAATTAATATAATTAATCAAACAAGTAAATATTGTCTTGCAATATCACGTACTGGTATAATGTTGTAACTTACATCATCAAATTTTTGATATTTCAATATGTTTGTTTATATTATTGAATTATTTATTTGGACTGATATTAAAGTGGATTTTGGTTTCCGATAATTGTTCATAATTGCTGTGATAAGTTCTCTGTTGTGATAATGGGTGCAACCAACTGATATTACATTTCAAAAAATTGTTTTAGTTTTTAATTATATATTGAATTTGTAAACTTAACAATTGTCAAAAGTTTATATTAGAAAAAAAACATAAAAAAATTAAAAATTAAACAAGTTTATCGATATAATATTTTTATTTTGAAATAAGTTCCCCATCTATAATGAGGCACATTGCTCGTTGATACTGAATGTTATTGTTATTATTCTGTTCTCAACAGAAGACATGTGTAATTAAAGATGAAAATATGATCAACAATGAAGGTAATGATTCCACATCGTGCAAAAGAGTGAAGATGGAGTGTGTTGAGGGTAAACTGTGTGGTGAGTTGATGTTGCCTTGACCTGTTTTTAATATAGCATTGATAAGAAAACAATTTTTATTTTGTGGTATGAAATATAACTTTCAACTGAAAAATAAACTTTTCTTTATACTAAGGATGTATTATAAACAATTACATTTTCCACTTTGTTATGACATTTTGCTGTCTTTAAGGAAGCTTCACGATTCCGCTCTCTTAGGACATCTGATCCTTATTTGCAAAAAACTAAGCCAATTGCAATTGCAGGCCTTCATGATAACTGAAAGTTTTACCTTTCAAAGAGTGTTGCAAACTTCAAAATGAATGAAAATTAGGCAGTGCAAGGTCAGTTCTCTTACTTTGATGGAAATAAAAAGCAAAAGATGTTAAAAGTGCTAGTTTTTGCACTTCCTGTGTAAAGTAAGGTAAAAGTGACAGCTGTCAGATGGCAACAGGTTAATATAACATTGATCAAAATCTTTCAAAACAAATATAAAGCTGTCTGTTTGTGAAAACTGAAATTACTTTCTTGCTAATCGAATATTTGGTTTGTTTTTAAAAATAATATGATCTTTTAATTTGATTTTTGCGCCCGTTTCTACCCACTTGATTGAAAACTTTTTGTTACCAACTTGCTTTACTCTTAAATTTGATCCAATAACTGAGACACCTTTTATAATTATGTGTACCTAATTAAAAGATCAGCTAACTTCGATGTTATGTCCCATTAGAGCAAGATTCTTATAATAAAAGTTATCGCTCTGACTCTGTTATGTCTGATATAAGAATGTACAGAGGGGAACAGTAAAAGTATAGGGATGAAAGGTGCTTTCGTCAAGGCCGTGTTTTATCAAAAGAGAGTAACTGCTGATTTGTACTAGGGGCTTCATTAGCCATAAATTCTAAGTTAAACTTTTGATTTGAAGAAGTGCTAGTAAGTGAAATGTTGCACGTGAGGGAGGTCACTGTAAATAATTCTGCCACTTGCTTGATTCAAATGTGATGCAAGTTTGACGGATTTATTGCTTTATGCTAATTTGGATCTGTAATCAAAATTGTATTCTGTTATTGGATAGATTTATATTTTAGATTTTATTATAGCAATACTCGAATTAGCCTGGAACTTCACTCCCATACGGGTAGAATCTTACGTTTATATGTATTAACATTGTTTGAGCTAGCTTTCCCGTCTCTTCAAATTGTTTTACTCTATATATATCTCAATTGCTCTCTTCCTTTCTAAATGGTCAGGGCGCAATATTGAAATAATTGGTTTGACAATTGTAAAAGTACTTGATTTAAGATTCTTGTTAAGTTGCACATCACAAATTTATCATCAACACACTTCCAGTTAGAGTAGCTCAGCTACACTTTGTGTGTCTGTGGAAATTGATTAGGAAGTACAAAAAAATTCACTAGATTAAATCTTAAGTCTCGATTTTATAGTCTTAAATTGTCTATGATAGACAAAAATATATATCTAGTTTAAATTTCTAGAACTAATTTTTAAGGTTCGTAGCTAAATGACAAAATAGGAACCCTTTTAGTTTCATTATGTGTGTCACTCTGCTCATCACAGTCGGTCATTCCCTTGTTTTTCTACTGTTTTAAAACTATGTTTTCAAGTTCCATTTGTGAAATATTATGCTCCAAAGTAACATGCAGTTTGTACCCCCCCCCTCTAATTTTTCAACTGAGGGGCTTGAAAATTAAATGCACATTTGGTTGGAATTTTCATATGAAATATTTCAACTAATTTTCATTGACAATCTCAGGTGATGTAGACAATTGTGGGACCTTACTTTGTGCATGTTTCGACGTGCACTTGGCTGATTTATTTATTGTCTATTACACACAGTTTACTCAGCGGTAATTAGAATGGGGTCAAAATAAATTAAATGATAATAAGATTGATTTTAATTTCAAAGCTAGGTCCAAGTTCGAAAGCCATCTATACTCATATTAATAATGGTCATTCTTTTCTACCAGTTGCGGACAAAAAAACGTAACCAAAATACGTCACCACCGGCCAGTCCTTTCAGAGTCTATGCAGAACAAGGTGGTCGCATCAAAGTTAAAAGCTTAAGAAACGGATATGCATATTAGACCTACATTATTTCAGCCCATGGACTCGTGCTACAACGAGACATGCTACAGAATTGATCAGGTAACAAGGAACTCATCAATAATTGTTTTCAATCATATATATTATTTCTCAAAGGTGTTTTTTTTGGCAACGCCATATCTCCCTTAATTCTTCAACAACATTAATGATTCAAACATTATTTTAAAGCTTCCTCACTATTGATGAAAAATAGACAAATTGTTTAAAACTTCTTACTATAAAAAGCATATTTTCATTAGTAGTGCCAACTGTTGATAACTTTCTTATTAAAAACTATGTACTGTTATTAATTAGCAATGCTATCTGTTGATGGCGTATTGAATAAAAATATATTCAACTAAATGTAGGGGTGTGCCATTTATTAACAATTTATTCAACTAATGTGACAATAAACCAACATAAATAAATAAATGTAATTAACTGAATTAAATCAACATCAAATCAGGTAAGTACTCCTAACTTCACATATTCTGTATGTAAATAGAAGTTCACCACTTCAACCACTTGTCCCATTAATCATGTGTAATCCTACAAAACATTATTTTTTGACATCATGAATATGATCATCAGAATTATGAGTTAACACCCTGTAAACAATATTGCGAAATGTCACTTTAACTGTCAAGTGTCCAATTGAAATGTCATTTATCCATTTAAAAAAACTGGAAAACATGCGTACATAATAAAGTTCAAATTAGAATACTAAATTAAAATTTGTTTTAGAATATATTTACACTTTCCTAAATTCAAAATGCAAATGCGTTGACATTGTGTTTCTTGTAAAGTAATTTTCATCAGACCAAATAATGTTTTTGATCTAATGAATATTTTCACTACACATTTTTAGAAGGCCAGTCAGAGTAATTTAGTATTAGAATATTACCAGTTGATTTCAATGGAATGAAGGACCTATTCTTATATATTCTCGTGATTGCATTGATAATAACTTGGCCCTTACTAGGTTATCATCAGTTCGTATAGCGTTCGGCAATACTAACTTTGTCTTCAAAAAATTCATACATTCTGATTAGTCGAAAAAATGTGTGAGGGTTGCCATATTATATAACAAATAATCCATAGATTTACTTTGAAATCACAATTAAGATTAATATTAATATTATTAATAAGAAGCGAATAATAATTTATCTAAATGACAAATGAAAAAATATCGTATTAATAGTTATTCCGATAAGTTTATTTTAAATCGTTCATAATATATTTATAATCTTAAATATTTGACCAAATTATGGATAGATGTTAAAGATTTCCAAAATGTAAACTTAATTGACCTTGAAATTTAATTTTGTATCTGTTCTTTTTTAACCTTTTTTTGTAAAACTATGCAAATGAAAGGAATAGCTAGAAAAGTCAAATTTACCATCGATCGCTAAGAAGGGTAATTATGCAATATTGCCAGATTTCTTATGTTTATTAAAATATAAGATATAGGTTGATGCATTTCCATGTTAGTGACCTATAACAATTTTTATATATTAAGAAAAGTGGTACGATTTTTAAACAAAGTAGGTATGTTGCAATCTACACATGATGCACTATTATTTACATACTGTATTTAACATATATGCATGACAATGACCACATTTTCGCATCACATTATTTAACAAATATATGTTTAGGTCCATACAATGTCTTTAGGTCCAACAAATGCCCCTCGGGCACAACAGGTAGTCCAAGAGGAAGACCTCGAACCAGAGGGCGTGCCACACCATTGGAACTTGTCACATATCGCAGAAAGAGAAATTCCAGAAGTTATGAACAAAGACAACTTCAACTTCAGAAAAAAAGAAGCTCAACGTAATCGCAGCCGCGACAGATTTAATGCTCGATGGCAACAGTTAGTACGAGATGACAACTTTGTGTCATTAACTTACTTAATTAACGTCCATCAAAACATCAGTGCAAAAAAAACAATTTAAACTTTCAAAAACATATTGTTCTGCCCATCTTTTCCCTAAAGATAATGAAGTGCAAACACATAGTGATGGTGATATAGACAAAAGGTGTGTGTCTACATTGCTCTGCAAAGTTGTTTGCAGAGGAGTTGAGTGATAATTCAGCTATCATGTGTTACCACAAGGGAAAGATTAACTTAGAGCATATCAAAGTTTTTGAAGAGTTTCAAAACCTTATACAGCAGAATGATGATTTTACAAAGAACTACCTTGAGAATATTAGGCAATTTAATAATGCTCTGGCATTTGCTTCAGTAATAATCTTTTAAGAAAACACATACTAGGTTTAGTCGTTGGTTATGCCTGTATTATTTAATTTCAAAAGAAACATCTTTTTCATGCATACAGGCTGCTCATTCTGTCAAAGGAAGATGAATTACGTTCGACTGAAAATGTAGACTTTAATTGTATACATATTCCTGATAAAGAAACAAACCCTCAACGTTTTGAAGTTATTTAGACCTTGCAATTGCAGTACTTCAATCCAAACAATCTATGTATGAAAGAACAAAAATGTTCTAAAAAATATACTAAAGATTTGCAACAGGACACTAATTTAATTCTTAAAGACTACTCTATTTATAGATGATGCGATAATGGCGTCACAATGACAGTATGACCAATTATCATTGGTGATCGGTGGATTGTACTATATTGTAGATTTCTCAGTAGAAAATACCATTGTCATATCAATCTTGAGCATTGTATGAGACACTTCATCGGATAATCAAATCCACCGATAATATACAGCTCGTGTCTTCATTTACTAGTGAGTAAGTTGATGTGTATGTACAGAGAAATTTAACTAATACAATCATGCGACTTCCTGTTCACTTACTGGAAGGACAAATATTGTTCTTTCAGGTTGGATGCGAAACTGATGTTAACCCTCATAGTTCCCATCAAGAACTCCACTTTTCTAGGTTATGAAATTTGCCCAGCTCCAAAAATTCATTGCCAAAAGATGTTTTGAACAAAATGAAGAGAAACAATTTTTGGCATTGTTTTTTAGTCGACTAGTTGTGTCGCAGCCAGTTAAGGCATGCATTGCTGGTAAAATGTTCAGCTGGGATATTTGCTGACTTTAAATAGTGATTTTCTGCATTGTTTGTCCTTTGCTTCTTAATTTTGACTCCAAAAACTTGATGGAAATATTATCATATCTATCGAAGACTAAATCAACTCTTTCAACACTAGGATGATAAAAATAAAACATAATTTTTTTTGAAGTATGCGCCAGCAAAAGAACCATATGTTTTAAATTTTTTCTTTTGAATTTGGTGTACTAGTGACATACCATCAACAATGACAGTTTTGGAAGAATTTGACGATAAAATTTATTTCATTGAGTAAGTTGCATAGTGATGATTATTTTCAATTTCACAGGCGAGTGCCGACTTGGAAAATTTCCTGTAGAATCCTTGATCATCAAAAAGATATTTACAATAATCTAATGTTTCATGAGATGCTAATAACATCGGGTCAAAAAAACGCTGAGATGCTAAAAGGAATTTTTGTTGAACTTCTGTTACAACTGTAACATTCAGCAATTTGTTATCAGCAGCACTTGTTGAAGTAAAACTTCCTTACGCACACTTGACTTGGGGAGTAAGCTGGTGAATGCGTGACGAGAGCGTTACGAAAAGTGTGATCGGGCGAGGCGAACGGAAGTTCGGACGGAGATATAAGTTAGTGAAGACAGAAAGAGAGAGAGTTACGTTTCGTATATTACTGTAGGGACAAGAGAGAGAGGTGCGAGCACACATTTTCCTTTTCTCTTTCTCTCATAGCCAGTTATGTTTCGTATATCTAAGACACAGTGCAAGCCTATTGTTTGTATCACACTGTATGAGCAAGAGAGAGCAGTGCACGCGCACATTTTCTTACTCTCTTCCTCTCATAGCCAGTGCATGAAATATATACATGCGAGTTTGCTAGCGTTACGCGAACAGCGATTTTTTGATTATTTTGTAATTTAATTTCTTTCTTGACCAATTTTATAAATTATTATTTTGTTCAATATATTAAATATTCTACGTTTATAGCGAATAAAATTGTAAGTAAAGTTCATATTTTGTGAATTTGAAGTTTTACTTGAGTCGTGTGGTCTAAAGCACACTCATTTTTTTTTTAGTTTTATTTGGATTATAATTGAAATTATGAAATGGACCTTTTTTTATCGTGGCGTAGATATTTTTAGTTTTTAATTCAAATCATTCCCTTCCTTATTGTGTAATTAATGATTCTCAATCATCAATGATCAATTTTGGGCCTGCTCCAAAGTTAAGTGACAGCTCACTCAATTGAATTTTCCGTCTACTTGTCTTTATTTATTGATCTAATTATTTATAAACTTTTATGTGTAGTACATACGGCGGACTTATTACTACATGAGTAATCTCTTCCAGTCAACCATAACAATTTTTATTGAAATTTAGTTGGTAGACTGTAAGAGATTTTACAATGAAAATTCTTTATATTGGAAAAAAAAATATAAAAGTATAAGCAAAAAAAACTATTGACATGATTTGGGATGGGAAAGACAGGAAAGGACAAGGACACAAGGGAAAAGTTTCAGGAGAGGCAGGACTTTTTCACTCGATCTTCGAAAATATTTAGAGACGTGATTTTTCTGATGTCAGGATCCAGGTGATTATAATTTTTGATGCTTGGACAGTGAAGGATTTTTCGTAAGTGGTGGAGGTATGTTTAGGAATAAGTAGGGTGAGTGAACTTTCAGATCGTAGCCCAAGGCTGTGAGCAGACAAACCTTTAAATTTGCCACTAAGATAATTTGGACTATGAGAATTTTTTAATATGTTAAAAAGAAGTGTAAGTATGTGAAGTTGGCGTCGATCACGGATCTTCAGCCATTTGAGAAGTGACCTGTATTCAGAAATATGATCATATTTTCTAAGACCAAAAATATTCTGGATGCATAAATTTTGAAGACGTTCCAACTTGCACAAATATTCTTCATTAAGATCAGGATAGCACACGTCTCCATAATCAATTAGTGGTAATAAAAGTATTTGACAAAGGTAGATTTTCGTTTTAGTCGGTCGAAAATTTTGAAGACGTTTTAAAGAGTGTATCCTATTGAAAACACGACGACTAACATCATTTACTTGAGGCCCAGGTTTTTAACAGTTGATATGCTATTATTGTACTATTTTGCACTAATTTCGGTAAATTAGGTAGGTTTACTTTAGAAGTCAGTCTTGATTACCAATGATGATAGGTGTGATTTACTTGGATTACCCAAACGACCCATTTCATGAGCCCACTGCCCAATTGTAGCGAGATCTCGATTAAGGATGTTGATGGTTTTTGATAAGAAATGGAGGTTCGAGTGCGCCATAGTTTTGTAGGTCATTAGCATAGAGATGATAATTGCTAGAAATATTTTTAACAACATTATCAATAAATACTGAGAAAAGGAGAGGGGATAGAACTCCACCTTGAGGTACACCAGCTATAAGATCAGTCCACTCAGAATACGTATTGACGACTTAACACCTTGCCTGCGTCCATGAACTAAGTAAATCTTGGGATATATTAAGATATTTCAAGCGGGCAAGAAGAATATCGAAGTGAACAGAGTTGAACGCACTGCTGAAAACAAGAAGCACAAGGACAGTGACTTGTGTATTATCCATAGCCAAGCGTATATCATCAATAACATTAACAAGGGCAGTTGAGATACTGTGACCAGCTTTAAAGCTAGATTGAAGTGGATTCTTTTGCAAGAACCTGTTACTACATGTTCTCATGCGGTCTGTTATTTTCCAACGGTAAGGCCTCTTGAACGGCATGAAATAAAATAAATACAAAACAATTGGACAATATGGAATTTAATGAGAATTCTACAAACATTTGGAAAGAAAATTGTTTAAAAAAATATTAAAAGATACCAAAAAAATGTGTAACACCTGACTGTATCACAGTTTGTTGCTAAATATACTGTTACTGGTAAAGGACAATTCATTCTACGACACAAACGAGATGTTATATTTTATAGAAATTATGATACGGAAAAAATAAACTGATCACAAAAGATAACTACTCACATTATACATCCCGTTTCATAATGAAGAACAGGATATTTTGTCAAAAATAAAATTTGTTTAAAATATATGATGAAAATGAACAATAGATTCTGCGTCAGTGTAAAAAGTTTGAGCCAAATTTTGATGTCACAAAAACTGTAGGGTTGTGGAAAATTGTCACAAAGATGGAAATAAAGGTAAAGACAGGATGAGCAGAAATCCAATCAAGAGGAGCAAAATCCATATACTGCTTTGAACAATGAACCACGCTCTGTTATGAATGCCCATGTTTTAAAGTAAAATTTAATTTTTAAAGTAAAAAGTAAAATTTCACACAATTTCACTTTTTTAGAAAATATTTTAAAAAGAGTAATTGATTTACTAAAAAATTATAATAAAAGCCAGAAAACCTGTTTTTTCCATTTTTGTCTGTCTGTCTCTTTGTATATTAATTTGTATGTCAATCACGCGAAAGCTACTAGACGGATTTTGATGAAATTTGGTATGGTAACAGTTTATAGTCGAGAGCAAGATGTGAGATAGAAAAAAATAATTGTGCATGTACTTCTGTATGCACATTAGAAGTTATAATTCCTTGGCATAATACAAGAATAACTTTATTTAGTATGTAAATAATTAATGGCAATAAAGTAATAAAAAAGAACTGGATCGTGATTATAAATACGGTTGGTAAAATCTAATTTCAATTAAATAATTAAATTTTAATAATTTATAATTCAAATAAATACATACCGAAACTTACCCAACTTAAAGAAATGCACATAAAATATATTTTAAAAAGATCACAAATATTCACAATATATAAATGTTTCTTATTAAATGGACCACTATAGTACTTTTTCAATTACTAAGAAATATTATTTAAAAGCGCAGATATAACTTGAATTGAACAAATATAAAATATGTGTTTTATATTTACACATACCTCAGCAACCATCATGAATATGGCATCAGTTACTACACGCATGTTTAGTGAACAAATTCATCTTGTCGATTTCTGCTGCATGTGCGTTTTTAAAATGCAGGCCTAACTTTTGACCCACAGAAAAAATATCTAGACAATAAAATTAAAAATATTGTCTACAAAGAAACTATTCGAAGAGAGATTCAGTATTTTGTTTTCAATGTCAGTTAACCAAACGTCAATGATCCGAAATGTCACTCACCCGAACACAAACATCCATGTTTGGTCAGAATAAATATAATAAAGAAATTATAAATACGCAGTTTCGGTGATGAGTATGAGTATGCCTATGCGATGACTAACACGCCAATTGTTTTTGTCCAATAGTCGATGAGTCACAAAGCTTAGCAATCGCATTGTATCATCATCACATCCTCTATTTGCTAGATCTGGTGTTTGCTACCTATTCAATCTCAGCTTAGCTTTTGTAGTGAACAGTTGCATTTATCACCAGTGTTCATTGTTCATTTATGTAATTACAATTACTGCATATTTACCATTTTGATAAATATTGTTTGATTATCCAAATCGAACTTGGTTCCATTTGATTCAAATGATTGACTTTCTATTGCAGTTGCAAAAAATAAATTGATTGTTACTTGGTAAAAACTCTGCTACAACTAATTATGTATATAATCAGTGATTCATACTGCTTACACTATTCGTCTATTCTTATTGATGATATTTAACATATGGTATATACATTAATGTGTTGCATATAATTAGAATCTGTAATTATTATCTGCACTTTACTAATTAAAATTCATTGTTAACATTTATTGAAACCAGAAATTTAAGTTTAGGTCGCCTTTAAAGTCAAGGAAAAAGTTTGAGTCTTCTAAATACATGATAGAAAAAATTTCTTATTCTGTTCTAATTTCTATTCTAATTTTTAACTGGATGTCATGTTTATTGTCATTTAATGCTCAACTACCTATCTGTTTTAAAATTTACTATCAACTGATCCACAAGTTTTTGTTATTATAACAGAGCAGACAAGAACTGCAGAGTGGAATAGGAGCGTCACATTATCAATAAAAAACGAGCTGAAGGGTATACATATTGAAATTGGACCTACTACATTCCAGCACATAGACTCTTACTACAGAACTAACCAGGTACAAAAGAAATCACTTCTTATTTTTGCAGTCGCACAATTGTCCATCTTCGATATTGTCCATGTTGATATGTAAAACTATGATAATGGCTGGATGATTTTCATGAATTACTTCAAGTGAATATGGATGTGACAAAGTGCCAGGATTTACCAGTAGAGGAGTAAATGAAATTGGACACTTGATATATGCTTGGAACTGAGTGATTTTACAATAAATGAAACATTTATTACTATCTAGTGTTAAAGAAAATGACCCAAGGTCTTCACTTCAAGTGTTATCAAATTGATTTTTATATGATTTCACCATTCTGTAACTTATTTTCTGAAGACGGTTTAAAATAATGATACTATGGCAATCAAGGGCAGACTATTGGTTTATTGACATTTTAAGGCAAATTAGGATAAAAAGACCTTTTCAATGTTCTGTGAATTAAGGAAGTGAACCTAGATTATAGATATGGTAAAACCAATCAATGCATTATTATCTCCATAATTAATTTTTTTTACAAATGGAATAATTTCTCAGCAAGATTTGCAGTTTTAACTTGGTTGAATTAACTATTAATATTATAATGTGCACCAACAGTGAATGAGTATGCACATGTGCAGGCTGTGGCAATTGAAAACAGTAGAAATGAAAAAGGATGCATCTAAATGTTGGTATGCAATAAAGTTTGAATAAGGATTTAATAAAAAAATAAAACATTTATTGTTCAAAAGCCATTAATCGTTATTATAAATAAAATTGGGGAAAATAGTACTTTTTCAATACAACTTATTCTGAATGTATAAATATAAATATGGATAAAAAATTCAATCTAATTGTACCCTGTGCCCCAGCATGTGTTTTATACCATAATGCATTGCTAGACGTTAGAGGATACAAAAAGGTTTCCACTCTAGAATGCCAAGTGTACTTCACCCCTTTCTCTTAATATTTCAGTCTCATTCATAAAGAATTTATTCTAAACTATCATGCTCACGACTTCATTTGCATGTGGAGCTATAGAAAAATGATTAACTATAAGATTAGTACACATAACATCATTTGTCATAATTATAAAGTAAATTTTTAAGTAATTAGTACATTTTATATTAAAACATAAAATTGCAATATCTCCTTCATAAACAGTTGGTTGATTACGATGAAACATAGCCTATCTGTTATCCCAGAGCCAGCAGAATCCATAAGTGAAAACTTCATCAAAATTCTTTTAACTTTTATTGCGTGACATGAGAACAAATAAACAACCTCATACAAATTGGCAAACATTCCAAAAAAAGGTATCTTTTCTTAAATACCTTCAATGTACAAAGAGGCCAATTCTACAACTTATTATATGAATAGGTAGATAAAGATAATAAAGTAAGTTAGTAAAGTAATTAAATTACAAATGTGGACAACAGATTTAAATTTTAAACAAATTGAGGGAATATATTAACTTTAAAATTCATGCATAGAACCTATACGTGGAAGATGTCCAACAACGACATCTGTCTTCATGCGTCTGCCCGCACTTGAGTTACTTCTTCTAGTGCCTATTCCTCTTGCACTATTCAACAATTCACTTCTGGTCAGACCCATTTTGCCAATGTGTGTCCGGATAAAAAACTCGATTGCACAATCTAAAATACACGCAGCATCATCTATTGATATATATAGGTACATTGTATGTTTGTATAATTACTACCCTAATAATGTTAGGACTTTGTTGTTTTGTACCAATACAATGTGAATAGATTTTTGGTAATATTTAATTCCCGTAGATTGAGTTATTAAATTGAGAAGAAACAAAAACTAAATGTTACTACATTTTTGTAAAGTTTATAGTTTTTATATAATGTTTGTTCAAATAAACATATAAAAAATTTGGTTAAAGACCACATTGTAGAAGTGTAAACTTTGACAATTAATATAACTGTACGGTGTATGTTGGACATATTTCAATTAGAAAATTAAAGAAACAAAAAGAATATATGTGTATTTTATTAAATTATACTAAAATGAAATATTAATCCAAGGTACAACATAATTCTTGAAAGGACGCACTCCGTATTAGACAGTGAACTCGCTCGGCCGATGCCGAACGGACCCAAGTTTACCCGAACAATGCGGGGCATATTCAATTGATTACATTTTATCATTTTTGAATTTGAAATGTAATCACCCGATTCAGCATCGCAGACCCAAGCGAGATGCAGCAATGACCCGAGCATGGCGATGCACTTTCATTCACTGAAATAGTGTGCAGGTATGTCTAAAGGAGTTTAACTTCAAAAATGGAAAGAATTCGAAAAGCAATATTTTTGTGTCTCTTAATTTTATTATATCCCCCTAACTTGTTTTGTTGTAAATACCTTGAATGTAAAGGCAGGCTGCCAATTCTATGGTTTCATTACATGCATAGAAATAAAATGTACCTATTGCTGAAAAATATATTTGCAAAGAATACAGAATGTAAATAAAATATATTTAAAAAAATATACCAGATTGAATGCTCTATGCATTCACTTATGAAATAAAATTTCCCAATGTTGTCCATTCTTCAGACTGCATATTGTGTACCATCCGTTTGTAAGACCACAAGTTCAACCAGATGTAACACATGCAGACTTCTTTACCAACAGCTTCACGAAAACAAATTAACACTTAAAAAAAAATAAATTGGTTCAGTGTGTGCAATTTCTTGGCATTAAATTATTTTTTTATTAATCAATCGGATACGATGACAGTAACTCTTCATCTAGCTAAATACAAACCATTTATTTTTAAAATAATGCCCCTAGAAATCATCATCTCGTGTTTTGCTTTGATTTTTAAAGACAAGTTTAATGGGAGGTTACGGAGTAATTATTCATATCAACAGGTGAAGTGCTAAGTTAAAATTATTTACTTCCAGCAAGAGCCGAGCAATATTAAGAAAGAGAGTATAATTGATGACAACAATGTCAATTAAATTCTGTGCCATGGAATAAAGCAGGAGCTTATTGAAAATGAAAAATCGGATTAGTTGATACTGGTGGGGTTTCCTTGCTGCTCATAGGTGAAGCCTATTTATCCTTTGATGTAAGTTCTAATCTAATCGGTTAGCTATTATGATCGATCACCATATATCTAAAGACTGTTTTATTTTTCATAAAAGTGATAATTATTTTACTTTCAAAAATTTCATTTTTGTGTAATGTAGACATAATATAGACAGCATTATAAAGAAAAATCAATCACTTGGAGAAGTGATTAATTAGAAATGAGATCTACTGTTGTTAAACGATATTGAATAAAGCGAGGACCAGCAGCTTCGCAAGTTGAATACCACTATCTTGATTATTTCTGTATTTTATTTTTGTTGCATTGTAAACATCTCCACATAGTTGTTTTGTTTCTTCAAATGAAAACAACTAGTTTGTATACAAATTGTATACAGTTTTTCAAAATAAATATATATATTTTTTATTTGTTCTTTTATTTCCATTACCTTGAAATTTACAAACGCATTTCACTTTTCACTATTATTGTAATTTAAATAACTGGTTGTAATAATTACTTTCTCCGTATGACAAGTATACTCATTATAACATAAAATATTGCTATTTCTTCATGACAAATATACTCATTAATCACAGCTAACCGCTTAAGTAATCAATTTTCTATAAAATGATAGTAGAATAAAATGTAAATTTAAATTTTTGTATAATTTCATTGATTTACTATATATATACATCAAAAGGAAAAAAAATTCTTGGGCGTTGAGAAAGTAAAAATGGTTTTATGTAGAAACTTGAAATTTTACTCAGTGAAAAGCATATCAACCTCCACATATATTAACGATTAACATTAAAATGTGTTTATGCTGAAATTATAGATGAGCCAAATTGTGTAATTGAAAAATAATTTTTTATTTGATGCATTGTGTAAAATATTATTTGAACATGTTAGTTATAAGGATTTCAAAATTTTTTTTAAAACTTAATATCAGATCTACAGAAATATACTGAAAAAACAGGCAAATGAATTTGTAGAAGAGGCAAATTAATATGTGAGAAAAATCATGTCTTGTTCATAAAGTCATTTTAAACAAAACATTGATTAGACAACAAGATGTATAAAGTTTAGTGATCTGCAACTTTTTGTCAGCAGTGTGTGACACGTTTCGATTTTGTATGAGATATTCATGCATGTAATGTACGGATGAGATATATCGATGAAAATATATTACAAGAATAGGCATTATGTATGATCCAAAACGTCAAATATTATCATAAATAACAAATTAAATATAATAACACACATATTGTATATGAATTATATAGTTTCGGGTCGTTTATGATAGCTTTGAATATATTTTCATCAACGGACTGTTGATGAATCAGTGGATGTGGTGCCGATAACATAGACAAACAAATCCGGACAGGCGACTAAGCAATCACAGCGCATTGACTCTCGCCTCAATGGTGCTGCTGTCTGTCACTGGTCCGTGGTATTTTAGCTATTGGATTATAAACATTACTCTAGCCTCGCTCGATGAGTCGCCCGAAATTAAATATGGGATCCCACATTGTGCCGCGTCTTCAAAATCATAAATAAACCTGTGATCAGTCCAACATACCATCAAACATAACGCCGTTACATACACGAAAACTTTTTACAGTGTTGAAATATATTACATATTTGTTATAGAAGTTGCACTGTATTCGTTATGTGAACTCCTGTTGTGGTACTTATAATCTATAACATATGGTATAAATATAGTCTAAGTACACTCACTGCTTTTCCGTATTCTACGAATTGGTACCCATGAGTTGCGCTGGCTATTTGTATATGTTACGAAATAAATCAGTAGATCTGGAGTATTCCCCCTAAGTTTCACACTTTAAACTCCATATTAGATGTACCAGACAGTGATATATATATCTGCGTCACTGCTAGTTACTGTCCTACAATTACAATACCTCATATAGCCTCGTCCTCGGTACCATAGCTATATTAACCATATTCCGCCGGTAAATAGATTTACAAATTAACTATTTCTTTATTTTCGTAATGCAGAAATGATGAATAAAACATATATAGTATAACATATGTACAACATATGTATATACGTTTCGAGAATCTGTTCTCCATAATTATGTATATATGAGTAAACACCCCGGGTCACGTGAGATTATCACGTGAATAATAAAATTACTTGATATTGTGGTTGAAGTTATTGCCAAATATATCCAGGCTGAAATTAGCATTAGCGTATATTATTTTATTATCAAAGAAATCGTAATAAATAAAATTTATAACGAGATTTTATATTTAAAATATAAGACCAACTGGGAAAGAATATTTTTCAACTTTGTTCGTTATCTAGGGTCTCATATTGAAAAATACATAAGCATATTGAAACTTTGTTAATATAGTACTATGGCTATTTGCAGTGTTTGATGTGACCGGTTACATAATTGAAATATTTATTACAAAATTACTGAGCTTACCGCAAACTGTCAGAGCCCTGATGCTTGTTTGCTACAATTTTTCATTCCATGTTATATTGGCAATGTTTTATGAGAGAGTTATTAACTATTTTTTTTTTAAATATTTGTTAAATTTTTATCCAAAATGCATCCAAGGGAATAGTAACTCCCAAATGTGTCCATATTGCATAAAATTATTTATCTAAGAAATATTTTTTAACTTGTTATTTTTCGTGGTTAATTCTGAAACACTAACAAAAAAAACATTTACATGTTAAATACGAAACGTCAAGGGATAAATTTACACGAGTGAATAATTTTATAAAATGTTTGTTTAAATAAAAATTGTAATTTTCAGAATTCAAATGGATCCAATAATTATTAGTCAGCGCCATCTATCAACTGTTGACACAAAGTGAAAAAATTATAATCAGCAGATTGTTAATTGTAAAACAGTAATAAATGGTATAAAGAATCGACTACCGGATGACGTGTTGCCTATTGATTTAGAAAATTAATTCAATTGCAACATCAGTCAATAAATAAGCAACGGAAACGGAAATAGTCATACTTTACCAACTAGCAACTAGATCTGGCACTAAGTGATCTGGCACTATTATTAAATGAAATTATTCCTAAAATTGAATAATAATTTAAGTAAATTATTAAAATTTAAATGAAAATTTAAAAAAATCAGAGGTTCTCTTTGAATAAAAATTGTCACGTGTAACTTATGTGTGTGAGGAAACTGTACGTCTGAAGAAAACATATTTAAAATTGTGTAATGTTAAAATATTCAAATACGGGTAAAGCTCTTAGATTATACATGTAGCTAGTAAACCTTTGCTTCTATAGGTCATTGGTATCGAAATTAAAAAAAAATATATTGACAAAATTTGAAATTTACCATGTAACGACTATAGTGTTCACGTTTTATAATGTAATAAAATAGACATTTTGTTTAAATAAAAATTTAAAGTGTTACATTAATTTCACATGCACAATATAGTATTATACTTTCGAGAAATTAATTATATAAATTATAATTTTGTTTAAAAATTTCATTTACCACTGAAGTTTCAACAATAAATGTTATCGTAAGTCAGGGAGTCTACCAGCTTGTACATAGCTGGTCTGCTAATTACAACCGGACGGTCTTCATATTGGGATCAGCTGCACTTCATTAGTGCCTTTAGATGTAAATTTTAACCTGGTTACATTTAAAGCGGTAAAGTTAAACTTTAGTTACAACAGATCTTTTGAAAGGTAGAGTTGTGTTATTTCCTTATGCATTTTATACAATTGAAACTTCATTGTGCCCGTTGCGAAGATTCGAAAGGTCTACGATCATTTTGTTCGAAAATAAGAAGCCCATTTGAAAGTATAGAAAATATAAAGTTAAATGACAATCTAGCTCGATTTTGTATAACTAACGAGGTAATAAATCGACAATATCCCAAACTGAGAAAAAATTGAAGTGGGAAAATGGAAAATTTACTGTAAATTCTCTGAATGGTTAAATCCTCGTTAAAACCTTTTAAACACTCTTTGTTAACTTTAAACGTTATAAATTATTTATTTTTTAGAAATTGAAATACTTGGCTTGATAAATTATAAAGAAAATATTACATTATTTTTGTAAGAATATTTTGAAAATTTCTTAGGCAACATTTTTGACATAATCAAAATTTTAGAATGATAATTGCTTTAGATATAGAGTTAAACTCAAACATTTTTATCCAACATACAAACATTGTGTTCCATGATTTAAAATTGATTACACTTTTTAGATTTACTCTTAAAACTAGTAATTTATTTTCCTAATCATTTCTTAAGTTAAAATCAATAATATTCAAGTCATCTTGATTTCTAGTATTCATATTAAAACAACTCCGATTTTTTCCATACTGTGATTCTATTTTTTAAATTAACAATATTTTCGTTGTTCGAATTCCCAATATAATTTTAAAAATATACAGTCTCTTAACGAAACGTTACCTTAAATAACTATCTTTTAAATATTCTTAAAGACCAGCCTTGAATTATTTTTCAGCAAGATGACAATATCTGTTTTTTTTTAAAAAAATACCATCGTTGCAAAAATTTCAGATATACCTAAATATCTCGTGAATAAGATGGCAGTAAAAGTGATAGAATTTTTTCATTAGGCTAAAAAGTTTAAAATGAAAAGTGTAAGGGACTACATGCGAAAGACAACACATCGTATAATGGAAGAACGGGTAACGGAATGCATGTGCGCATTTTAATTTTGATGTCAGTACATTCAAACTATTAAAATTGTTAAAAATGAAATGAGGGCGAAAATTTATTCGGCGTGCTTAACTGAACAAATTTTATATCGAAGGAAATATCTATTTCTTTCTATGGTTATATGTGGCTGAAGGTTATCATAACAATATACGTTGTAAGACTTGGAAAATATTGAACAGTTTCTATATCTAGCTGAAATACTGCTAAAGCAAAAGTGTTTATGGTTGAATTGAGGACTTGAGTATTCTAACTAATTCATTATTCGCGCTTACAAAATTTCATCCCCTATCAAAATTGATAATGTGAGGTTTACTTCGACTTGATAAAATATACGTAAACCCAGTGTAAATGCTTCTGCAGTGAGATCTCTGAATAATTCTGTGTGCATCGTCTTCGTTAAAAAGTATATGAATAAACTAAAATAAAATTTTGAGAATTGCCATATCCCTCCTTACTTGATATTTAAAATGAGCCGGCGAAGTATGTGGCATCGCCAAAGACTTGTAAGTGAAAGCCTGGTCTAAACTTATCAGGTGGTAAACTGCGCATGAACTCTTCCATAACCTTACCACGTAGACGCTTACATAATACGCATTTTCTTACAAAGCAACATCTCTCACACGTGGAACTGAGAATAAATTATGGAACAATGTCTCTTGATGTGATCTTTACAGTCGGCAGAACAGCGTTGAATACGCCGTTTCTGTCATAAATGGTGACAACGGGAATAAAGGACAATAGGAATTTAGTTTTTTTTTATGTTCAAGTAACTTTACTCCACGTGAAAACAAATCTCTTTGCACTATGTTAATTATTTCTATCTCAGTATGCTTAATTTCATCAAGTATTTCTCATCTTTTGAACATACGCCTATACCTTTATAGTATTTATCAATAGCAGACTATGAATGTCTGTACATTCAGAAAACTTATTTTTTAAATTATCTAGTATACCATTATTATTTCTATATTATTAGCAATAGATAAAAAGAAATTATAAATTTTAATCTTTTTCAGTCCTGTATACACTGATCTTCTTGCGGTCCATATTCAAATTTACAAAATACAATTATATATTAAAATTTACATACTATTTAATTTCTTGTCTCTAAATTAAGCTACAAAGCATATATTAAGAGACGGTTACGTTGCACGAATACTTTCCTTAGTGAGATATGTAAGCTTCGACTAAAATAACAAGAAACTTTCTTGGGATATCCAAGAAATTTTATTTATTACCACTTCCGGTTTTTATAATAGCATTTTTTCTGTACAGGCATATTTATTATTGAACTTTAGTTTCAACGTAATAGAATATTCTATAAGAAATTTATCCTAACAATAAACTATCTGTTACAATATTATTCAAGCATCGCTATCATTATATAAACAACTAAAATACATGGAGTGAGTTGGCACAGACGGTTCCCAATCTAAAAATTTTGGAAATGGTAAATGAAGCGATCAACGACAGGTCAATTCATTGACTGTGGATTGAATTTCTACATTATCTTCTCGAAGGTGTATTGCGGTACATAAAACTGTAATAGATAGATCGAACTTGAGACCTCTATGCCTTTATTTTTTTTATTAAAATTATTATTATTATTATCTTAAGATATACATTCAAAATACTATTGAATTTGCTTCGGGAAAGTAAATTGTATTGTATTGTCAATCCTAAATTAAGTTATATTAGCAATAAGTCGTTAGAATTTTATGGCGAGATAGTATTCTGTTGAGCCCAAAAATTTAAATAATCTTTTAATAGATATAACTATAATTCCGAATACAACATAGATAATGTAATTAACTCCATTTGTGCGGTTATTTTAAAATTTTTCGTAAAATTATCATCAACAGCTATCTCAAACTTCTCGAGATTTTCTGAATCTTCACGCCAATTTCTACACTATCTTTTAATCAAAATGTATTTGTAATGACAAACTAGCTGTTCAGTTATTAAAGGTGTATAAGGACAAGTTAATATTATTTTCTGCAATGAAACCTAAATACGGACATATCGGACGTGCCTCTCTATCCACGGGTTACGAAATAAAATTAATAAATTTTGTATTGAATTGTCATATTTTATTTTCGAAATATAATTATCATTTCGATAAAATTGTACATTTATTGGACAACTATTCAATATCGTTATATACTTACAGTTTCTCCATCACATAAATAGTTTATCTATTCTTGAGCTTCCTCACTAAGTACTGTGTGACCGTCATTTGTAGCAATGCTCACTGACAATTTCAATATATTGTCACATTTGGTGTAAATTAAAAATGTATAGCACAATATATTAATAAACAAGTGCGAGGACAACTAGTCAATATCATTATATATTTACCGTGGAGCTTTTCTCCATTACATCAATAATTTACCTATTCTTGAGCTTCCTTGCTAAGTACTGTGTGACCGGCATTTATGGCAATGACACTAATAATCCAGTCTATTGTAACATTTGATATAAATTATAAATATATATCACAATGTAACAATATATAATACGAGCGCAAAACACTAAAAATCGCTATTGCAGTAGAATAGGGTAATAACGCTAATAATTTGTCTGTTCAAACAAGTTCGGGCCGAAGGATGAGTTATTTGAAACTGTGCAGGCGATTGCAAGAATACTTGTTTGCATCTACATCTCAAATTACAAACAAACACTGATATTTGTTCACATGTACGCAGTTGATTTTCAGAGAAATGTTGATTTTGGGTAATATTTTTTTTTTTTGGTATTACTCTTATGGTGGTAAAATCGATTTTGGCAATAAAAAAGTTAATATGAACAAAATATATATTTTCATACGATATACTCATAAATATATTTCATATTATACTAAAATATGCACAAGAAAGAGGCTTTATCACTATACAAAATTCTTGATAGGTAAAAACGGCAGGGACAGACGATGAGGTTCTGTGATGGTTAAAGTTCTGTTTTTTTCCTTTTGAGGTATGAAAACCTAACCATTTTCAAAAATTTTAGGATTTCATACCCCAGAGAAATTCTTCATGCATGATTTTATCCTTTTTACATAAAATGTGAAATGAAAATTCTAATTGATATTTACAGTTTATTCATAGGTTTACTTAGGAAAATTCCAAATGAGCTGCCCCACTTTTTGAATGAACTTCTGATATAAAAATTATTAAATGAATTTAATACTTTTTATATAAGAAAATTTAAACTGTTTTTGTAATATTACGTTAGATTGCCACCATCATTAAAATCTATACAGCGCGAAAAAATTACATATTCCTAAACCGAGGGCTCGTAGGCGACTGAATAATAAATTAATTGTGAATGAGAGGTACATTTTTAGAAAGGTTACATGAATTCAAAGACCCTATTGAGCATTAAAAATTATATTCTCAAAAAACATATTGAAAAAGTCCCAAAAACTTTTGAAAACCAGAAAAGGAATGTATCCATTATTTTTTTTTCTCGTTATAAATGAAAACATTTTGTTTCTGATTTTCAACAGCGAACTTGAATTTTATTGCATATTTGTTTTTAGTTTCGTCACTTTTTCTCTATTTATCACACGCAACGACGCTATACTTTTTTCAGGTAGCTTCAGTTTATATTTAAAAATTTATATATTAGTAAACTGAATGAATGAAAGATGCAATGAAGTGATTGAATTACCATAAGAATATAGTATAAGGATATAAATATGGTATAGATAATTTTATTATCATGGTTAGGTACAGGCTTTTACTTTTAGCAAAAAATTAGATTTTGTTGTACATTTTTTATTTACAATCGCATGATATACTGTGTTCATGTATTATTTATTTCCACACTGTGTTGACTCCATAAATATTGAGTAAACAATTTTAATCGTTTTTGCGAACAAGTTTAACTGTCTCTCTCACTGATTTTATGCAGCACAATTCAACATTTAGTGAACAAATTAAATTAGAAATAATTTGTTAGTTCGTTTGTTTATAGAACAAATATTCGGTGTCCACTAAGCCAATTAGGGATTGCTTTTGAACTTGGAAATTTAGGTTATTTTTTCATAGCTTATGATTTTTAGCAACGGGTATAACCTAGTTCAGAAAAGTGTCTTAAATAACAATTTATTTCTCGAAAAGCGTTGAATATAAACCAAAATATCTTTCCCTCTTTATACAGTTAGTAAACTTCTACAGTTGTATGCAACCTATTTTTTTCTTCGCCTTTAGATACTGTGCAGTCTCTTCTCATACCTTTACCCGGAACTATATCCACCAACTATATATACCCGCTTCTATTGCCCGATGAAAAGTTTAATAATAGAAAGGATATCAATATGGTGGTTCATTGATGCATTCAACTGACAAAAAATATTTCTCATAGTTCGATGAGAAAAAAAGTCAGGAAACCTTGAGATGAGAATAAAGCTAAAGATGCAAAGCTAAAAGAAAGCCACGAAGACAAAAGTTTGGCAGCTAATGAAACCACAGCTAATGTTTTCGCAGCTAATGACCGAGAATCGCAGGATTATCTTATGATTAGATATGATTAATAGTACCAAGGGCAATAATTGGATTTATTATAATTTAAATGTCAAGTTTAAGAAATTTTTACAACTTATTGAATATTTTTAAATGTATATATATACATATATGTACACATAGATCAAGAAAATTTTGTTTTCAAATTATACTATCATTGGCGATAGTGGATTATACCTGAAATTGTTTGAGTTCTTTTTAAATAAACTTTTAAAAATTGTATAAAAATCAACATTGTTTCAAGCCTTATTTATTAGAAAGTAAGGATATAACTTTACAGTAGTCGGGTGATGTTCCATTGTGAAGCATGGTTCGCTGTTCAAATCAGCAATCATTAATATCAGACATACCATGTCAATTGCTTTTGTGAATACTAAATATGAAAATTGATAATTTATTTTTAAGAAAATAAAAATGTGTTGTCTTATATCCTAAAAAAGCATTAAAAGAAACAGGTTTTTTATTCTTCTAGAATCACAAGATGTATCGCTTCTAGGATCACCAAGATATCAAATGTCGGTGTTTCAAGGTAACACGAAGAAGGTAAAAAGTGGTTTATACATTGTTAAATGCGGATTAGATCATCTTCATTCCAACAATTTTATTTAGGTATAACTTTTTTGTAGCTTCCTTTCGCACAATGATTTTTTCATAAATCTTATTATATTAAGTTGGTATTTAACCATGATATTAGTACCTTTTTTAAATGTTGTTGCAGGATATTTTATTATAAGTTGCCAATAAAACAAAAATTAATCACAAAAATTATATCAAATACTGTTTCATGAGAGCATTAAGATTGACGAACATTAAGTTCGTCAAAAATTAAATATTTAAAACGTTAATTCGACTAGCTTAGTGACTGATCTTAAAAAGTACGTACATTAAAACGTACATTTAAAAGTACGTACATTAGTAACACGCTATAGTCAAAGGCCTAGTGTAGGATAAACAAGTTTCAATATCCAATAGCGAACTGAATTGCAATGCTGAGCTGCTGAATGGAATGCTGAGCTGCTGAATGGAATACTAAGCTGCTGAATGGAATGCTGAGCTGCTAGTTGAATATTAGTTGCTTTATTCATTTGGAGTTGATTCGGGAGAAATTTGCAATGTTGGTAAAAATTATTTGACGATATTGAAATATGTAATCAACTAACTAACTATGCAATTAATAGGAATAATTTTATTTTTGTCATAATAATGCAGGTAACAATATTGTTAAAAATTATAAAGTTGGTACTAAGCAAGTACTGACAAAATAATAAATTCCACACTGTTGAACATGTTAAAAATACAGCCAATTTTTGTTTAATCTATATCACTTGATTAACACTGAAGGCATATCGTTACCACCTACCTAAGATATACCATTTACAGTTTGATTCTTTCGTTGCATACTTCAAAATCAAAAATATTTCGTACCTAATTTTGAAATACTTTTGTGGATCAAAAACATATTAGCCCAATGAGTAATTATAAAATATCCGTATTAAATCAAATTTTCAATACATTTCTTTCGAACCTATTTCTTCTAAACTAACTAATGTGTTACCGAATATCAAAGATCTACATAAATCGGTTTTTCATTCAAAGCGTATCTTCCTTACACATATTTCCATCCTAAATTAGGTAAATGTTGTTATCTAATGATATAAGAACTATAACATCGCCAAGAAGATACGTCTTTGAAACTTACCAAAATCTTAATCTGCTCACAAATTCTGATAATGCTAACCAGTGAAATATTTGAAGTCTCACAAACCCACATATGCAAGACGGTTTAATAAATTACATTAACTTGTAAACTACCGACGGAGGTATATGACATGGAAAATATTACAAATTGTGGTTTGAGTCCTGGCTCATGCCAAATATAAGCCCATGTGCTTACAGGTACGTTACTTGAGGCCTGTGTGACATTAATACAGAAAATAACGTTATAAGATAATTATTTGTCCACTTCTTAATACTCTGTTTAAAAGTTGGGCTAAGTGCATACTGAAACGGGCATATAGTAGGGTTCCATAATTTGGAGTTTGGAGAAATTATTAATATAAGTCAACTAAAATGATATTAAGTAAAAGTCCTAATAAAAAACTAAAAGCTAGAAAATTAGAAGGGGTAATATATATAATTTTGGATCTTAATATTTAATAAACGGACTTAAAAATGGAAAATGATAAAGAGAAGAAATATTTCACTTAAAAAAACCTGTCAAAATATATATTCACTCAATAATTTGCTCAAATAAATGTGTCTGTTTCATTTTATATGAACGAGGAGATAATTAATTCTTTTTTTATATTTTGCCATATGTAATATACATATGAATTTGAGATCTCCCTTTGAAGTGTGTACATATACAATTTCTTCGTTTAAATATGTAGAAATTGTAAAACTGTGATACACGCATAGACATGGATATCTTTATAAAGTTTTGTTGTAAAGCAATTCTAAGAATTGAAAAAAACGAAAAAAAAAAGATTTAAAATTTACGGACATAAATTTAAAAGTTTTGTTCTGGTAGTTGCATGTAAACTGATTCCTCGAGCTTCCCTTTCAAGAAAGTGGTAGTCATATCAACATCTGCAATATCAACATTAAGCTGCACAGATAATACAAACAATAACCACAGTTTCATGGACTCCACGGAGAAAATTTCTCAGAAAAATCAATGTCATTTTTGCATTAATCATTTGGCCACCACAGTAACGAAGACCATCAATGACCATAATTTCTTTAACACCCACTTCCACTTTACCACTGTACCACTTTTGAAAGCATCGACCGGTTCCCATGCACTATTGTATACGAAACACTAGATTCCTAGATCACTAACACTAGATCCTTTACAGCACTCCACCAATACTATTGTTCAAGTCCTATAAAAGCTTTCAGAGACAATCCGTTACAACCATCAAATATCTGCAATAGACATATTCATATAACCGTATCTCTGAGACAATTTTTTTTACAGTTTACTTTTTCTAAATCCTTATTTAAGACTGCTTCTCTCACTTGTAAGTTTTCGTTTATCTCTGGTGACTTTTAATATCAGTTTATTCTGACTCATGCCTTGACTACAAGTTCGGGTAGATTATGACTCTCCACTGAAGATGTATTTTCAATAAAGGTGGTTGCTTCCTCTGACTTTCCAGGAGTCTCAGTTTTGTTAACATACCGACTCGTAGTTACTTTATTTTTTATATGGTCATAAACTCAATACATTTTACAATTTCAGAGAAATCCAATAAAGTAATCTTCTGAGACTTTTTATCCCATTTTACTCTTCGTTCCTTTTGAATATGAACTATTATTGGACTACCAAAGATAAGGGGGGCTTACATCTGGTTTTACCATGATAAGTTTATATGAAGTTTTACTGACAATCAAAGAAACGATTTGATTTTTCAAATAGACCTCTGTGTTGGCAGCCTCCGCCGAATATGGTTTGCTTAAATTGCCTTCATATAAAAAGCACCTAGTTCTTTCAAGAATTGTTTTATTGGTTCGTTTACTTACCCCATTCCGTTATGGTGTATATGGGTTAGATTTCTGGTGAATGGTCCCTTTAGTTTTCAAATATTTTTTAAATTCATTACCACAGTACTCCCAGTAATTAACCATTCTCAATACTTTAATGTTCTTATTTAGAGAAAATATATAAATGTTATTCAGCTGTTGTCGTCTATGAAAAATGTGAAATATCTGTCTCCTTTGATGCACTTGCATTCCATAGGGTATGTATATCCGAGTGTATACACTGTCGAGTACTTCCATGGTCAGCATTTGAAAATAATAATAGCCACTGCTTACTCTCACAGCACACTTCACACTTTTATTTGGTTAGAGAATAATTATCAGAATAGTTTAAATTCTACATCATGCCATTCTTCATCCTATCCATATCAACGCCATCAATATGTCCTAATCTTCTGTAAAACCTCTCGAGATCAAGAAGCATAGAAACAATACAACAGGCAAAAGCGAGAATTTACAAAAATTTCTCAAAATTAACATTAAGTTTAAAACCGCGCGATTTTAATCAAATATTGTGTAAAAAATCCGAATGAGTCGTGATCTGATATAACTCCAATTTGATTTCTTTGAATTTAGATCATAACGAAACATAACGAAAGAAAATTTAATAACCAATATGATATTAGTTGCGAAATTAAAGTTTACAAAGGTGGATCAAAATGTTCGCAGAATAGCACGTATAACAAGGAATGGAGGTTAAAACTATTTATATGTACCAAGTTTCAGTATAATTATGTCCTCAATTTTTAAACTATAATTTATTATGGAAGAAATCAGCAACTGTGGAGAAAATCGAATTTCGAACTGTCATCGAGTTCCTAATGAAGGAAGGAAAAACAGAAGTCATATTCAATAAGAGGTCATCTATTTGCAGCGACTCTTATCCCAGTAAAACCGTGATTTACAAGTAGCATAATCTCTTCAAACGAGGCAGAGATTCGATTGAAGATGACCTGCATTCAAGATGGCCAGTATATTCTTGGGATGCAAAACCAATAATTTTTTTTTCAAATCAGCCGAGTAATTCTTCACATTTTATACAAGTTTCATATTATATTCACCTATTAAAAATATTAAAAACTAACTCAAGTTTCATTATCGTAATATGCAAAAATTAGTTTTCTAGATAGGTTGTACATGTAAGTTACCTAAAATAATTTTATTTAATAAAAAATTCAAGGTTTATAATCGGAATATGCAAAAATTAATGTTCAAGAAAGGGTATCCAAGCAAGTCAACTAAAATAATTTGATTAAATCAAATATATAAAATAACTTTAATGTACAAATCATTTCCAGTGCTCAAAAATGTTTAATCCTATAATATTAAAGTTGAGGCACACGTTGCACGTCTTTATAATAAATATTTTGTAAAATTTCCATTCAATCCAATATTTACTTGATGAAATATGCGAAAAAAATATTTTCTGTCTTTTTATATATTTATTTTTGTTTAATATTTTGCCACATAAGAATTAAGATCCACAAAAGTGACATTTACATGCAAAATTGTATCCACGAGAAGTTGTAACTATAAAAACTATAAAATTATGGCCTACGGACAGACGGTCATTTAAGATGGATTTTGTTTTATTACACAACCCTAAAATTAGGACTTCAATGAAAAAAGGCACAATAGATTCATCGTATCTATTATTAAAGCACACTAATTGTCTTAAATAAACATAATGTTGCCAGAAAGGAGGTTAGTTTCATGCACAGATGAGTCATTGGTATAGGGTTTCCATAATAAAAGTCAAAAGTTCATCAACCATATAGATTTTTGCCTCGACAGGTACAAGATAAAACTGTCCTTGTGAAAGGTGTGCTTTAGATTCTTATATAACCAAAACTCTCGTAAAATAGAATGATTGTTATTCTGTGAATTCATTTCGACTATTGAAGAAAAGACTAAATTGTTGGTATTATTTATTGTGCTGTATCACATCATACTATCTCATCGGTTAAAGACTATAACCGCTGTTAGCAGTTTTTAAGATACAGACGTCGGGCAGTGAATCTAATTTATTATGATAATCTTTAATCGGATGATCATCTTTTTGTAAGCCGACGACACTGACGCTTTTCAGAGGTAAAAATTTTGGTACATTATTATGAAAAAGTCTTGATAATATATTGTTTACTTTATTTAAATTATTGTTAAAACATTCATGTACTAACTACGTCTTTACATAAACAGCTACAGGACTCACAGTCACTAATGTTGCATGGTACAAACCTATCATTGGTGTTTTAAAAGCATAGACTTATATTATTTCGTAAGGACAGGCCCATAGAAACCGAAAAATATCCCACTAGAAATGGTGCTAAATGACGAAATTAGCAGTGCCGTTTCAGTTGACGTTTCGATTCTCGTAAGTATTTTTATACCGAAAACAATAAAAAAATGCCGGATTATGTGATAAAAATATGTTTAAATTACAGTTCCAGAATTTTAAAAAAGGTTAATATATGTTACCTTCGGTTAATAATCATTACTTATAAATATTTTTTGTTATTTATTGAAAAAAATTGTATCTTTATTAACTGTATGAATTTCAACGTTGTAACCGTATAAGGATGTGTTTCCACACATTATTTTTTGAAATATTCATTTTTCTTTGCTTTGATTTTTGGAAATCTGCTGACGAGTACAATGGCAGGACATGAAACAGGAAGCCTTGAAAGCAAAATGAATTAGTATTTGTCCTTCTGTCTGTCACCTCAATAACTTAAAAACTTCTGAACCGATAAACTTAAAACTGGAAACGTAAGTATAAAATGTTCATAGGTTTGAGTCTAGTGATTAAATATAGCCAACGCATATACTTTTTGACAAAGCTTATACATGAAAGACACATGCTACATACACGTTGTGTCTCTAATTATTGAAAGCAATGTCTACTATGTTGTAGGTTATTAAAATCTAGTTCGTTAACTATAACTAGCAAAAAATAATTTGGGAGACTAAAGAAAAAAACAGCGTCTTGTCGGTTGAAAATTTTAAACATGCTGCTGTAAGTATGTGTGTGCGTGCGTGCATGTATATATATATAAATTCTTTTTTTTTTTTTTCTTAAAGATAAATAAAGTGTATGTATATAGGTGCGTGCGTGTGTGTGTGCACGCCCCCCCAAAAAGCGTTAATATAACTAATTTTTGAAACTACTGCTTTTTGTTAGAAAGCAGAATCGGCAAATCTTCTAGATAGTTAACCTTCCAAATAATATTTATCTATGCATATAATAATATTGTAACACAGTGAACTCTGTACATATGAAATATTTTAAAAGAGTGTTGATATCGTCACTTGTGAAACAGTAACCTTAATGTAGTCCTATCGCTCTCTAAAACAAATCTGAAAATGTTTGATTAATTTTTAAAACAGGGAAGAGCAATGAGAAAGGGATTTTTTAATAAAGGTAAATAAAACAAGAAAGCATAACGTAATTGAAGATGATTTAATAATATTCAACATAACCTTTGAATTGTATTGTGGAAAAGTTGTCGAAAATTCGTCTTTTCTTATGTGGTCAGACAAAATTTAAATGTGATCCTAAATGAGTTGGTATCTTTCTATATATCTTGCACATTACCAATTTTGCACTAAAATAAAAAACAAAATTTTATCTAAAATAATATAATATAGGAGAACAGGGTAAATGATTATCGAAAACCTGTCGTAATTATTTACCCTCTTCTTGTATGTAGACGGAGAATAATATAACATTACAATTATACACAGAGAATAATATAACATTACAATTATACACAGAGAATAATATAACATTACAATTATACACGGAGAATAATATAACATTACAATTATACACGGATAAATTTATAACATTACAATTATACACGGAGAATAATATAATATTACAATTATACCCGGAGAATAATATAACATTATATTATATATTTAAGATAAATTTTACTTTTTTTAAATCTTAACCTTTTCATCGCTGATGAAGTATATATTGGTCCTTGCATAATCATTTTACCAACGCCAACAACTATGAGTACCCAACCTCCCGATATAGGGAATAAATTAAACTAATTTTAATAATTCCTGACACATCTATGTAGTATAGTGCATTATACCTACCTATTATAATTGGCTTTTGTTATATAAAAATAACTTTTTTCATTACTTTACATTAATTCCAGCTATTTAAGCATATGTGTGTCACGTGAGTTGAAAACGTGAATTGAAAACCTAATTTACATTTATCCTTTATCTGTAAATCCACTTGTGAAAGTTACCTCAATTTTTAAAATAAAATGTGTTTTAGTTATAGGTACCAAACGTTTGAAAGTTTCGAACTTTTATTTAATATTAAATTCAACATGATATAAAATTTGTACCATCAAGGAAAATCCATGGAGCGCGAAAAGGAGTAACATATTCCTAAGCCGTCATCTCGCAAACAACTGAATAACAATGAATGGTGAATAAAAATCAAACTTTTAAAAAGCTTATAAAATTTTAAAAAATCTGTGCAATGCGTAAAACTTCTTTCTTTCATTATTTATTACCCTACACATTTCGGGACCACCCACTCATTTTCAATATAGTACATTTTTAATAAGCGTGATTTGCGAAATCCGGAAGGTATTTTTGAATTTGAAAAACTACATTTCCAAAAAAATAATTTAAAAAGCTCATAATTATGTAAACAACAAAAGCATAATTGAGATATTTCATTGCTAATTTTCACGACTAAAACCAATTTCATTTTACAATTGATAATCTCATTCCTTTTCATACTTCATTCGATCTGCCTCAGATGTCGTTGCTACAGTAAATAATTCTGGTGACTGATGAACGTCTAAAGTAATTTTTTGTTTCAACTTTTGTAATGCAAGAATATTTGAAACCTGACATAGCTGCAAGTTCACTGTGGTTCGAATTTAAAAAAATGCGTACATCTAAAATATATACGGAATCTCGGCAAATATGCTGAAAATAGTATAATTTACGTTATCGTTCAAATTTTTGCATTTGTGAATTGCATTTGAGAATTTTTCTATATAAAAATAAAAAGAAATGTCTTTTTTATTGCCTGGTATATGTAATAATTATGTTTTACTAGCGGTAGTTTATATTTTAAATATAAAAGTGACTAAAAAAATTACCACCTTGCTGGTTAGAAATACTATTAAAATATGTTGCACATTTCGCATATGTGAACCACTTCACTGGGCAATTGACATACATTTATTCAACGCTATGATTTTCTTTAGTGTTTGAACCAATATTAATAACTAAAAAGGATTTCGAATATGTACATCACCGTTGTATGAACGCTAGTTTGTCGCGAATGCTTTCTTCGTAGACAATTGTCATATATTTCCTTCTCCGGAGATGTTTCAAAAGCGACTTAATTTGTATTCTAGAATACGAGACATTTAAAAACCTGCACATTTGTAGTTGAAACAAAACAAATATGAAAATTTATCTTATTTTTTTTTAAATAACCGTAAAACATCAAAATCACAAAATGTGTTAATAATGATTAATATTTTAGACATATTTTCCATTCGCTTTATTATTTTTAGTAACTTATGCGTAATTATCGAAACGATAAACTCATAAATTTATAGGATCACTAGGATATTTTGTGCATGTCTACCATACGGTGGCAAATAAATCGTTTGGAAAAGATAACCTTTAATAGATCCAAATTTCGCGCCCCACATTTCACTAAATATAATGCTCCCTTTCACTGACTGTTACAAAATAATTGAAACTAAAACTCGAATTTTGCGTCAAATGTATCTATGTATATCGGCAGAAATGGCTTGGCAGGTATATGAGGTTTTCTCAAAGGCGGACGGACGGACGGAAAATTTTTGTTCCTTATGGAAGAGCAGTACATAAATCACTTCACTTTGGTTTAGATGCCAACAGCCTAAAATTGTCATCAGACTTAGAAACCTGTATTTTATAGAAGTATGCAATTAATTCTGAATTGAGAAGAGAAATCGCAGACCGAATATTGTAAATCACCATTGGAGGGTGGGGGGAGGAGATCAAAATATTTCTAAACTACATACACTTAATACCAAGTTCAAGATTTGGAGGTGTTCCATAATCCTAAATGTCAAAATTAAAACTTCGCACTTTTTGAAAAGGCGGTTTTCAGGTGGTCTAGAATTTAATATAATTTAGAACTTTATGTCCCAAAAGTAAATTTATTTATTAGAGTTTTATTTAACAACATTTTGATTAATACTATTATTATTTATAAAGCACAATTTTCATATTTTTTTGTTTTTGTTTTTTCATATTTATTCATTTTGCATATTTTTTTGTTTCATTTGTCATAAAAAATTATATTATGGAAGAGCTTTGTATTAGGAACTTTATATTGAAATTTTTCGAAATTTTTAGTGGCATATTATTTTATAATAAAGATTTAAAATGCATGCATTATTTCAACCATGTGAATCTATTTTTATAATTGTAACGTTATACAAGTGAAAAATTTTGGTCATTTGTTGACTAGATCAATAAGCGTTTGGACTGGCTAGAAAAATGTTTTTTTCTAATTAAAATTATTTAATTTTACTAGCAGTTGAAAATTGTTTAATTTTTGCTATTTTAAATGACGGTTTAAGATGAATTTGTATCGCGTCATTCGTTTCTTTGTTTGTGAGTGTTGGCTTAATTGAAACTGTTGATTCAATTAAGCCAAAAAAACTCTGAAAAGTTATCTGTGACACATTTGAATTTGATTGAATTGGTTATGATTACTATTTTGTTGAAGATATTAGCCGACTTTTTGACTTTTGAGTTATGAATTTAATTTTCTGAATATTCAAAATGTAAACTAG